>CAMQGK010000565.1:6125000-6850000 GCA_947000775.1 Pterois miles
ATTGATTTTTTTTTTTAGCTAGGCCTTTATTTTAGGTGGTTAAAATACATTTTGCTGTTGCCCCCGTCCAGAGCAAAACGCTGCTCTGTTTCCATGCGGCAACCCCAGTCTTTCTCCAAACTGCCCACCATCATCTACTGTAGGTAATACATTGACTCCAGATAAGAACGTCATACAACGCAACTTCAAAACACCAAAACTGCCCCACTTTCCATGAAACTGGTTCCTTTTCTTCAGGATCAACTTTTTATGTTTTAAACTGACTTAAAAATGACATTTTTATGTGCAATAATTATATTTTGGAGTGAAATTCAACCGCTAACTGGCCTCAGCAGTTTTAGAAAGGTGCTCCCTGTTAATGGGGTAGATGATGGGATGGATTCCTGTCGATGAATGTCTGTTGAATTGAGGTGAGCTGAAGTGAGAAGTGGTCCTATTTTTTAAAAACCAATCAGAGGCCGTTCACTGAGCTCAACCCAGTCAGAAAAATCAATTCCAGGCTGTATGGAAAAAAGTCGTTGGTGGTCAAATTGAGAATAATGGATTGCTGATGATTTTCAGCCTCAGTAAGCTGGTATTTAATACAGCAGATAATAAGATATTGGAAATTGGACATCTTAGTCGTTTTGAGTCTCCTAACAGCAGAGGCTGACTTCCATGCATGAGTGATCGGACAAATGGATCAGTCCCGTGTTAAGCGGCAGGGTTTAATGACGCCTTCTGATTTTCTGGTCGTCGTTTGTCACACAGATGTGTATGTATTTGTTTCGTACATGTGGGTGAGTGTGTTATCGCGTGCCTAAACCTCCAAGTGTCACAAGTCCTCATGTTGTAAAGCAGCACTTTGTTTTCCACACATAACTCCAGTGGGATTAACTGAGGCTGATTTCCAAGGAAATTCCCCATAAGAGTTTCTTCCATTAAAGGGAAAACAATTTCACACATCAACAGCAGAGTACTAGTCATGGTTTATACTACTCAGTTGTAAAAACAGTGGCAAGTGGCAAAAACTGTAGTTCAAGTGGCCACCGAGGCTCCAAAAGTGAGTCAATCCCTTGTTAAAATGCCCAACTTTACAGCAGAAATAAACATGTTTACAGCCTTGAACAAAAAACAGTTTTGGTTTCTATAGCTAATATCTCTGTTCATGACAACTGTACAGGGGGTGAATATTTATATAATCACCCGTTTAAATAATATAAAGGCTTAAAGTTTGTCATAATTGAGGGCGTGACTGCTTTAAGTGACAGGTGGGTGCTGTACCAGGTTGCTAGCTCCACCAGGGCTGCCTCAGCTCCACCAATGATCCACCTCTTTGCCCATTCTTGGATTAGTCAGAAGTCTTAAGTAATTGTTTTCCCAAAATGTGGAACTGTTCCTTTAATTCCTACCTGCATCTTTACAGTTTCAGGGATCTCTGTTACCGAAGAGTGTGTGTGTGTGTGTGTGTGTGTGTGTCTTTTTTGTTTCGCCACTTGCAGAGTTATTTTAACCTAATCCATGATCTTTTCCTAAACCTAACTAAGTAGGTGTGTTGCCTAAACATAACCAAGTTGTTTTTTGTAAAGGAAGTTTATTTTGAAAAGACTGTATACATGCAAAAAGTGGATGTAAACATGTGTGGCACATGTTACTTGACATTTGTAGGAAAGCACACAAAAAATGAGGAATACATTTGGTAAGATATCATCACAAACCGTTGTATGAGGATACGTTACAACATAATGGAGAGTTGACCCCAGATCTGTGAAATAAGTCACTGCAGAGTAAAAGTAGTGAGTTTAAACTTTTACAAGACAAAACCACAAATGTAAAGTGGAAACACCCAGCTCATTAGCTGCTTGTTTTCATATGTAATGTCTCCATCAGCATTAATGTCCCACTGCCAAAACCACTGAATCACACTCTCACAACGCTCGGGCCGACTGGGCAAAAAGTAAAGCCAGTCCAGGACGAGAGCAAGACGAAGCTTTAGTGGTGGATGAAAGTAGGAAGCCAGAGATAGAGGAATAAAGGGAGGGGATTGTTGTACTGTAAAGGTGAAGTGATGCAGAAGTTGGATGTTCATGCTGTGGTCGGAGATGAAGATGTCGATAAATCCAGTGAGCTTTGGATCCCATATGTCTCTCTCTCCTCTCCAGGTATCACCAGGAAGAATCCCCGAACACCTCTGTCTGATCTTCAAGGCACCAACGCCATGAATGAGAAGGCCAGCTGGTGAGCACGACCCCAGTACATCTTATCAAAAATCTTTATGCAACCAGGAGTCCTTGTTGAAATAAGAATATCTTTTCCAAGGGTGACGTGGCCAAGACAGGCATTAGCAGAAAAACACATAATTACAGACAGAAAAACAAGAAACTAAAACTGATAAGAAATTTAATTGAGTCCATTTTGTAGCCAGGTAAATTTAAAAACACTGACATTATAAGGAATCTGCTCCAAATTCTTTAACTTTGGGCCAGTCCACTGTGTTTCAAATCCTTCTGCACCATATTTCATGCTGAAGGTGCAGACAGGTCTCCATACCTGTATAGTTGGCATCACCTCAAAGAGCTTTACAATCTGCACGGCATACAACATCCTCTATCTTTAGACCCTCTACTCGGATCAGAAAAATCTTCTTGTGCAGAAAAACCCTTTAAGAAGTCAAATATTGAGGAAAGCTCAATCTGAGTCAGTCAGTTTTGAGTTTGGTGTGATTTAGTCTTTGGAAAATCTTCATTCAAAGCGATAAATCATGATGTAAAACTACAACAATTTCAGATATTAAAATTGTCTCAAATGACTCTTCCGTTCCTCCTCTGCCGCCTGTAGGGATGGCTACGGCGTCGGCTGCAACGGTCGCAGCTCCAGGTCTAGTCGTGTGTCCTCGACAGGAAGTCCCGCCCTTGAAGAAGATGGGATTTTCCTCAACTCGACCAGCAGTAAGCTCCTGGAGAGAGCTCAGGGGATCCTCCTGTGAGTCACACACATGCAGCCTTACGCCAGCCTTTAACTGCTAGTGATTTGTTTTTACATTTAAATTTTTCTATTCTTTACCTGTCCAGAAACTACAGACTCTAAGCTGCTGAACTTAAAATCACGTGTGCAGCACTTTGCTTTAAGCTCTAATATTTGTACTGATGTCCCAATCATGTGCTAGGAATTAGTTTTAGTCCTCCCAACATATACACCCTGTTGAGCAGTTTTCTGAGGACCTAGGGAAGAAATGCTATCTGTTTTCATTATGGGTGGTGTAGTAGCTGGGGTGTTCAGGAAGAAACGTACAGTATATGGACTGAAAGGAAGATTACCACTGGTTCCACTGCATCAGTTTTTAAAAAATGTCAACTTGATGAATGTACTCACTCTTTTTAATGGTGCTGAATTCCTTATTTAATATCTTTTAATAAAAACTATATTTCTCACCTGTAGGAGAAACAAAAATATCAAAAGCAAACCAAGCCTTCCCAAGGTAAGACACAAACATGACACAATATGACGGCATCTTGGGTCAAAGATAGACCGATGAATCAGCTCAGAGACACAGCTTCATGCATGATCTGGTTTTGTGAACGCAGCACTTGTTGGACGTGAAGTCTCTGCGTTACCTGAGCAGCGTGACTCTCCACGACCGCATCACCAAGTCTCTGCTTCACCTGCACAAGAAGAAGAAACCGCCCAGCATCAGTGCTCAGTTCCAGGTCAGTGCTGCCGTCGCCATCTGCTGGAGGATCCGTGACTTACAACAACATTAGTGACTCAGCAGCAGCCTGCCGTATAATGATTAGAAATGTACAAGAATATCCTGTTCTATAATGTAATATATTTTATGCCTTGATAATATTTAATAATATTAATCTTTAAAATAACTAGTCACTAAAAAAGTATAAGGTAGCATAAAATGAAAATGCTCAAGACAAGTATAAGTACCTCAAAATTGCTTTCTCCCTCTGCATTTGTCTCTAAATTTAATGAGGATGCGATGTCACTGGTTTGTGTTTGTGTGTGCAGGCGTCCCTCAATAAGCTGATGGAGACTCTCGACCAATCAGAGCCGTACTTTGTCAAATGTATTCGCTCCAACGCTGAGAAGGTAATATCTGCTGCAGAGGAGTCAACGCTTAAATACAGCTTTTCTTAATGACTGACTAGTGACTTCGGTTTCATTTTATTAACCCTTACTCTCTCTCTCTCCCTCTCTCTCCCTCTCTCCGTGTTTCTCCGTCAGCTGCCGTTGCGTTTCAATGATAGCCTGGTGCTCAGACAGCTCAGATACACGGGGATGCTGGAAACCGTCCGGATCCGACAATCAGGATACAGCATCAAGTACACCTTCCAGGTAATCCTCTCCTACTACCATCTAACAGCACATCTATTAGTCCATGTCAGTGTCACAGTACATGTTGTTTATTTCTAGCTTTGTGCAGTTAGTTAGCATAGTTACCGTTTCCATGTTTTAATGGTCATTATACAGTATAGTCTGTTTTTGTGTATCTCATGTATGTTTATGATTGCTTATCCTTTTTGTTGCTGCATGTTTAAGTGAAATCCTTCTGTACATTTGTTCTTCTTCTGCAAAGCTTTTGTATGCATGAACATTATTGGCCAATATAGCTGAATCTGATAAGAATATTATTTTTAATGTTGCACAAACACAGTACGGCTAGATGTTGAGATTTGAGTTATCAGTCTACTAAGAATACTGTTGTTCTTTGATTTGAAATTAAAGATCGACCTTTCTTACTATAATGAGATGTTTAGTAATATTCTGTTTCTCGGGGGAAAACTTAAATAGAGCTGCTATGAAGCCTTATTGTATGTAAAACTGCTTTGCTGACCACACATGCACCATGTTGCAGGACTTTGTGCGTCACTTTCACGTGCTGCTGCCTCGAGGCACGAGCCCGACCAAATCAGGCATCAGGGAGTTTTTCCGACGGATCCACCTCCCACCTGCTGGATATCAAGTGGGCAACACAATGGTACAGATGATTAAAAACATTCATCTCTGTTGTACCATCTCTTCTGTTGCTGTACCTACCGAGTTTTATATAATTGTTCCTGTGTGACGTAGGTGTTCCTGCGGGAGGCGGAGCGCCAACGTCTTCAGACTCTCCTCCACCAGGAAGTCCTTCGGCGAATTGTAACGCTGCAGCGCCGCTTCAGGGCCATCCTGGAGAGGAAGCACTTTGTTGACATGAGGCAAGCCGCCTTTGTCATCCAGGTGAGATTTTGTGGTGTGAAGGAGAGGTTCAGCAGTTCTACATCCCCTTCGTACAGTCTCATTAAAACAATACTTTAAATTCTGATGAGCCATAAAAAAAAAAAAAAAAATGCTTTAAGTGCATCATGAATCGATTTAACAATCTTGCACAGCCAAGTGTCTTCTCCCAGCATTTCAGGAGGAGTTTCCATAGTGCATTAAGGCTTCTTACCCTCAGCCTGTTTTGGCATTAAGTGATTAATAGTGGTGCATTTACTCCAGATATACAAGGAGCAGGGTTTTCTAAATAGAGTCTATTTATTAGAGATGATATACATGTACAGTTTCTTCAGTTTTACTCCAGCTACTGGCTCTCACGCTGTTTGTTATGACTTGCCCAACAGGAACATAAAGTGGGCATGTCTGGAAAGGGAAGACTGGTGGCTACCCACAGAACCCATTTACATTCACATATCTTGAGGTCAGAGGTCAAAGGATCCCTTTGATAATGGCCATGACAGTTTGTCCTCACAAAATTTAGCTTAAGTTTGGAGCGTTATTTAACCTCCTTGCTAGTATGACATGGTTGGAAACTACTCACCTTGCTGCAGTGATGCAAAGCTGTTCTCCAGCACTCTGTGACATCAGTTTTGGGTGTTACTCAACCACATGCATCAGTGATGCTCTAAGCGGTTACACGTGAAACAAGCTTGACACTTTCAAACAAGAGAGGACAGCAGGGAGGCAAAGGATGACTGAATGTGTTGGTTAATAATATCTTAAACAATTAGATTTTGAAGTATTTTATTTTAAAGCGCTGCTGTTTAATGCAAATTAAGTCAAACTTAAATCTGAAAAAAATGTGGGCACTTTTTGAAAAAGCTGTGTTAATAAACTGCAGACTCATACTGTTATCCCTCTGGGGAGAGAGAGAATGAAATAAAACAAACAGTGAAAGGATTGACGGACTGCATTCAGACCGACGTCGGCATGTTTTTTGTGGAGGAGTCCTCAGAGGGGAGCTGTCCAAATCTTTGTCAGGCTGAAAGAAAACAAACCCAGTCGGTCCAGAGTCAGTGAAACAGTGAAACAGTGAGCAGCAGCCAATGAGGAGGAACAGATAACGTTTAGTTAAACATAACTGCTGTTTGACCTTCAGTCTATTTGAGCTCTGATGACTATTATATCAAGACTCTGAGGGTTCACATACAGTGTGCTTTTAATTAAGAAAGTTAGTCAGAAATCGAGACATTTTTTCAGTAGCTTGCTGATAAATACAGGCAGAAGTACAATCTGATATTTAATACATTTCTGAATCAGAAGCATATGATGTGAGTGAATGCAGAGTCTAAACTAAATTATTCAAGGTGTTTTCAGTCTGAATTTGTCAAAAGTTCCAGCGATGTCTGCCAAATCAGTCAGTCATGCTGTTACACATTGTCCTGAAGTACTGGAGCTCACCATGAATAACAAAAACATCAAGTTCCACAAACTCCATTATCCCATTACGTTTTACCTGAAGTAGGTTTCAGGGCAACACAGCAGGAAGTGAAATGTTTTAGATGGTCGGAAAGGAGGATTTAAACATTTTCCTTAAAAAAATGATCAATGTTTGCTGCCCAAAGTACTACCAGCAGCCTGCATTTCCACCTCCATTTAATTAAAGAAATGTTCCCTCTCTGGCTTTCTGTAGCGATGGTGGCGATGCTGCCTTCTCAAACAGTCCGCCGTGGCCGCGAGCGATGAGGAGGAGGCGGCGGTGTGCCTGCAGGCGGCCTGGAGGAGCTACAGGGAGCGCAGGAAGTTCCTGCAGTGGCGAGACTCCGCCATCATCATACAGAGGAGCTGGAGAACTTGCTGTCGTCGCCGATCTCAAGCAGCTGTAACGGTTCAGACAGCCTGGAGAGGATTCACGGAGAGGAGTCGCTACTGTCGGACGTACAGGACTGTGATGCAGCTGCAGGCGATGGGCAGGGGACACCTGGCTCGACTCAGGTGAATGAAAGCTATCAGTCACTTCTAATAAAGTTTGGAAAATTGTGTGTTATGCTGGATTAATGCTAATTGACATTGTATTTTACATCGTCGGGAAGCCTGTGTATTTACCCTCACAATGATGTCCAACTTGTAAGGATCATGCATTTGTGGGATGAGCAGCACAGCTGGTTATGTGGGTATAACCCAAGTGAAATTTGCCAAAACAGTGTAGTCTCCTGTTGGTACTGACTTGTTCTGAGTTGTTTTGTGGACTGGATAATTGAACTCTATCAGCAACATGGAACAAAGAAAACATATTGGCAGTTTTACGCTTTATTCATTAAATACACCATCAGGAGCCGGTAGCGGGTGGAAGATCCATACACAACCACAACAGCCTGGCAGCTCCTCCTCACCAACCTGGTCAACCTGCTCACTAACCTACTCTAACACATACAGCACCCCAAAGCCGAGGAAAATCACTTTAGTAGGGCGCAGCACCCAACAGGCCCCACGCACATAGAGTCAATACCAGCAGGAGAATGCACTGTTTAGTATTGGCTGAGAATTTTGGCAAATTTCACTTGGGTACTACTGACATAACTCAGCTGTGCTGCTCATCCCACAAATGCATGATCCTGACAAGTTGGACATCATTGTGAAGGTAAATAAACAGGCTTTCCAACCATGTGAAATACTGTGACAATTAGCCCTGTAACAACAGAGAAATAATCCAGCAAACACAAATTCCCAACCTTTGTTTAATTCTCTAATGAGCACCTGGTTGACAGGTTCACAGGATGAAGGAATCAAGGTTAAATACATTTCAATCATGGACCTTCATCAGGCATCAGTTCTAGTTTTCATTCCAGCTTTACAGCTTTGGTTCACTCTCACCGCTCTCAGTGAGTCAATTTCAGCCACAGCAGGCAGCTGTTGTCAGTGAAAAAGCAACTGTACACCAAACAGCAGGCAGACACAGTACGTGACCAGCCGGTGAACATAGTGGAGCGTCTAGCAGCTAAATAGATAGATATTCCCCTGAAAGAGAGTGAATATCGAACTTTCATCAGGTGGCCAGAAACAAATATACAGGGTGTCACTCTGTATCTTGATGTGTAAATAAGTAACTGCTTAGTTTGCCATATCAATAGAAAAGTTCCAAGCGGCCAAAATTATCAGTTATTGCATGTTTAATTGAAAGAAAAAAATTCAACATGTAATGTAAAATCATTTTCTTCAAATTCTGTGTATTAGGGCTATATCAGATGTTCACTACACGATTATCTTGGCTAAAAGAAAATAGAGAAAACAAAAGAAAAATAAATAAATTAAATAAAAAAGTAATATTATCTTTTGAAAATAAAAACAATACATAAAATATGTAATGCTATCAGTCAATTTCATCTTTAATCTTGTTTTTTTTGTCTCTTTTTGGCAAATATATTACACTCAAATAGGATTGTAAGGAGGTGGAGAGAGAGTCTGTTATCACAGCTATACAAAAGCGTACAAAAAGGTTGTCACATCAGGTGTGGGTATTATCATATGTGTTTTATTAACATGATATTAATATATATATTTTCAATACCAGTATATCACGATACCCCTAGTGTGTATAATAGTCTGTTTTCTGCCTGCTTTGTTGGTAATTAAATTATTCACTGATAATGTCTTCAGGTTCAGAGAAATGAAGGAGCAGCATGAGAGACAAGCAGCAGAGATGGATGCAGGAACCATGGAGGACCTCACCTCCTCAGGACAGGACGGTTACATCCAGGATCCCTCTGATGAACTGTCTGAAGACTCTAAACCTGCTCTGTTAGATGTGGGAGAGGCAGAAAAGGAAGAGGAGTCGGAGCGAAGCAGGAGCACAGATGAGACGAGCCACAAGAACCGGTCAAAACGAGAGAGCAGACGGATGAGGGAGCTGGAGCAGGCTCAGTTCAGCCTGGAGCTCCTCAAGGTCCGAACCACCAGCTTGCAGGAAGACTCGGACAGCAGCATCTGTCGGCTAGAAGACCCTCACAGACTTTCACCCCGGGGATCTCCAGCTAGTCATGGAAGTTTTGAGCTGCTCAGCGTGGAAGACATGGAGACCGAAGGCTCTTTTGGTTCCCAGTCGACTGCACCTCAAGAACTCCCCCAAGCACTGGATATCCAAAGACACGACGGGCTGAGAGATAAAAACTTTAATGAAAAGCCCGTAATGGAGCCACCAAACAAGGCGGAGGGTCCAAGGGCAATGTTTTATATTGCTTCAGACCAAAGTCCTGTTCATGAGCCAGCTTTTGAAAGCCCCAGCAAATCTTACAGGGAGAGACGAGAGTCCACGTCTCGGCGGCCTGTAGTGGTGTTAATCAGTATGCAGAAGGAGAGCCCAGTGGAGGAGGGGGAGCTGCTGGCAGCCCAAACCCTAGAAGGAGCTTCTGAAACCGGAGCAGCAGCATCCGGTGCAGGCTCGCTGCTAGTCTCAGAGATGGAACAGCCTCATGGGATTGCTACCCAGGCAGAGAGAGGTGTGTTCAGGATGGACAAGTCTGCTGAGGTCCCATCTTCAACCGCAAATCCAGAGTCGGGGATTTGCTCCTCAGAGGTGGACATCCAGATCATCCTGGAGCCAAAGCCCAGCGTTCCCGCTGTCCGGCCCAGTCAGCCGGAGGGGAAGGCGATTCGGCCCACGCAGCAGGCTCCCAGTCCGGTCCTGGACACCAAACCACCAAAAGCTCAGAAGAAGAGCTCAGCCCAGACTGTGATTGTGAACATGGTGGAGAAACCCCCCAACACAGTGTTCTCCCCACCCAGACGCAAGCTGCCCTTCTCCAAGTGAGTGGACCCGTTATACTGAAGGATATATGACTGCAGGTTCAGGGGCCCTGAAAGCATGAACACAGTCTCTTTTAGTTTTTAGTTAAAGGAAGACGGGGCATAAATGTTCACAGATGTATGCTGAGGCCTGACAATGTAGTGCTTTAAAAGTAATGAGTAAAACCTTAAAATCAGTCCAGGAGTTAACTGGAACCAACGGCGGGAGGCTAAAATTGGGGTTATGTGATCTCTTTTATTTGAGCCAGTTACATGCTTTATTTGTTAAACAGATAAAGCACATTAATCCACTTTTCAGTTTCTACCTGGATGTAAATGTGAGTTTGCTAAAGAGCTCATTTTCGTCTGAGCAGGTTATTATGAATTACAAATATTGTCAATACAGTGCATCAGTGAAAACTACAGCACAGCACAGATGAAATAAGGTGAAATAATGAAAACAATGAGATTACACAGAAAAAAAAGTTATTTTTAAGCATCGAATGAAGGATAGTTACCCATATATAGGCATTAACATAGGCTGTAAGAAAAACAGGGAACCCTAAACACATAAAAGAAAAATTGTATAACGGAAAGCGTGTGAAGTCTCCAGTAGATTTGATTTAATGTCTGGCTTTGTGGTGCAGGTCAGATAAGGATTTGGTGAACCAAGAAAGATCTCTGGCCATGTTCAGAGACGACTCTAAATCTGCTGGATCCAGAAACAGAGAGGTAAAACACACACACACACACACACACAAGCACACCCACCTGATCTTGGGTATTCCTGATCCTCCTGATGGAGTTGGTAAAAAACATAATTTAAAAATTAACTTTTTTTAATTATGTTTTTTACCAACTCCAATATATACTTTAAAGGTTCAGTCAGCTCCAAGATCTAATTTATATTCACACACACACACACACACACACACACACACACACACACACACATTAGCAGCTGACCTGATGTCCCTGTGGTTGCCTGGTAGCAGGTGGGCCGCCCCGGCCCCAAAAAGAAAGCGCGAATGTCCCGGACGCGCTCCGACTTCCTCACCCGCTGTAACTCAGAGGGGGCGACCCAGTCGGACGACGACGATGAATACTACATCCCCGCCCACTCCCACACGCTGCCCCCCTCCCTGTCTCCCCCACGCGCCCACCCCGAGGCCGACTGTCACAGTGACTCCGAGATGGTAAAGCACCGGATCTCCGGAGGTCCCGTGACCTCCGTGCAGTCGACTGTTTCCTGTCCACTCAGGCCCCCTCCCTCCTCCACCTCTATCCTCTCAGGTGGAGCTAGCCGAGCAGCGGGGGAGGAGCCTTTTAACACTGCTAACCTCACTTCCATCATACTGTTCACTGCTGTTAGACTGTTTGACCAAACACCGATGTTTCTCCACCGTGGTGGCCGGTCTGTTGTGGATGGCTTTGCACGTCGCTCTGGTGGCTGAAAATCAGCCCAAACTGAGAGCTGTCACCTCTCAGCTTCAGTCTCCTCTTCATCTCACAAGAGTACACCTGTTTATCAAGGGATACTTCAACATTTTAGAGTTTAATCTTATATTTTTCCTTCAGTACACACATGTTGTAAGGACTGGCTCCAGTGCCTATATAAAAGGCTGTCAATTGATTAAAATAGTTAATTGTGATTAATCACACATTTTTTATCTGTTCAAAATGTAGTTTAAAGGAAGATTTGTCAAGAATTAAATTCTCTTATTAACATGGGAGTGAACAAATATGCTGCTTTATGCAAATGTATGTATATATTTATTAATGGAAATCAATGAACAACACAAAACAATGAAAAATATTGTCCAGACACCCTCACATGTACTGCATTTAGCATAAATAATATGCTCAGATCAGAACATGGCAAACTGCAGCCCAACAGGCAACAGCTGTCAGTGTGTCAGTGTATTGACTTGACTATGACTTGATCCAAACTGAATATGATTATCATAAAGTGGTCATGTCTGTAAAGGGGAGACTCGTGGGTACCCACAGAACCCGTTTTCATTCGCATATTATGGGGTCAGAGGTCAAGGGACCCCTTTGAATATGGCTATACCAACTTTTCCTCTTCAAATTTTAGTGTAAGTTTGGAGCGTTATTAATATTTTATATTTTGATGAATAAGCAACTTAAGTGAACTGTTTCTGATTCATTCTGTCAGTGAACTAATTGAATAATTGACAAATTGTTTCAACACTAGTTCTGATGGAAAGATATTCGCTAGGTGGAGCTGATTTCTATTTCAGCTTTGTAAGTAGCATATAACATAACATTGACAGCACTGGCTACAGCCTCGCTATTCTTTTGCTGCTGTTTGCCCACTTACCAAATGAAACTGGGTCTCAGTCACGTAACGAAGACATCTCGCAGCGTGGCAGATGTGTTGAAGGAAAAATACAAGACTCAAAATGACAGTGTATTAAAGTATCCCTGTATCTTCTTCTTCTTTAACAACAGTAAACAGAGATTTTCACAGTGAGGACTGACTGAAGATCTCGTCCACTCCTGAAAACACGACATCGTGTTGCTGCACGTCATCTGCTGCTCCTGCATGCTGGAGTCGATAAAACCTCAAACAGAGTGACTTTTCACTAACAACGTCATTTTCTAACAGGATCTTACGAGCATGACCTCTGTTTCTCTCTCAAACGTCAACGTTATTCTCTGTGATTTTGCTAATTTCTGCACATTTATTATATCAGTGCATTCAGTAGCATCAGTAGAACCAGAAGAAGTTATTTAACTCATTATGTTGTCCAAACGATGTACAAACATTTACTGGTGTGATGGGGAGTTACACTTTAAGTGTATAAACATATTTCTCCATGTCATGATGTTTCTGTCCATAAGGCGTAGACCTAGAGGAACCAACCTGTGTTTAACAGGAAACCGAGCTCTGGTCGCCAAAAACCACAGCATCCTGCACAACCTTTAAACCCTAAACAGGTTACAGAACCTGCTCAGTCGATTGATATGTTTTTTTCTCACCCGGTTGTGGTTCTCTGCTCTCCAGTCATCTCACAAAGATCAGAAGAAGATCCATAAGACCATGTCGTCTGGAGACCTGGGCAAGATGGAGGTCCTCAGGAAAACCTCCAGTCAGGATGGAAGGTGAGAGTCTCTGATTACATATGTTTACACAGAAAACTTCAGTCTTTACATACATATTAATGGGGGGGCATTAATTGGGGGCGGCAGTAGCTCAGTCTGTAGGGAGTTGGCTTGGGAACCGGAGGGTCACCGGTTCAAGTCCCGACATGGACCAAAAACTGAGTGTGAACTGGTAGCTGGAGAGGAGCCAGTTTACCTCTTGGGCACTGCCGAGGTGCCCCTGAGCAAGGCACCAAACCCCCAACTGCTCGGGGCGCTTGTCAGGAGCAGCCCCCTCACTCTGACACCTCTCCATTACTGCATGTGTGTGTGTGTTTGTGTGCATGTACCATGTATAAGTTAAGCAGAGTGTAAATTGAATTTCCCCACTGTGGGACTAATAAAGGTTGATCTTCTTCTTCTTCTTCTTCTAATGGATGAATGCGTCAGCTTTACAGATCTGTAGTAAAATGATATTGACATGTTGAAGAGGGAAAATGATTCACTTATTTTGGTTACATAATTCTTAAAGACTGACTGACCTTGTATTGTACCATTGGTGTTCTGAGTACTGCTATTTTACAACTGCAGTGTGACATACAGATGCATTTCTTGGGGTACCTGAATAACTGAGAGAACATGATGCACTTTAAGAGCTTAGAGTTTTACCATTGATATAGGGAGTGCTACAGGGATGATGTGTTTTTGCAGGACAAAAAGCCGATGAGATTTTTCCATAGGTTTTGGATTATTGGAGAATATCATCGCAGGTCATGCAGCAGTTTTTCAAATAATAATCAAATAATTCCCAGTGATTTTTGAATTGTGTTTTTGCTTGGAATGCACATCCCCACACAGGGTCGCATGAGTGCGAGTATACACAACAAGGCTGAAAAAGAAGATGAGTCGGCGTGATGACATTTAGTGGTCTCATGTAGCCACTTGTTAGCAGGCTTGTTAGCAGGCTGGCAAGGCTTAAAAATTCATTAGTTGGATATTTACCGACATATTTGTGTGGTAGAACAAAACATTAAAAAGCATGTGTTAACCACAGACCTTATTTCAGGTATCACACTAAAAACCCATTCAAAAAAACCCACTGACTTCCAGACGAGGGGACCAGAAGTACTAAAATGCTAACTCGTTTCCAGGTTTTAGGACTCATTCTGGTCCACTCTATTATAAGAACTGGATACCAGACCTCAAGATGGCGCCTACTCATTCTAACGAGAGTTGCTCACTTGGTGCAAGATGCCAAAAATGTTTTCTGGTTTCCAGGTTAACTTCCGGTGTATGCGACCCACTGAATATGTGCAGAAGTGTTTCAGTGTCACAGATGTTTCAATCGCTTTTCTTGGCTAAAAGAGAAGTTTTACAAACAGAAAACCTCCATGGATCAAAAATTCACAACAGATAATAGGGCATCATAAATACAGCTGGAGGTGTTTTGTCAACAGTTTTACAGACGTTTCTTTTACAGTGATGGTCTATGAGGAAAATGTTTTTTTGCGCCACAGGGGGATTTTCTGTTGTAATACAGCGAGTAGCCGCCACCATATCCAGGTCTTATTAAACATACATGAGTTTTACCAATGACTTCTTTTTCAATCAATTATGTTGTGTGATTTAGCAGGATGAGAGGAAGGATACGATTCTGGAGTAAGACGAAGCACGGCGAGAAAAAACTGTCAAGAGAGAAGCAGACCAGCAGGAGCGAAGCTGGAGAGACACATGGTAACAACTAAATCTATTAGCAGTTTTAGTTTTGTTTGCTCTCCTCCACAGGGAGGTCAGAGGTCATGATGAGTAGAGGTCATATGATCTTGATAAACACAAATCATTTTTAGTAATCCACCTTCTCCACCTGTGTCTCCATCCTCCCAGAAGGCCCTTCTTCTTCTCCTCCTCGCAGTCCAGATTTGGAGGCTGCTCCCTCTCGGGGGGTCAAGGACAGTAAGGAGAACAAGGAGCCGTCTCCTAAGATGAGGAGGCGTCGCAGCGTGAAGATCAGCAGCATCGCTCTGGAACCCGCTCAGTGGCAGAACGACGCACTGCACATCCTGAGCTCGGCCCACGACTACCGCAGCATGAACGACTTCCTCATGAAGAAGGTGAGAGGGCAAGCCGGTACCTCTACACTCTAAACACACACAGACAAGCTACAGTGACTTTTACCTGACCCACTGTCTTTGTGTGGCTCCCCCAAAGGCTCCGTTGTTCATATAATTATGTCAAGTATGTATCTGACAGTCCTGTCAAAGCGTCAGATTACCTGAAACTCATAATTCTGGTGTAATTACTCTCTGAGATTTTCACCGCTGCCCCAACACAACTGAGGTTAATTGAATTGTGCTTCTTGAGCTCACAAGCAGCATTAACCCTAAGAGAGCTATTTAGACCAGTTTTAGTCTTTTTTACGGGGGTTCAGGGGGTCTTTAGGAGGAGATAGCAGGTCACCAGTAGATGTCACATAGAAGTGGTGTACGTCATCTGAAAGCTGGGAACATGAAGATTATTTTGAGATGCAGCTCAACACTGTGTGTCAGGTTGTTCTAGTCATTAATCTGTAATAAAGGAGAATTAAGTATTTATTCATTTAATTAATTAATTAATCACAAATTGCAAAATGTATAAGAACTAAGAATATTATAATAGAAGTAATGATGGCCATTCCTTGTGCTCTATCATGTTGTAAACTGTTGCAGCAATTTTCGGGTTGATACCATTTGTTACACAGATTTGGTGCTAAATTTAACCATTTTTTACCACATGACTAATTACAAAAAAATGGTGACTAATCCCTTCAAAATACCACATTAAGACACCGAGACCTTGAGGAACACCATAGAAGAAGTCATGTTGTGATTTGGGATCAAAAACTTTTGACATTTAGAGATTTTTGCAAAAATTGCATTTTTCGGCGATTGGATGGTGAGTACTTCTGTTGTGGAAACTGCTTATTTTCAATCTACCTAGGAAAGCCATCCATCCTCTGAATCCTCAAGGTCTCTAGTTTGTGGTTGTAAAGTTTCGAGAGGCTGTGATTATCCTCGAGGTCACTACAGGTCAGTTTATACAGTAAATTCCACAGGTTTCAAAAAATAGTCTCACTACAATGAAATGGCTACTGTGGGGACTAACATCATCACACATGAATACAGTTAGACTCACTGGATCCACAAGAGTCTCAGCATTATGGTACCTTCACTCTAACTGTAAAACCGAACCTGCTTCAGCCTCTGACTGACAGTAAAGTTGGTTGGGATCATTGCCGATTCTGCGGGTCTCAGAGGTTTGTTTAAAAGTTTTTTTTTTAGATTGAAAAAACTTGCAACTTATTTGTGATACTTATACTTATGTGCTAAAATAATAGCTAAAATAAATATGTACGCCCTATTTTGAAGTAGAATAATCGTGCTGCAGTAGAGTTTCATGGTACACTTGTCCTTCCAGATCGCCGACCTGGAGTCTGAAGACGGGAAGAAGGACACCATGGTGGACGTCGTGTTCAAGAAAGCACTGAGGGAGTTCAGGATCAACATCTTCAACTCGTACTCCACCGCCCTAGCAGTGAGTCCTCGCTACTCTTTCCTTTGTCTGAAGCACCATTTGCATTGGCATGTACTGCAAATGAGGCACCACATCCGTCTTTGCATCTAAGTGGACTAAAATTTACTGTAAAACCTGAATATTCGTAATTTGAATAGAAGAACTCTGAGTTGTAAATGTCATCTAATGTTTTAGAGGTTTAAATTATGATTTAAAACGCAAACA
The DNA here is from genome assembly GCA_947000775.1 of Pterois miles. Classification (NCBI taxonomy): domain Eukaryota; kingdom Metazoa; phylum Chordata; class Actinopteri; order Perciformes; family Scorpaenidae; genus Pterois; species Pterois miles. The sequence goes on from CAMQGK010000565.1 coordinate 6,141,852, forward strand.
TTATATTTCCATTCCTCTGTCCAGATGGATGATGGGAAGAGTATCCGTTACAAGGATCTCTACGCCCTGTTCGAGCACATCCTAGAGAAAACCATGCGTCTGGAGCAGAGGGACTGGTGTGAATCACCGGTGAAGGTGTGGGTCAACACCTTCAAGGTCTTCCTGGACGAGTTTATGACTGAGTACAAGCCCATGGAGGGAACTATCGGCAGGGTAAGAGAGTTATAAACTGGATGGATGGATGAAAAAATTACAGAAATACTTGTCAGGACATAAAACAACTACACCATGAACTCCAAGTAATGTGGGTGTGGGGTCCATATAGAAGCCATACATTGTTTTGCCAAAGGAAAATGCAGCTAAAATGGATTCAAAGTTTAAATTTTAACCTTAATTGTTCAAAGAAAAACAATGGTTGCCACGTACCATTTCACTTTCTGCACTTTGCAGTGCAAATAGATATCAGTTGCAGCATATGCAAAACTCACACAAAATGCAGAAGTTAACACATTTGTCTCTTTCCAGGCTCCTAAGCGTGAACGCAAGAAGTCAAGGAAGAAGGAAACTGACATTGTGAGTTGTAGATTTGAAGTGAAACAAAGTGTTTGGAATAAAAGCAGCAGTGAGCTGAGCTGAGCTGACTGGTGTCTGTGCTGCCGCCTGCAGGTGGAGGAACACAACGGCCACATCTTCAAGTCCACACAGTACAGCATCCCCACCTACTGCGAGTACTGCTCCTCCCTCATCTGGATGATGGACCGAGCCTGCGTCTGCAAATGTGAGGACTGGACACGAAAACACACACACACTTAAATAGATAGTTAGATAGTTAGGTTGCCTTTTACTTCTGCTGTGTCTCATGTTTGCAGATTTAGGCCTGGCCCACATGAATATGGGTATTTTTTTAAAACGGGGTTTTTCCTCTTTTGTACTCAGTTTTAAAAAAATCTCTGTCCAAAGAAAATGCAAAACTAAGGCTGTCAATCAATTAAAATATTTAATTGCAATTAATCACTTGATTGATTCATTGTGATTAATTGCAAATTGATCTCACATTTTTTTATCTGTTCCTGAAAGGGAGATTTGTCAAATATTTAATACTCCTATCAACATGGGAGTGGGCAAATATGCTGCTTTATGCAAATGTATGTATATATTTATTATTCAAAATCAATTAACAACATAAAACAATGACACAGCGTTCCTGGCCACAGTGTCCATCATAAAAATATGCTCATATCATAGTGTGTCAGTGTGCTGACGTGACTATGACTTGCCCCAAACTGCATGTGATTATCATAAAGTGGGCATGTCGGTGAAGGGGAGAAGAAGGGGAGTAGAAACAGGACAACAAAGTGCAGTGCAGTACTTGTACATTAGCATGACGCGTGGGTAGTAACTGTGTGGTTGCTACGTTTCACACACTTTAATGAGGAGAGAGAAACTGCCAATATACAGAGAGACACAAACACAAAATCATTTTAAATCACACAGCACATCGTGAGCTTTTACTGAGATGTTGACTCATTCTCTGGTTAACTCGTTAAATATTGGGCTCACTTTAGTGCATCACACTGCAGGAGTTACACATTAGAAAAGCATTAGATGGGTATTAAGTTTCAGCTGTAGTGAAAGATAAATTGTTCACTACTTTACTGCAATATTAACAAACCTGGAAGGACTAAATTAACATTACATAATGACCTTTACCTTGACATAACATTTACGTGTTTTGTATCTTTCTATTCACCATAAAAACAGGCTGTAAATATGTGCAAGTCTGCCCAATAGCACACTCACAGATTTACACACAGCAGCAGTTCCTAATGTTCTTCTAACTCACTTACCCACAGCCACTCACGCCCATGTGTGTAGTTTTTATTTCCACCCACACAGCACATTACTCCTACTCTTTTCACACACACACACACAGTCACACACTACACGTTCACACACTTGCCCTGCCTCCCTGAGTGTCAGAAAAATTGGATTAAACCACATAAATCCATCTTTAATCTAGTCACAAGCTCCATCTGCACTCTCGGTGAGCAGCAGACATCACATCCAAACCCTCCGACTGCCGCCTCGGCGTTTACCTTCTCAAGTCTTTGAGGTCGTAACTGACTGACTGACTGACTGACTGAGCTGTTGTTACAGATGTTTGTGGAGGTTGTAGAGGTCTGATTGTGTCTATCTCTTTGTCTGCAGTGTGTCGCTACGCCTGCCACAGGAAGTGCTGCTCCAAGATGACCACCAAGTGCAGTAAAAAGGTAGGAGGAGATTTATTGCTTTTTTTGTTTCAGGATGCTGTAAGATAATACTTAATATGGATACCAGTTTAAACAATAGCGGCATTCAATTTTATTACACAGCTTTGGTGAATACTCGATCCTGATTGGTCAAGCACAGCATTCTACGGTCTGTTATTTCTCTGAAACAGACCGTTGCTTTGGACGCAGGTCTGATCTCGGACTCTGGCAGACTGTTTTTGTTTCAAATTATTGATTTCTTTAGTAAGTAGCCGTGTAATAAGCAGGATAATGTACAGCTAGCATTGTTGTGAAGTAAACCCCTTCAGGGCGATGCAAGACCCCCCTACATCCCCAGGGTTTATTTTACAACAATGACAGGCTCGCTGTACAGTGTCCCTTGCTTATGCTACTTGATTTACTTTATGTCATTAAACTGTTTAAAATATTATAGTATATCTGCCAAGATTTGTTCTTTTGTGGGTATTCATATTGTACATTGATAGATACGTAGATGTAAGTTTAGTGAGCAAGAACGCTGGGTGATAACTGCTGCTTCTTTAACAAAACCTGTGTCAATTAATCAAAAACGTGATCCTTTTTCTTGGTTTGGTATTCAGTGTTTAGGTCTTCTAGGTAAAAACATTCATTTGTACCATTTCCTCTAATCAGTTGAACTCTGCAGTGTTGGCTCTTTTGGGATAGATAACCGATCCCATAGACTTCAATGCAGTTTAACGCATGTTTTGACTGTAATTTTGATAAGTTGGTACAGATTCATCTCCCGTTAGTCAAATGTTTGTTTTATATACATTATTAATTATATTGCGACCTTGAAGGAACCCAGTGTTTGTGATACCTTATTAAATTAAGGTTGATGGCCTTCATGTCTCTCCGGTCTTTCCCCGTCCAACACAGTGGCCGGATATTGCTTATCCAGACATCTATACATAAGTGATTGAATCACGTTAGATTAAGTGTTGTCTGTAAATAGCCAATGTCTTAATAGCCAACTGTTTGATCCATAGGCTGGGATTTATTTGGAGACAACAGTCTGATGCTGCTCTAACGTTCATGGGACACGCGTACAGTTGGCTGGTCAGCCAGCGTTACACTCAGCGAGCTCAGTTTATTGTGGCGTTTCTGTGTTTGCGTCTACTAGTACGACCCGGAGCTGTCGTCGCGGCAGTTTGGCGTGGAGTTGTCCCGTCTGACCAGCGAGGAGCGAGCGGTTCCTCAGCTGGTGGAGAAACTCATCAACTACATCGAGATGCACGGCCTGTACACGGAGGGCATCTACAGGAAGTCAGGCTCCACCAATAAGATCAAAGAGCTGCGCCAGGGCCTGGATACAGGTGAGACTGACGCTGACATCAGGCACTAAATCACTTTGTGCTTCTGTTGTGAAAACTATGTTAGTAACGGGATGATATTTAAGTTAAGTTTAAAATAAGAGCTGAGTTTAAAATGAAAATCATCAAATACTATAAACTGCTGCTGCTTCTTCTTGTCCTTCTCCTCTTCTGCTACTATTACCACTACTATTACTACTACTAAACTACTACTAGTTTTTCAACTGTTTCTTTTTTCTTCTACTTCTACTATATCCTCCTCTACTACTACTACCTCTTGTTCTTAATCTTCTCCTGCTTGTAATACGACTATGACTACTGCCACTATGACTCTACTTGTAGTAGTAGTATTAGTATGAGTAGTAGGAGGAGGAGTGTCATCATAGTAAGATAAGTAGTACTACTACTATAACTCTCCTCCTCCTACTACTACTTCTACTACTTCTTCTTTATTTCTACTACTAGTAGTACTACTACTACAACTATTATCACTATGCTTACTAGTAGTAAAAGTAGTAGTAGTAGTAGGAGGAGGAGGAGGAGGAGGTTGTATAGTAAGATAAGTAGTACTACTACTACTACAACTCTCCTCCTACTACTACTACAACTTTTACTACTTCTTTTTTTTTCTTTATCTTCTACTATTTCTAGTAGTACTACTAGCACTCTACAACTATTATTACTATGATCCTACTAGAAGTATAAGTAGTAGGAGAGTTATCCTAGTAGTAAGATGAGTAATACTACTATAATAGAACAGTCCTACTACTACTACTACTACTTCTACTACTAGTAGTAGAGTAGAGTTGTAGTAGTGATGAATAATACTAATACTACAATTTCCCTTCTACTACTATAACTCTACTATGACTACTACTTCCTCTTCTTCTCTCCTTCTTCTACTTCTACTACTAATGCTCCTACAACAACTACTACTACTACAGCACTACTAGGTCTTTCTTCTAAATATGCTGTATAATGTGACATAATAGAGAAGTAAATAATATAGTGTGTGTGTGTGTGTGTGTGTGTGTGTGTGTGTGTGTGTGTGTGTGTGTGTGTGTGTGTGTGTGTGTGTGTGTGTGTGTGTGTGTGTGTGTGTGTGTGTGTGTGTGTGTGTGTGTTCCAGATGTGAGCAGCGTGAACCTGGATGACTACAACATCCACGTCATCGCCAGCGTTCTCAAGCAGTGGCTCCGTGACCTGCCCAGCCCGCTCATGACCTTTGAACTGTACGAGGAGTTCCTCAGGGCCATGGGTAAGCTCATAACTCCTCACCTTCCAGCTCAGAGTCAGTCTCAGAGGGTGACCTGGTCTGATGGGGGGTGTTTGATTTCCTCTCCAGGTCAGCCAGACAAGCGGGAGGTGATCCGAGGGGTGTACTCTGTGATCGACCAGCTCAGCAGGACGCACCTGAGCACGCTGGAGCGCCTCATCTTCCATCTGGTCAGGTGAGTGATCAGATAAGAATCAACAGCAGCAGCAGTGCAGCCTCAGGCAAGACAGACAGGTTTTGAAATAAGATATGAATAATGTTTTTGCCTGTGAGCAAAGTGTCTGTACGGGGGTTTCAGATCCTCTTTGTTGTTGGTTTTTTCTCACCGATTGTGAAACTCATGGATTAGCTGTTTCTGTCTCGGTAACATCAGGATTAACTGGATTATCCTGTGGTGCGTTTCAGGATCGCCCTGCAGGAGGAGACTAACAGGATGTCGGCCAACGCCCTCGCCATCGTGTTCGCTCCCTGCATCCTTCGCTGCCCCGACACCATCGATCCGCTGCAGAGCGTCCAGGACATCAGCAAGACCACAGCGTACGTCCACCGTCCTCAACTCTCCTCTGAAGTCTCCTGAATTCATCAAATAGGGCTTGTAAACAAAATATCTACCTGGAACAGAGAAGTTTTGTGGATCAAAATAGTTGTAGCTCTAGATTTAGTTTTAGATTTAGATTAATTGTTTTTGATTTTACCTACATTGTTTCTTATTAGGCTCACACTCTGCAGTATGGGACTGATGAATGTTTAAACCAGATTTAACCATCCAGACCATAGACATGTCATATTCACGACCTCATAAGTGGGAAGTTTCTGAAAGCTCCGAGTTCACGACTTGTGACATGTTTGTTGACGTTGTGTGTATGGAAGTTAATTTTTCAGTGCATAATAAGTTAATATATTGTCATTTTAGTTGTATGTTGTTTTTCTTGGTAATTTTGTCTGAGGAAGATACTCCCAACGTCCTCATCTTTATCGTTTGGGATTATGTTTTTGCATTTCCTGCATTCCTGCATTTTAGCACCTTTATATGCTTTATCTGCTGGGTAGCTTGTGAGTTTCCCCTCCTAGAGATCAATAATAATAGAATCATAGTAATCTATAATATGACATCATACGCTATTTGTTGATTATATTTTGTATTATTACTGTGAACACGCAAAGTAACTAAAGTTATCACATACAGTAAATGTAGTGTAGTAAAATCTATATTGCTGTGGAAATATATAGTAGCAGAAAATGGAAATACTCAAGTAAAGTACAAGTACCTCAAAACTGTACTTGAGTAAATGTACTTAGTTACTTTCCCTAACCGAAAATGCATATATCTGTTTGTGCCTGTATAAATAAAACCGTATGTATAATGGTTTTAAGTAGGAAGAAAACACAGTCATACATTTAAAAGGATTGGTAGCTAAGTTTCATGATTTGCTGCCTTAAAACTGCAGTTTTGTGAAGTTCTGGTACACCTTGTGATGGCTTCCTGTTTACATAGTTGATGCTTTTGATTGGACGGTGCTGCAGATGTTAGCTTAGTTACATCCAACTACAGGCTTTACTAGCTAAGAACATTTTTATGCTGCAGCCTGATTTTTGTAAATCAGTTTAAAACTAGATAGTCGTTCTTTCTGCGCAGACTTAGTACTTTACGAGTAGCTAGTACTACCCAATCCTCTCTCCTACTGGTATTCTACTCTGTTTTATTCTAAATTGATCTCTTCCCTGTACTGTAGGTGTGTGGAGCTGATCATCAACGAGCAGATGAGCAAGTATAAAGCTCGTCTGAAGGACATCAGCAGTCTGGAGTTTGCAGAAAGCAAAGCCAAGAGCAGACTGACCCACATCAGGAAGTCCATGGTGAGATCAGAATAACTGTCAGCCTTCTAGGCTTCTATACCAACTTACATCATGCTAAAGGTGTTAGTGTGAATACTTATCCTTACTGCCGGGCATTGACGTGGATGCTTTTCCTCTCACTCATCATTTAAATGCACAACAACAGTTATCAGCTCTGTGAGCAGCTGGCATGGTTTTCACACAGCCATGGCAGGAGTTCATTCATACATCTCTCATCGACAGATTTTGCTGAGTTTTTTGCAACACAAGCAAAAAGCTGACACACTCATAGGGATATACCTTAAAAATATACACGACAGGGCTCTTTGCATGCGTAAGTTGTTGGAACATGCTTCACATGTGCAACGACCCTCCGTTTTATGAGAGGATTTCTAACGATGTTAACTAACACCTCTCCATTATTAATGTCCCTGCTCTTATCTACTAACTTACTTCCCAGTCACAGCAGATGATGAAGAGGAGCTCCCAGCATTATTTTTTGTCAATAAATTTGAAGAAAGCGATGCTAAACAGGAAGGATTGAGTGTAAAGATTTAATAGCAGTTTAGGGCCACTGGCCAATGTGAATATACAGTAAGCCACCAGTAAATGGTAATGTTGGTCATCTTAGTCATTTAAATTAATACACTGAAATCATAAGAAGTGAAAATAAGACTTTTCTCAAAACAACTTTCCAATGTAGCTGTCATGCAAAATAGCAGAAGCAGTGACTTACGCTCATTGTGTAACGTCGTGCAACTTCCTGTTACTACATTTCAACGAGGAGAAATAACTAATAACTAATAGACTTTCAGAGTTTATATCACTACTGAAAACAGCATGAATTTCCCTCAACTCTTGTATCAATGAACCACAGAAAATGAACAGACTTGACCTGCCAGGAGATGGTGCCGTGTTGCAATGCTTCACTAAAGTAGAAATTTAAAATTAAACATTATAGCCATTCCTATACAGTTCTCCAATCATGTATTTTGTACATATTTCTGAGACCTTACAGCAGGCGTGAACAGAAACAAACTAAAACTACATATATTATTAGAATTGAGCTGTCAAAAATAGAATAAACACGAATGAAAAAATATATAGTAATAATAGATAGTACAGTTTTGAGGTACTTGAGTAAATGTACTTTATTACTTGTGCTATTAGGATGTGCCTGAAACCGAAACAGTAATATTTAAATGTCAAACCCTCACTTCGCAACCAAATTTAGCTCAGTTTTAATCTCAATGGCGAGACATATTGTGACCTTCAAACCTCCAGATCCATGCTCACTTGATTCACCGTTCCCTAACCCTAATCTGTCCTTCCTTCCTTCCTTCCTTCCCCCTCCTTCCAGAAACCCGTACTAATTGCTGTTAGGTTTATGAGCATAACCCGCACTGCCACCCCGGTATGTATGCCCCTCTCCCTCCATGTGCCCGCCCACCACCACCACCAGTCCTGTCCGTCTGATCCGTCCATCGTACTGCCTGTTAGCTCCAGTCACAGTTCTCGTCACGTCTGTCTGTAGCTCTTCTGTTTGTGTATTTCTTACTGTTGTGTTACAACAAGTGTTTTTCTATCCGAGTTCAAAGTTTACATCTACTCTAAAATTGTTGTTATATTCAGGAAGTGTAATGTGGCCATCAGCAGGCACATTAAAAAGTTTAAAAATTATAGTTATGTAAGTATGGAATAGACTTGATGCTGTTTATGTTTCTGCTTGGACTAAAATGTGACTTTCATCAGGTTTATTGCTGACAGACTTGATAAATAGCGAAGCGCTGAGACTCAACTAGTTCACTTGTTTCATTACACAGCTTTGTTGAATACTCTATTCTGATTGGTCAGTTACATTCTGTGGTCTGTTATCTCTTTATAGCAGACCGTTGCTATGTGTAACACACCGTTGCTATGTATGAGACATAAATCTAGGGTCGGTGATCTTGAGAAACTAGCAAGAGTACACTAGATTTGGTTAAATGATTCAACTGAAAAACACAGCCTAATGTTGCCAACTATTTTCCAATGAAAGCAGTTAGCAGCACTAGCTCCAAACGTCCTGAAATCTAGCGAGAAAGTCGTTAAGTCTGCAACACTGACAGTCCGTCCTTTCAGGCCTCCCTCTAAAGCCACTCCCCCAAAATTATCATAATGGGCATAAACAATGAACGTGGCTATTGTTAGCACTCACAGCTGTCAAGTTAGCAGCTTGTGGAAGAATGAGTGATGTGCAATGAGTGCACGCAGGTAGACAGGCAGGTAACTCATCCAATCATTACATTTAGCCTGAATGAAATGATTGGACAGGTTTATTTCAGTCAGAGCATTTGATTTATTGATTGCTGTGTGGATGTAATGAAAATTCAAAGTAATATACAGTAATTTTTCTAAAATCTTTACCAACCCTGCCTTTAACTAAGCATTATGTGAATTAAGTTGATTCTTATGAAGCCTCTTCTTAGTATCCGAACCAATGTTAGAAATGACAACAGCGTTGTCAAGCTAGCGGGACACACAAAGCCAAGTTCAGTGTACAGTAGCCTACTGCTGTAACTGTAGCCTTGTATTTGGATAATGTTTGTGGTCTGAGAGAGCAGCACTGACTGCTCTTTGCTTTCTGTTTCTGCTCCACGTCTTATTATCATGCAGCCTAACACAGCTAAACTTAAGGTAATGCCTACCTGTGTGTGTGTTTGTAGCAGAAGGTGTGTTGATGTGTGAGTGTGGTGATCTCATAGTTTCTTAGCCGTGATGTTGTGAACTGATGTCGTCAATACATCCTCTGTAACGTCACAATATAGTCAAAACATCCAACCATGTCTACAATGAGTCTGCTGTCCGTGCTCCATCACCGTCACTGTCAATAGAATAACTGATTATTATTATTATTATTGGTCATCCTCCACTAACACTCTCTTGCTCATGGTTTTATGTGTGAACTTGCAGAGCAAAAGCCGCGTTCGACAGAGCAGCACCCACACGCCGTCGCCTCCTCTCAGCCCCAGAGCGCCCCCGGTGGTGGCGGTGGATGGAGAGAGTGCAGGAGCAGGGGGAGCAGGGGGAGGAGGAGGAGGAGGAGGAGGAGGAGGAGGAGGAGGAGAGGATGCAGCAGAGGCCGGGCTGAATGAGCAGCAGCAGCTGGCGATGCAGCAGGAAGAGCGAATCCTCACCGAGCAGATTGAGAGTCTGCAGAAAGAAAAGTACGGCGTCTCTCTGGTTGAGCTGTTCAGATGAATGTGGAAGTCTTTTGTTTAAGGTGTCACATAAAGTTCGCACACAAGAAGCACAGAGAAGGTAGAAATTAGTCATTTTAAAGAATATCATATCCAGTGTGGACTGGTAGCTGTGTAGGAAGGAGTACTATCAGTCTATTTACTGTATGCCATTACTCAGCAATCTGTTACATAGATCCCTTCAGGGCAACAAATACAGTATTCACTGATCAGCCATAACGTTAGGTCAGTATGGGCACCCTGACTGGTCTGCAGCTATGCACAGGCAATGCACTGTGTTCTGCCACCTTTCTATCAAAACTAGCATCAACTTTTTCAGCAATTTGAGCTACAGTAGCTCTTCCACTGCATCGGACAACAAGGGCCAGCCCTCACTCCGCGCATGCATCATTGGCCGTCCATGACCCTGTCGCCGGTTCACTGGTTTTCTTTCCTTGGACCACTTCTGGTAGGTCCTGACCACTGCAGACCGGGAAGATCCCACAAGAGCTGCAGTTTTGGAGATGCTCTGACCCAGTCGTCTAGCCATCACTATCTGGCCCTTGTCAGAGTCGCTCACATCCTTACACTCGCCCAGTTTTTCTGCTTCCAACACATCAACTTCAACGACAAAATGTTCTCGTGCTGCCTAATATATCACTCCCACTGCTGGATGCCACTGTAACGAGATTATCAATGTTATTCACTTCACCTGTCAGTGGTTGTAATGTTGTTAATGTTATGGCTGATCGTATGTTAAATCTCTTATCAGGACTAAACTGACCTTATCTTTAATGGGGATTGCTAGAAGCTAAGTAGGAACTTAATGTCAGTCTATAGTACTAATTCTAAATTGCACTTAATAGGAAACAGCCAAAAATTGAAATGTAAATAAACTTATTTAGATGTGCTTTTAACCTGTCGGTGTGTGTGTGTGTGTGTGTGTGTGTGTGTGTGTGTGTGTGTGTGTGTGTGTGTGTGTGTGTGTGTGTGTGTGTGTGTGTGTGTGTGTGTGTGTGTGTGTGTGTGTGTGTGCGTGCAGGGAGGAGCTGACGTATGAGATGTTGATCTTGGAGCCACGGACGTCTGACGATGAGACTCCTGAATCCGAAGCATCCATCGGCACAGCGGACAGCTCTGAGAACATCACCATGGAGACGGAGGGAGCCACCTCAGACCCCTCTGGTATGTAATCTCCTGGCGCTCCCGTTTTTCCATGCCCTCCTTTGAATCGCCCTTATTTAAATCATAAGGTCCTAAAAGTTGTAAAATGCACTAATAGCTGAAAGAGTTATTTTTCTTTCTCCGTTCATGTGAATATGACCCAGTCCAAGGCTGGACTGAGGGCGGGGTTAAAGGAAACACTACTGTGCTTGCTCTATGGGCCATTTTATGTGTCTTTATTTTGGCGAGGTAATTCATGCCGATGCTAGAGAACTGGAAGTAAAGAAATGAGGGGGGAGAGAGAGATGGGGAACAACATGCAACAAAGGCTAGATTTGAACTCTGATCATTGTGGTTCATGATTGGCGCAAGCGTGAATTCATAAGCCTATTAAATGGTTGCACTGATCCAGGATAAGATGAGTGCTACCACAGCATGTTATACCGTCTGTATGATTGTGTTTAAAGGCACAGTGTGTGGGATTTGGCAGCATCTAGTGGTGATGTTGCAGATTTCAACCACTCCTCCCTTTCTAAGACTGCCGTAATGTGAGCCGCCAAGTGCAAAACCATAGTAACGTCCCTCGCCTTGCTCAGAGGGCGTCCTTACCATAATAAAATTACTTTAGGAGCAACAGGTGTCGGATGGTGGCTGGTAATACCACGGTTTGTACTGTGCGGCTCACGTTAACACAGTTTCACAAATGTGTCAGAGAACCACGGTGGCGTTCAAGTAACGTAAAATCATGAAATGCTTTCTCTAGAGCCAGAGTTTGGTTTGTCTGTTCTGGGCTACTGTAGAAACGTGGACTCCGTGAAGAGGACCCGCTCCCTATGTAGATATGAAGGACTCATTCTAAGCTAATGACAACACATGCTGTGTCTCAATTTGCGTACGTCTGTATTTAGTTCACACTGAGAAGTACGGAAGTACAAAATGCAGCGCACTTTAAGTATCCGCATGTTGTACTCAAACATTGAGCATGGAACGCTGAACACTTCACCACTGCTACGTAGGGGAAGGCGAGGAGCCACCAACCTATCTCCAACTTCAGAAAATGGCATGCGAGGAAGCTGGAGGGGTTGCAATTGAAACAATGAACACCAAACTATACAATTTTTCATTAAGTGCCACTATACTGTAGTTGGATAGAAGCCATTATTGGGTTCATTTATCGGTCTGAATTGAATTAATGCTGATATGGTGTGATGTCTGTGGCTGACTATCACCAGCAGATCTACCAGCCATGTGCAAGTTGAGACAACACTACCCTGTCGAAATTCATGCCCTACACAAGTAAGAACATAGTGTGCTCAGTGTAATACGTGGAAGTGTACTAACATAAGTATCCGATATGAGACAGAGCAACAAAGATTCTTTCAGGTGATCATACACTAATGAGAACATAATAATGAACATTATAATCGTTTAATCATTATAAAACGCTGTTGTTCTGCTGCTTTAATACAACAGGGAGGCAAATGGCTGATTTCAATGTCACTTTACCTGCGATTAAAGGACAAGGAGATTTGAGGTTTTCTCATTTTCACTTTTGAGCAGGATGAATGTGTCTGTACAGTATGTTAACAACATGGTTTGAATGTCTTTAATCACTAACATTGCTGGTGTGTTTGAACACCTCTGCTGCTCTCTCTCTCCGCAGAGCGAGGTGCTTATCACACCAGAAGGTCGGAGGCAAAGAGCAGACGAGCTTTACGCCGTCAGCCCGACTCCCAGGACTCTGCAGACTCCATCTCCACTATTTCCTCCTCCTACCACCCCTCCTCCTCTCTCTCCTCCAACGCCTCCGGCTCTCCCTCCCCTCACTACCGCTTCCGCTCCTCCTCCTCCGGACCCCTGCTCACCTCCTGCGGTCTTGGGGCCCCGTTGGCCGAGGCCGAGGGGAGCCACGGAGCCGGTAAGACCCGCCACAGGCTCAGGCTCAGCCGCAGCTCACCACGCGAGCCCTCGGGAAGCCACCGGAGGGAGTCGGACTTCAGCTCGGGCCCACAGCAGCTGGTTCTGTACGGCAGCAACGAGTTCATGGTGTGAAGCCGAGGAGGGAGCCGACCGCCGCCTGTTGGAGCGCAGGAGGATGTCTGAGAGGAGGAGGAGGGAGAGTCCGGGGTTGAACGAGGCTGGTCACGGGGCGAGGTTGGTGATGGTGTCGCCTGCTGCCCCTCCTCAGTGCCCACCCCCTCCTCCCCTGGTCCAGCCAGACCAGAGAGCTGTGGGAATAAAAGAAGACTATGACACAGAGAGACGAAATGACAGCTGGAACAGAGTGAAGTGATGGTCAGCCATGTTTATTGACCTTCTGACCTCAGTGCTGTTTGACCCCTGCTGGAGCCCCGGGGGTCGGTCAGAGGACAGAGAGAAGAAGGGATGGATGGTTGCTGAGACTCAGAGGAAGACCCACACCTGCAAAGCCAAATCTTATAGTGCCCCATCTTTATTTTTCAGCATGTGGGCAGGTGGATAAAACCACCCAGAAGAAATGTAGCCATACTGACTGAACTGGCGGACATTTTGTCTGTAACCAGCGCCAAGCTAAGTGTGCTTTTCACGTTTACACAGGACACACCAGCCAAGAGGCTGCATGCTTCTCCATACATCTTTTCCTCCATCAGTTTGAAGAGACTGTACAGAAATATGTCACATTATTATTATTATTATTATTATTATTATTATTATTATTATTGTGTTACAGAGGAAAAAAAATGTACATAGAAAGAAACTCCAGTGCTGCTCCGGGGTCGTTCATTGCTGATTAGTCTCTATTTCCTGTTTGCAAAGTGAAGTGTCTGGAATTCAGGTTCCACTTTTGTTTCTGTGCTGGTTTTTGCTCCGTTTACTGTCATTTGTTTTGTTTTCTCTTTTCCTATTTCAATGAACAGAGCCAGCTTCGGGCGTCCTCGGGTTATACTCGTGACAAATAATAATAATAATAGAAGGAAAAGCTGTCGATGTGCGCTCACCGTGCTACGCGTCTGGTGTCACGTTTACTTTACCTTGAGGTGTCAAATGTCAATCAGCCATAAGTGTATTGTCTTTCCCTTCTGTTTATATCCAGAAACATCAGTGTTACCACGTCAGGACTTGAATTTTTTTTACATATATAAATATATAAATATTATTGCTGTATTATAGGTGTTGTTATTGATATCAAAGATGTTTTTGTTGTCAATATTGTTTCATTTTTGTTCAGATGAAAGCCATTTTTCTTTCCTGTCTGTATGTGTGTCAATGAATGAGTGATTCCTGCCACTGTTTCAGTTCACACTGTGTACATGTGTAGTCTTCTCCACACACACATACACTAGAGTTTCCCCCCTCAAAAAATATTCTTCTTGTAAAGGTGAAAAAATGTCTCTGCAACAGTCAAGACACTAACATCTGATTCGACTGTTATCAGGCCATTAAATAGGCGTTATCAGTCTCTATAAGCACCGTGGATGTGGGTCATTTGGGGCAGATTACACCTGCTACGTTGTAAAAGTGAAAATGAAACTTGAAAGCAACACTAACATGTAAAACTAAATGATATGTCATGTTTGAACACAAACAAAAAGGTCCCTTTTGATTTAGGCAAGAAAACTACAACTTCTTTAGATTTAGGCAATAAAACTACAACTTCTTGTGGTATTCTTATTTAGGCTAAAAAACTACAGCTTCTTTACATTTAGGCAAAAAAAACCCTACAACCTCTTTAGATGTAAGCAATAAAACTACAATTTCTGTAGATTTAGGAAACTATACTTCAACTTTAGTTTAGGCAAAAAATAGTTCAGGGAAGTTTAGGTGAGGAAGTTTAAGAAAAACTGTTTTGGGTTAAAATAACTACAAACACAAACTACACATTGTTGGTTTCACACGGGAAGCATACTCCAGTCTCCTGGGTGAAATCCCTGTGAAATCCCTGTGTTCTGTGTCCCATCATGAAGTCCAGGTATAATAACTATGGTCGCTAGAGGTTGCTGTTGTGTTCTTTTATACCTTTTTCGGTGATCTACAATGTGAATAGATGATAAAACCTACTAGTGGGTGCAGTACCCCACATCTATGGGGTTTATAGCGGCTGATAATGCTTATTTAATATTTTGACAACAGTTTAATCGCCTGCTAAAGCGAACTCAAACGTTATGAAATGTTGAATTAGTCAGTTTCGTAATTGCACCTGTGGGGAAACTCTTGCACTCTCCCACTCAAACCGTCCACGATGTCTTCTGAGCCATCCACAATACTCTTCTTCTTCTCTTTTACCACAACAGTAGCTCTTCGTCCTCTCTTCTCTCCCGGCTCTGGCTGTGAAACGTAGCATCTAACCTGCCTGTTATAACCAGACAAAAACAACGTAGCAACTAACTCAGACCGTCCACGTGTTTCTGCATATTCTTACTCTCTTTCTGTCCAAACAGTTGGTGTAATATTCAGTTTTATGGGCCTCCTCTGTAGCTGAACACAAATGATGTCTCCATACTTAAGCTGCAGTATCTCTCCTCGCTTGCTGCATCTGCGATCGGATGCTTTTGAGCTCCGATCTCTCCGACACAATCAGTGTTAATCAACTTCTCCTTGAAGCTGGAAGTCTCACTAAAGACTGTGCTGATCGCAGTTTTAATGCAGGTGTGGAGACTCACAATGTGTTGTTTTTACAACAAAAATCATACTCGGAGGTGAGCTGAAAGGACAAAACTGATTCCTGGTCAGTTATCTATAGAGCTGATATTTGATGGGACGGTGTACATGTCCAGGCTGTCAATATGGCAAAAAAAGACAAAAAAAAAAGTGAATGTACCTGTCACTGGAAGGCATGCTCTGCTTTCTCTGGTTGTTTTTGTTCCTCTTTTATACACAGTGTATGTACTATTTATGATCATGCGTTTGGGGTGTACATTGGTTTAAAAGAATCTGTTATAAAAGGTGTTATAAAAGGATATATTATCCTGTGTACGGTTCATTATCTACTATTAATCATGGCAACATTTTAACAGGCCTCACTCGGTCTGTCATGTTTGTGCTACGAAGCAGAAAAAAAAAGTGTCTCTTTGTCTGCGCCACTCTGGACACGGTTATGTATAAGGTGCAATTTGTGTTATATTTCTTTTTTTAATGATACAAACATGTTTATGGTTGTAAGAAAAAAAAACTTTATGGGGGAAATTCATCTGCTTATTAAAAAAGCAAAACTGCAGCCAAACACAAATGAGTTGAGTAATATGTTGCCTGATTTTACTTTGAAAGGATATCACTCCCATGTCCAACACATTTGTGTTCCTTTTCAGTGTAAGATGTAGAGTTTTATGGTGTCTTTAAAGGGAACTCGTGTTTATGAGATAGGAAGTCGTGGTTAAGTCTTGAAGAACATCGCTGCTAAGCAACGGCAATATTAACATTACTGTCCGAGTCTGGAAGCCACAGAGGATAACAGTTTAGCAAGCTAGCAAGTGGTCAACATAACGCAGGAAATGTAAAGGCGAAATGACAGAGGAGAAAGATTTTCCTCAGACATATTATACAATTACCAAGAAAAATAATATATGGCTAAAATTACAACATACTGTACAATATTAACTTATTATGCACCGATAAATGAACTTCCATGGGCTCCACCACTTCTCACAACGTCAACAAACACGATGGCGACAGCCAAAATGATGAACATGAGGCTTCAACACTGCAGTCCACGATCCACTGAGTGACATCACGGTGACTACGTCCACTTTTTAGATACAGTCTGTTATACAGACACCAAGTGATTTCATTTAAGTTGTAATTTAATTTTGAATTCAATTCAAAATTCAGTATAGCCCTACTGCTAAATGCTGGTGTTACATATGATGTAACAGAAGGAAACCACACAAAGAGCCACAGGTGTAAATAATGTAATGAATTACCTTTAGAAGCTTCAGTTTCAGGGTCCTGCCCAACAGTAATGTTACTAACATCACCTGTGCTTTTCTTACAATGACAAGTCAAAATGTCTGCTGTGAAAAAGGCTAAACATGTATCAGTGTCAGGTATGGACAATAGTGTAATTAGTGAGTTTGAAATCTATACTGCATAATACTATCACATGATGTGACCTCTACTGTGACTACTGTTCCCATGGTATCATTTTATCTGCTGTTATATGGTATCACTTTCATTTCTCAAAAAGTGTCTGTGGTACTTCCCTTGTTCATTTTAAGGCTGTGTTTTACTTTAAGCTACAATTTTTAAATGGATTTATATGTTTATGGGTAACTTTGAATATATACAATTATTTTAAATGTTATGATAAATAATAATAGTGATAATAGTATATACATATATACTATATATACACAGTGTATGTATAGTATATGGCTATATATATGACTCTAAATTGCCCATAGCTGTGAATGTGAGTTTGAACGGTTGTCTCTCTCTATGTGCCCAGCGATGGACTAGCGACCTGTCCAGGGTGACAGGGTGAACCCCGCCTTCGCCCAACGCTGGGATCGAGTCCAGCCCCTGTGACCCCAAACGGGATCAGCGGTTGAAGATGGATATATATATATATATATATATATATATATATATATATATATATATATATATATATATATATATATATATGGGAAAGACATTAAAGGTAATTATTTTTTTCATTTTTACTTTCATTATTTATTTTTAGGTTATTTGTTTATATATATATATATATATATATATATATATATATATATATATTTTGTAGATATGTTACACACACATGTATATACAGTATATATACATTTATTTATTTATTTATTTTTGTATCGTTTTTGGTAATGTATGCTATTTATTCTACTGCATGTTGTTTTTTTCATGTATTTATTTTATTTATTTGAGAGCCTGTGAGTGAGTTTCACTGTCAGCAGACAGCCATCACAGCAGCAGCTTTTACTCTCAGCGGGTCAAAAGTGAAACTAAACGAACAGCGGGGAAGTTTCCACCTTCACGGTAAAAAAAAACAACCTTTTGTGTTTCAACCACGACGTGGATGACAGGAGGCCACACACAGCAGCGTGTAACGGAGCAGGCAGAAGAAGAAATCATCGGGTTTCTCTTCCACTTAAATGAAAGTGGGGCTGACAGTGTGTAGGTTTTGAAATGAAGCGGCAGTGATTCACCTGGTAACTCCTCTCGGACCACTTCATGAGCAGAACCGAGATTATCAGCTCCAGCTGATTCACCAGCCGCCACACAGCCAGCTGTCCACGGTGAGTTCACACCTCTTCACTCCACCGGGTTCCACTTTACTTTATCTTAACTTTACTTAGCTGTCTGAATCTGTGAAAGCTGATTATCTTAATATTACTATTCTTTAAATCATTGACCGTAACGTGTTTTAATTCATGCTCAAATGTCTGCTTCTTTAATTTCTTGCAGATGTCTCAAAACAAAATCGTTTTCTTTGACCTGGAGACCACTGGATTAGGTAACATAAACTTTATATGCTTGTTAATTATCAGTCACAATATCATAAATTATTGTAAATATTTTATTTACCCTGTGTGATAACAGTCGGTGTTATAATAGTCATCTTTTTCATATTTTTATATTAATTCTTTCATATTTGATGGTGTAATTAACTGGAATTTTTCGGAGCTTTTAGCCACATCATTATAAAATAAATTTAATGTCAGTAATAATTTTGTTTTACATTCATTGTGTAGATGAGACAGCACCAAAAATGTCCAAAATTATATATATTTTTATCCTTGATTATTTTTAGACCTGTGCATCTTTTGGCCTGGAATCAACTAACAAACTAACAAACTTTATTTAAAAATCAGAAATTTATTTATTTGGTTTATATACTTTATTTTTTCAAGATTGTTTTCATTTAAGCTATTTACAGTTTGTACTTACATAAGTTTCTCAACAAACGTTTAAGTAATGAGTTTAGAAACGAACAAAGACAAAACAAGCGATACACAAAAGAAAACAACATCAGCATTAGAAATTATAACATTGTATTATAAATTTACTTTAATGTATTTAACGTTTCCTCCCAGTATGGCTACATAAAGATTCAACTAAGTTAAGTCGACCTCATTATATCAATCTGGTCTGAAGGCTGAGTGTTTCACTTCCTATTGGTTTCTAATCTCCGTCTCTTCTGGTTCACGATGTGTTGAGAAATTAAAGTTTGGCTATAAAAGGGCGGAGTGTCGCTGGGCTGATATTACACTTTGAACTGATAAGATTGCAGCTCAGCGGAGACGTGTTCATCAAACCACAAACCACAAACCTACCAGAGGCTCTGGCTGAGCCGCAGGATGCGACATGTCAGACTATACCAAAGTTGCAGCATACAGATTGAATTATCATGCACATTAAATATGTATCCTAAATATTCAATACAGCTTGGTGAGATTTAAGGCCAGATTGCAAAGACAGACTCCTGGAGGCCTGTTTAAATAAGCATATTTATATTATCAACAGATCAGATGACTACAAACACTTGGATTTGGTAGTATTTTCAAAAAGACCAAATAATTAATCGATTCATTTAGAAAATAAGGTGGAAGGTGATCATTAGCTGTCTGAAGAATCCTTCCTGTGACTGGCGACTTGTCCAGGT
This sequence comes from Pterois miles, assembly GCA_947000775.1. Lineage (NCBI taxonomy): Eukaryota > Metazoa > Chordata > Actinopteri > Perciformes > Scorpaenidae > Pterois > Pterois miles. The sequence goes on from CAMQGK010000565.1 coordinate 6,161,537, forward strand.
TGAACCTCACCTTCACCCAGTGTCAGCTGGGATCAGCTCAACCCTGAACAGGACAAGTGGTTACAGATAGTGAATCATCCTTCCTGTTAGGGTGGGTGGGTCTTGAACCTGTGAAGCAACTTTGTGGCTGAAACCAGAAGCTGAGAGGACGGATAACATTCTGACTTTAAAGGTGCCAAATTTGATATCCAGAGCATTGATATAGCATCAAACAGCTCTTGTCTATGTGAAGATATAGAGAGGTAATGTCTACCTGAGCAGAGAATGAAGTCACTCTCTCTCTGTGTGTCCTAACCAGAAACTGAGAACGGTTTTGTGTTTGTTAGCTTAGAATGAGCCCTTCATACCTACATAGTGAGTCTGTTGCCTTCACAGAGTCCACCATGTCGCTCTGCCATGTTTCTACAGTAACCCAGAACAGACAAACCAAACACTGACTCTAGAGAGAGACTTTCATGGTTTTTACGTTGCCTGAAGGCCACCATAGTTCTCTGACATGCTTGTGAAAGGGAGGAGTGAGCAGAGAGGTACTCAGCTGGCTGCAATCTGCAGCCTCACCACTAGATGCCACTAAATCCTACACACTGCTCCTTTAAAGGTGCTGATAGGTGGAGCAGCAGCCAACAAATTTATATCGCCTCATGGTATATTTTGTCATACCAGCCACTCCGACATCACACCGTCAGTAGATCCCCAGAAAAACCACAACAGTGTTTACAGTTTGCTGATTAAAAGACGACAATTTTATAATTTTTGAATTTTGTAACCTACATCTACTATATTTATATTTCCCTTTTCTCTTATCCTTCTTTAATCCCATGTCAGACATTGCAGTGTGTGACATCATCCAGGTGTCGGCCATCTGTGGAGAGAAGGTGTTTAATGTCTACACCGTCCCCCGCCGCGCCCTCTCTGAGAGCGCCAAAGAGGTGACAGGCTTCACTGTCCGGTATGGCAGGCTGTATCACCACGGGACTCCTATGGACACCGTCCCTCTTGTTGATGCTCTCACCTCCTTTATCGGCTTCCTTCGTTCCTTCCGCCGCCCCGTGCTGCTGGCGGCCCATAGTGCAAAGCGGTTCGATGCCCCCATACTCTCCAGAGTGCTAAGACACCTCTGCCTCCAGCGGGAGTTCCTGCAGGTGGTGTCTGGGTTTGTGGATACCTTCCTGCTAAGCAAGAACCTCTTTTCTGGTCTGAGCAGTCATTCTCAGGAGAATATGGTCCGCCACTTCCTGAAGAAGACCTACAACGCCCATGATGCAATGGAGGACGCCACGATGCTGCAGGAGCTGTTCAACTTCTGGCGTCCCAGCAAATGGGACGTCTCGGCTGTTACCTTCTCGACTCATGCATTTTAAAAAAAGCTAAAAAAAAAAAAAAAAAAAAAAAGAGCCACAAAACCAAAATATTACATTTTTAAATTTACCTTTTCTTTGCAGTTTTGTTCTCATCATGTACCCACGTGTGGTTGGACAGACTGATATTTTGAATGTTTAGAAGAAAACAAAATGACGGGTAGTTTAAATTTCTTTTCATTGGGGACAAATAATGCTTAGTACATCTCAAACAAGATTATTTAGTTTTGTTGTACAATGTACAATAACGTGTCATACAATGTTGTAGTTATTAATCTTTCTAGTAAATTATTCAAGTTTGTAACACAATTTTCCGAGGACAACTATTAAATTTCCATTAGATTCTTCTACATGTTTTTAAAATTATTATTTGCTTCCAGTTTCAACAATCATACAGGGAGAAATCTCCCTCCCCGATAGACCAGCATATAATGGAGCAGCAAGGCATACTGTTTTTTATTTCAAAAGCTTTTTTTCCCCTGCTGTCATTATTTTCATTACCTACAGTAGTTTACATGTGTAATAAAGTAAATCTTCAAGACTTTTGCCTGAGAGTTTGTCACACAGAGTTTTGGGAAATCCATATCTAGAATGAGATGAGAGGTGAAGTGCATCACGTCCTCATTAAATCGGTCCTATAGTCACTATTGGACTCATTCAAGTAAAGCATGAAGTCCCTCGTGCAAACACTAAATTTGTAGAAACTGATTTTTGTGTTTGTGCAGCAAAAACTGAAAACAGTTTACAAAACACATTCAAATTAAACACAATTGTACCTACAGTATAGGAGATTTTAAATCCACGATCACAAACTCCAGTTTTGGATATAACATGCAGTGATCTGCTGTTGTCTGGCTGATTACTTCCTGTTAACTCATTAATTATATTCTTGTGTTTATTTATTCTGGTTCATTGTACTCTCGACATCACTGAAAATGAGCGTATGGCCTCAATGATTTTTCTGGATTTAAGTAAAGACTGAATTGAATTGAAAGTGAGTTGAAGTCAATCAATTAGAAGTGCAAGTTAGGTTTAAGCGTTGAGGTTTAATTCTGATTTGTATGACAAAAACTTCCTCTTGCCCAAGATGACCAGTGGAGCTTAGTTACATTAATACAGTGTACATCATAGAATATTCATAAAACTGGATGCTTTGCTTAAAATATATGTATAATTTTCTCATATTGAAGGAAAATTATTAGAAATCTAGAGTTGACAATGATCACAGCGTGAACATAAAAAGGGGAATTTATACCAGATTAGTAATCAAAATACATACATGAAAAATATATCTATGCCAAAAAGGGCCTTTATCAATATAAGTTACAGCAACTTTTTAAATATAATTTCAAGGAATCATTGCAATAAGGCAATTTATACAAAAAGAAAATAAATAAAAATATTTATGATTTGTGGAATTGCCAAGTAATATATCTAATCTTGTGTTTTGGAATGGATTTATGATTACAAGCAAAATAAGCAAAAGTGTTTTGTTCCTCTAGTAAACAGTATCACCCAAATATTCCTGTTCCTCTAAATACTATGTGCTAATACCTTATATAGAAGTAAGGACAAATGTATAGATTGCTTTTTTCTGTTTTACAAAATATACAACTATAATCAGTGTTGGTAGGCTAACAGTTAGAGATATACTGTGTGGCTGTACTGCAGTTCATCCTTTATACGCCTCGTAGCGTTGTCATTTATATCCTGCGGGGGGCAGCACTGCGCCTGAGACGCCTCTATTTGGTTCATACTCACAGAAGAAGAAAGGGTCTCTCTGCGCATGCGCAAATCCAAAGCGTACTATTTTGAAAATACCAGGAAACACTAGTATATCTGTTTTTTTTGTTGGGAAAACATTACATTCATTTGCTACAAACGTATATTGTACAGTTTATAACTATATGTGTTTACGCAGTACAACTTTATCTCGTTCTGTTCTTACATTCATTTCAACGAGGCTTTTGTTTTGGGGTGTTTAAAATTAAAATCTTTACGGTACAGATGTTTTTACCGACGCCATTAAATACTTACTGCCAGTGTCTCTAATGTGTCTATATTTCGTTTATTTTACAAACCTTTACAGTTTCTGTCACATTTTAGAAACGTTATTGAAACTGTGTTCGAGGCGGGATGCAAAAACCAGATTCAGACGAAGCTGAAAAGTGTCAACAGTCGCTGGTTTTCTTTGACTTGGAGACAACTGGACTGGGTAAGATCACTTTATGCTGCTGTTATATGATTGATGATGGATAAAACTGTGTGGTAATGGTATAAAATGTCCATGTTTTGTCAGGAAACAAAACATGGACTGAAAAAGATCGATGCATCCCTACATGGATTATGGTGCAGAAGGACTTGAATCTCAGTGAATTGGAATGTAAATGAAAGAATTAGGAGCAGATTCCTCAAGATGTTTTCAATTTTACCTGGTTACAAACCTCTTAAATTTCTTTTTAATTTTATTTTTGGGTTTTACATTTCACTTGTAATTCCTGTTAATTATGAAGCTGTTTTACCAAGTTGCTGGGATATGATTTATTATTTTAATAATAAATCAAACCTCAGTAAATGTACATATATGTATTTATTTGTTAGGAAAGCATTATTTCAGTACCAAAAGCCAAAGCTTCGCTAGCGGTTTCTGGACTGAAAAAGTTGGATCGGTGCATCCCTGATTTTTAAAGTGTGTGTTGTCAGTTTATTCAGTGGTATGAATGACAGAAAAGTAGCAAAAAGCTGAAACCAGTGAATTTCTGGTATTTTTTACATGATAAATGATGATTTGATTAGCAAAGTTGTCATTAGGGGGTGGGCAAGACATTATATAGCAATGTCAATATATATTATGAGACTATTTAAATGTGGCTACACATAATGTTACATCTCCAGTGTGTCAGACAGACACTTGTGGGTAATGCTGCGAATCACTGAGTGGCCAACTTATTTTTATGATTTTTGCATAAATGTGATGTTGTACTTTGGTCTGTCAGATATTTGATTTGCTGAACTGGCCCATAACAGATGTTGCTGTATGTTTTTTTAATCCATTAACAGTTTCTCAATTGATTTTCCAGGTAATAGTATGATATTACCCATCTCTCCCATGCCTAATTGTAGTTGATTAATTCTTGCCTAACCTAACAGCCTGTGATTCAGCCTACAGTCTTGAAATCAAAGTTTTTGTATTTGCTGCTTTAACTCACTGGTTCTTTCTGGGAAACAAAATCCTCTGAGAGGCTGAGTGATATGAAGAACGATATTTTTGACCAAATACCTCTATCAACATTGCAATGATATTGTAGGGTTGACTATTGGTGCTTTTATAAAATAATTACACAATGAGATTTTTGATAAGTAATCATCAGTTATGTGGATGTAGTAACTAAGTGGGTTAATAACATAACAGAAAAGTCTACAAAGTTCAGAAAATGATGCGACTTTACTGTAATGCAGCTGTTAAAACCAGGGAAAGACAACATGTATGCCAGATAAGACAATATCTAGTCTCATATCACAGTATTGATATATTTCCCAACTCTGCTCTGAAGCACAGGAAGTGATGCTTTTTATCTCCATGTTTTATTTCACCAGACCAGAGCTGTGAGATCATCCAGCTGGCTGCAGTAAGTGGAGGCCACTCTCTCAACCTCTATGTCATCCCTCGGTGTCGGATGCAGCGAGGAGCAGCCAGAGTGACCGGCTTCCGGGTCCGCAGACAGAGACTGTACCTCCATCGCCAACTTGTCCTCACCAACTCCCTGCGAGAAGTCCTGGTCTCCTTCATAGCTTTCCTCCAGATGCTCGGACGCCCTCTCGTCATTGGCCACAACATTCGCCGCTTTGACTGTCCGCTGTTGGCTAGAGCTCTCGACGAACTGGACCTCCGAGCAGAGTTTGAGTCCTCAGTCTCGGGTTGTGTTGACACACTACCGCTGGCTCGGGAGATGCTGAAGGGCCGCGGCCTCCAGAGTTTTCGCCAGATGAACCTGGTCAGGGAACTGCTGGGTTTGAACTACAAGGCCCATGATGCTTTGGAGGATGTGCGGGCGTTGCAGGCACTGTATAGTGTGCTTCAGCCCACACCAGAGTTGATCTGTCGGCATAGGTTTACTCTGGACACAATGGAAAACAAACCAGCTGTCGCTGCTGCTAAATGTAAAGTCCCTCCAGGACAGCGCCCCCTGTGGGAGAACTTCAGACAGACAGTCAAGCTCACAGAGAGCAAAGAGGACAAAGACACAAGGTAGATTGGTTGATGGCACAGAATAAGAAGGCTCTTCTTCTTGTGCAGAGCTGAAGCCGTCAGAGCTTCCTCCAATGGGTGACAGTGGAACAAATGAAAAACTGACTTTGCTTCAAACATCCTCCTCAGTGAAGCAAAAATGATAAACTACAGTGCAAATGAATCATTTCAGCAACAGTTTGAGGAAGGTTTTGAAAAGACAGGGAAGCTGTGAAGACAATGCACGCACATCTGGAGGTCACACAGCACTACTTCAGCCTGGTTCAGCACTTCAGTTCGGGTGAGATGTGTTTGTTCTTTGCATAACAGATCCTTTAGTTCTTCTAGACTGACACGCTGTAAGCTTTAGTCTCCCCGTTTTCATTTTTTACAAAACCACAAACTTTTTATTTATTGCACAATATTGACTAGATCGGAGACAGGAAGGTGTGATGCACTTTAAAATGTTTGTTTAAATCTGTGTGCTGTTTGTTACCTCTTCACCACTCATTTCAGGAACAACAAAAAGCTGAGATTCTGACATCTGTTTATGTGATTAGAAATGGTGAAAATGTTTGAAAATGCTTGATTTTCAGTCATCAGTATGAGTAAATAGTGATGACTGTTGGAAATTTGCATTACGTATATAGTTAGGTCACTGAGAAAATGTTATGTGCTTTTATTCTGACTTAACTTCAAGGTTTCGATGTGCTCTAAAGGATATTTTTATTGGAGGTTTATAAATCTGTTAATAAATGTATTGTATATCTATAGTGTGTACCAAATTCTATACTTCAGTGCTGGTAAGTGTTTGATACATACTTGAATATTTCAGTCAATCAATATCACAATTTTAACAAGAATGTTTGATTTAACGTGTCTAATTTCAAGCAGCTTTACTGAGTTATCAGGACTTTTAACTTGGCAAATACAACCCTGAGCCCTCCCACATGATCTGATGTAAAAAGTATTTCAGGTTTAACTTGGCAAAGTTATCCAGATAACTCAGTAAACCTTCTTCTAACAGGCCCTTAAAGTGGACTTGATATGAAAGATGGTGGTTCGATACCTGGCTGCTCTGCTCTAGATCCTGATGGGCGAAGTTGGCAGCGTCTGGCATCACTGTGTAAATGTGTGTGAATGGGTGAATGCTGACATATTGTGTGTAGCACTTTGAGTGGTCGGAAGACCAGAAAAGCGCTTTATACATGTAAGTCCATTTACCACAACGTTAATGTATGACTGTGTTACTCCCACTCAAGCTAACATTAGCTAGCCATGCTGGTCACTGTCACCAGCATCATTTACCCGTTTACCACACTAACAGTGAATATTAACATATCACATGTGCCTCATATTTCAGTGTGAAAGCCTTGGTTAACCAGCTACACAGCAGCTTTTCATCATTTTCTCTCCTGTAACGGCGAGTTTCTTTCCCCCAAAAGGGAGCGCAGCCTCTGAGATGACGTGATGCTGGTCTGGTCTATAGCTCGGAGCCATAAAACCCCTCTATTATATCGTCTTTAGGACACAGCAGGTGAACAAATTGGCGTTTTGGGATTTATCGTTGGTACAACCAACTACACAGCAGCTCTTTGGCATGGCATCATTGCTATTACCGGTTTGTTTAAAGTAGAAGTTTTGAGATCTGTTTCAACTTCTTCTCTTTATGCTGTTCCCGTCTATGAGGGACACGGGATTGTTGTATCCATACATTAATCAATCGAAGGCCGCCCACTTTCTATTGGTCCAATCAAAGGCGAAGGATCTGATTTAAATCTCTTAACTGTACACCGCTCAAATAATCTGTTACAGTGGGTACAGAAGCTAGACGCTGTAACTTTCGTTTCACTTTTGACTGTAAGGTTTAAAACAACAAACGGTAGAGACACAACACAAAAAATTCAGAGTTCAGATGGTGTAGTAATGAGACAAGGCTTTATTAAACCACTTTTACTTACACATATTCTCTGCAGTCCCAGGCTACAGCATCACCATACTCCAAAATGCTAATAAACCATGCCCTCACTGGAGCTATGTTCTCACTATAGTTAAAAAAAACAATTAAGGTAAAACATAGTGGCCTTCAGGTTTGTGTGCATTTGAAGGACATGAGTTAAACGTGAAAAAAAAAAAAATCTATAATCATTTCTGTGCAAAGTCCTGGATGTGCAGTTTAAAACTAAAAGGTGACTCAAAACAAAATCAGTAACAAAGGTGTGTGATAGTTAAATTAAAGGTTGAAAATCAGATACTGTTTGCGAACAACGACCTCTAAAGGATTACTGAAACATTTTGAGATGATGGCAAATAGTAGGTAGTTTGTTGAAAAAAACAAAACAACTGGAGGGTCTACAGTGTTAGAGATCCTGAAGGATGAATTTGAGGTAATGGATGCAGTATTTAAACTATAAACGTCCTTCTGTTTCTTCATATTCTTCCATTTTTCAACAGTTTCAGCAACAACAAACAACTAAAGGTTTAGTGCATTGCCATCTACATCAGGGACAAGCTCAGAGATCAACCTACGTCACTAACATGGTCATGAAGTAGGTAAAAGCATCACCAGCATTGGCTCAATTCACTGTGGTCATTCATTCAGGTCAAACTATTAAGATAAATATTTACTCACTGGTACTGTAGGTCGGCAGGCAGATAGAGCATTCATTCCCAAATATTTAATTCAAGATAACCTATAAAAATTATTACAACGAGAAAATCCACATCATTATTGACTGAATTCAGATTGACCCTGGTACGAACTGGAATATAATGCACCATACTGAAATAAATCTAGTTACAGTACTGTACCAACATGTTTGAAAGTGGCCACCATAAAAGATTTTACCATGATGTTGTAATGTACAGGTAAAACCTTATAATACAGTGCAGTTTCAGGGATCATTTCTCTTTCGTATGTAATGTCACGTATTGATGAATCGGTACAAACAACAAAACATGCAAACAAGTCTGTAAAAAATCGTCTTCAAATACTCAGAAATACAGACGTTTGTTCCTATGCTACTATAAAATTGAATGCAGCATTTCGTCGTACAAATGTACAAGACGTGGTTAACGGGTTTGGATCAAATTGTGTAAGTACGCAACAAGCAGCAGTAATGCATTTTCAGTCCTATATAATGAAGTTTTAATCAAGGTGCATTCCTGATTCCCATGTAGTCGTGCTTAATGGGACGGCGATGTTAGTGGCCCTCTGTTTTTTATCTTTATGATTGTTTACTACTTCGAGGAGAACCTTGCAGACCGTAAACATGCGCTGGTAACAGTTAAAAGCAGTGACAGAGAGATAGAAGGGCCTCTCCAGTATTACTGCTCTAAATCAAACATGCACAGGCATCTCAGTATGACACTATATACTCTCAACTCTTATACTAACTATGTATATTTTCCCCAGAGGTGGATGTTTTACTTGTTCACATTAAACTAAAATGGTACAACAGTTCGTTGCACCAGTGACTCTGGGGAAAGAAAGACTAACTGCTGGCTCATATAACAGACATGCTCAGTCCTCAACAAGGTGGTTCTTAGTCGTACCAAAGCAGTGAGCGTAAGGTGGCGTACTGCACCAGTGTAAACATATCCCCCACCCTGCTTCAGTTGAATGTAGAATAAAAACATGCAGCTGTAAGTGTATTAGGAATAAGAAGGAAAATGTCAGAAATACTGAAGGACAACCAATTTTTAAAAAAGCGAATTATAAATTGACAATATTTTGAGGTTCATTTGGTAGCCTTTTCCAGGATTTCAGCTGCATCTCCCTGTCCTCATCAGCGGATGGAGTTTGCTCAGTTTTTTTGTTTTTGAGAAAACAATCTCACCAAAATTGTATTTATCTATTAGCTGTTCTAGAGCTTTCGATCATATCCTGTGGTCTTCTTCATCAGCAGGTGCTCTTTCGCCTATTGTCACGAAATTGCAGATTTTCACAAATTCTTTTCTTCTGAGCATTTAAAGGACCAGTGTGAAGAATTTAGGTTGCAGATTGCAACCAGCTTATTTACACCCCCCACCCACACCTCACCCTTCCTTTTCTAAGCATGTAGAAGAGCCAGTGGTGGCCTTCAGGCGGCTTCGCACCACTAAATTAAAAATAAGGTTAAAAATAAAGTTGCCACGTAAATGAAAAATTAGGGCTGTCAAAGTTCATGTGTCAATAACTCGTTAATGCAAATTTGTTTTAACGCCACAAGTTTTTTTTAACACATTAATGCAACATGCAATTATTTTGGTTGTAGCTCAGTTTTAAAATTAGAGTGGAGACACTGGCATCATATGAAACTAGAAAACCTAAAGTATCCATTGGTACCAGTACTGTCATACTAGCTTGTCATGAAGGAGGTTAAACTCAAGGGGTCCCTTGACCTCTGACCTCCAGATATGTGAATGTAAATGGGTTCTCTGGGTACCCACCAGTCTTCCCTTTACAGACATGCCCACTTTATGATAATCACAGTCAGTTTGGATCAAGTCATAGTCAAGTCAGCACACTGACACACTGACAGCTGTTGGTGCCTGTTGGGCTGCATTTTGTCATGTTATGATTTGTGCATAAGTTTTTATGCTAAATGGTTTATGCTAAACCTGTGATGGTTTCTGGACAATATTTGTCATTGTTTTGTATTAATTGATTTCCAATAATAAATATATTCAAATATTTGCATAAAGCAGCATATTTGTCCTCTCCCATGTTGATAAGAGTATTAAATACTTCCCATCTCCTGTTAAGGTACATTTTGAACAGACAGACAAAGAAATGTCTGATAATCAGCCCTAGTAAAAATGCTAAAGCCTTATCTTGGTTTGTCTGTACTGAGCTACTGTAGAAACGTGGTGGACTCCATGATGATGATTATACACTAATGAAAACAATGAATATTATATTCTGTGTCTGCCAACAGATAAGCTCCAGAACAGCTGCTGAATGGACCTTATGAGGTTGTTTTCTCAACTGTTTCCAAAGTCAAGAATAAATATTCATGCAACATTTTATTTGCTCGATCTTCATAAACCATCGGATTCCTCATTAGGAACCTGACAAAGGCTCAAGTGATCTGTTCAGTGTTGTGGACATAGTTTACTTTTTATTCGTAGTGTGTGTCCTCTGTCCAGCACCTATAAAGAATTTGGGATGTGCTCATCCTCTGCTTATTTTCTGTAAGATGTAATTGCACCACTACAGGTAGAAAAGACTGTTAAAATTAGCAGTGAATTATACTGCTGGATTTTAAAGCTAAAGAACGTTGCTGGAGCAGTCTGCAGGTTGAGTTTGGGTTCAGGGGAGCAGCGGGTACAGATGGGCACAGACGGGCATCGACACACTGTGTCTGAAAGCTCATGTAACAAACTACCTACTAAAAAGTGCACAACGAGTGATCGTTGGGCTCCATCCTTAATGCAGCATTGACCTTTCAGAGTCAAACCAGAGGAAAACAAACAGATAGTATGAGCTTTCACACACAGCCACAGACTCACAACTACAGGAGGCAGCAGGCACGGAACATGGTCATCCCTGTCTGGGAGGTGATGTGCAGGGAGACGCTCTCGTTGGCTGAGACGAATAGGACGGTACCCCGCCTCAGCGTGACATCAGAGAGGGCAGCGGCAGAGGTTGCCGTGGCATCGCCTTCAATGACCAGGAGGATGCTGGCGCTGTCGACCGGAGCGAGAGTGTACTGCTTCACCGAGGCTGGGACCTGCAGGAAGGACGAGACACAACAAGGTCAGAATGATTCTGTATTACTAATATTTATCATACCCATCAGCAGACATTTTGATGATGTTCCCAGTAGGGCTGTGCATTTATTGTGTTTTATAAAACCAAGTACATGTGGCACAATTTCATATCTGAAATTCACTGACAAGGTTTTGAAAGCACCTAAGTGCAGTTTTGGGTCTCCACAACATCTGAAGCCGTCAAATCAGATTTTTTTTTTCACCACTGAAGTTTTGAAATGGCATAGGAAAACTGACATAAATATTGAATTTCGTTGAGGTTTAATCCAAGGCCCAGATGATATGTAGGCTCAAGTCAGCATGTCAGCAACACAAGTCAGAATGTGTTGTGAAAAAGGTGTATGGGAAGATATTTTGACTTGTCACAGTAGGAAACGCTCAGTAGGAAACGCTCAAGATAAAATAAATGATGACACAAATAGTATTTTATCTCCAAATTTTCTTTCGTATCATACAACACTTTCAAAAGGTACGATACTATTAGTGAGTTTTACTTCTTCATTACCATTAAGTTACCATTTTGGGATATCTCTCCTAAACTGCAATCATCTAGTTAGCTGCACAGACTATATATAAGAAGTGGGTGCAGTTACTGTGACGTCACCCATTGGTTTACTGACTACAGTTCTGAAACCTCAAGCTCTGCATTTTGGCCTTCGCCATCTTGGTTTGTTGCAACCAGAAGCAGCACAAGAGGGTGGAGCTAAGTACAGATAAGACATTTTTAGAGACATTTTTAGGCACTTCTGCATTGTCTTCACTTATCAGATCCGGTGTTGCCTACTGGTTAGCTGAAATTTCCTACCTGTATCCTCATGACGGTGAAGTCTGGCACCGGGGGGTCATACAGGGACACGCAGGGATCTGAAGTGTCCTGGACACATGGGAAGATTTTGGAGCTGGCAGGAGCTGGGCTGTAGTTCAGCATCTCGCACAGCGTGTTGACATCAATGTATTTGGGTGTCAGACCAGCCCTCACCGTGTTGTCCGAGCAGGCCATACACTCGATACAATCTAGATGGATGAGTAGACAGAAAGTTTTAAATTAGCAAAATGGGCAGTCGACTCTCCTTCAAAAGAAAAAATCAATTCTCAAAAACTCTTACGATGTTAGATACAGCTTAGATCCGCCTGTGAGGTTAAATGCATTAAAGGAGCTATTTCTTCTCCTCCTCTTGCCTTATCTACTTTTATAGTCAGTGATTTCCCAGAACGCCTTTTGACAACAGGTGTGAGCTTACACTTAACTGCAGAAGGAATATGTGGACAGGAACAGTGATAACAAGGCAACACTACCAGATAAACACCACTAAACACACAAGACATCTTATAGCTCCAAAAACAAAATACATGAATAAGCCATATCCTTCGATCCTACTGTCAACTCTCTCTCCTCTGTCATATAGGAGCACTGGAGATATACTGGAGTTTCAACAATCTACTCATTCAGCCTGGATAAGATGTAGATCACTGCGTCTCATGACTAGAAAGAAAAAGCATCATCTGACCTCCATAAAGGTAAGCGTGAGGCTCGTTGGCTCCCAGGAACATGGCCTGGCCCGGTTCCAGGACCATGTGGTTGAGGAAGTAGATTGAGAAGCAGCCGATGTCTCCGGGATACTGGGAGTGGAGACGGAGCAGCAGGTCACCGTTACTGCTGGATGTGTCCTTCCCTGCTGCACCTGCACGGGTCAGAAACATCCACTAGTCTGATTAGCAGTAAAACATGTTTACAAGAGCAAAACAACTGACCTGTGTTTTTTATTAATTTGTTTTTAAGAATTTCTTCTAAAACCCCCTATTTGTTGGATTAGAAAATGACTGATTTTGGCGCCTCCTGTTGGTAGTATCAAAAAAAGACCATGCAGCTCCCCTCCCCCTCTGACTAAGGGACACTTTTAGTGCTCAACAAAATGGGTTGCATGTCAGAATTTTAACTGTCAGCTGTCTTTTGTAAACCTGCGAGGATGATGGCCCTCTTCTGTAATAGTTTTTAGATTAACTTGTGCTTCAGTAAGAACCAAAACTGGATCGATTGTTATTTTTTTCAACCGGTAGATACACACACACAGACACACACACACACACACACACACACACACACACACACACACACACACACACACACACACACACACACACACACACACACACACACACACACCAGATACCAGATTGTTGACTGTGACCAGATTAAAGATTGTTTACACATATTGAGCAATCCTGTCATGGTCAAATAGACTGTGTGCAACAAAGAAAAGCACTGATTAAAATGCTACACCTCTACACCCAGGTATGGCTCAATGACTAACTAATTCAACCGACTAAAACCAGGAATTTTTGATTTGTTTTCAGCTGTTGGGAGCTCATCATCAGCTCCATCCCTCAGCCTCCTCACCCTCTTCAGTGACTCTCTTGACCAGCATGTTGAGCTGATCTACGAACACCTTCTTCTCACAGTTCATCATCCTGGTGAAACACTTCTTCAACACCTGGCTCGTATGAACTGCATCTCCCACGTTGCATCGCAGCTCCTCCGCTGCCTCGTTGCCTACCAGAGCATGGAACTCTGGGACAGCTGATGGATGCACACACATATGCACAAGGTATGAATTTTTCTTTTGTGAAACATTTACCCTTTAAAGGACAGTATTTTTCCTCCCCACCATTATATAATATACAGTTTATGTCTACGACACCAAAAAGAAATCTTTTTCCCTTGTTTCTCCAGTAATGATCAATCGTAAATCCTCTAATGATGCTGTGGGACTTTGGGACTCACATTTAAGGAATCCCAGGATCTCCTCCACTGGTCTGAAGCCACAGAGGCCCTGAAAGCGGGTGAGAGCGATAGCCATCTCCGGCTTGTGGTTGTTGTCTGGATAGTGCTCCGGAAACTGAGCATGGAGACGAGCAGCTAACTCCTGACCAAACCATAATGACAGAAAAGGAAGAGGGTTACTAAAGAGGGACGGGAGGGAAGAGACCGTGTACACTAAACACGAGACCAGTGGTTGTACTGTTCAAACCAACTGAACCACATACTCTAAGCATATATGTATATTTGTGTACAGCACTCTTGGATAATACCACCTTCATCCATTTGCAGTGGCCTTGGTTCCAAATAGACATTTCAGTGAACTACAACTTAAAGAGTTTAAGCTTTGAACTGAACTAACCAGCCTCTGGTTGAATCGTGAAATTTTTAAAACAAGCTTCTCATTTTAAGCAACTAAACAAGATAATACCAAGACACTATGACAGTACAGTACTGACTTGTAATAACACATGACTTTACTCAATTCAGGTGAAGAATTACCTTATTTCAAGTCTTATTTTGAAAAAAAGATTTGTTAATTAGCAGGAATGTAGCCGAGCAAAAATTGAAAGTGAAAGCAGTGCTCTGCTAATTTCATTTTGGGTAAAAAGTTTTCATAAAATTTTATTTTGCTCCTAATAGATGCCCTGTGAATAAGGACCAGTCTTATTCGATGCAAAGGTTTGTTAATTAGCAAGAATGTAGCCTAGCACGGAACCAGTCTTATTTTGATGTAAAGATTTGTACATCAGCACGAATATAACACAACATGGAAGTGAAAGCAGTGCTCTGTTTATTTAAATGTGAAGTGCAATAAAAATATTTTGTCCCTAAGACCAATGAATAATTGTGATAAATAATCGTGGTCTCAATATTTATCAAAATAGCCCTGATTATCATTGTGGCCATAATCATGCAGCCCTTTATGCTAGCAGCGGTTAATGTAACCTCAAGCAGAGATGAACTTGAAGACAGTTATCAGACTTTGCGCACAAAAAGCTTTACACAACATTTTCAAATATACAGTAGCACTCCCCAAGACATGTTAACAGACTTTTATGTGTAAAATTAGCACACTTCCTCTTTAAGGTTGGGTAACAATCACACATACTGTAAATGTATATCCTCAGTAAGAATGCCTCCAGTTGGTAGGAACTCACTACAGTTCAAGAATGGTGAAGTATATCACTATTAATATTTAGAAACTTGTCTGATACCTACAGTATGTATACTCTGAGGATATTGATGAGTGTAAAAGTATAAGTGATTGTTGTTTTACAGAATTCTGGTTCATATTTTAATCGGCTGTAGTCTAATGCAAACATGTTTCAATGCATGAAAATTTGCCAATTCTGAATGATGAGTCATTTTATGCAGAATTTGAACACTGCGTGTGTGTGTGTGTGTTTGTGTGTGTATACTCACTCTGTTGGGGTGGGCCTGTATGGACAAGGCTGTATTGACAGAGAGGACTTTGAAAAGGAAGGGCAGCTGACCCTGGAAGGTGTCTTTGACCTTGGAGCCCAGGCAGGCAGGGAAGTGGGCGATCCACTGGCCCAGCGTGGTCTGTGCAATCCTGTTGTCTTTAATCTGGGCGTCACCTTTTGGGTGGGCACCCATCCATAGCTGGAACAGATAGCAGAGACAGAAATGTTAGTGTGAGTTAGTAGTCTAGTGTGTAGTGAAGGTTGATGTGTGAAAATCCTGATCTCCAACTTGAAAAATGTGGACATGTCAGTTCTGTTGCTTCACTCCTTTATCTTCTGTTAACAAGCTTCCTTCCCTGTTGTCCCCAGGCCCTCTGAGAGAAAGGTCCAATATCACACATTTACATTAAATCAATTTATCTAATGCTGTTGTAATCCAAAGTGATTTATACTCAGTGAGAAGGGAGAGGAATCCTAGCCATCTCACTGAGCGTAAATCACTGTAGATAAGAGGGTTACTCTAATGCCTTTAATGTAAATGAGGGATACTGTCTCTCAAGGACACACACTTGTTGGTGGACAAACACTGACTGCAGGCTCAAATCTGTATAGCCTTTTGGTACATGGTCTCTCTAACCTGGGTCCTTGGTCAGCCCTGGGCTGCCACAGTTTCACTGCTATTCTAACAGCATATTCTCAGTGGTTAGTTTGTTTTATAATCCCACAGATTATTCACATGCTTCTTGCTTCAATCTTGTTAAACTGTGTTAACATAATACAGCCTTTTGATTAAATCTTGTCATGTCACAACAGAACCTGCAAAAATAAAAAATAAATGAATAAATAAATAAATGACTCAACAAACAAATGTCATTAAATGTAGCAAAAATATTAGAAATAAATGTAGCCATTAATTGATTGATATTGAAATTGAAATTGATATTTCTGTTTCTATTTCCTTATTTATTTATCTTCATATTAATTTATTAATTCAATTACTCTATAAATAAAGGATTCCTATTACTACTTTATGTTTAATTTTCCCTTTTATTTATTTATGTATAGCTAGCTAGCATATAGTCATGTATCTGAGCTCATGATGACACACATTGACTGACACCCCCTTATTTGCATAATGATGAGAGAGAAATGCATGAAGACATGTATGAGGAAAAAAAATACAGAAATAAAGAAGTTTGGGGAAGTAAATGAGGTGTGAAATGCAAAGGGAAAATTAATAATTATAAATAATGTATAAATACATACATTTAAAAATAAAAAAATAAGTGCAGAAATAAATACATAATAAATGCAAAAATTAATAAAATCAATACATAAATAAATGAAAGGGAAAATTAAATAGAAGAGTAAATGAATAAGGGAATTAATACAGAGACAAATAAATAAAAAAGTAAGTCAAAACAAATCAATTTATGTCACATTTTATCAATCCATTAATGGCTACATTTATTTATCAACCCATTTATTTATTATTCACTTTTTTTTTATTTTGGCAGGTTCCATCCTTTATACCTTTAGGTAAATAAAAACACTAGAATGCAACTGAACAAATGTATAGGCAAACAAGGATCTTGATCATTTCTCACCTGACATATATGGTAATAATAGTACATACAACTGTTGCAGACATGCTTAACAATAAGTCACATAGTGTACCACCCTCTGACTGTAAATATGGAAGCTAATATGACCAACCATGTGATATTAATGTGTCTTGTGGCACATGAAAATGTCACAACCTGAACTAATGACCTTCATGACAAACCCTGCAGAGCTGCTGCAGCTAAATAAAGAAAGACTTATGAAAGGCATGACGAGAACAAGTCTCTCTGCCAAGACACTGAGCAGCAACACCACATTTTAAACCCTGAAAATGACACCAGTGTCACACAGTTCATCTCGTTTGTCAAATTTAGAAGGAATGATGCGTCTTTGTACAAATGCAGAGCAAAATCTCTAAATCTTAAAATGTCCTAAAATGCTGACAATAAGTGTTAAAACCTGCTGCTACACAAGAGAAGGTATCCTAACAGATTACACTGAATGTCTAATGGGGATCCTACAATTTAATATCAAATTATGTTTAACTGATGTGCCTAGAAGGGAAAAAAAAAAACATTTTAACTCTGTTTCAACTAAATCGCATCAGTTGATGATTATTTTCATTGTCAATTAATCTGCAGATTATTTTCTTGAGTAATCGATTAGTTGTTTGGTCTATAAAATGTCAGAAAATGGTGAAAAATGTTGACCAACGTTTCCCAAACATTCAACATGCATTTCTGGAGGAATTACATGTTGTTGTTGTTTTTTTTTTACATGTTTACTTCATTTTAAATTGCATTTATGATGGCTCTTGGCACAGCTGTTGTGGGATGTTCCCACACTGCAGTGGTCAGAAACTACCAAAAGTGGTCCAAGGAAGGAAAACCAGCAACAGGGTCATGGGCAGCCAAGGCTCATTGATGCATATGGGGAGGAAAGCTGGCCCGTTTTGTTCGATCCAATAGAAGAGCTACTGTAAGTAGTAGTTAATGCTGGTTCCAATAGAAAGGTGTCAAGAACACAGTGCACTGCAGTATGCTGTGTACGGGGCTGCGCAGCTGTAGACCGCTCAAGGTGACCATGCTGAATGTTATGGTTGATCAGTGCATACTTGTTTGTCAGCAATCTTCAACTGATATATTCCTGCCACAAATGTCTTGTCTCAAGGACCCGTCTAGTGATTTGAACCTGTACCTTTTCCAGGAATAACCTTACCTCTGCATAGGGCTTTCCATCCTCTACAACAGCTACTGGATCTCCACCAACCACGAGTTTGGCCACCTCGCTGTCCAGCCCGATCTTCCCCCATGCATAATTTTGCACGGCACAAGTCAGGGGAAACACTGAGGAGGGACCAAAACACTCTCAAAATCAACTGAATACAGGACTGAATCCAGTATATTCCAGGGACCCCCAATCCCTTACAGCTGTGAAAACTACCCTCTTTTGTTACCCTTCCTACAGGTGTACTCTTCATCATGTACAAGTCTCACTATTCATCATGCACCAGTGGAATGTAACTAAGTACATTTACTCCAGTGCTATACTAAAGTACAGTTTTGAAACACTTGAATATTGTCATTTTCAGCTAATTAATATTTCTGTCTCAGAGGGGAAATACTGTGCTACATTTATTTGACAAGTTTAGCTACTCGTTCTTTTTACATACAGATATATGCTTTTATTATATGATGCAGTAGTGTACTACTAATCTTCACAGTAAGTATATAAAGTATCTGAATTGACAAAGAATGGCAACATTAAAAACTTTTTGCTAGTGATAAAACCAGAATAATATAATATTGTTTAAACAGTGCAGTTCTGCATAATGAGTACTTTTACTTTTGATACTTTCAGTACATTTTGCTGATAGTACCACATGCTTTTACTTAAGTAGCATTCTGAATTTTTACTTGTAATGGAGTAGTTTTAGACTGTTGAATTTGTACTTTTACTTAAGTAAAAAATGAGTATTTCTTCTGCTACTAGCATTTTTTATCTGTCAGAGTCTGTGTGTCTATCACTGATAGCTACCTGTTATATTAGCACATTGTTACTCCATATTAATAACAGATAGGAAAAAGGCAGAACATACATTTTGGACTATGACAAATTGGTTTGTTAACAACATGAGCAGCTTTGTAGTTCAATAAGGCGTGGCATATTTTGACACACAGCATGCCTGGATATACAGTATACCCTCATTATAAAACAGTAACGGGGGACCAGTTTCCGCCGGGGATACATTTTTTAGCGGAACACCAGCCAGCTGACGATGCAGTGTTCATTCACAGAAACACGTACAGTAAGCAGGTTTATCTTTGTGAGCCTGTTCGCCGGTTTGTTTAAGACATACACTCTGCGTACGGCTGTAACGTTAGACATATTATTATGTGGTTAAACGGCCCAGTAGCTAACGTTACATGTAATTTCACTATAATGCTAACAGAGCTGCTCCTAAACACGAGATCCGCCCACCGTTAAACAAACAAAACGCCGGCTGAAATACTGATGTGGATGCTCAACCAACGAGCTTTTGTTCAGTCTCATCGTGACAGTAACCCGCGTTAGATATCCTATACTGTTAATAACTGCTGCACTATTAGCTAGCTTCGTGTTTATCGACGGAACCGATGATTTGAGGCAGTTATGAAGCAGAAGATCTCACTCACCTCTCACTTCCTCCATGGCTGAAACGTCGCCTGTCAGACTGGTCTGACCGTTGGTGACGTCACGGCTCGTTTTCTGTTTGACTTCATACGTCACAATTAAAAATCTGTTTAATCATTAGTAATAGTGATTATTAGACGATCATTGATAATAAAATGACAGTTTTCATTATTATTATTATTATTATTAGTAGTAGTAGTAGTAGTAGCATAATTTTGTTTGACATAATACGTCACAATTACAAATCTGTTTAATCATTAGTAATAGTAATTATTGGACGTCTGATTTATTAATATATATGCGATCATTGATAATAAAAATGACCGCTGTCATTATTATTATTATTACTATTATTATTATTAATTAGTAGTAGTAGTAGTAGTAGTAGCATAATTTTGTTTGACATAATACGTCACTATAAAGAATAGATTTAATTAGTAATTATTTTTCATATTACTTGCAAAGCTGTACAGAGGCTTGATTTATTGGTATCTATGTGATCCACCGATAATAAAAACAACAATTTTCATTATTATTATTAGTAGTAGTAGTAGTAGTTGTTGTAGTAGTAGAAGTCGTAGTAAAATTAGTAGAATTTTGTTTGACATATGTCACTATAAAAATAGATTTAATTAGTAATTATTTTTCATATTACTTGCAGTATTCATTATTATTATTATTATTATTATTATTATTATTATTAGTAGTAGTAGTAGTAGTAGTAGTAGTAGTAGTAGCAGCAGCAGCAGTAGTAGCAGTAACATAAAATTTAAGCCCTGTACCATTTTAATATTTTGTGTATTTATATCTATCTATTTACATATGTTATTATATCACTTATCACACTTAACTTAAATTAACGTTACATTATTTCATTGAAATCCACAGGTGGCGCTGTTGTATGTTCATTACTCATTGTTGTATTCTAACAAATAATGTGTCAATAATAAAGTGAAAGAAGTTGCCTTCAAGATTTTAGATGGGATTTACCCTGTTAAAGAAGTATTAGAAAATTTTAAAATAAATATAGACTATACAGTACATGCGTTTTCTGTGATTCAGATTGAGAAACAATATTTGTTTTTTTCAATCATTTGACTTTATTTTGGACAGATGTGCAAAATTTCATAAAAAGAAATATGAATACTAATGCACAGATTAACATATTTGATGTGATGTTACATTTTTGTCTTATGGGATTGATAACAATATTACCTCTGATTATTCGTGGTAAATTCCACATCCACAAATTACAATGGTCTCACTCTAAACCCTGCTTTCATCACTTTCTTGTTGAATTCAACCAGTAAGACACTTGAAAATCAGTCCATAAATCAGTCCATAAAATAAAAAGCTGTAAAGTGTCTCAGTATTTCAAAGGTAGTACATTTTCTTAAACTTTGAAAAGACTTAAAATGAATGAACGCTGAACTCCTCTGGTGTTAAGTGAAGTTCTGTTTGGTTTGTACGGTTTCTTTGTATTCACTAGACTTTTGTACATGTCTCCCATTGTAAAAAAAAATATATATATTATTGATAATATGACTGATTTCATTTTATCTCTAGAGAATGTTTTGTTTATTTTCAGTAAATGCAACGACAGTAATAGTTATTTTAGCAAAATCCCACATCCCACAAATACAAGAGAGAGAGAGAGAGAGATTATCTATATATATATATATATATATATATATATATATATATATATATATATATATATATATATATAACTTATATTTCTTTTGTACTCGACCTTCGACCTTCTATCATAAAGAAATTATAAAAAAAGAAAGAACACACGTCACTGTCCAGCTGACTGAGTGCGCATGCGCTGTAAATTCATTCGAGGAAGTGGCAGGAGAGGCAACTCAAAACGACGAAGAAGAGTTTGTTGTTTGTTCTCCGCTCAGAGAGGACAAACCGGCCCGTAGCCTTTTCAAAATGTCGGAATTTGATAACAACCCTTTCGCAGAGCCTGGCGGCGACAACCCTTTCAATGTAAGTGTGTGCGTTTAGATTTTTTAAGCTGGTAAGGCTCAGTCGAGCCTGGGTGCTGACATATTCGTTAAAAGGTAGCCAGCACGTCAGGAAACTTTGTTGGGTGGATGTCGGGGAGGGACATAAGTCTGCTCTCTTGCTAGCCATTGGCCAAAGATGACATGATTGGCAGTCCTTCAACCAATCAACGCTCTTCATTTCAAAAGAGGGCGGGGCGCTCTGTAGCGTAGTTGCAGGAAGTTAAACTATAGCCAACTAGGAATGTGTGTCAAAACGTTTTTAGCCACATTAAAACCGTTACTCTTTACTTTGAGAGGGATTTGTATCATCGTGTGAATTTCCTAATATGTTGGGTGTGATTTTATATAATGTTGTAGTCCATTGTACATTACCAAAAGACACTATTTCAGGCTAGCTTCTGTACCTGCTGGTTTGCTCTTTGATAAGAAATGCCAACCTACAGGATGTAGCCTAGAAGTCTGTCCATTCTTCTGTAACTTCATTGTCTTTATGTCTGAAAAATGTATTGAATCCGGATAACAGCTGGTCTGCTGTGTTTATAGTTAGTATTGTTGAATGTTCAGAGAAGCAGGCCATGTGTCACTTGTTGCTTCCATGTTAAAGTGTCTGACTTACAGATGGAAGTGTTTCTTTAGTCAAATGAGGTAAAAGTGGACTCACTGATTAAGTCACTAACAATCCTTGAGATTCATCCTCACGTATCCTCACATTTCAGATGAAGGATACTTTCCAAACTTTTCCACATTTGTTTGGACAAGTCGCATGTACATATTGCTTACACTGAGTCAACATGCACCTTTAAAGGGGCACTCCAGTGATTAAATATTGCGTGTTTATAAAGTTTAGGGGCTTGCAAGAAATACATTAAACGCAGCAAAGGGCAAGATATCCTGACCTTTATTTTCTAATATTTACTTTAATAATGCTGTATCCTACATTTCCCATAAGCTGACTCAAGTGTTTTACACCTTCCCTGCCTGGTATATTCCCAGTTTGTGTTTTCACAGAGTTTGAGTATTGTTATCAGTTATCTTTAATATTATTATCATTATTACTATTTACACACACACACACACACATTTAATCATTTTCTTGTTCTTTCTTTTTCTTAATACAAGAAAACCTTTGGGGTGTGTTTTTTTTTTTTTTTTATCAAGGATATGACCTATGTTTTTTCCTTGCAGTTGTAAAGCCATAAACACATTAGCGTACTTATCTGCTGTAGTCATGAAGCTGTGAATTTTCTCAACCTCTTCTTTATGTTGTACAAAGTAGCTACGGTAGAAAATCTGCAAGACGAGAAATAGGTTAACTGGTACAACTCCCTCTTTATCACTGATAGATTAATAGGAGGGTAATAAACTCAAACCATTTTGGTCACAAGGACCTTCCTCAGATATGTGGGAAGGGGCTGGTATGCGACATAAAAGGTGAATTGAATTTAAATGCATTAATCAATGTGGTGAGTTTAGGTTCGTGGAAACCTCTTATAGTGATCATGTCTGTCTTTTTTTGTCATCTCATTTGCATTTAAGTATATTTAAAGTAATGACACAGACAGTTTTGCTATTTAGTGAATTTTATTGACCTATTTCAAAATACAGTATAGTTGTTTCAAACAGTACACATTAAATTACTGTACTGTGTATAATTCAAATACACTATAATACAGTACATTACTGTGTATAAACTATAGCTTACTGTACTTCAACTTATAATTATATATATATATATATATATATATATATATATATATATATATAAAGTATTTTGCTGTTTACAACTACAGTAACGCTGCTACTAAGCCACAGCTTGGTGGTGGTTTCAGAGCATTTAAAATTTTTTAACAGGCCTGAAAATAAACTTTAGGCTTTCGATGCTGAACTGGTCGCAGAGTTTGAAAACAGACATATTCATGAAATACAGTATGATGGGAGTAAAAATGCAAAACGATAGAATTTTTTTCAGTATGTTGTCATGTATGAAAAGACCTAAAATGAGCAATGTAAGCAGATTGCTTTATTACTGTAAGCCAATCGTTTAAACAGTTGTATATGAATGATTCTGTCCTGAGCTTTTTGGTCCATATAAGCGGTTGATCACTGTAACCGTAATCACTATAAGTGTTTTTTGACTTTAAGTTATTTAGCTCGCTGAGCAACTCGCACACCCAGATTACAATACATTTGAAAACTGTGCAAGATCAGATCTAATCTAGGTTATACATGTAGCACCACATTATGTCCATATGCCATAATATTTCCTGTTTTAAAACAAGGATTGCCTTATTTGTCAGGTACATACTGTAGAGGAATTCAACTTGTTGAAGAGACACGAACAGTTTGCCTGGTAAAACCTGAAACAAGAAATTCATGTCAAGAACAAATGGCTTCACATGTACAGGGCAACATATTTGGTAAATCACTCATATCGCACAACATATCAAAATGAAGAATCTGTGAAACATCTTTTATAATTATGATTATATAACCACAGTCACTTTTACAGTAGTGCAGAGTCACATTTTTATTATATCAGGTGCCTACAACGTCCGTGACGTCAGTGGAGGACACGATTTGCTTGCTGGGTGTGGAAGTGACTGAATAAATAACGTACATGTCGTAGCAGCTGTACGTCGGTGCTGCAGTGCAGCAGT
This sequence comes from Pterois miles, assembly GCA_947000775.1. Classification (NCBI taxonomy): domain Eukaryota; kingdom Metazoa; phylum Chordata; class Actinopteri; order Perciformes; family Scorpaenidae; genus Pterois; species Pterois miles. Next base: position 6,186,033 of record CAMQGK010000565.1, read on the forward strand.
TCACTATCAGGCGGTTATATTCGTACAAGCTGGCAGGTAGATTTGTTGCCAGTTGCTGAAATAATATCAGGAGGGCAAAAATAGTTAAAAATGTGCACCCTTTGTGACCTTGAAGGGCTTTTATCCCTCCCTAATCATCTACAATGTGCTTTTATGACCATGTACTTCCAAAAAATGTTGCCAATTTAAGGCTGTAATATGCAATATGAAGAGTGACTTAAATCGATTTAGGAGCAATATCCAACTACAGCCACACCTACAGTTATCAAGTTAAACTTATCAAGTCCTGTTTCCTGGTACACAGACTTTAAATTCAGGATATCCTGCTGATTATATCCCAAATTTCATTTAAATTCATTTAAAACTTTGCATCAGTGTTGATAGAGAAGTGTTTTTGTGTGCATTTCCACACCCCACTGCTGTTATTTTGAACATGATGTCATGGTCGAACATGGTGTTGTTTTGGCTTATCCTCAGCTTAGTCCTTTTTCAGACATTTCAGACAGGCTTAGATGTTGGTTATAGATTTCTTCATTCATTGCTGCTTATGCTGTGTCATCAAAAGACACAAGCTGTCTGTCAGTTGTGACTAAGCAGACGTTTTCTCTGCTGTTAGACTGTCATATTTGGTAAACAGATTTTGCATAATATGCTGTTTTGAATATCTCCATAGGCTGTGGTCTTCTTAAAAGATGTCATCTGTCATTTAAATCCTGCCCTGGTGTGATGATATGTTTTAAATAATCCATGAGGATGTGATTAGTTGTGTTTCTGAGCTGTTAAAACAGTTTTTTGAGTCACATTTTTGCTCCAAACTGCCCCCTCAAAATAAGTGTGATGCTCAGACATCCCTGTGTTTCCTGCTGGGAATGTTTACAGGTGTGTCATGAGCAGATAAGTAATCGTGAGTAGCGTCACTCTGTTGATCACATGTTCAGTGACCGGTGACGTGTTGTTTGGTTATCATCATGTGAGGTTCTTGTTCTCAAGCAATTTTAAAGGAGAAACTGACACACATACAGTAATAATAATAATAATAATAATAATAATAATATTATTATTATTATTATTATTTTTATTTTTATTATTATTATTATCAATCACGTCCATCAGAATGTCCCAGAGCCCAGATGCCTTATTTTTACTTAAAATATCAAAATTGTCTCTGATTGATCAATTAATATGCCAATCATGCAGCTCTGGTTTTTCAGCAGCTTATTTTACACATTGATCTCCTTAAATTGGTTTTAAGCTAGTTTCCAAGTAGTGGTAGGAACAAAAATGATAACTAATTTAGGGTTTTTTGTCTTGTTCAACTGGAAAAGCTGTATTTAAAGTCCAGTGAGGCATTTGTGGGTTGTTAGGTCACACGTATGTTGTGATTTCGACAAGGAATGTCTTGGAAAACTCCTGGAATTCATCAGGACCAAAATCTGCTTTAAACTTCACAGACTGCAGATCGGCTTCTCAGTCAGAAACTGAATTAGTCATCACGTCTGTGATCGTACGCTCGAGTCAATTAATGTTTGCCAAGCCTAACTTCTGTTAAGAAGGTAATGATTCATCAGCAGTTACTGCAACAACAGCTGGATGTTATCGGACTTCATTTTATGACTTGGTCAAAGATGGTACCAGACTTCATAGTCTGGACCGACGTTGTTTTAGTTTTACCTTCAGTGTTTCAGGAAATGAAAGTTTCTGAGGAAGACTTCCTCAAGAAATATTCTTATTAAATTCTTATTTATACTATTCTTACATTTATACTGTATTTAACAAACTTAATAGATCCCATTTCTCAGCATATTTTATTTACTTATTTACACTGCGGATATACAGTATATCATATGTTTGATGCACATATTTTTACACATTTCTTCTATTTCTAATGTCTTATCCTTATTGTATATATTTCTTTATATACAGTATGTTGTATATTATAGCATTATAGCATACTCCCTTATTTCTCTATTTTAACATTTCATCATGCTTTTATATACAGGTAAGAGCAACGGTAATATCCCAGTTTCCCCCTGGGATCAATAAAGTATTTCTGATACTGATTCTTAGTAAACAGAAGTTAAGCAATTAATAATGTTAGAAACCTGTCGATTATTTTATTATTTTTTATTTTATTTACTTTAGGGATCCTACAATTTAACGTCAAATTATTTTTAAGTGCTGTGTCAGAAATCTAGAAGGAAAAACAACTTTTCAACTCTGTTTCAACTAAATTACATTATTTGATGATTATTTTAATTGTCAGTTAAACTATTGATTATTTTCTTCATTTATTGATTACGTTTTTGGTCTATAAAATGTCAGAAAATGGTGAAAAATTTCAATCAGTTTCCCAAATCCCAAGATGACATCCTTGTTTTGTCCACAACTCAAAGATATTCAGTTTACTGTCATAGAGGAGTTTAAAAAAAAAAACAGAAAATATTCACATTTAAGAAGCTGGAATCAGAGAAAGTTTTCCTTTTTTGTTCTTAAAAAACTACTCAAACCACATAATCAATTATCATAATAGCTGGCGATCTTAAATTAAAAAAGATTCTAAATTAGTTGGCAACAAATAGATAAATCGTTTCAGCTCTAATTTCAATCTCATAAAATTCCTACAGTAATAATAATTGATAATCAATTAAGGAATATCCCCCCAGATCAATAGCATATTTAGAATTAGTTTAGTTAAAGTTGATCTGGTTTATATAGACGTATATACAGTATTTTTGTGTGACGAGTGACACGTTTTGTTTTATGTTTCAGGACCCGTCGGTCACACAAGTGACCACCGCCAACGTAGATCCAGTTGACCAGTACAACCCATTCACTGCTCATCCCACAGTAAGACACTGAAACCTGTGTCCCTATCATCTCCTTTTTTCTTCTACTTTTTATCTTTAAAGGGATAGTTTGGAGGTTTTTAAGTGGGGGTTGTTTGAGGTACTTATCCATAGTCGGTTTGTTACATACAGTAGATGGCGGTTGGCAGTTACCGCACTGAAAAAGCAATATACCGCTGTGGATGGAGACAGCAGCAAAACATATTTTAGCCACCTAAAAGAATACCACTTGCTATTTAGCCTGTATGTTTTGTTCTTGTCCTCCTCTTCCGTGTTAATCTTCTTGTTTTATTTGTTCTCGTACTCTCATCCTCCTCCTCCTGCTTCCGCTTACTCTCCTTGACTTTCATTTCCTTTTCCTCCTTCGTGTTTCCGTTTGTCTCGGGGTCTTTTCTTGGTCTTGCTGTCTCATCCTTGTACATCTCCACACAATCCCAGTCATTTGTTACCTTATTGTTGTTTTTCAGGACAGCCTAGCTACTCATACCACTCCAGCGTCTAACTCTCCCTACCAGCCTGCTGTGCTACAGCCGTCTACAGAGCCCAGTCCGCAAGTGAGTCACTTATTACTGGACACTACAGTATATACTCTGTCTGTCTCTGCCATACCCTCCACTTATCTGCTGCAGCTGAAAAATACTACTCTGAAGTAGATATGAAGGACAGTACTTCCCTGGGTCCTGTTCCTATTTTGTGTGTCATATACAGTATTGCTGCTCTGTTATCGTTCACATAGTTCATACAGATGTTTGCTTCAGTTTTCCACAAAATAAAGGCAGAACAAAGGAACACACAACATGATTAAATAAGGTAGATAAATTAAATAAATGGCTGAGTAAATTAACCAAATACTGGCCCTACCCAGTTGCCACTATTGACTGATCCTCTGCCGGATCCAGTTTACTAATTTATATGTTCCACTCAATGGCAAATAAAAATTTCAAATTGCGCCAGCCACTAATATTTATGGACAGATTAACAGTGCAAAGTGCAGCAGGCTTTTGTTGTGAATGCAGCTGCTGGTCTGAAGTCATAGAACAGTAAAGAGGACTAACCACAAAACGATAAAGGACTGTTGGCTACCCCTCAGATGGCAGGCTAGGCTTTCTGTTATGAAAAATGCTTTGAACTGTGGATATCAGATATAATAGCACATCAGATTATACACAACGAATAACTTAGGATAGCTGTGGCATACAGAGCAACACCACTGAGAATAGAAAAAGACAATAAAATGTTTGTACATAATAAGGATACTTGGGAAATATTAATATCACCAGCCAACATTGTCCCAACGTTCGTCCAAAAATAAATTAGTCTGGTGTCTGAAAAGTTGGTTCCCAGTTGTAACCAACAAAATAGCAGGTTTTCTGCACTAGGTAGTACCAAGGTTCCAACAATCGGTTCAAGAATCAGAACAAATTACATAGATGTAAAAACAGAAGAACCCCAAAACATCTGACATCTGACGTACAGGCAGCACGTCGTCACTGTGATTTTTTTCCTTTCAGCAAACTGTTTGCTTATTTTAGACATGTAGCTGTAATATCTATAAGAGCTAGCCCTGCACTCTGCCTCCCAGTACTGTCTCCTTAGATAGTCGCTACACACGCACACACACGCACACACACACACACACACACACACACACACACACACACCCTCAGTTTACAAAATATTATAATGAGTCTCCTTGTTCCACTGATCGTCCTATAAATATTTATGAATAGCACTACAGATCACGTGTCCTTCCCTTTTCTGCCAAGTCAGACATCCGTTAACGAAAAGTATGAATATGTATTTTTGGTTTGCATACAGTATCATGTTCTTTTAAAAAATACGTGTTTGCCTTTATAAACACTTGCACTGCTCAGGATGACTGTTGATCTAGTGGAACCTACCAAAATAAAAAATAAACCAATAAATAAATAAGTAAATAAATGTCATTAAATACAGCACAAATGATATTAAAAGTAAATGTATGTATGATAAAATGTGACAGAAATTGATATTTTTGTTTAAATTTGCATCTTATGTATTAATTTTTATCCATTTTTGCATGTATTTGTTTATTTTTGTGTTTATGTCTTATTTTTATTTATGTCTGCCTCTATTTTTTAGTTATTTTATTTTTATTTTTAAATGTGTATGTATTTATTTATGTATTTATGCATTTAAATTTTAAATTTTTTTTTGCATTTCACCCCTTATTATGTTGAAATCTACATGCTACGTGCAGGTTGAACTCTTATGCTATGGTCTACATGCAGCTTCTGAGATAATTTACAGTGGCTCACACTTCACTTAAATGTTATGTGTTTAATATTGAAAATAGGATCTGTGTAGTAAATCATTTTGCATTTGTCCTGCATCTGTAACTTTTGTATGCAGTGTGAGATTCCTGAGAGTTGCTGATGTCTCCCTCCGCTAATGTCAGCAAGATAAATTCCTGTACATTCAATATGTTGTTGAGTAAAGTGTTTCTAACGCTCCTCCTTCTCCTCCAGGCGACTGCTGCTGCAGCTCAGGCCAATCTGCTGAGGCAGCAGGAGGAGCTGGAGAGAAAAGCTGCCGAGCTGGACCGCAGAGAGCAGGAGCTACAGAGCCGAGGCCCATCAGGTCATTAGAGACACAACCTCTCCTCTTCTCTCTGCAGCACTATCAGAACACTGGAAAACAATATGCAATGTGTGCATCATGTATCAGAGATAAAGTCAAAACATTTCTCGCACACAGGCTGTGAAAAATACTCTGAAGTGAAATCCACATCATATACCCACCAAAAAAAACATGTTTCATTCATCAGAGAATAAAATTCATGTTAAATCAGAAAGCTATGCTGGTGGCACCTATGGATGTTATACAGTACATTCAGTTTGGTTTTATATTTACATGGATTTTCAACTTTTTTAGCTGTTTGTCAAGTTAATCCATTTTTCTTGATATATGTAGGAGATATAATAGTTCTGTGCCACTTTTATTTATATGGTATATGTAGATAGGAGCCCCTCAATCATGTGTACTGAAAATAATAAAAATCCATACATTTTTACTGCTTATTCTGAGGCATTTTCTATCGGCTAGCTCACGGCCGCCATTTTGCACTGCGCTCACATGGCGTTTACAGCTGATGAGAGCGCTGTTGTGGAAGTGCAGCGCCCACCCTCCTGTTCCCTCCCATGCTAAGACTGTTAGCGCTGTCAGTAGTGTGGCCACTGTTTTCACTGCTTGTGCTGTTTGCACCGTTAGCTCAGAGCCGCCGTGTGAAGGCAATATAATGCTCTAAATTTCGATTTTGATCCATCAGCGGGTTGCGGGGTGCTGGACTCGATCCCAGCTGACAATGGGAGAAGGCAGGTTACACCCTGGACAGGTCGCCAGTCCATCACAGGGCACATAGAGACAGACAACCATTCACGCTCACATCCACACCTACGAGCAATTTAGAGTCATCAATTAGCCTGTATGTCTTTGGACTGTGGGAGGAAGCCGGAGAACCCGGAAAAACCCAGGTAAACACATGGAGAACATGCAAACGCCACATAGAAGAGCCCTAAGCCGGACTCGAACCTGCAACTCTCTTGCTGTGAGGCGACAGTGCTAACCAGGATTTGCTAATCAAATTTCAAATTTAACAGTTTTAAATGCACATATTATTGATCAGCACAGAATTACAAAATTCTGATCCCGATTCTTAGTCAACACTCAAATGAATTTATCAAACATTTGCAGGTTACAGCATCTCAAATGCAAAGATTTCCATTTAAAATCTGTACATAATGAGACGATTTCAACTTTTATCTTCCTCATTAAATGCATACATTTTTAAATAGAGAGAATAATTCATAAAACAGAATTACTGCCTCACAGTCACATGCATCTGCCAACCTGTCAAATTGCAGTTTACATCCGGTTAGACATGTGTGAAATTGTCATAATTAGCATGTAAAGTCTTACGTTATGGTCAAATAGAATTTGGTCTTTCTTTTCCTGCAGGGGTGAAAATTGTGTTTAGGAGACCAGCTCCCCTTCTTTCTAACAATGCAGATGTTGTGTCTTGTTTTGACAGGTAAAGAGAACAACTGGCCTCCACTTCCCAAAAGCTTCCCCATCAAACCATGTTTCTATCAGGACTTCTCAGAGGAAATCCCCCCAGAGTCCCAGAGAGTCTGCAAGATGATGTACTATCTCTGGATGTGTAAGTACAGTAAAACACTAGATGTGTACTGTAAGTGTGCACGAGGTCTTAACTGTAAACATTTTAATGTATTAGCATTTTAACCTTTTTGTACACAGAAAAGACAGCTCAGATATCTCACCAGCAACATTTTAGAGTTTTAATGTTTGGATTGTATGTATTGATCCTCTGAAATTTCCCAGAAAACATATAATGTGTTTCAATAACCAGTGGCGTACATATAAACGGACGTCACAGACGTCAGTCGTTATGCACAACATCACCTAAAATGCCACCTTGTGGCAACATAAACACTCATACAGATAATGCTGATACCTGCTGATGATGTGGAGCGTTTAACATTTACAAATGTCTTTTGTTTGTTTCACTGAGATTTATTTACTCCTTGACTGATTTGCATATATGGACCTCATTCAGTTAGTTTATGAGGAAGTTTTTCTGATCTTATTAGAAGCAGCAGTATTATTTTTGACTCTCTCCCCACCGTCTCTTCAGTCAACTGTGTGACTCTGTTCCTCAACCTGCTGGCGTGTTTGGCTCACTTCATCTACGATACATCCTACGGTGTGGACTTCGGCCTCTCCATTCTCTGGCTCATCCTCTTCGCTCCCTGCTCCTTCCTCTGCTGGTACCGGCCCGTCTACAAGGCCTTCAAGTTAGTCTCCCCTCATAAAATCTCTATGTGTGTTTTTATAATACAACTACATATCAATGTAAATATCTATAACAGGTATAATAATACTTAGCTTGCCTGTTCCTTCAAGAGGAAATCAATGCTGGGTAACTGTGAGAAGAAATCTTATAATTATATATTATGTTTCCATATGTAACAGAAAAACTCATTCTAACTATTCTTATACGTTTGTTGTTCACTTACCTACATGGGCAGCTTATGTATAAGATAAGGTAGTACTTTATTGATCCCCTCGGGTGCTATAGCAGCACTGATACAGCTATTACACAAGTTGAGGTAAAGTGGCAAGTTAAAGTGACAAATATGGTGCATATGTATATGTATATGTATATAATGTGCAGTACAAAAGTGTGCAGTATGTATAACAGTGTAATATGGTATAATAGTGGTATATAATGTAGTATAAGCTATAATAATATGATGATATATAACAAGGTATAGAATACTATAGCAGTATTGGCTACTATACTGTACTATATGCTATACTATAGTACTATAGCAGTATTAGCAATAGCGTTAAATATAATCCTATTTGCTTTAACTATTGCACTTAAGGTGGGTTTTTTTATTATACTGTAGCCACAGACAAAACTGTTTCTCATTGGTGTGCATGTCCACACCTCAATCAACAGTTTTATTCTGTTCCAAGTAAATGCATAAGTATATTAAACTGTAAGGTAACTGTTTTAGCAACAAAATATACTGTTAGCACCATATTATGAGTTAACTGACAAATGAAATTAATTTCAGCAGTGGGTTAAAGAGAGAACAAGATTTGTCAAGTTAATACTCTTATCAACATGGGAGTGGACGATTATGCTGCTTTATGCAAATGTATGTACATATTAATTATTGGAAATCAATTAACAACACAAAATAATGACAAATATTGTCCAGGAACCCTCACAGGTCCTACATTTAGCATTAAAAATGCTCAAATCATAACATGGCAAACTGCAGCCCAACAGGCAACAACAGCTGTCAGTGTGTCAGTGTGCTGACTTGACTATGACTTGATCCAAACTGACTGTGATAAAGTGGGCATGTCTGTAAAGGGGAGACTGGTGGGTACCCAGAGAACCCATTTACATTCACATATCTTGAGTTCAGAGGTCAAGGGACCCCTTTGAAAATGGACATAACAGTTTTTCCTTAACAAAATTTAGCATATACGTGGAGTGTTATTTAGCCTCCTTCTAGACAAGCTAGTATGACATGGTTGGATATGATACCAGTATCTCCATTCTAGCTTTAAAACTGAGTCCGCTACAACCTAAAAATAGCAAGTTCAGGTCATGTGTTAAAGAAATTTGTGGCATTAAAGCAAATTTCACCTTATTATCGTATTAACTTTAAGAGTCCTACCTTTAAACTAATTTAATTCTTTTCACCATTGTTTGTCTGCCATTTATATCTTGTAAAGCACTCTGTAACTTTGTTGTGAAAGGTGCTGTATAAATAAAGTTTATTATTTTTATCCAATAGATGGCCATGTTATTAGCACAGTCAAATACTCTGTGACGTCCCAATATAGAAAATAATGGAGTCGGCAGAGAAAATGTCACCCTGTTCTGTGCTTCAACCTCAACCCTTATTTTTTGTACCCCGGCACGTTATCATGTTGTTATAAGACTTGGTCAGATGCACTACACATGCTTACTAAATGGTAATATGTCACTTTTTTCTAGAGAAGCATAGAAATACAGCAAAACATAGTAGAAGAAAACAGTTGGTATGTATGTATTCATACAAATATTACACTAATGGAAATACATGGCAGTTCATTCAGTAATAGATTAGTAAGCTTCTCATGAAGTAATGCGTACTCTTATTTGGAAACTGTCATATTTTCCAGCATGTAGTATTTTAAATGAAATCTATGTCGTTCTTTTTTTCATTTTCAGGTCTGACAGCTCCTTCAGCTTCTTCTTCTTCTTCTTTGTGTTTTTCTGCCAAGTGGTGATTTTCATCATCCAGGCTGTCGGCATCCCCAAGTGGGGCAACAGGTGAGTCACACACTGCATGTTTCATGTTGATATTTAGATCAGTTAAATGGTTTGGATCGTGTCCTCAGTGATCACTGAAGACTGTTTTATGGGGGTACAGGGGGTCTTTAGGGGGAGATAGCAGGTCAGCAGTAGATGTCACATAGAAGTGGTGCACATCATCTGAAAGCTGGGAACCTGAAGATTAATTTGAGATGCAGCTCACTGAGTCAATTGTTCAGCAAATCAGCAATAAAAATTTATAAAATAAAAAAAATTGAAATAAATTGTGAAAGTGTGTAAGAGTGTAGAACATGATTAAAAAAGTATACGGTGGTCATCTCCACGCTCTATTTTGTCTCATAAGTTGATGCTGCAATTTTTGGATTGATACCATTTATTACACAGATTTGGTGTTAATTTAACTTAACTAAACTGATCAAAATGATCATTAATCCCTCTAAAATACCACATTAAGACACCAAGACCCTGAGGAACACCACAGAAAAAGTCATGCTGTGATTTGGAATCAAAGACTTTTGACATTTGGAGATTTCTGCAAGAACTGCATTTTTTGCGATTAGATAGCGAGCACTTCAGATCTAGAAACTGCTCAGAAACGCCCCTACTGTCAATAAAATAACACATATATACTGCACTAAAAAAACTGCATGGTTTTAGCCCCAAACTGCATGTAATTATCATAAGATGGTCATCAGTAAAAGGGAGACTCGTGGGTACCTGTACCGTGGGTAACCTGAACCTGCTACAGCCTCTGAAAGACAGTCGGTTGGGTCTCAGGAGGTTAATAATAAATTACTGACTGACTCCTGATTGATTTTAAAGGAGTTTTCCATGTTCTTGTGGTTCTTTACCTTCAGTATCAGAAGTACTACCTTTCAGCTGTCCTATAAGCTGCTGTCCTCTCTCTTTTTTCTCTTTTTCTCGTTTTTCTGCATTCCTTCAGAGACATTTCATCCTTCAGCCTCTAGCCTGCCTGCTGCCTCTGTCTGCTGGTAACGCTGTAAGTGTCTGCTGCTCACTGTCTCTGCTACGTTCTGCCAACACTCTCTCTCTTCTTGCTTTTTATGTTTAAACGTGTGTTTCGTTTTCCCAAAAATGATAAATTAGTGGGCTTTCATAATGTGCCAGTATACTGGTTTTACTGTGTACCGTGGTGAAACATTCTGATGGTAACACATGAATTAAGCACAATGGAGCACCTTTCTAGTGGTCAAATAGAGGCAGAGCAACCACAGATACTCCTCTATCTAGCCCTCAGTACTGCTTTCTAGATAGCATGTTCTTCCCCAAATGTTAGCTGCAGCTTTGCTTGTGATATACCAGCTAGCAGTGATGCAGACATCATGTGCAGACAGTTTAGGTACTAGCTTGTAAGAGTCCAGTGTAACTGTACCACCTTTGCTGCTGTTATGTTCTGTGTGCTTCAGCTATCATTCTACCTTCTGAAGATGTTTTTAACCGTTTATCCTGTTGTGTGCAAGAGAAGGCACAGTGTTACCAACTCTTATCCAGTGAAAGTAGCTCCAAACAGCACTTGTAGCAAAAGTAGTGATAAAGTCGCAAGGTCAGCAACGCCGACAGGCCGTCCCTTCAGGCCTTCCTCCAAAGCCACTCCCCCAAAATGTCGAAGGCTCTGGTGCCACAGTGATGTCATTCAGGCCAAATGAAATGATTAGACTAGCTTATTACAGTCCTGCGACAGCCACAGATGCCAGAATTTTAAGTTTTTTTTGTCAGAGCAATTTAGCATCTTTAAAATACCTGTAACATTAACATGTTATGTTTTATCAGATGGAGGAAAAAAAAAAACAGCCAAAGATATTGGCAAAAAAAAAAAAAAGGGGCATCGTACTGTGTATCAGCCATCAGCTGTCCTAATTCTGTAAAAAATCGGCAGCAGCCATAAAAAACCCATATCGTCGACCTCTAATGTGTTTGTATGGATTAGGAGTGGGTACGGTTCGGGTAAAAATCCAAACTGTTTGGTTTGCTAGTCACGGTTTGTGTATGTATCGTTCGGTTCAAATCAGTTAAAGGGTAGAGGATCCACCAGCGTCATTTTGCTCTGCTGTGTGGGACCATTACAGATTTGATGCTACGTATGACAGTGACGGGAAGAAAGTGGTGGGTAAAACATCAACTGTGTGTAAGCACGGTGCAACATGTGGCTTATGCTAGCGGCGATACTTCCAATATGATGAATCATATAGGGAGACATCTCTCCGGTGTGTCCGTTGATAGCACACGGAGGAGAGAGTCGGGGAGGAAACAGCAACTCCTTCTCCCAGCAGCATTTAAACAGACTCTACATGCAGACTCAGACAGAGCAATAAACAGAACTAAAGAATTGGGGATGTTCATAGTGAAAGATAAGCAGCCTTATGCAGTCGTGGAGAACGCTGGATTTCAGCATATGATTAGGGTACTTGAGCTGCGCTATGATATGCCGTCTCGCTGACACATAAGCTACACATTAATTATTTTTAAATAACACAGTGGCACTTGTTCCTTATGTTAGCCTAGTCTGCTGTTGTTCAGGCAAACAGTTGACTTATTTTAGCAAATAAATGAAAAGTTGTTCAAATTGAAAGTGGAAATTGGCCTCCTTGCTGTACCAAAAATACCGTTTACTGCTGTACCGAACCAAAAGGAAAACCGCGACCCCAAATCGTGAACCGAACCGTGAATTTTATGAACCATCCCACCACTGGTATGGTGTATGCAGTCCAGTGCAGTCAGGAGTGCACAGATTTACATACATGTTTACATATTTACAGACATTACATACAAACATCAGTTAAACCAAACAACCACTAAACAGACGGATGGCTCAACACAGATGAACCAACTCCTCAGGTTTGGACTCAGCAGTCTGTCTACACCTGAAGGACAAGGGACACTCTTTTAAGGACAATAATGTGTATATTTTGGATGAGGAGGACAGGTGGTATGAAAGAGGAGTCAAAGAGGCAATCTGTGTCAAAGTAGAGAAGCTATCTCTCTGCAGAGGAGGAGGCCTAAGGCACCACCTGTCTTCCACCTACATTGCTGTCACTGGCATCCCTTCCCAGGAAATTAAACCACCATTCACGCCTGACATCACTGGACAGTTGTTCACACCTGGTATCAGCTGACTGTAACGACTCATAACCACAGTCATCACTCATAGGAGCAGCAATATACTGAATGGTATCCTGCTAACAACCCCACAGAGGTTAAATTCCTGGGTCCGCCTGCCTGTTGGTCAGAAATCAGGAAGCTTCTTGGATGAGAAGTGAAATATCTTCAAGAATCTAAACCAAGTCCAGTCGCTGTGGATTTAACCCTTACTCTGTGTTGTCTGTTGCGTTTACTATAACTGTGTTGCTGTTGTCTCAGGCCAGGCCCCCCTTGTAAAAGAGGTCTTTGATCTCAGTGGGTCTAACCTGGTTAAATAAAGGCTAAATGAAAACTGAACCTCAGTCATGTTATATTATCATTCTGACCTGTATGTTTGGGTTTAGGCCTGTATACATACGTATGTGAAGGCTCGTAGATATGTGTCTGATTTTTATTTTAACCTGTAAAGTGCGCAGAGACTATTTTGGTGACGCACACTTTTTAAATAAGCCATTTCATTTCAAAATGGCACTTTCCAGAATGACCCTGGACCAAGTGGCTCGTCATGTCGCCCTTCTCCGTGTCATGAGAACATCTCTCATCTCATCGTGGCTTTGCGTAACATCAGAACAGATAGTCAACGGGACCCTCGCTTGTTTCGTAGCTCTTCCTTTGCAGACGAGATGGAAATCACGAAGCAGCACAGTTTAAACAACATATTCTGAAAACAACAGAGGCACTTTTAGGATGATAATTTACTGTCACTTTGAATTGTGTTTTATTTGATCTATTAGAGCTTGCACTCGTAATAATACCTTTTTTATTATGCTAATTATGGATATGAATGAGATTTTTATTCTTCTTGTATTGTCTCAGCTTTTCTCTCATGCTGCTCCTTCAACATATCCTTCTTCTCTCCCTAAATGTCACAGCTCTGGTCCAGAATATATACATACTGTATACCGTATGCACCTCTATACATACTGTTTCAGATGCCCTTCAGTTTAATTAATGTTGTTCATGAGATCATGTAAAGGTTAACGGTGTTTGTTGACTCCAGTGGTTGGATCTCTGCCTTCACCATCATCGGTACAAACAAGGCGGTGGGAGGCATCATGATCATAGTGGCCATCCTCTTCACCATCTGCGCCGTGCTGTCAGTCATCCTGCTCAAGCTGGTGAGACTTTATTCTTGTCTTTATATTTTCAGTTTAAATTTGTGTGTAAGAAGCTATGTCCGTCAACTAATCTGTGCTTTGACTTTAAGTGTGTTGTTGTATTAACATACAAGTTTGGAATTTCACCCCAAAATTGCCGTTTGCATTCACATCTTCAATTTCAACAAAGGACCAAAATGAATTAAAGGGGACACCCTGTATCATGAAAAACTCACTTTTTCAGTGCTTGTGCTCATTCATTTGGGTGTCTGGGGTGTCTACCAACCCACAAACTGTGAAATACAGACAAACCAGTCAGTTTTTTAGCTGAGAGCTATGGCTGTATTCAAAACTACATACTAGTAGTACATACTGATTTGGCCAAAATGTACCATGTAGCACGCAGTATGCAAACAAAAGCAACATCTACAGTACAACAATACCCGGATGTCATTCTGTTCTGGAAAAATCTCCAATATGCATCGGACCAGTCTGCCTCGCCTACTGTATCCCACAATGCAAAGTGCTGGAAGAGTGCAGGCTATTGTTAAAACATCAGCCAAAAATGACTAATTTTTTACATTTTTTTTTTAGCTGTTTCATTATTTAAGTCACTTCCGAAACTTTTTGAGGTGAGAAATCAATTGTGTAGATTTTGAATATTGGCAGTTTTATATTAGATGTCAAATTGAACATTTGCTCCGCTGTTTTCAGAGTTTAGAAGCTCCACAAACTGCTGTGAGAGCTAGCTAGCCCCTGCTGGGGTCGCTGCCGCGCTCAGAGACTATCACAAATGTCCATTATAGAGTTAATGAGAACCTGTGGTTATTTTAAAAGCTTCACAATCGCCCACGGGCGTAGCTCACAGACCGGCTGCAGCGAAGGAAAGAGTCGCCCCTGAAAGGGCAGAGAGATACCTGCTGAGACAACACCACCCTTTTTAACATTACGCTAATATGTGGAGGGAGACCAGTCCACTGTTTTGTTGTAACTGAAAAAGCAGTTTGAGTTGTGGATCAACATTTCATATCTCCCGTTTCCCCTCATTAATGATCCTGGTTTTCTTACTCCACTATGAGCTGTTAGAATAAATAGTTTAATGGGTGGTGGAGATAAACCTGCTATGTGTTATAAAGTAAACAAACATTCGTCACTAACAAAAAAAATTAAAGTTGTGTTTTTCGATAATATTGCAATAGCGGTATGAGTTTTTGTCCAGTGCTTTAAGAGATGGTTTAAAGCATGTGTCAAACTCAAGGCCCGCCCCCTCACTTTATGTGGACCGCGAGGGCTTGCAAACAATATATTATGATTATCATACAATTCTATGGCGCTTTACAGAAGTACTGTGTCCTTAAACTACATGTCCCGCAATGCGTCTCGATTTTGTGACATGCGGACTGTAGTGTCTCAATATCAGCGGTTTCCAGCAGCGGTGCAGTGTTGCCAACTTAGCAACGTAGTCACTATATTTAGTGAGTTTTCAGACCCCTCTAGCGAGTCTTTCTAAAAAAAGAGACTAGAGACAAATCTAGAGACTCTACAAATTTATTTTTTTTGAAAATACATCGCTTTAACTATTTCATAGTACATACTACTGAGGAACACGGTATGTACTGTATACTGTGATCCCCAGTAGTATGTAGTGGGGTGTATTCTTCTCACCAGCCAATCAGAGCAGAATGAACTCAGGAGGGGGTCTTAAGGACTGATGTCTCAGCAGGATTTGGAAAAACTAGTCCATACATTTATCTTCAACCCACCTGACGACTATAACGGCGTCTTTACTGGTTTGATTAAAACACTGCTGCTAGAGTCCTAGAAAGTGGATCGTATCAGTCCAGTACATTTCTGATCTCCTGCTATGTTATGAACCATCCAGGCCTCTCTGGTCATCTGGATCAGGTCTGCTTAGTGTCCCCCAAAGTCTAAACTAAACACACAGAAGCAGCATTCAGTTTTTATGCATCAAATATTTGGAACAAGCTGAAACAAGAACTCTTAGTTCTTTTAAATCAAAGCTTAAAACTTTCCTGTTTGCTGCAGTATGAGAACATTAAACCATGTAAACGTGTTCTAGTAGAAACCCAAAACACAAATATGAACCTGCAGATGTGGTTATGATATGTCTCTTTTAATACAAATACAGGAGTTGAGCCACTGTGACCGAGGGCAGCCATGTGCTCACCGTCTCTTTTCTCTGCAGGTCCACAGCATGTACCGCCGGACCGGGGCCAGTTTCCAGAAGGCACAGCAGGAATTCTCACAGGGCGTCTTCAGCAATAAAGCCTTCCAGACAGCTGCTGCTGATGCAGCTTCCTCCACCGCACAGGGAGCCTTCCGGAGAAACTAACCGATGGTAGACTGAGCTAAGCTCCATTCAACAGGTCAAGGTCTATACGTTATCAGGTCTTGATCAACATTGCAACAACGCTGAACGAACCAGGAAGCCGAGGTTCGTCGTGTTTCTTCTGGAAGTTATTGTGACTCTGGAAACAGCTCCTATCTCATATTACTGTATCATCTAACCTCATAACGTATAGACCTTGAGCTAGGTGAGGCTACATGATTAGCCTCCCTCCTTTCACCCCTGCTATCAATGCTCATGTAATTTCCCCCACATTAACGTTGCTTCTCACATTCAGCATGTTGGGGGCTTGGGTGGGGGTCGGGGGTGGGGGGGCAGAGTCAGACATCCAGTGCATTCTGGGGTGGAAAGCATGAATGAAGTTGACTGATCGCTATTTCAGTTTGTCCTGGCTTTGTATATTTTGTGTGCACTTTTTGGCAGTGCTCTTCGTGTGTGTGTGTGTGTGTGTGTGTGTGTGTGTGTGTGTGTGTGTGTGTGTGTGTGTGTGTGTGTGTGTGTGTGTGTGTGTGTGTGTGTGTGTGTGTGTGTGTGTGTGTGTGTGTGAAGATGTGTGTGTACTGGCATGCTGATCACACACAGGCTTTTGTTTCTCCACACCGCTGATGGACCCTGATCCTGTAATATAAATAAGATGAAGTGTTTTTTTTCTGTCTTAAAGACATTTCTCTGTTGTTGAACCTATTTTGGTGAAATATCTCTTCTGTGTGCTGCAAAATTTCATTCTAATAAGCAAAAAAGTAACAGATGAATCACGCAGTTAATTGTAATTTGTTTGACCTTAAATTTCGAGATATTACGGTAACTATTCATTGAAATCTGTGGGGAAGAAACACTCAGACTGGATCCCCATCACTTTGAGACTGTACTAAAACATGCCTTTAACCAAACCTTTGCCAAGATCTTTCTAAAAAAAACACTGTGGTGTCAGAAAATTGGTATAAATCCATCAATATTTTTGGTCACATGAAACAGTTTCTACATAAAGATCACATCCACAGAGGAAATCAGAGTGTTTTATTCTTGTGAACAGCTCATTTTGGCCAAATTACTTATATATCATCCAGTTTTTGTTTCTGATTATATACAGTTATTTTTTATGAAGCATCTTTAGCTTTTTCCTTGATCACTTCCTTTTGAGAGTTGTTTCTGAGAAAACCAAAGCAATATGGACTAGAGGTCGACCAATATGGGGTATTTATTGCCGAGGCCGATTTTTTTAAACAGAATCAGGATAACCGCTGGCTGATATATTTTCTTTTTTTTCCTCCATCTGATAAAATATAACAGCTTAATAATAACAAATGATACCGAAAATTTCTTAATTTAACACTGATCTGTTGTCTCTCGAATCTGCATTTTGTGTCTGCACTGTTTAGGATGTTGTTCTTTTCACGTACTCTTGTTAAGGTTAGCAGAGCTACATGTACTGAGGTCTGCCGCTAGAACAACAATGTTATCGACGCGAGGGCCGGTGTCACACTTGTTCTACAGCAACAACACTGGGCTCCCCGCAGATATGCCTGCTTGCTAATCGGCGTAATATGCTCAGGCATTATGAAAAAATGTCAAAAAATCGGCCTGATTAATGGGCCGACTGAGTAATTGGTCGACCTCTAGTATGGACTGTAAAAATGGAAAGTTTTGCTAATAAAATGTAATAAAAGTAGATACAGTTAATAGGCTGAGCCTATTCTATTAGTTTCAGTACTAACGATAACTGCAAGAGGAGGAACGGTTTATTTTTCATGAAGTTTAACAGTGTAGAAATGTGAGTGTATTCAGTTCTAATTGGGTTTGACAGGAGAAGCAGGACCTGAATCCCAGATTTCCCTGATGTGACACCTGAACGGTGTAAACTTGTAAACACACCTTCCTTTAGAGAGAACCAGTGTCTCAACATCACCGTCACCAGTATGCAGCTATGGGGTTGCATTTTCACTTTTTTCCACATAAAACACTTGGCCACCTATCTCTAAATTATTTGTGTACTGATGTATATTTTCTATGTGATTACTTATCTTGAAAAACATGCACATGTGTTTATTTGATGTACTCTTTTAAAACATCAGCTTGGAAGTAGACACACGTTAGCATTCCTGAAAAACCCTGATCATCGAGTGATGTTCTCGCAGCAGATAGCGGTTTGATTTAATGCTCGATCTGACATCCATAATCATATAATACAAGACTTGTATTAATTCACACATCGCTGTATGCATCGCTTTCAGAGAACTGAATCCAGTGCCTTTTGTATTTCAATATAGCATCCAATAAAATGCTTTGCTTTCATTTAAAGCTCTCATTGGTTTTGTTTTTCTTATAAAAATTCGTTATAGTTTTTGATGACGTTAAGAATGTTTTACAAAAAATATCCAAAGTCCTGAACATACAATAAATAGAAAATGTCTGAATTTGCTTTTAATTTATCTCATCAGGTTGATGAAGCCTTGTTTGGCATTTTTGCACTGATGATGTATTTAATCACCATTTAAGATAAGATCAACTTTTTTTAATCCCTGGAGGGAAATTCAGACGTCAAAACAAACAGAATGAAACTGTTGAAACTGGAGATTTTTTTCTTAATTTTTCTTACCTGTTGGTGGTACTGGTTAGACTGGATCTGCAGACAATGCAGTTGCACGGATGGTGTCTGATGTCAGAGGCTTTCAGTCGATTCTCTGATGTGTTGCTTACTTACTGTAGACGTAAAAATGAAAGAAACTGAAATGCCCGTAGACAGAACATTTAAATTCAATGAAACAACAGCTAAACCCAGTGTAGACAGTTACTCATCAATAGCTCCGGGCCATTTTCTCATCTCAAACAAAGAGTCTCTCCCAGTTTCCTCTTGTCTATGTTTAGGAGGGAGGAGACCGGACACAAAGCGAAGAGGAGAGGCCGACCTCTGTGACCTCTGTGACCTCTGTGACCTCTGTGTATCTGCAGTGACCCAGACAGTCTGTGGGGAATCTGCTCTGAAAGCCAAACTTCTGCGTCTACCATCTTGTCTCGTCTGTCACTCAGCGTGGAGCCCAGAATAACTTCAGCCACTTCCCATCGAACGCTGCAGCCGTCAACAAACTGGGCCAGACAGACAGGTCGGCGTCTACCTGAGCAGACGGGCGCTTTTAGTTTCCTTTTTAATGTCGGTTGTACAGAATCGTCCACGTTTCGCTGAGATAGTTCCAGTAATGAGAGACAGGGAAAGGTCACATCCCAGTAGTTTATCTCCAGCATACTAATCACCTCAACATCTAATTACCAACACCTGGCTTCCTCTAACAAACAGCCAGAGGGTGAAATATAGTTGATCTCTTTCTATGGAATAAACGTGATCAGTAAACTTCAAATTCCAGTTAATTCACTACCACTAGGACGGCCCATATTTGTACAACTCCACATCCTGCAAACTGCTTATGTTTTATATATAATACAATTGTTTTATGGTCTGTGGAAGATGACGCTCTGACAGACAGTCAGTTTTACAGTAAGTGATCTACCTCAAGTGAATTTTAAAGTCATTATAATTTCAGTTTTTCAGTTAAGGCACAACTTGTAATGAATATAATATAAAATTAACCCTGATCTTTTCCTGTTTTAGCTTCTTAGTGTTTTCACACACTTTTTAAAGGCATTTATCAGTTTAATTTGCCTATTTCTCATGTTTTCTTGTTTTATTCTTTTAACACCTGACATGTTCATTCTTTAATGCACTAGATCTGATTCAAATGCACATTTTGGTTTATATAGCTCTTTGAGTTTTAATGAATGTAGAGTGTATATCGATTGATTTAATTTTTAGCATGTTGGGTGGCAGAGATACAGTTTATTAGTGATTTGACCCAACAATGTGCTTTAAAATAGGTTGTCCAGTAGATGGCGAGGTAGAAGCCAAGCTGTAGCTACTAAATCTTGAAACCATAAATTTGACAGTGACACTTGGATCAAAATGATCTAATGTGCTAAAAAAAATAAAACCTGTGTAATTTGACTGATTGTGGAGCGAAAGTGGGAATTCGTTGTAAATTAAAAGTCGATTATTGGGAGCATCTTCCAAAATCATAAATAAATAAATAAACAAGTAAATAAATACATGAAATAATATTAAATGAATAAAAATGTGAAAATAAATAAAAAATAAAAAGTCAATAAAATTAAATAAATACATAACTAAATAATACAATTTGATTAAAAAATGTTTAATGAATAAAAACTGCAAAAATGAATAAATTAATTAAAAATAAAATTAATTAATTAAATACAGTACATAAAGGAGAAAATTGAATAAAGAAGTAGATAATGGAGGGGAATTAATGAAAATTTATATAAATAAAGAAGCAAATATCAAAAATGAATTAATAATTAATGCCTACATTTGTTTAATAACATTCATTTATTTATCGAGTCATTTATTTATTTTTATTTTGACAGGTTCCATCCTCCATAAGCAGCAATGTGCTATTATCTAGATTTACTAGTCACAAGTCACATTTTCTTAAAATGACAGTAAAAGACAGAGTTTTATGGAAGTTTACGTTAAAATTTGCTCCATGTCTGGTCTGATCGTCTATTTCAACACAGTGTTTTAATCTATGATTAATATTATGATTTCTTTGTGATAATAATAATAATAATAATAATAATAAACGATCTGAAACTATACATTTTAGTGGATGTGACACAGATGTATTTTCACTGACATCATCCACTAACCTGCAGTGAGTTGGGAGTCTCGTTTGTCACCACTAGAGGGCAGCAGGTCTGTGGTGGTGTAAATCTGAAGTGAAGTGCTGACTCACTGTCAGAGACCTGCAGCAAAATCAACCCACATGACGTTACACACTGTTTATTTTTCTAACAAACAGCTGATTTGTGCAGGTAGTGACTTAACTGAATAGCTCATTTATTATTGTAAGATATTTAACTTTGGCTTCATTTGAATTCAGAAGGAGAAATTGTGCTTTTTTTTCCCTAATAAGACATGCTGAGTTTTTAATCAGAATTACTAATAGAAAACAGCACTGAAAACAGAAATTTAATAAGACCATGGGCTAAAAATGAAGGAAAGTATTTACAATCTACCTCAATGCAAACTGCGACAGATCTGAACGTGTGCCTCTATTTGAAGATATCTCCCGCCATGTGTTAAATCAGCGATAATTACAGTAAAAGGAAGGTTCAGCCTTACTTGTGAGGCCTAATAGGAGATGGTGTGGGGCTCCTTATTATCCCCTCAGTGTGATGCTGACAGTTTATGCTGAAACGCCTTCAGCTACACACTGAAATGTGCCAAGCTCAAGGTTAACCAGGAGGAAAACTGAATGAGGAGCACTTCTCTGAGAAGAAAGAGGCCAGCTTAAGGCCGGTCTGCTTTCCCTCTGTGTCTTCATCAAGTGCGTGTAAAAACACATTTGAGCTCAGAAGGAAATTGTCCTGTAATTTTCTACAGATTATTAAATTAAGATTATCAAGTTCTCCACAAGACTGATTACATTCACACACCGTCTGAATCCTAAACGGAGACAAATAAGGAACAGCAGTGGCTGACTGACGTTTAGACAGGTCCAAAATGTTTTACTCAGAAATTCTGCTCTTTTCCATAAAATGTTATGTTCCAGTGTTCCAGTTTATTGTTATGCTCAAGCTATCTAATTCAGGTTTTGTGAGAGAGGTTTTTATAGGCCTGCTTAAATTTTGATACTTAAAACTGCAGCAGGGCTGCACAGTGGTGTGCTGGTTAGCACAAGAGGGTCGCAGGTTTGAAGCCTTTCGAATCCGGTTTGGGCCTCTTCTGTATGTTCTCCCCGTGTTAGCTCGGGTCCAAAGACATGAAGGTTATTTGATGACGACCCCTAACGGGATAAGCGGTTGCAGATGGATCGATGCATGAAAATTACAGCAATTTAGAACATATTCTGTTGTGTGAGAGCATTAAATCCTGCAACTAATTTATAACAAACATATTAGACTGAAAGCTGTTTGACTACTGTGGGCTGCAACTAACGATTGTTTTCATATCATTAATAAATCTGTTGATTATTTTGTCTATCGATCAGTTGTTTGGCCTATAAAATGTCAGAAAACAGTCAAAATGTTAATCAGTGTTTCCCAAAGCTCAAGATAATGTCATCAAAAGTCTTGTTTTGTCCACAACGCAAAGATGTTTACTGTCATAGAGGAGTAAAGAAACCAGAAAATATTCACATTTACGAAACTGAAATCAAAGAATGTTTACTTTATTTTATTTAAAAAAACGACAACTCAAAGTGTTTATCAAAATAGTTGATTAATTTAATAGCTGACGATGAACTGATTAATCATTGCAGGTGTATTAACCACCATCAAGCACTGGATCTTTATGCATTTTCTATTGTCAAGAGATGCTCACAGACACTTTATCTTCTAAGGAAACATGGTGACCTCAGTGTCAGTCAGCAGATTTTACAATTAGTGCACAAAACTATTGCTGAGTGTTTTAACCTTTCACCTTCCTGCCAGGTGCGGTCATCTAAACTAGATATAAGAATAAATTATCTAGGACTGTATCAATGGCAACGAAGATAGTTGGTAAACACCAAATGGCCTTGACTCTGTGTAGAGTTGTGTGTTCTCCCATGTTAGCGTGGGTTTTGTAATGAACATGTACATTGTACACATGTAACTGTAAAATGCAATGTTCCTGTTTTTTTCATGCATAATAATGATATGATAGCAGCTACTTGCTGGATGTGATTGCTCTCACTGGTGTAACAAAACAAGAATGCCAGTTTATTAGGTACACCTCCCCAGCTACAACAAATATCCTCTATGTTTAATACTTTTGTATTAAACATAGAGCACTGCAACAAATCCTGCCTTCACGAAGGTTCAGTTTTTGTTGAGACTGTTTTATAGATTCGGCTTGATGATCATGCTGGAGGATGTAGTTTATGGTGCTATTGAACTGTACTGCAAACAGAGGTGTTGCTGTTATTTAGCTCACTGATAGAAATGTGGTGGTCACAATAAATAGAAACACCTGCTGACATTGGCCTACAATGCAGCACATTCAGCAGCAACACAAACCAAACAATTTAAACCTTAATGACAGTACGATTTGTTTCATGTCTGTTTAATTAGACTGCATTTAACTCAACAAGCAGCGGGTTTCTTTTAAATCTGGTGGGCGTTACCTGCTGAGAGTGATGGATTATGGGTTGTTTTAACTTGACTTCTGCAAGGCCCGCAGCTCTGTCTCTCTCAGCTCTGTCCAGTTAAACAACAATACAGTTACAGTACAACAGTACAGTTTAGCCTCTTGCTGCTTTCCAACACAAGAGTTTGGCAAAGAGAGTGTAAAGTTACGAGCCTTAATAACATCATGTATAATTTTAGTTTCACTCCAAAACATACCAGTGTAGCCACACAAAGGTAAGATTAACGCTTTAAGAGAGTATATTAAACTAGTGTGATTTGCAGGCTTCTTAGACTCCAGTGGTGATAATTAACGTATGAGTTGGGCAAATATATCGTGTGTAAACTTCAGAAACAGCAGGTTAAATGTGCTAGCTTGAATGCTGCATCGGCCTAAGCTAACGTTAGCTTGTTATGCTCGTGTGATTTTAAAATCTCGCGTTACTTCGTGATTCGGTCACAAAGCGTTCGGTTAGCAAACAGTAGGGCTAAAGTTTCAACTGTATTTTTCACCTGTTACTTAAGAGCAGGTTACATCTCGTAGGCTATTTCCTTTATCTCATACGTGTCTGCAGTCAGTCAGGGGTGATAAAAAGTTTATCCGGGGTGATATTAACGTTTAAATTCAATGTTTTCACAGCGTGCAGTGCATGGCTGTATAGAGGGTACAGATCCGCGACGCTCTGCTAACAGCTAACTTTACCAGATGTTAGCTAGCAGTGGTCGGCCACATGGTTGGGAAATAATGGATTCAAACCATGCTAAAGTACTTTTTATTCCGTACAGATAATTATTGTTTTTGTAATCCCCGCTGTGTTTTGCTAAGCTGACATGTCAGTAAATCGTAGTCATGCCAAACTGGATCCACTGATTTAATGCAGAGTCTAGTTAAATAAGAGGGAAACAAGAAAGACTAATAGCTGTTTTTGTTGTCATGTTTACTGTATAATTTAGGCAGAAAATGTTAAAATTAAAACGTGTTTATTATTGTTGGCGAGCTACGTTAATTGTGGTACAGTTTGTGATTTTACAAAAACTAATCACCTTCAGCTCGATAATGACAAAGCGTGTTATTTTTGAACGCTCCACCGGAAAGGAACTTTTTTTTATTTATTTATTTATTTTTTATTTTTATTTTTTTTTTTTAACTTTTTTAGTAGTTTAACTTTATCCCTACTGTGTTTTTCTCAGCTGCAAGGTTTGTCAGTCGTAGTCAACCCACTGATTAATGCAGATTAATTAAGATGGAAAATAAGAGACTTTTTTGTCCTCAAAAAGTCTACATCTGCAGCTCAGTAATGACAATTCGGCAGATTTGCCACACAATCACCAAAAGCGCTCTTATTTTGAAAGCTCCACCGGAAATAAATGTTTATTTTAATAATTTGGTGGGTTTGACGCGTTATCCCCTGTCTTCACCTCCCTCCCCTCCCTCACCTCCTAGCATCCCCCCCACCCCACCAGACTCTTCCCCTCGGTCACACCGGTAGTTGTCATGGCGATGGAGTCAGCACCGGCGTCGGCTCCAGGGGTTGTTGCCATGGAGATCCCGGTGCGAGGTGCGCTCCCGGTGGTTGAGGAAGACGAGGGCTACAGCGCGCCGCTGCCGGGGTCCGAGGAGCGACTACGGTACCGCCGAGGAGGAGGGAGACGGCGGTGCGGGGTGCCGTTCAACCGGGGCGGCTACTACATGCTGATAGTGATCGGGGAGATCGGCACGGAGCACCAGCTGGACACCGCCAGAGCGCAGATAGAGCGGGGTGAGTGATGGACGAATCACCGGTCTGTCTGTGGTTGACATCTGTTTGGCAGCTGTGATTTACTGTGCAGATTTAGGATAGAAAGTCATGGACTGAAGACATCAACAGGAGAGAAATGTTTTGACGCAATGGACAGCATAGTATCCATAGGTAGAGGCAGCTGCTGCAGCATTGCACCATGGGACGCCACGCATTTTCCTTTACCCTCTGTGAACTCTGAGTCCAGTTGTAGATGCAGCAGAGGTCTTTAATAGAGCAGCAAGCAAGCTATCTCTATATCGAGACCACCTATCAGTGTAAATGATTGAGAACAAACCTGACCACTCAGCATGGCTGGATAACTTAAGTTAAATAAGTAAAAATGTAAATGCACCCTGCAAAACAATGAGCAGGTGGCAGTTTGAGCAGGTGTATATGTGTTTTTATGACTATGTTAGGGTGGCCAGATCCCAACAAACCAAATGTGGAACAAAGAGTATGGTTAAGTGTGAGACAGTGTGGGACATGTTTGGCTGAGAGGTAGTCTACAATTATAATATAATGTAAATGATAAACATTTCTATTCTGCCCCTCATCCTGTAACATCTCTGTGCGTCGCCCAAATGCACCCATAGATCGTCACGCTTCTTTTTGAGACTCGCATGAACTGTGCCGCTTCGTGTCGTATTCTCCCCATGTGGCTCTAATACTCCCTCGTAATCTTGTAATATGAGGGAGTATTAGGGCCACAATAAAAATGATTCTGAGATTTCTAGAATAAAGTCATAATATTAAAAAAATAAAGTCATAGGTTTACAAAAAAGTTGAAATCTTAGGAGAACAAAGTCAGAAGTTCACGAGAAAAAGTCGAATTATGAGAATGAAGTCATAAGTTTTAGAGAAAAAAGTCATTATATTATAAAGTTGTAATTTTACGTGTTGTTTTAGAGGGGAAATGGAGCACAGATGGCAAAGATTGTGAAACAAAGATTGTGCAAGAAACTGCGATTTTTTTTCGAAGAAAGAACCACACAGACCTGGGGGAAATTGCCTCTTTTGTGGAGGAGGAAATTACTTTTTTTTGTCGTAAAGTTTTGACTTTATTCTCGTAATATTACGACTTTTTTCCTTCTTATTCTTGTAGTATTGTGACTTTTTTCTCATAAATTTATGACTTTATTATTGTAATATTACGACCTGTTTTTCATAAAGTTGTGTCTTTATTCTCATAATATTGCAACTTTTTCATGTAAGGTTATGACTTTATTCTTGTAATATTACAGCTTTTTTCTTGTAAAGTTATGTCTTTATTTTCATTAAATTATTACTATTTTAATGTAATATTATGACTTTATTCTTGAAATTTCAGATTTTTTTTTATCTCCATGTGGTCCTAATAATCAGTCATAGTAGTTTCACAGTCTTTGTTGTAGCTGCTCTTCCTTTCCTTTGTGGTAGTTTTCATCATATAAAATCTGCAGAACTTGTGACTTTGCAGTGACTTGCAGTTTTCTCTGTTGGGCGTAGCGTAGCAAAGAAAACCTGCACTTGACCCACATGTAAACAGTTTGGCAGCACCGCGATGACAGCCTTCCCTGCTTTCTTCACAGCCATTGAATAAAAGCCAGATTTAGAAAAGCATCTGTCCTGCAGCAGTTTGACTTTTGAAAACAAGTCAGTGAAAATATGGAGCATCGTCTCAAAACGTGGCACAAAAAGTGGATAAAAATGCTGTGCAGTCCCTCGTAAAGTGGGACACCTGCTTACTCTAGGTGGTTTAGAGTAAATAAATTCAATAGCAAATGATGAAAACAAACCATACTACAATCTCACCGCTGCTCAAGCAGATATGTAGTGAAAGGTCATATGCTGAAATTATCCTTAGGTCCTTGCTTAAAAAAATATAGTTTAACTCTAATCCATTGTCTAAAGGAGGGAGGGATAGCCTGCCTTCAGTTGAGTAAGATAAGTCTCTGTTTATAGGCCACTGATCAATATATGCGGCAATAATTAACAGACCTGACCAATCAGTAGGGATGGGAAAAATAATTGACTAACCTACATGCAACACTTTTTTTTTTTTTTTTTTTTTTTTTTTTACAAAATAAAATTTAAAAGAATCAATATATTGGCTTCATTTGAGTCTGTGCAGAAGTAGAAGGAAGTTACTGCTTTTATTGTTGTAGTCTGAGTAACGTCATATCCGTTCCACATCCGTCAACCAAAACGAACCGCAGCCGGCAGCAGTGAGCCGACATGACAAAGCAGAAAACAGTGGAGAGGCCACGTGGATACGACCTGCACCCTCACATGTTAAATCTAAAGTGGTAAACACTACACATACAGTAAAGTATGGAAACACTTTGGGTTTCACACATTGAGAGGAAAAGCAGAGCTAGACATCATGGCTGAAGCTGCATATTAAGTCTGTCATGGACAGGAAACGTTTGTTTGAATAGTATATAGATAATTTCCCTCCGGGGATTAATAAAGGTTCATCTTCTCTTATCTTAAGTGTATGATTTAACTTTTTCCTATGGTCTAGTGTAAGTTAACAAAAAACTAATAATATCGAATTGCAATACTTAAATATTGCACTACATATCGAATGATAATGTGCCTGTCTGTGTTGCGGCAGCCATGCAAAATGGAGTTTGACATTTGCATTTGTGTGTTTTTATGCTCGCATGTGTGTCTACATGGGATGGTGGTGTCGTACCCTCAGACCAGTAAACAAACAAAATCTGCAGGCTGTGCTCAGCAGCGAGAACACAACAGATATTATAAAGGAAAGCACGTAGCTTTCTCTTCCTTTGTTGGACTCTTATTTCGTCACAGTGAGTCAGGCATCATTACTCAGCTGAACGTCTTGGCCAGTTAAAACCCTGCTTCTCCTCCTCTTGAGGTTTTGCAGCAGCCTACAGTCATCCTGTCAGTGTGAACTGTCTGAAGTTCAGGGATGTTGAGCTGTTGTGAAAGATGTTGCTGTGTGTGGACTCTGGAGTATGCTGGTCAGCAATTTTCTGCTGTGCCGTTGCCAGTCTAAGCTGTTTTCAATCCAGATGATCAATCACTGTTTTAGATGCCAGTCTGGCGCCATAGCAACCCCATCCATCCCCTCTTACCTCCTCTTGCCGTCGTAAGGGTCTTTACTGCTCTGTCCCTCCTCCCCCGGCTCATTACAGCATTGATTCTTTCGTCCAGGTCGGTGTTTTAAGTGTGACTCAGTGTGAATGTCATTGACTCTCATTACATGTTGGCTGCAGGGCCTTTTGTAGGCCTGCAACAAGTCACCCACACTGCAGTGTTGTCGTCAAACAAGACGATCAAACAAGATCTTTTTATTTGGATTTCCTTAAAATCTGACCAGTGCTCCAATTAATAATTCTTTTCAGTATTGATTGATAATTATTTTGTTTAATTGTTTAGTCTGTAAAATGAAATTAAATCTTCCAAAACCCAATGTGATGGCTTCGTCTGAAATCAGATACAATGCCCTACATGCCCGATAGCTGTACTATCGCTCAACATACTTTTGTGTGAATAAACAGTAGTATTATCCATTCAGACGCACTGAGCAGTAATTTATGTCGCCACTTCCTGAGAGCCTCCTTGCCAGTTGAAGACGTGTAACCATGGTAACCTGAGCCAACCTCGTGATCAAATAGTGATTTGTGAGAATCCACGTCTGAATTGATTTAAAAATATACTGTATGTTATCTAGCAAAGATCAGATCTTATACTAACACATTGAAGCGTTATTGACATTACAGAGCTGTTCATCAGTGTCTGTTATCTATCGCTGCCGCAGTGAAATTAGGGATGCTAATTTTGAAAAATTTTCTTAACCGATAACCAACCCTCGCTAAGCGATTATTAACTGTTAACCGACAAGATTTGTGCCTTGCGTGCAGCGGTGCGCCAGCTGATTAGCTAGCCAATGGGGCACAACAGAGATTGACATGCACTAACATGCAAGTGTGACTGGACCGGCTATGTCAACAAAACACAGAGAAACTCAGATTACAACACACACACTCACAGAGGGAGAGTGACTTCATGCTCTGCTCAGATAGACATTACACCACTATACTGTATAATGAATAGTTGACTGATGGATTTATACTAAATTTAGCACATTAAATATTCTGCCTATTATTCTTTTGAAGAATCAAGTCATTTTGTTGGTCTAGAGAATGTCAAATGAAACTATGAAAAATGCCCATCACAGTTTCCTAAAAGCCATGGTGACATCTTCAGATTGCTTGTTTTGTTGATCAACACATGGAAAAACATTTGAGAAGCTGAAACAAGGGAATGTTTTCTCATTTTGTTGCTTAAATTACTTAAATGTTTTTATCATAACCATATATTGCAGATCAGTTTCCTCTCATGAACTGATCGATTAATTGACTGATGGCTTTGGATCTAGTCCAACCAACAGTTCAAAAGCTAAAGATCCTAATTTAATTCAGTTAATTTTCTTTTTAATTTGATAAACTAACCAATTATCTTTCAGCATCAAATCAGAGAAATTAGCATGTTACTGCCTGTCCAGATTTAAATCTGCACAGAAGTGCTGTATATCTGTTCTGGCTTTATAGCTTGTGAGGTATCTGTACTTAAGAGTATTTGTGCAAACATTGTGAGCAGTTTTTAGTAAGGAGTATTGGGAAACGGTGCCAGGGTGAAGGTTTAATGGGCACCACTGGGGTCTCTTATGTTATTCCAAACACTTGCAATACAGAAACTGGTAACACACATGGAATAGAAGAATGGGATAAAACGTGGCTTTTTAGACTTTTTTTTAGCCCTGGGCTAACCTGAGCCTGAGGCTACAGAAAGCCCAGGGCTAACCCATGACTTACTGTCAGCTCCTTAAAGGAACAGTGTGTAACATTTAGGGGGATTGGCAGAAATGGAATATAGTATTAATAATTGTGTTTTCTTTAGTGTATAATCGCCTGATAATACAGATTATTGTGTTTTCATTACCTTAGAATGAGCTATATAGATCTACATAGGGAGCGGGTCTTTGTGGAGCCTTCCGCCATGCTTCTACAGTAACCAAGAAAGGACAAACTTAACACTGGCCCTACGTAGGGCCATTCGCTTTTTCACATTTTTCACATACACTCACCGGCCACATAATTAGTAAAAGGTTGGACCCCCTTTTGCCTTCAGAACTGCCCTAATTCTTCGTGTCATACTTTCAACGAGGTGCTGGAAACATTCCTCAGAGATTTTGGCCCATATTGACATGACGGCATCACGCAGTTGCTGCAGATTTGTCGGCTGTCCGACATCTATGATGCGACTCTCCGGTTCCACCACATCCCAAAGGTGCTCTATTGGAGATCTGGTGACTGTGGAGTACAGTGGACTTATTGTCATGTTCAAGAAACCAGTTTGAGATGATATGAGCTGTAATTGGCTGATTATTGGCTATTTGTGTTAACAAGCAATTGAACAAGTGTACCTAATGGTGAGTGTAGTTCTTCTACACGCTTGGCACACTGGAGAAATTTCAGTTGGTTGCAATCCGCAACCTCACCACTAGATACTGCAAAACCCTTCAAACTGCATCTTTAATCTGAGTGGACATTTCTGTCCTCCTTAATTTACACTTTTTCCTTCTGTATTTGGTGATAATCCTTAAAATTTGAGTATAACCCCTACAGCTTGAAAGATATGTTACTTTATTTACATACCGTTGCTCTGCTGATATAATGCTTTTTGTTTATGTGAATGGCATTTCACCATGTTGTCTTCATTTGCACTGAATTTGAGGCTCAGTTCGTGTGCGGTGTTTGTGCAGTACTGTTTGTTTTCTCTTAGTGTCCTTGTACCAAATCCCTGGTACACTTTATTGTTCCTGGAAGAGAAAATGACTGTTCTTGAGAAGAGAGGCTAATCAAACATCACTAACATGTTCTGAGCGTGTGATTCGGTGTTTTCCCCAGAGCTGCTGGGGAAGACTTTCAGTCCTAACACCTTTTAGGTTGAGCAGATCTGAAACCTGGAGGCAGTGAAATAGAAAATTAGTGCGACTTCTGACACTAAGCTTAGTGCTCGTTCCCTCTCACCTCAGACTGCATGAAGACACCATGTCCTCACTCTGAATTTTGTAGTGGATATATCTTAGAAACTGTGTTACTGTCACTTTTTCCCCTCTGTACAGGCGAATGTAGGCGTTCTGCAGCATTAAGCAGCCATAATGTTTTGGCTGCATCTCAAAGAGGAAAATACTGAAATATTTTACACACAGTGCAGTAATGTAAATGTATTAATACCGTTATTAATATTCCACACCTCTCCCATCCTCCCACCTTTGATATACCTGACGCTCAGCTATTGTAGTTTTGGATAGTGGCTGTAAAAACATTGTTGCTTTGCCCTTCACAGGGAACGACGGATGTGGTGAGTTATGGCTGCCACAACGGAGCTCAAGTGAAAATCACATTCATATTCTGAATCACAGTTTTGATGGTATATGGCTCCTTTCGAGGCCATAACTATGTATGACGCCAACCTTTTAAGAAAAGCATGTTTTATTCGCAATGTCATAGAGAAGTACTACACTACCCACAATCTGTGTAACAGCAATGTCTCTGATTGGTGGAGCTCGCAGTTTCTTTGGAAATGCGTAGCGCACGCATGACCAGCCAACGAGGCTATGTGCCGTGGATGTATAGCGAAGTGGAGTGAGTGGAGCACGAGACAGTTACGTTAGAGACTACCAATGAATATTAAGTGGAAGCTGCAGTTTGTGCAGAAATAAATACTGCAGCTCCTCAAGACCAACTGTGGAGTGACGGCGGTTAACTCCGCAGCAAGCAACATTATTGCCCAAGCATGAAAGGTTAAGAGCTACTATAGTAACATGGCATTGTCCGTGGAGAGGACTCACTCCCTTTGTAGCTCAATCTAAGGTAACTACAACACAATTGCTATTTTTAGGTGATTATACACTGAATGAAACATATTTATTAATATTATATTCCATTTCTGCCAATAGATCTCCCTAATTGTTACACACTTGTCTAGAGGTCGACCGATTAATCAGTTGCTTAATTTTAAGATACTAAACATGTTTCTGAGTGGAGAATCAGGTGGATTGCTTTAATGCTCAGGATGATTTGAGTCATGTAGCTTTACTGGCCTTGCTCTGCTTCAGGTCTTATTCAGGTTAATACTGAGTCTGTATGTTGCCACAGGTAAACCAAGTAATTGTAAATCTTTCAGTATTTCAGTGCACCTGCAGGGTGCAGGTTTGTTGAATTCAAAATGTCTCATCCACCGATCACCCAAAGATTTCACCTATTTGTGTTGCTTGTCTAAGTTGAGCATCGTCTTTGCTTCATTCTGCTGTGTCGTGCTGTAATTGGCTCATTTCTGCCCCCTGAAGCTGGAGAGCAGAAAACAGTCGCTGCAGCTGTTGAACTACAGTCATCATGGATGTTTCTTCCCTTGTCGGTCACAAGGTGCAGCAATAAACCCATTTAACTCTAGAAAATGAACTTGTACGAGCCACACAGTGCTGATATTTATGCTTTATCAAACAGTATGTTTTGGTTTTACAGGTAGGAAGGCTTCAAGGACGACGCCTAGTGTTTGTTTTGGCATCTAGTGAAATTCCTCTTCTTATAATAAAGAGCAGCGTACAGCCTCTTCTGAGCTTTTCAATGGGAAGCGTCAGTGACTCTCCCATGCAGTGGAGAGTCATTATGCATACTGATGTGCAGGACTGGATGACTCAGTCGCTTTGAGCAGACGCTGACAACTAACAGTAAAAGCACAAAGAGGTTTTCACTCCATATCACTTGTATGCAATCAGTCTAACCAGGTCTCTCATCATAGAACAGTGAGATTAAAGGTGATAACATTGATTCAACCACGAGAGGTCGTATTCTCCCTCCCCTGTTCCATTGCATTTACTTCACAACAAGTCATTGCCAGGCATTTACCGTCATTGTCAGACATTTATCCGTTTTTTCCACACTAACTGACGACGCAGAGATACCAGCGTCGTTTTACTATTGGCTCACAAGCCTCGTTAGAAGTGGGAACCAAACGTCACATGTTTTTTCAGAAATAAACACAACATTCATTTTGGACCAGCCAGAATTAAAAGGATTAATTACAATCATAACTTTTTTTTTTTTTCGGAAAAGCTATACTTTTCTTTGTCGCCTTTCTAAAGGCTCAAGATGTGTTATTTAAAAAAAAAAAAAACAACAACTCCATAAATCTGTTATCAATAACGCCTTTAACTGGCTTATTTTATTGGGTAATGTGCTGCCACTAATTGTTATTTTCATCATAGATTTCATTGTTTAATTCATTAATATTAATATATTAATATTCATCATAGATTTCATTGTTTAATTCATTAATATTAATATATTAATATATTAAATTATCAATCATATAAAAGAGAGAAAAGCAGTAAATCATTCACTTTTGAGATGCTGAAACCAACAATTACTCAGCTTTCCTGCTTGAAAAATGACAAACGATGAATTGATTATCCATATAGTAGCTGCCTATTAATTTTCTGTTGGACTAATTGATAGATCAGCACTAAACCGCTGTCATGTTTACATACATCGACACAAAGATGTCGTCCTTCAAGAAAAGCAGATTCAGATGCACTCCTTTATTCCTTTTCCCTGTTTTGTGTGGACGCTGACAGTGTTTTTATTGTGAGGATTGGGATGAAAAAGACAACATCGCAGCAAGAGGTTGTCATTTTTATCTGGTATCGTGAACAGAAAGACGTTTGCCAATGAATTCGAGCAAGAAGTTAATAACAGTGACGCAGCGTTTCTGGGAACAGACTGCAGTCTGCAGCAAGGGAACATTTTCTCCTCCGTTAAGGGCAAAACAAGGTCTTCATCAAAGTCTTTTTGTGAAAGAGAAGGGTTTAGTACAGGGGTATGGATTTGAAAAATAATCTAATTTTTTGCTCTAGCTGAAGGAGTCCATCACTGTATAAGATGAGTGGTGTGTTGGTTTCTATTCTTCTGGATGAGATCTGATCTGACAGACGCTCTCTGTGAAGTTTGAGTCACTACAAGCTGATAAAGCTGCTGTTTGTATGTGTGAGAGAGAAATGATCAGTTTGTTACTGAGGCATTTCTTCTGATCCAGTGAGTTGTAGTACTTATGTTTGTATTCTTTTACTACATAGATATTACTTCATAAGATATGAAGCATTTGATGATGATACGATAAAACATTAACAATTCAAAATTATGTAATAATTCAATTCAGTACCTCAAAATTTATGACATCAGCGAAAGAAATGTGTAATGTAAAAGGTGTCGCTTGTAGTGATGAACCCAGAGAGAACTAGAAGGGCACTCGGAGAGCGCAGACCTCCGCCAAGGCCATGTCCTATCTCGCAATGTTAACAAAGGTGAAAAATAATCCATCCTGTGATTCGGATCAGCTCCAAAATTTGAATTGCTTTTTCCTTGGCCCATGCTACATCCTTCCACCAAGCTTCATGAAAATCAGGACAGCAGTCTTTTCATATTCCTGCTGACAAAAAAACAAAAACAAACTGAAAACATGACCTCCATGTTGGAGATAAATCACTTGACTCTGCAGTTCCTCTCAGCTCTATGGAGCATTTTAACGTCTCGCAAGGGATGTTAATGATTAACCTTTAACTTAAACTGTGAAGTTGGGGGGGCCCCTATCCGGGGGATCTTAAAACCACACCTCCGGGGGGGTTTTTTTTTTTGGGGGGGGGGGGGGGGTTTAAATCTTTAAGGGGGGGGGTGGGTGGGTTGGGGGGGGCAGGGGGGAGGGGGGAGAAGAGGTTGGTTGGGGGGGGGGGGGGGGGGGGGGGGGAAGAAAAAAGGGGGGGGGGGGGGGGGGGGGGGGGGGGGGGGGGGGAAAAGCAAAGGGGGGGAGGGGAAAAAGGGGGGGAAGGGAGGGGGGGGGGGGGGGAAAACTAAAGGGGGGGGGGGGGAGGGGGAGGAGGGGGGGGGGGGGGGGGGGGGGGGGGGGGGGGAGGGGGGGGGGGGGGGGGGGGGGGGGGAGGGGTGACGTTAAGAACTTTAACTGATTAACGCTATCGGTGAAACGGTTAAAAGAAATATTAATAGTTAATTAAAAAGTTACAGATACGGGAAGTTGGCTCCAGTCTTGAGCGGGGCGCGGGGCGGAACTGAGGAGTTGTACCTTGTAGCGTCGTAGCATTTATTCACCGAAAAATAAACTGTACACGCACTGCCTGTAACGCCACCAGCAAACCCACACTCACCCCCACCACACACAATA
The DNA here is from genome assembly GCA_947000775.1 of Pterois miles. Classification (NCBI taxonomy): domain Eukaryota; kingdom Metazoa; phylum Chordata; class Actinopteri; order Perciformes; family Scorpaenidae; genus Pterois; species Pterois miles. The sequence continues at coordinate 6,221,612 of CAMQGK010000565.1, forward strand.
ATCTGTTGGACACTCGCTGAAGTTACGCCGCGCTGACGGACCATCTGTGTATGACAATGGCGAACACGAAGCTACAGCTAGAGCTGCTGACATTGCACAATCACACACAGGTTGTTGGACAATTGCTATCGTTACGTGACAGTGACAGTATCATTACGCCAGATAAACGCACAGCAGACAACCTGCTAAACTAAATGTGTGGTGGAGACTTTTACTGGGAAAGTGGCTGCTAACGCAGCGCCGTGGCTGCGTCCTGACGCAGCGCCGTGGCTGCTAACGCTCCTGGACGATGAACTGGGAACCCAGCAGACAAACACTGCAGCTGACACACCGCTGCATGCGAGGCACTTATCTTGTCGGTTAGCGGTTCATAATCGTTTAACGAGGGTCGATTATTGGTTAAATTCATTCAAAATTAGCATCCGTACGTCTCGCAGTTCATTGTTTTGGTTTTCTTGTCCTCAACTTTCCTGTTATGACTCTCACCTTTCCTATTAGAGCTGTTTTCAGACCCTCAGGAGACCCCTGAGCTACCTGCAGAGCACCAGATAATTCAGACTAATTTAGTTGGTGAACATTGTGGCGCATTTATCAGCTAAAGAGACAGATATTTCCCTCAAGAGGTGGTGGAAGCCAAAAAAACAGAAATAAAATAGAGTGAATATTGGACTTACATTCATCAGGTGGATGCAAACATGACTCCAAACCAAAGCAAATGTTGCTCTGAATCTGCTGGATGTGTGAATAAGCAGCTGAAAAAAACAAGTTTATCATCTTAAAAAGAGATATTTACAGCTTGTCTACACTGCCCCCTACTGGCCAGTAAAACAGTTAATGCAGGTTTTAATTCGTTAATTCTTTAATGTGAATTTTGGTTTCTTTTCTCCTCTATGACAGTAAACTGAATATCTTTTAACCATTTTCTGACATTTTATCCCAACAACTAATCAATTAATCGAGAAAATAATCACTGAAAATAATCGTTGGCTTCAGCCCTGCTAGAGTTGAGTGGCGAAGGTTTTAGGGAGACAAGATGTAGCAGCAACATCTGGTAAAAGGCTGTGCATGTTTGTGCCTCAGGTTCATCAGATGGTAGCTGATATCGTTAATGTGTGTCCACTGCTTCACGTTGTCCTCAAGCAATCTTTCTCTTTCCTACTCCCTGGCAGGAATTCGATCCTGGGACGTCGACCTCAAGAACTGTGACCTTGATCAGCAGCTGCAGCTGTTTATAACTCGACACTCCGCCCACTTCTCCTCAGAGGTCAGAGGTCAGTGTGATGAGGTGCTCTTTGAGCCAGTGGACCAGTGATGGTTATTAATTAGGGTCGGTTATTATACAGTATGCAAAACACATCCAGTACATTATAGAGTTATAGAACGACCATGAAGACAGCTGCATTCAGAAACATTTTAATGTAAATATACACCTGTCTTAATAGCTGAAATGAAAGATGGATAGAAATATTTAATGATATTAGTGTTCTGTTCTCTTATCTAGATGTATATATGCTTCTTGTGCTACGAGACGGGATGATTTGCAAATTATCAGCGACTTTACAGATGACCCTCTCAGACTAGGTGGGCTCATAATGAGCTTGCTTTGTGCAGTTTTCTGATGTCATATCACATGATTTCTAGAATTTGATTTGCAGATTTGTGAAAGTTAGTTGATGCCACTTGGAGCTGCCAGTGTGCCAACACATTTCTAATGCAGAGAGATGAAGTCCTGGAAAATACCAATACTGTGACATGAGACTATAAGTCTATATTGTCCTAAATGCTGATTTACAGTTTAATGGTTTTACAGCTTATTTGCGTATTCCGTCTCTACCTGTCTGATTGTTATATTCACTTCGTTCTTTTGTTTATCTTTTACACTGGAAATGCATTGATAACTTCTCTCTCTAAAAATGAGTCAGCTGAATAAATGAAGGTTGGACTACTTTCAAAAACAAATCCTGACGCTAGAGTGAAATACTAATGAAACAAACAGACATTGAAATAGTTCAATTCAATCTATGAAGCATACATGATTAATGAATTATTTGGTTGAATTGGAATAAAATATATAATCAAATACAGATTAAAACAACATGACGAACTAGAGTTGGACGATATTGAAATTTTCCTACTGATGATATTGCTTTAAGAAAAAAGATGATATGAGAGACGCAGGTAAATAGATAGATATGTATCTATGTCTGTCCCATTCTGTTATCTTAGGAACGTCTTGAACAAATTTCTTCTAATTTGGCACAAACATCCACTTCTCAAGGATGAACTGATAAGATTTTGGTGGTCAAAGGTTGCTGTGACCTCAAAAACACATTTTTGGCCATAACTCAAGAATTTATTTGCTAATTGTGACAGTTTCATACAAATGTCTAACAGGATAAAATAATGTAGTGGTGACATTTTGGACAGACATGGATATAAACCGCTACCTGACTATGTACAACCGCAAGGCGGTAATTGTAGTTTTTATCGGTGGGAGTGAGTTGCATTTAGCAGACATTTAATCCATCTGCATTGCATCAAAGCTGAACTGTGTGTATAATCACCATGGTGACTGTTAATGGAGCTGTGGACCTGCAGCGTTAGGCCTATCTGGACTGTGTGTGTGTGCACCTCTTGTGTCTATGAGATTCGATGATTTAGGGCTCAGAGCCCAGGTTGAAAGTACAATAGATGCTGAATAGGGAATTATTTCAATCATCTTTCAGGTAAGGGATCAACACACACACACACACACACACACACACACACACACACACACACACACACACACACACACACACACACACACACACACATCCAAATACAAGACAACCACAGGAGAGATTATTGCTGCACTGGTGGCAAGTGCTAAGTAGCAGCAGGAGTCAGCAGAAAATGACTCAGCATTTTTCAACACTATTATTGAAACAGAGCAAATACCTTCAGAGGAAACAGAGGAATTCCTGTGAAACAATAAACATTATTAGTGTCCTCCGTCCATCTGCCATCCAGTCTGTCCTACTGGGCTACTTTCATAAAGAAACACTCTTCCACTCCTGTGAACCAAAGTGAGTCACCTTCATTCTTGCCTACAACTGCTGTTTACTGATGAAACATCAAGATATTTTAGTGATTAATTCCCTCAGGACAACTCCCTCTGTAACACCAGAAAAACAACATTTGATATTTGAACTCACGGTGATCGCAACATACAAATCTTTTTTATTTTCTTCAATTTTCTTTTAATGTGAGGAGACAATAACATGATTTGAAAGATAATTATTTTGACATTTAACAGACCTTGGCTGGCTGTGTTCATGTTGCTTTGAGAGGAGCTGTATTGATTTCTAAATTGTATATTGGATTTCTAAGGCACTGTCCTGTAATGTGAAATAGCATAGTGGCGTAGCGGTCAGACAGGACGCCCTGTAAGTGTCATTGTTTCAGTGTCCGATGACCTTAAGTGTCCGTCCTGCAGCTTGTAGCCTCGTAGCACTTATTCACCGACACCCCCGGCAACGCTAGCAGCTACTAACGTAGCACAAGCACACACATTGTTTGTCGGACAAACGCTATCGTTAATCTGCGCAGACACATAGCTTACATCCTGCTAAACTAAATGTGCAGTGGAGGCTTTTCCTGGGAAAGCGGCTGCATGTCCTCGAGAGTACAAGCAGCACCGTCGCTGCTACAGTAACTCTCCTGGTGGTGAACTGGAGACAGTGAACGCAGCACCGCCGCTGCTACAGTAACTCTCCTGGTGGTGAACTGGAGACAGTGAACGCAGCACCGCCGCTGCTACAGTAACTCTCCTGATGGTGAACTGGAGACAGTGAACGCAGCACCGCGGCTGCTACAGTAACTCTCCTGACGGTGAACTGGAGACAGTGAACGCAGCACCGTGGCTGCTACAGTAACTCTCCTGACGGTGAACTGGAGACAGTGAACGCAGCACCGTGGCTGCTACAGTAACTCTCCTGACGGTGAACTGGAGACAGTGAACGCAGCACTGTGGCTGCTACAGTAACTCTCCTGACAGTGAACTGGATACAGTGAACGCAGCACCATGGCTGCTACAGTTACTCAGTTACTCTCCTGATGGTGAACTGGAGACAGTGAACGCAGCACCGTGGCTGCGATGGTAACTCGCCTGATGTGCTCATATACGGCAGCTGGCTCACCGCTGCATGCGAGGCACAAATCTTGCGTTTGACCTTCTCGGCTCTCTTTTTTTTTTTTTTTTACATTTGTTTCACAACTATTTCTGTCTCTTGAACAACCAAGTACAACTCTATCAAGGTCTTCCAGGAGACACTGCATGAAATGTACATTATTATCTCCATGTTTAAAAAATACTGTACCCCTATTTTCTCTCTGACAGACGGCTTTTCAGCCCGTCTGCGAGTGTAGCTGCTCGGAACAACTATAAACACTTGACTTGCAAACTGACCTGTAATTTCTGTTTTTAAGTTTGCTAAAAGGAGCCAGCATCTGCCACCAGAAGCTACTGGTCATACCAGACCAAGCAAGGCTGCAGTTGTAAAACATCTGCATGCATTTGACTGAGCAAGGCTTCCCTTTAATGCTCTTGAATTAAACTTTTTATATGTAAAAGAACAATATGTTTCTTTACAAACTTTCAGTGTCACTTTTAATATTTAATGTATAAAAATTATGTAAAACATTATGGAGCAAAACTTCATGTCATAACAGTAATGTGTTATACTGGAGCACCATATTAGTATTCAACATGCATACATGCAGTACATGGTGCTGAAAAGTCACAGTGTGCTTTCGCAAACTGATAAGGGAGATAATTGAAAATGCTTCAGCTCTTTTGAAGACTGTGAGTTGGCTCAGGCCGGAGGGCTGAGGATGGAGGCCTGGAGTATTGATCACACCCCCACCTTTTATCCAGTACAGCACACAAGGCGGATCAATAGCACCGCAATGGAGAGCAATCCAATGGCTGCGGTGCAGAAATAGATAAGGGGATCACATTGCTTTGGGTTGGCGGAAAAAAAATCCCATTGTGGGAAAATGGCAGCAACAGTCCTCCCTCTCCACTCGGCTGATTTTGGACACAAGGTGATAAGGTGAGGGAGGGCTGATCGGTTCACTGATAAAGACTGGGAAGGTCTGGCTGAGTTGAGTGCATCGATTATGCTTTACTGTCTCAACTAGCTGAGGTGTCCTTTGGCTCCTGTTGTACGACTGTGAGTCAGGGTGTTGATGGAGATAGCATATACATGTATGCTCAGCAAATGTTTTCTGAATGACTGAATATTCACAGTATTGTGGTACATCCCTGTATCACACCAAAGTGAGTAATAGACCCGCCTGTCCACCAGAGGACAGTGTGTCAGTGTCATGTTTTGCCTCAACAAGGTGTGAATGTTGTACATTTGTATGAAGGTGTAGTTCTAAGTTTTGAGTTTTAAAGCTAGAGTGCAGCTACTGGCATTTGAAACTAAAACCTAAGGAATCCATTGGTACTAACTATACTTTCATGTGTGGAACATGGATAAATAACGCTCCAAAGTTACACAAAATTTTGGCGAGGAAATACTGGCTTGGCCATTTTCAAAGGGGTCCCTTGACCTCTGACCTCAAGATGTGAATGAAAATGGGTTTTCTGGGTACCCACCAGTCCCCCCTTTACAGACATTCCCACTTTATGATAATCACATGCAGTTTGGGGCAAAGACCATCCAGTTTTTTGTGTGCTGTACAAATGTGTTATTTTCACCGAGACTAAAATGGTGTACTTCTAAACAGTGTTAGAATTGCTTAAATTGGTATGACTGTAACGCTGAGACTCTTGTGGATCCAATGAGTCCAGTTGTAACCATGTGTGATGATATTAGTCCCCATATAGCTATTTGGAATAAAAGAAATCACAATATATCACCTTGCTTACAGTATCACAATATGTTGAATCATAACCCCTGTATCATGATATGTATCCAGATGTAGCCAGATTCTCGCCAATACACAGCCCTAACTTCAGGCAACAAAATTATTTAGTTAGGTTTAGGAAAAACTTAGTGGTTGGGATTATAATAAGTAGGTAAACTGATCACATCTATGGAAACAACATAAATATGGGAAACACGTCACTAACGGGCGGCAGTAGCTCAGTCTGTAGGGAGTTGGCTTGGGAACCGGAGGGTCACCGGTTCAAGTCCCGCCATGGACCAAGAACTGAGTGTGAACTGGTAGCTGGAGAGGTGCCAGTTTACCTCTTGGGCACTGCCGAGGTGCCCCTGAGCAAGGCACCAAACCCCCAACTGCTCGGGGCGCTTGTCAGGAGCAGCCCCCTCACTCTGACATCTCTCCATTGATGCATGTTTGTGCATGTGTGTGTTCGGGTCTGCATGTACCGTGTATAAGTTAACAACAGAGTGAAAAAATTGAATTTCCCCTCGTGGGACTAATAAAGGACTATCTTCTTCTTCTTCTTACTTCAAAAAACATCGGCCTCCTGCTTGAAAGTCCTGTGTTTGTTGGATTTGTCAACCTCCCCTCCCGACCCCTATTAGCAGTCTCTCTCACTGTTTATTCTATAGCATATACATGCAGATGCATTTCCATTGCAGTCAGTACAGACTACCTGCCGTACAAATGACACGCCTAAAGCAAGAACAGTGTTCTTATTGGAGGCTTTTGCCTTGTGCATTATCGTGTCATTCACACACCTTTTATACAATTGGGCTGTGTGGTAACTTTGGCAAAAATGAATTTACGGCTGACATCTAAAATTCAGCTTGACAAACATTTAATTTATCTTTTGAAAGAACATTTCAAATGTTAATTTTCAAAACGTAGCCGCGTAGAAAAACATAACCATTTGCTTTTACATGTATTTCAATAATGGAGAGATTTAGTCTGTTTATAATGGTTGTTTTTAATATTGTCAAAGCCTCAAATTAGTTTCAGTCTTGTGTTGTGGTCCCCTTTGAAACATTCAATGTCATTTTTTATTGAATTCCTCATCTGGCTGCTTCAGCTCTGCTATGTTGAACCTGTATGAAGGGACATTTATCTGATAATCATTTCACAGCTCGTCCTTCATTTCTCTCAATGCACATAACGACTTTGCACTCATGGATGTACTGTTTTCTCCAAGGGGCTGTTGTTAGTTTAAGGGGGGGGGGGGTTGGTTACATTTCTAATTTTAGTCCATCAAAGCGACTTTTTAGCTGCATCAAGATAGTCACATATGAGAAACAGTGTTAACGTTAAATTAAAACGCTGCCAGCTGACAAAATGTGTGCGACTCCGACAAAGGTTGGTTAATGGTTCAAAATGAGATTACCAGTCTTCTCACGTGCATGCTACCCATCCCCACTTGTAAACTAACAGCAACAATTTAATCTCAGCTTGTCAGGATTTTATAAAATGGGCAGAATTCAACATTTCTAAGTGTTATTATGAAAAATTACACCACAATCTGTTCAAACTTTCCTACAATAGTTTTTGACTGATACGAAAGATAAGGTCACTACTGGATCCTTTGTAAACTTCATTTATTTTGTTTAAAAGTAGATTTGAATCCAGATGACAATATTGGGCCATTGTAATACACCTGAAGATAAATATAACAGGCACAGGGAGGGAAGTGTATTCATAGATTATCTTTATTGATCTAACATCTCAAATTTTCCTTCAGAGTTTCCATGCTGATCATTTTCCATCTAATAGGTACATTTAGTAGGAAAGTGATGATGCTGCTGTTCAGTGCAACAGATTCACAGTAAGAAACACAATCACTGTTTTCCCTTTTTAAAAGGCTGATCAGGTGCAAAACAATGTCAATATGAGACTCGGGGCCCTGTTTAAACTATAGCACATGGTCTGAAGTGCATGGTGCAAGTGCATTTAAGGTGGTCCAACTCCACTTTTGCTAGTTAAGCGGCACATAATTTGGTTAAGTAAGGTGTAACGGCCAAAGGAGTATTTAGTTCTTAATTTATTATAGGTGTGTTTTGGCAACCTGTTCTCACTCCCAACTCGTCAAATACTGCTGCTCATTCAGTGGTTCTGGAGGTACCATTCTAGCGTTAGTTTCGATGTCAGGGATAGCGTGTCGATGTACGCATATTACATGCATAGTGTCCTTTCAGAATAAAGGTCGGGAGTGTTAGCAGCCACGGGGCTGTGTGTAGTGTCGTGGACATGCAGCCACTTTCCCAGTAAAAGTCTCCACCGCACACTTAGTTTAGTTTAGCAGGTAGTCAGCTGTGTGTCTACCCAGCGTAATGATAGCGACTGTCAACACAAACAGTGTGTGTGTTTGTCCTACGTTAGCAGCTGTTAGTGTTGCCGGCGGCTTTGTGCCCAATGTAGTGTAACTTCAGCGAGTATCTGACAGACTGTGTCTGTGGATGTGGTGAGTATGGGTTATTGGTGGTGTTACAGCTGTGAATGTAGCTGTAGCAGACAGTGTGTGTACAGTTTATCTGTCGGTGAATAAATGCTACGAGGCTACAAGCTGCAACTCCTCAGCTGGAAGTCCAGAGCCAACTTCCTGCATCTGCTCCGGCTCTCTCTTAAGGTGGACCAGCTTTTCTCCTCTGCGTTTTTCTCAGTTTTTTTAAATTAATTATTTATATTTCTTTAAACCATTTAACCAATAGCACTAATTGGTAAAAATGCTTAATGTCCTTTATTAGTTTAACAGTTAATTATTAACATCGTAGTTGGTAGTAAGATAGAGCCATGAATGTCACATATTTGATGAATAATTCAAGTTTAAGTATGTTTTAAACGTCATATGCTGTATTTATCGTTACAGGAAAGGTTTACTTCATTTTTACATGAACATCCCTCCATAACAAATATTACACAGTGGCTCTTAGTGTTGAAATGATGTAATTCAGTGATGACTTTGAATGAAGCACACATACTGTACAGCTGACAAACCCAACGAAACTTAAGAGCCCTGTGAAGCTCAACCAGCCAATATATACAAATGTATCCACACAGGCTGCCTGCCCAAATACCCATGAGGACCAGGTAAGAAGCCGTGGATTAGTGTCAGCGATTTACTCTGATTAGCCATCCCACACTGAACTCACAAAGGTGTGTGTGTCCATTTGTAGTGTTAGTGTACCTGAAAATTACCTGTGTGTTTGCTGTGTTTTTGTGGAGTTTGTGTGAGAGCTGATTTCTGCAGAGCTCTCACTAAATCCCGTCTCCCTGCTGTGGTTTTTCCAGGAACTCCACACAGTTCCTTTCTTTGGAAATCTCCCTTTTTGTCTGATTTAGTCTTAAATTTACTGTACTGCTTCACTCAAAGGAGTTTTAGTTCAAATTTTCAGAGTTATGGAAGGCGAGGGAACGTATGACGTGATAAAGAATCACTTCCATGTTTATTTAACAATAGGGACAGGAGGCAGAGGGGTTTATGGGAAATGAGCTCCTATAATGATTGAATTTGTACCAGAGGGGACATGACAGCAGCATAAGCATTACAGAAGCATTCATTCATCCGGCTGTACTCCAGGTACTTTAGTAGTTTCATTTTCCATAGCTTCCTAGTAATGTTTGGTGTTTATTCATTTATTCTATTTCTACCAAAGCTTTATTATATAATCACAGTGAAACGGCAGGTCTTGAACGATAAGTAGAGTTCACAAGTTCACAACATATTGAGAGTAAAGGATTTGTCTCATTTAAATGGCAGCCTACGGGGATTACCCTTGTCATCTATTTAGAGCCTTAAAAAACAGAGGATCTAGTAATGATGCACGACACACATCTCAGTGTCAAAGTGCATTCAGACATACACTCAGTTGTAGGGCTGCACGATATGAGGAAACTAGTGATACCCAATTTATCTAATTAAAGAGTGTTTAGGGACCCCAGGATGCAGAAATATTCAAATATATCATTTTAAAATAGACATACTAATAGACATTTACTGAATTGTTATTTATTACTAAAATAATACACCAGCAACTTGGTAAAAAAAAAAAACTTCAAAATGAACAGGAATTACAATTCAAGTCTAAACCTTTTAATACAGTGATAAATCAGTCAAAAGTACAGTGAACCTAGGATTGAACTGAATAGATCGGCCCCATGGTCACTGATACCAGATCCAGCTATCTGAGTCAGTGTCGGCCCGATATGCGATCCGGTGTTGGTGCATCCTTAAAATTGCAGTCTTTCACAATGTGTTTATTGCGCAAGTTGACATCATGACTGTAAAAAAACCTATATACTGTCTAATGCAATATAACAGTCCCGCAATAAATCCTGTCTTCATGAAGGTTATAATGTTAAATTTTTGTTGGAAATGTTTGAGAGGTGTTGTTTCAACTTCAACAGAAATCTATAAATTCAAGTCCATAATGTAATTTCGGTGGATGTAATTGGTGCTGTTGAATTGTATTGCATCATACTGAGAGGTGTTCAGATTATGCTGTCTATCATTTCCAACGACTGTACAGTACAGACTGGCACTAACAATATACAGCATGTAGTGGTTGCACATGCTACTGTAGTATTAGTGTACTAGCCTGTCAGTGCAGGTATTCCTCTAAGATGTTTATGAAACGTATTGAACAAAGCACTGAGAATGTTAATGAGACTATAGCAGCAGTCGGTTTATGGGAAACAGGCTTTAACGTCCCAAAGGTCCTGAGAGCCTTTGAAGTGAGATGTGAAACATCACGTTTCTCGTCTCTCTCTCTTTCTGTCTGTCTCTCTCTCTCTCGTTGAAGGAGATGTGGGAGGAGAGAAAGGCGAAAGTAAAGAAATCGGTGGGAATAAAGTCAATGTGTGGATCCTCCTCCTATACACACACATAAGAGGCTTCTAGGACAAGCTACAGTATGGACGTTGTTTTATAATTCTGCTGCATTCATGATGGATATATATATATATTGCTAAGATTAGACTTTCTTCTGTAACTTCTCTGTGGGAATCTGTGACCTCTTGAAACAAAAACCACACATGCACACAATTAATGAATGAATAGAGGATTCATCTTTCAAGAAAAGTAATTCCAGGTTGCAGCTTTACTTTCGATAATTAAGAAAGTCCTTCATAAATGGATTATCGGTTGTGTACGTAGGTGTAGCTGTAAGAAAAGGATTTTTTTATTCCATCAGAAAATGATTTCCATTTTCTAATCTTCATGAGTTTCCCTCTGTCTGACTCCTGTGTGTGCCTTGTCTGACGTAGGTGTGGGAGGTGAGAGATGACCTGGGGGCGGCACAGGGTGATTAGAGATTCACATTCAGTGGTGGAGCTAATTTTCTCCGGAGCCTGGGGCACTGAGCCTTTTAATGGCGGTTGCCGTAGTGACCTCTCCATCCCTGCATGAACGGGATGACACTTGGAAAACCCTGAAGGCATCAAAGATGAAAGGTTAAAGAGGCTGGGGAACTTTATTGATATATCATGACTGAGGTGGAGGATGGGCAGAACCATGGATGGATTACTGAACGGGCCCACCAGGCACAGGCCCAGGGGTGCAAAATGTCAGGGGACCCCTGTTCTTCACCTGAAAAATGTCGCTGAAAAAGACCTGTAGCAACCACAAAAAAATTAAAAATGAAAGAAAGAGACACTGGGTGACTGAAAAGAGAGACACAGGGCCAACAAACAACTACAAAGAATCAATCAAAAACAGTACAGCATGTATTGCTGTTAACGTCTGAGTACATGGATTTATGCCACAGTCAACTGCAGCTTTTAGTGTGTTGGTTCAAGGTCCATATCAAATATTCATGTTGCTGCAACTACTCAAAATACATGGTTTTAGGTAAAATAAAAGTCAAAATCTTTCTATTAGCATTTTAAAAAACTGACCACTTTTCAACCATCTGAAATAGCCACAGCAAACCTGCAGGTGTGTCATTGTTTCCAGTGCTGTATGCTAACATCTTAGCGTAGCAGAGTGTGGTACAGTTAGGTACACCTCAGTACTAGTGATCATGTTTTTGTTGAAACTGTTTCAGAGAAGAGTTTCTATCATTTAGCCATCCCTAAAAATCTAAATCTAAATATCTACTTTATTAAACTAATGCTATTTCATTTTTGTGTGTGATTAACAGACCTCCCACTAAGATGAAGTTAAAACTACTTATTTGAAATGTCGGGCCTCTTACTTTGGATAATGCTCCATCATCTGTTATCGATCGACCTGTGCTCAAGTATTAACGTTGAGTTTCTAACCATTACTTTAATTCAAGTTCACCCAATGGTCAATCTCCAACAAAATGGTCTTTTAAACTATGATGAATGGATGAGAAACTTTTCAACACTGTGAATGTCTGCGTACGTGCACGGTCTGAGAGTGCTCTGTATTAGGAAGCAGTAGCTCATTTCTTCCTCTTCCCATTGTGTCTCCCAAATCTTCCCTCTCTACTTGCTTTAATGTATGCTTATCTGGAAGTAAAGAAAGCCCATCTACATCTCCTGTAAGCTCACATTACTGTTATTTCTTGCACTTCTTTCTCACCACCTCAGTCTAGGCTTAAATGAATATTTTTACACCTAAATCTGAGTGATAGATGGATTTAATTACTTCAAAATAAAATCCCTTCGATGTCTCCTTTCAGTTCCCGTACCATTCGACACCTTTCCTCCAGGAGGTCATGGCAGTATTCACACTTACATACTGTATTACTTGCTTGTACGGTTGGAGGTCTATTTGAATGTGTGAGGGAAAACCTCATATGAAGTGTCCAAGTCATGACCTTTTTAGCTTCATGCTCTCATCCCCTTGTCTTCCTAACAACTAGCCAACAAGTCATTTAGGTACCATCATTTTTTTAATTATTCTGTGATTTTTTTGCTGACCGTGTCTGTTTGAGAACGAGATGTCCGCCCACCATTTTTACTTCTTTGTACAGACCGTAGAATAGCCGTGAGGGAAATGTGAGGGGGGAGACGGGGAAACGCATGATCTGACAGTATTTGAGCTGCTATTAGTGTGCCACTGTTGTGGGTCCACTTAGAGGTCCACCGATATGAGTTTTTTTTTTTTTATTGCCGATACCAACCTTTTTTTTTTTTTTTTTTTTTTTTTTTTTTTTTTTACAGAATCAGGACAGCCGATGGCTGATAAATGATGCCGATTTTCTTTTCTTTCTTTTCTTTTTTTTTTTTACAGATATCTTTAGATTTTTTTTTCCCTCCATCTGATAAATTATAAGAGAAATTTTTTTAACTTAAGTAAACATTTACAGTCTGTCTCTCTAGGCTGCATCTTGTGTCTGCACGGTTTCTCCCAGTTTTCCTCCATCTGATAAAATATAACAGCTTAATAATAACAAATGATACAGAAAATTTCTTAATTTAACACTGGGCTGTGTCTTCAATCTGCATTTTGTGTCTGCACTGTTTAGGATGTTGTTCTTTTCACACACTCTTGCAAAGGTTAACCCGCTGGGCGACATTTACTGAGGCCTGCTGGTAGAATGGAAATTTGATTGACATGTGGGGCGGAGTCACACATGTCCTCCAGCAACAACACTGTGCTGTGTGCAGATGTGCCTACTTGCTAAGCAACGTATTATGTTCAGGCATCGACCAATGGCGATTATGAAAAAATGTCAAAATATTGGCCGACTGATTTATCGGTCGACCCCTAGTTCTTCTCACTGCTGTTGTGAAAAAAATGGCAAAGTTATTACCTCCAGTTAGTGACTGCCACATTAGAGGAAACCAGTTACATCAGCTGTAATTGTCGTTTAGTATACTGTACATTTGGTTGGATCCAAGACAATCAAACCAAAGTAGCATTAAATTTATTTTATATATATCATAATGAAAACTCACCATAGCCTATTGACCTTCAGCAAGGTGAATAACAGAATATATTCTGTAAATGATACGTAGGTAAACAGGTGGGAGTGATTGGAAATCATCAAATATAAAGTGTGACTCAGAGGATATTCTGCAATAGGAGCCGTTTTATTTTATTTTTGTGTATTCACTGTATCTGCTGAGCCATATTTAAAGAACACAATCCTCTGAGGTGATGATTTGAATTGCTCTCATCATTGAGCTGGTAAATGGATCATTTTTTTCTGCACTAGGGTAATTTGACTCATGCTATACTGTGATGACTCGGCAAAACCCTGAAAAATGCACCAACATCTACTTTATTTGTATTTACTCTTATTTTCTCCAGTATTATAGTATAATTAAGGTTTTGTCAGTGATTTACAAAAGTTGTTGGAGTTTTTTAAAAACTTTTTTTGTAGTTTGAAAATTTAGCAGCACCCTGGATCGTCTTATATGAATGTGTGGTGTCATAGTGATATTAGCTTGCATGGCTGCTGGATTCTTGCGATTTCACAAGATCATTTGAGCATTGCCAGATCACACGAAAATCCATCTTGTCAGGCTTCACGTAACGCATTTGTGTCCGACAAGCCAGTGACTGGACCAATCATTGTCCTGTGAGGAGCTACTGGTAGCTATGGGCATGGCTTATGCATGTGATACCACAGTGTGTGACGACACAGAGAGGCGACTGTTGTTCTAAACAACAATGGCGGCTCCTGAAGAGGTTAGCATTGCTGCAATAGCATCAGTTGTAAAGAGAGGCACTGAAAGGAAGGAAGGAAGCTACGTTCACAACACCACCAACAAACCCACACTCACTGCCACCACACACCACACACACACACACACACACACACACACACACACACACACACACACACACGGTCTGTCAGAAATTCACTGAAGTTACGTTACAGCAGGCATGAAGTCACCGGCAGCGCTAGCAGCTGCTAATGTAGCACAAACACATAAGCTCTTTGTCGGACAGCTGCTGTCATTAATCCAGGCAGACACCCAGCTGACAACCTGCTAAACTAAATGTGTGGTGGAAACTTTTACTGGGAAAGTGGCTGCATGTCCGACACGACACGCAGCACCGTGGCTGCTACAGTAACTCTCCTGATGGTGAACTAGAGACAGTGAACGCAGCACGGTGGCTGCTACAGTAACTCTCCTGATGGTGAACTAGAGACAGTGAACGCAGCACGGTGGCTGCTACAGTAACTCTCCTGATGGTGAACTGGAGACAGTGAACGCAGCACGGTGGCTGCTACAGTAACTCTCCTGATGGTGAACTAGAGACGGTGAACGCAGCACGGTGGCTGCTACAGTAACTCTCCTGATGGTGAACTGGAGACAGTGAACACAGCACGGTGGCTGCTACAGTAACTCTCCTGATGGTGAACTAGAGACAGTGAACGCAGCACGGTGGCTGCTACAGTAACTCTCCTGATGGTGAACTGGAGACAGTGAACGCAGCACGGTGGCTGCTACAGTAACTCTCCTGATGGTGAACTGGAGACAGTGAACGCAGCACGGTGGCTGCTACAGTAACTCTCCTGATGGTGAACTGCTGACTCAGTTGTCTGTTGTGCTCATATACTGCAGCTGGCTCACCGCTGCATGAGAGGCACAAATCTTTGGTTAACGGTTAAAAATTTAACTAAGTTTGGTTATTGCTTAAGGAAAATTTCAAGTTCCTAGTTCTGCATAAACAAACCATCTGGCGTGTCAGGTTAAAAGTTTTACGTATGACATGATAATAAAAACTTAAGTCATTCACATATACAGTCATTCTTGTGGCAATGATTCTGCCATATTGGCATTAGCAGGGAGATCTTTAGTCTCAAACCAAGCACTTGTAATTTGTCCCTAAGCTGTATCTACCATGTGGCAAGCAGAGAGAGACAGAAAACTGACACAGGGAAAGAAAAAACTGGAAAAACAAGAAATTATTCACTTCTGATAAAAACATTGTTAGTCGAAGGTCCCCACTGAGAACTGAAAAATGTTTAATTTGACGCCCTTTTGTCATTGATCTTCTCTTGTCTCTAATATTAGAATACATACATGTACAAACACACACTGAACCTGATTGTGTCCGCTAACCTGCGATGTTTGTCATGTACACGTTTCTAAAGCCACACAACGAAAGGGCAGAACCGTTTCTCATGTTTATGGTGCCATTGTTCCTTCCTATTCCCATCACCAATCACCTCCTGCCTCTGAAATATCTCTTCCTGTGTCAGTCTCTGTGTCTGTCTTCTATATTGGATGGTGAGAAGGAGACATTTTCATCACTGTAAAGCTCGGCCGGATTGCCTTGAAGGAATCGATTGAGCACAGTGGCAGCAGAAGTTATGGCTGGGAAGCTTGGAGCTATGGATACTGTCGGCTGCTTTCTGGGCTCCTGAGCTGAGCCTTTTAAACTCCTTGGTGTTTTCCTCTCATATAGGCCTGTACAACAATTAGTCATATGAAAATTACACTCCTCTCCTCTGCACTTTCCAGATTGCATGAGGTTGCTGTTTCCATTAAGTCCCAAATGGCTTCGTAAACAAAATACTCCGGCGTTTTATGACTAAAAGCTCCTCGTTATTCACCTCACAATCAATATTCAGCTCACAAATTTGTTCTACCTAACATTTCAGGGGAATCATTTTTGAAGAAAATCACTGCACACGTAAAAAAAGCAGCATTGTTTCACACCTAACTGTATGTTTTATTTACCAGTATTATGCAGAGTCTCAAGTATTGATTGATGACTTGATAGGGTGTTCATTATGCTTGGAGCAGCTGTTCTTTACATAATTAACTTCTTAACCTTCAACATCCTCAGATTTATCTGTAAGTAGTTTTAAATTCAGATATATTTTTATTTCATACTATATAACAAAGGCACATATTCTTTATCTGCTCTAAGGATTCATTGAATCAATCAATGTGTTGAAAGTCACTTTATAATCGTTTTTATCACCTACTTTTCTATGAATGATGACTGGTAGTGAATTAACCACTTTATACTGTTTTTTATACTGATGTAGACATCAGATGCATAGACGGAGTACTACATGGGCGAAGTGGGTCCATACCCTGAGTCAATGGAGATTTATCATCTTTTTTTTATGTTAAATATTTTTGTTTTTAAAATATTGGAGTAAATGTGATTTTTGAAAATGTAGTATTGTTTTAACATTTTGTAAATTAGCTGATTAAATCACAGCATGTCGTATGACCAGAAAACAGAGTTGTGGTTTAATGTGATCATAGCTGTGGCTCTGCATGTCATTTGGTGTTCATTGGCTAGTCTTTCATGGTTTGTTGTTGTTGGTTTAATTTAAAAAAAGGTGTGTTTTCATTCCTAAAGATGTATATAGCCTACTGTGCTGTACACAGCACGTATAGAACGAAACAGGCCAACTTCCTGTATCTGCGGCGGCTCTCTCTCTTAAGGTGGATCAGCTTTTCTCCTTAAAGTGACGAGCTGCTCCTCTGAGTTTTTCTCAGCTTTTTAATTAATTATTGATATTTCTTTTAACCATTTTAACCAATAGCATTAATCGGTTTAAGTGCTTAATATCACTTATTGGTTAAATGGTTAATTATTAACATCCCTAATTTGTGTTGCTGTTGTTATATAAATATAATTTATGGTGTTGTTCGATTGCTTGCTAGACTGCCTTGTTAATTCAGGTGTGAGCCTGTTGTTTTTGAAAGACTAAACGCCAGCAGATTTTGGCATTTTGGAAATTATTACATCTCTAAGTTCTCATTGAAGCCAAAAGTCTAAGCTGTCAAATGTTTTTATTTCATGTTTCTATGTGTTACAGCAGCTGAGAAATTAAGGTGTTTGTAAACGGTGATAATTCTGTCAAGTGTTTCAGAAATCCTCCAGTTTTAGGAGGTTGCAGTCTAAAACGACTGAGGTTTAGAGTGTTTTTTTTCGGCTGCACCTCAGATCTTAATGGGTTAAGCTCTTCTAGACCATCTCCTGTGGGTGCGTACTCATTAATAATCATTATCATCATCGTCCCAGCTGTGTATCATTGGGTGTTAACGGCACTCAAGGTAACCACTGTTTTAATTTTGCTGTGTAACAGTGTCCTGGCCCACAGTGTGACACAGCACTTCTGTTCTGTCACCTTGTCGCAGCAGGAAAGGGAAGAACTGTGTGTGTTATATGTCTGTAACCTTTCTAAACAGACCTGCTGACAGCACACACTCACATAGTCCTCTTTCTCATACAGTAATGTGTATGTGAGTACTGTTTGGTCACGCTCTTGTGGACACAAACTTTAAGCACAATCTGCTTTGCAAATTCGCACATGCTGTACATCAGCTGTCCTTATAACGGCATCTGAGGAGCTGTCGGTTCCCATTTCGCTGCCCTGAGTTGAACCAACGTGGAAAGGTCGTTTGCGCTTAGTCGGCTCCTTTCCTTCTGCCTCTCTGCACATCGTCTTGTCTTGTGCTTTCTAGTAAAACACTCCCAAATGCCCGGAGGCAGTGAGTGGGGTGAAGAGTTGATATTCCCTCAAGTTCAGGAGTGCCACTGGTTCCCATCAGTTAGTAGAAAATTAAAATGTAATGTTTGTTTCTAGTCTTCATGTCGTTGTCAAGTTGTAGCTTTCACTCAGAATCATTACAGGACTGTGTCCACCAAAGTGTTTTTCCCAGCTGAAAACACTTAGCTGTGAGTGCTTGAGAGTGCTTTGGAGGCACTTGGGATACTAATTTTTGAAAACAAATTTTAGCTGATAACCGACATATGTTAACTGATTATTAACAGTCAACAGTTAAGTTTCAGTTACTGTAGCAGCCGCGGTGATGCGTGTAGTGTCGCGGACATGCAGCCACTTTCCCAGTTAAAGTCCGCTGCAACCAACACTGCATCATTTATTTTAGTTTAGCAGGTTGTCAGCTGTGTAACTGATTGTTTAACAAACGGGGATGTTTGTTTGTGCTACATTAACTTTGTGTAACTTTAGCGAGTTCAGGGCAAAAGAGTCCATTTGTCCATGCAGTTTATATCATCATCTACATACACCGATCAGCCATAACATTCGGTCAGCGTGGTCACCCTGAGCGCTCTGCGGCTGCACATATGCAACAAACTGTGATGTGCTGTGTGTCCTGACACCTTTCTATCGGAAACCAGCATGAACTTTTTCAGCAACTGGAGCTACAGTAGTATTACAGTATTACAATATTCAAGAGAAGAAAATAATTAAACTAAACAAATTATCAAAAATCTAACCTAAATAAAGCAATCATCTATAAATAATACAATACAATACTGCTTATTAGCAAAAACACAACTAAATACTAACAACAAGTAAATAGTTCCTACGCCGGATTAAACATTCAGTTGTTTAGATCACCTCTCTTTCAGATTCTCTGTCAACTTTGGATGAATTTTAGCAGCTCCGATTTGTGTCTCTGGCTTTCTCTCTAGGTTGATGGCAGCTGAGGCTCATGGGTAATGTAGTATTCAGAGCCATGCAAAGCTGAACCTTCAGTTCTTCAGTTTCTGTGGAACATTGAGGATGTCATTAAAAAAGAAATGTGAATTAACAATGTGAAATCAGTAGCTTCTCTGCATTTGCAACTGCACAAGAAAGTAAATCCACCCAGCGCTGAATAAAGAGGCCACATACTGACTGCTAATAAATTGCTAAAGGGAAGAACCTCAAATTAATAGTATTCATTATGATTAATAGGCACATTAAAGTCCATTTCCTTTGACATCATATGTGGCTAACAAAGTGAGGAAACATCTGATTTAAAGAGGATTAAAACAGAACTAGACATTCTGTAACCCCTGAAACTTGTCTCGCTGTGACCTTACCCAGTTTAGGTGACGAGAGTATGAACATTTAACTCTTTGGTGGTGATGAATGTGCTCCACTGTGAGCTGAATGAATGTGAGTGAGTAGCTGTGTGCACACTAATGCTAATCCAACAGTGATTAAAGTGCAGCGTCATCATGGACTACTCTCCTGTAATCTCTCACCGGCCTGACACTCCCCATGTGGCCAAAAGAGAGGGTGTGTATCTCTTATGGTGTAATATTTCATCGTGGTGTCAGATTTAATTTATTTCCTAAAGAAAAACAACCACGAGGTGGGCTTCGCCAGAGCCCATTTTTCACTACGCACCCAGGAATGTGACACTGTGAGGACGACATCTAAGAGAACTTTTTCAGGTGAAACGTCTAATATTTGCTCTGCTTTGAAAGTGAGAAATGTATTAACTCCTTTACTAATGAGTGTGTGCTCACTTTGCCATTTTTAATCTGGTGACCGTAGCATTGGAGTGTGTGCACTGCAGGCTAGCTTTTGATCCCCATCATACAGTATGTTGTATTGTCTCAGCTACAGTGGATACGGAGAATCTTTCTCAGTGTTACAGTAGATTTGAATGCATCCTGTAATAATCCTCTTTGCAACAATGCTAAGTGCAGCAGTGAAGCTGATACGCAGCTTGTTGAGTCATCTTTTTTTTTTGTTGCTCTCTGATTAGTTGTTTTGTTAACGTAGCAACAGGAGGAACAAATTTGAAGATATATTTCACAGCTGAACTGTCTTCTTAATATGAAACTGAGAAATGCAGGAAACACGCCAACATGGCCAGCATTCATAAACTAATATCACGTCATTGTGTTTGAATGCTCCACATTTATATCAATAATGCAAATAGCTGTGCAGGTACCGTCCATCAGATTTAGGAAGGCAAAGGGAGACCGGGAGAGAGAGGGAGGGAGAGAGAGAGAGAGGGAGGGAGGCAGGGAGGCATCCTTCCAAAGCGGCTCATTGCGTCATACATTATTGAAGCAGCTGCTGAATTATGCAAAGCTTTGATATTGATCCCAGGGCTTGCCATCTCTGCAGTCGGAGGGATAGAAAGTGAGTGAGAGTGAAAAAGAAGGGGGTAAGTGGGGAAAAGAAAGATTGGGAGAACAGGTAAAAGAGGAAAGATTTAAACTAGGAAAGGGACTTAGGGGTGGTGAGATGGAAAGAAAAAGACACAAGGAAAGAAAGGAGCGAATAATCCACTGAAAACAAAGTAATAAAGAGATCAAGGCACACTGCGATACCCATATATTGTGACAACAGGAATACATCCTGCATCCATGAGCTCATTTCCCACCTCTCTTTAAAATGTTTCATGAATAAAATTCGCACAAGAAGTTACATCAGAAGTAAGAAGACTAAGAAGTTACTTCAGAGGGATCAGAAAGAGAGAGATGTTTGGGATAAAATCATCAAGATCGTGTTTTGTGCTCCACACATCATAAACGGCCTCCCTGGAGGGCCGAAGCACCAGACCTCAGCAGATACTAAGCTTCCATCTACAAGTAGACAGTCTTTCTATTACTGAGGCCAGAGTTGCAAACAGGAACATCTGTCATGGATGACGAGCATGGCGTTGATATCCAAGTGGCCTGGCCTGAAGGTTGTTTTTGTTAAATGAGGTAAAACTCAGACTTGTCAGTGTGTTACTGCAGCCAGTGAGTGAGCAGTAATACCGAAACACCATCTGTCCTAATGTGTTTTGCTCTGCATAGTGATTGATCAAACAAAGGCTTCCAGACACAGTAGTTAGACAAACTACAGCCTCTGTCTGAAAGTGAGATATTTTTATTGTCTGTCTGAGTATGTCTCCTTTTTAAATACTAGGAGCAGTAACCTTCAGTGCAGAGTTAAAACCTAACATGGTGAGGAAGATTACAGGGAATGCTTGGCGATCTGCTGGTTAAAGGCAGGGCTGGTAAAGATTTTAGTAACTGCTTTTGTTATATGCGTTAATTCTTTACATCCCGACAGCAATCAATCAATGATCTGACAAAAAAAGAGTAAACAATCTGGTATATGTATCATCCGGTCATTTCATTCAGCCAGCATCTAATGATTGGACAGGCTACCAGCCTGTCTGCATGCACTCGGCCTGTACACTCACTGCTCGACTCCGAAGTCGTCCACAAGCTGCTAGCTTGACAGCTGTGCGTCCTAACAATAGCCACGTTCACCGTTCACGTTCATAATATGTTTATGTTCATAATGATAACTTTGGGGCAGTGGCTTTGGATGGAGGTCTGAAGGGATGGACTGTCAGCGTTGCAGACTTCATGATTTTCTCTCTAGCTAGCAGCACTAGCTCCAGAAGCCTGTCCTGACTACTAGATTATTAGGGCTACATCGAGGAAAAAAAATAAATCTGAGAATAAAGACATAATAGCACAAGAGTAAAGTCAAAGGTATAAGAGAAAAAAGTCTTAATATTATGAGAATAAAATCATAGGTTTGTGATTTTATGTTTGATTGTAACCCATCCATGTTCCATGTATAGTTATTCTTTTCTTGCGCCTTCGCTCAGAGCCTTTCAAGCCGACCGAGAGCCGGTCGCCGTGCTCCGCCCCGGGTAGAGGTCCCGCTTTGGGCTGCATTCCCAAACAACCCAACTCTGAGAAGACTGGACCCGACGCGGCAGCCCGTCGGATGGGGATTCGGCACTGTGCTCCTCCTTCTTAGCTTGCCTCTACTGAGCAAATGCTGAAAGGCTGCACCTTCCCGGCACCTTTTGAAAGCTAATTTTACATATTTGGCTTTTTTTTTTTTAATCATTAAAATTTGTTTGTGTGGTTAATAACACATTTTTTGTGGTGTGACAAACCCAGAATACATAAATACTTTTGTTTTACATGGACTTTAATATTGGCATTTGCCTCAAAATTCAGTATCGGTTGAATTGTAGTTTGCTAGCAATGCATGACGACCTACTAAACAGAGAGATCATGAACATGTTAAATTGTATTAATTTTATGGTTACATACATTCAGTTTGATCAGCTATAAGCAGTGTTTCAGCACAGCGACTTAACTGTTGACTATGACTCAGCTTTTAGTCCAACCCACAAATGCTCTGGTTGTTTTGGATGTTTCTCCAACAGCCATTCATGAGCACTTTACCACAGCATGGATGTATAAAGACAACTGGATACAGTATTAGAGATGCCAAGTTCATTCCTATGAAGGTTGCTCAGTGGAGCATGATGTCGAAATGGCTCGACTTCTCGTCTGGAGAAGTACTTGTATCTTCTGGCGAGCTTCCACATCCGCTGGGCCCATGGAGCAGGCGCAGTAGCGTCCGCTCGGTCACATGATTTGGTCACGGGGCCCCATCGTCACGCCGTCATCAAGGTCTGGGTCTCATTCACACAAACGGCGGAAGGCAAATAACTCTAGATTCAGCTATTAGTGCATTTTACAACTTTTGGGGAGTTCATTTAATGTTTCTTTCCCAATGTAAGTCTATGGGGAAAAAAAGTTTTTTTGGGCCCAATGGCATTAAGTGACGGACACGAAAGTTGTAATACGACCATTTGGCTACCACAAAAACTGGGATCAAAGACTGGCGCTCTCCCTGGGGGCTTGCACCACACTGGTTTGCATCACTCCACAGAAAGAGATGTATAGAGTGGAGTGAAACCAGGCTAGTATTACTCTGTTTCTGTCTCTATCCAGCTACAGATGTGACTGAGATGCTTTGCTGCCAAGACCAGAATGGAAAATCTTGTGCTCTGGTTGAAACTGCAGCCTTATCTCTTCAGTGACGTGTCAGGGGCTCTCTCGGCTCCTCCGATTGGCTGTTTGGGTGAAGGGGCGGGATTAGTGAGTGGAGAGACGTGGCCTCACCGTCTACTGCATAGACTCTGGTGATCTGATCAGCTGACTGGTTTTATTCCAGGGACAAAGCAGATGGAGAGAGATCCACACACACCTGTGGAGAGAGGTAGAAAAGATTAGAAATGTGTTTGAGAGAAAGAGGGTGAGCTGCTCCCATAACGAGACACCAAGTCAACAATTAAATACGAACTCATCAGTGTTGTGTGCCGATATGATGCAAGCAGTAAGTGACAGCATTATGATTTGTGCATTATATTTCTCTCTTTACCTTGGATGATGCTGCACACTCAAAATGTACACTGTGCCTTGACATGCTGCTGTAACAGCCGCTGCTTTTCTTCCGTTGAAGGCTTTCCACAAGATTTGGAAACACGTCTGCAGGGATTTGTTCTCATTCGGCCACAAGAGCATTACGCAAGAGGTCGGCCACAGATTTTGGGTGATAAGGCCTGACTCACAGTTGCTGTTCAAGTTCATCCTAAAGGTGCTGAATAGGTTTGAGATCAGGGCTCTGTGCAGGCCAGTCAAGTTCAGGCACCTAAATGTGAAAACCATTTCTTTATGGACCTTGCTTTGTGCCTGGAAACAGGAAAACAGAAATGGCCTCAAATGGAGGACTTTTAACCAAGAGGCTACTGTTTGTGTGTTGTAGAGTTATTTGGAAGTTACGTTAGTGTCATTTGTGATGTATTTCATACTTGTGTACTCAGTTTACATACTAATTTCAAGCCCAACCATGTTTTTCCTAAACCTAAGTGGTTTTGTTGCCTAAACCTAACTGCAGCTGTTACTGTAGATTTGTTGCCTAAAACATAACTGTGACCGTTTCAGTGATGTGGTGTTAATATGCAAAGAAACTAAAATGCCTTATCATGACACACAGAATGTCCTTAAGATATCATTTTATTTATATTCCTTCCCATGGTATCAGCTACATGAAAGTATATTTGTCGAACAGCATTTAAAATTACCAACAAAGTGGTCAACTGCTGCAAGAGCCCAAAAGGCTCCAGGATCGCTATGTGGCAATTAACTTGTTGTAAAGTGATTGACGTTTTTGTTTTGACCACTAAAATGATCTTAAGGCCCCATTTGGTAGAGGGGCCCTGAGTTGAAATGTAGCTTTATGACCATGGTATTTCAGTTAAAGTGCTTTAGAAGAAGAAGAAGAAGATATTCCTTTATTAGTCCCACAGTGGGGAAATTCAGTTTTACACTCTGTTGTTCACACAGTACATATACATGCGTCAATGGAGAGATGTCAGAGTGATGGGGCTGCTCCTGACAAGCGCCCAGAGCAGTTGGGGGTTTGGTGCCTTGCTCAGGGGCACCTCGGCAGTGCCCAAGAGGTAAACTGGCACCTCTCCAGCAACCAGTTTATGGTGCACATTCTGTATAAAGTTGTGTTTACTGTGGGAGAAACTTGTGGTTATTGTTGGTTGTTACGGCCTCCATTTTTTCCTCGGCGCCCCCCAGTGGTGTATTCCAGCCTTGCTTGTGGTGGGGCTCTTTGTCTTGTTGGGCCCTGTTGGGGTCCCTCTTGCCCTGATGACCATGGAATTTGGTTTGGATAGTTTTGGCCCCTTGATGTTGATTCCTAATAATTCTAGTGCATCTCTGATCTGTCCTGAAGCACCACCATCAAGACAAAATGCATGTTTTCTCCATTTATTTATTTTTAAATCCCTTTTGATTTTTAAAGTTAATTCCTTAGAGAGTGAAGTTGAAGGATAATCCTATGTGACCCCCAATAATATTCATATAATATAATAGATAGCAAGTTAATAGCAAACTTTAAACTTTAACAAACTTTTTTTGACATATTTTTAATTTGCTGCATTTGTGTTTTTTTTCTATATATTTCGGGAACTACTGTTGTCTGATTGTATTTTATGTACAGTTGCTTAATTTATTAATTTGATTTTTGTTTATTTTTTATTGATGCAAAGGACTGTAGGCTAAACAGGGATAGTGACATACAATACACAGGAATAGACAGAAACGGAAATATAGATGAAAAGAGACCAAAAAAAGATGATAAAAAAGATTGATTATTATTATTATTATTATTTCTACAGTATGTAAACCAGTTGTTACCTCCTAGAATATATGATTGTCTGACAGCAGATGTTTTTATTAAGCGCTGTGAGATCTGGTGCATAACACTCTCTCCCTCGCAGACACAGCACAGAGCTGCTGACTCTCTCCCTCCGCGTATAAAAGCAGTCCCCCCACCCACACCGGCTCGGCAGCGAATGAGTTACTGCTGGTGCAGTGTGTGATCTTGGCGCGCCCCTCCCTGGTTGGACCGCACGCCGCTGCTCGGCTGTCTGCAGACGGATGTTGCCGCATCCCGGCGCGCTGCGCTCCGCCGCCAGGCTGCGTTCCTCCTCCAAATGTGCCAAATCTCCTCCTCTGTCCTTCGGTCTCCGCCTGACGCACAAACACACACACAAACACACACACACACACGCACCACCGACACTCCTCTCCGGGTTCTAGACGCACAACTCTCCGGTAAAGTGGCTCATCGTCCATAACGGTACGTAAACTATTTCTGAAATACCCCAACTGATGTTTGTTCTTCTGCCTTTTTTTGCGCGGAGTTGATTGCGACGGCAGGTTTCTTGAGTGGGATGCTGTGGAGCGACTGCTGCGTATTTTGCCTGTTTGCTCTGATTTCTCTCCGCAAACTGCGTGTTAATCGGTTTCTTGTTTTTAAGCAAGATTTAGTTTGATTAAAACCTTTTCAGCGTCCAGGAACCAAACATTCCCTTTTAGATGTGTGCAGTGTTTTTTTTTTTGTTTTATGTCGCGCAAGACGGAGAGAAACGTCTGGAAGTAATTAGGGCATGAGACAGCATAAACTCGTTAAACAATCAGTCCTCTCAAATCTACCTTGACATAAGACGAGGCATGCGAGGTTCAGACGGGATTCCAGCAAGTCCTTTCTTTATCCAAAGTAACGGGATTAATACAGGCGACAGAACAGTAGGTGCCTATTTAACCTATTTCAATGAAAATACTGTACATGAGCCAACAAACCAATAACCTGTATGAGCTTTTATGGAAAGGAGTGCAGCGTATACATTGTTTTACAAATGAAATCATTATTATGATAGATAACTAAAAGATAAAAGGCTTCAGGTAGCTGTCATGTAACTGCAAATACAGTTTTGATCCCTTAAATTGAGCCTGTTTCTGCCCAGTCACTGAGAGCTGAGATGGATCACAGATATGAGAAACACCTTATACATGCAGGTGATGCGGATGAACTCAGTGCCCCCTACAGATATGGGTGGGGTGGGGTTGGGTGGGGGGTGTGGTGGACAAAAAACCCAGCTCTGTGTTCATGTTGTCATTGCTATGGTTTCCAGTTGGCATGCTGGTAACGTAATGGGATGAAGTCAGACTCCAGGCAGTGTTTTGGTCCTGAGGAGGACAAATGACCGAGCAGGTTCAGACTTGAGTGAGCTGAGAGGGGATGGATGCAGTGTTTGTTTGTGTGTGTGTGTGTGTGTGTGTGTGTGTGTGTGTGTGTTTTGGTTGCGAAACAACCGGCCATCATTTGTACGCTGAAATACATAACTGTGTTTTGTGATGATTCATTCATGCCGAGGATGTTGCCGTTGCCATTGCAGTGAAACCATCCGTGTGTGTGTGTGTGTCTGTGTGTCTGTGTGTGTGACGACGATGACGACTGATGCCAAGAAAAGCTGTTATTTTTCAGTATTAGTATTCATCATGTGTTACTGAGTTATCACCATGTAACAGGCTGCTCTAGTTTCCTGTGTTGGTTTCTTGGGACTGGATGTTTCCAGTGACTCAGCAAAGGTGGTTCGACCCAACCAGTGTGTGTGTGTGTGTGTGTGTGTGTGTGTGTGTGTGTGTGTGTGTGTGTGTGTGTGTGTGTGTGTGTGTGTCACTGATCCAATTGACTGCGTGTACGGTTATTTTGGCTCTGTGATATAAACTGTGATTGTGTGCATGGCCGTGTCTCAGTAATTACTTTTGCAGCGTACTAATCTAAACTTCAATTTGGGATCAAATTGAGTCGTCAACTTCTATCTTTATCTTCTATCTATAATCATGTGTCATAAGATTTCCTCTGATGTGCATCTTTGATTTTTGTGGGTCAAGGATGCTGCACATCAGTCCATGTCTGTTTTTTTTTTTTTATTTATTTTATTAGCCACAGAGTCCAATACTGTCAAGTTTGACTCTGATGACTTGAAAGATGGAGCTAGAGTACTTTAACCATAAATCAAATAAATCAGCATAGTAGGATGGTCATAGCGGCGGCCATTTTGATCAAACTTTGCCAGTGCGATTAGGGCTGTCAATCGATTAAACATTTAATCACAATTAATTGCATGATTGTCCGTAGTTAATCACTAATAATTGCATATGAGGGAGATTTATCAGGTATTTAATACCCTTATCAACATGGGAGTGGACAAATATACTGCTTTATGCAAATGTATGTATATGTTTATTATTGGAAATCAATTAACAACACAAAACAATGATAGATTTTGTCCACAAATCCTAACAGGTACTGCATTTAGCATAAAAATATGCTCAAATCATAACATGACACTCAAACCCAACAGGCAACAACAGCCGTCAGTGTGTCAGTATGCTGACTTGACTATGACTTGATCCAAACTGACTGTTATCATAAAGTGGGCATGTCTGTAAAGGGGAGACTGGTGGGTACCCACAGAACCAATTTTCATTCACATATCTAGAGGTCAGAGGTCAAGGGACCCCATTGAATATGGCCATGACAGTTTTTCCTCAACAAAATTTAGCATACATTTGGAGCATTATTTAACCTCCTTCACTACAAGTTAGTATGACGAACTTGGCACCAATGGATTCCTGAGGTTCTAGTTTGATATGATAACAGTATCGTCACTGTAGCTTTAAAACTGAGCCCGCTACAACCTAGAAATTGCATATTGCATTAAAGTAAGTAATGGCGTTAAACCAAATTTGCATAAACGCACTATTATTGCGTTAACTTTGACAGCCCTAGTATAAAATAAACTAACTTACGCAAAGCCGATGCAGTAACGACTAAACTGAGCAGTGGAGTACTCAGACACGTTATGAAGCACAGAGAGCTGGTGGAAATTAGTAAAATTAAACAACTTAATGTTTTCATTCACAGTCCTGTTGCAGTGGAGTGAAACATGTTGCTGTCACCAGATGAATGATAACTTTGGCTCATTACCTGTAACCACTGTAGCATTAAACTAGCCAGCTGTCTGCTAGCTAGCTAGCTCACTTGCTACTTCCGCCATGCTTTAATGCTACATTGGCTTCACAAAAGATGCCAAAAAGTGGGCTGGTGGGCAGCAGAGGCGCTGGGTCTAACAGCCCCTCCGCCTTACTCCGGAGAAGGACAAGCTACCTAGCTAACTAGCCGGCCACGCATCCCTGGAGCTGCATGCGCTCTCTTCTTGGAGAGCTGCGACCTCACTGACCTTAATTGACCGTAAAGGCTAAAAACAATCACCATTTATTTTTATTCTCGTCAAATGACTGATGTCCATTCTACTCCTATTCTATTTCTATGACTTTAACGTTCTGGTTGAATTGAACTGGGCTAACTTGGCCTTGTCAAAAGGGCTGTACTGCTGTAATACTTGGATTGGATATGGGTTTATTGTTACTTTTTGTACTGAAGTCGTATATTTTGTGTTTATTTGAATTTGTACCAAAACTGATATCTTAGTGGAGACACCTTTCTTACTTCCAAGAGTAGAGTCTGGGCCCTGTGGCATGCTGGGAATCTTTAATTTACCAGACTAAGTTTAGCCCTACTGGCTGTTGTTAAGCAGCCAACACGTTGTATAAATGTTAAAGAAACAAGATTAAAACTGCATGGATCAAATCCAGCTCAGGACTGACACATTAAAATTTGAGCTGCTTGGCCTGCCGGTGAATCAACAGTTAGTAGTTGCAGTGAGAGTGCTGAGTCACAGTTTGACATTTGCTTCCCACGATTCAGTCTTCACATCCCACACTGACTCCACGTAAATGCAAGGTTTCTACAGGAACTATAGAAAGTGCTGTGGACTGTAAAGAAACAAATCAAAAGGAAAATGTCTTCAGTTTTCTACCCGTTTTCTTTTAGCACCTTCTGGTTTTAGATGCTGGTCAGTCATAAAACTGAAATCTATATTCATTAATAAATCCTCTTGGGTCTCTTTTATAGTACAAGAATCATAATGAGGTTTTGAAACAGATGTGCTCTTGATAGCCCTGGAGGGAGTGCTGGTATAGTTTTAGACTCTCTAAAGCTTCAGACTTGACTAGTGTTCCAGTTAATGGAGCAGCTGAAGCATAAAGGTTAGAGGATATATTAAACCACAAGATAGAAATTTCAGTGGAGGAAGGAAAATAAATGAATGTTAATATCAACATCTGTGCCACAGAGTCAAGCATTGAATGGTTGTTAATGTATAACAGTGTTTTCCTGGACTTAACATGACACAGGTAAACAACAACAGAATATGACAATACTACTTTTTTTGTTGCTTAGAACATTTTTAACAAACTGCATACCATCTAACAAACCCCAAACTTTCTGTGTTCATGTTGAGACACATCAAAAACATTTAAATCCATCTCTGAAATGAACCTTAAAGAATGTCCTTTTGAAATCCACCAATAATGTGATAGTATTAATTGGACATGGGGGGGGGGGTGGGGGGGGGGGGGTGTCTGTTCCTCTTCCCTCTCTTAACCATAATGTCAGAGGTCAGGGTTAGCTGGAAAACAGCTGTCATGGAGCTGGTGAGTATTTTGTCTTTTTGCCCTTCAGCAGCGCAGGTGTTTAACAACAAAGGTCATCCAGTTGAACCAAGAGTCCTGCTTTGGGACACCGGTACAGACTAATGGAGCCTTGAAAAGGGATTGTGTTTATGGTGTTTATGAGATGGGAAATTGTGTACACAATAGAAGAAGAACACCACTGCCAAGCAACAGCAATATTAACATTACTGTCTGAGTCGAGAAGCCACAGAAGCTAACAATTTAGCAAGCTAACAAGTAGGTAACAATGCAGGAAATACAAAGGCATAATAACAGAGGAGAGAGATGAGGTCGTTGAGAATATCAACATTTTCCTCACACATAAAATTACCCAAGAAAAACAATATGACTAAAATAATATACTGTACAATATTAACTTATTATGCACCGATAAATGAACCACTTGCTTGGCTCCAGGTATTGCTGCATTCAGTGTTGTCGGGGGAGTGTATCCATCGGAGCAGGCCCATTGCTTGGACCCTGCTGTAGCGCTGTTAAGAACCGCTCATCACTGGTTGACTGCAGGGATGCTGTAACGTTTGGCTGTAACGTTCGTATATCCAGCAGACTCAGTCCGCAGAGCCCTGAAGCCCCGCCCCCGCTGCTGCACAGAGAGTTTTATGTGTCCAAATTGCACCAAATTTTGACACTGACAATACACCGGTGAAGTAGATCAAATGAGTGGTTCTCAAGATATGCGAAGGACATACCAGCCTCCCTTTTTTTTTTTTTAAATAGGAAAACTGGTCCTGCTACTAAATCATTGTTTTCAAATCATTAACTCTTAGCTACTCAAGACTGTGTGTTTTTTTTTTAAGCTGCAAGGATTTGTGGGATTGTTGTTAGAAACAATGAACTGCGCTTGCTCTCAGATTAGCCGCTGGCCATCTTAACACAGCAGAGGGGAGGCGATCCTCAGAGGAAACTGATCACATGAGTGTGTTCGTGACATCCTCATGAACACACTCAAACTCAAAGCTGTACACATGTACAACACACACACACACCTCCATCCCATTTAATATCTCTGTGGTTTAACCACTGACCATTATAAAGCCCTCATGACTCTCCCAGCACCACTTGGCAGAGCCCGAGTTGCAGACCACTGTGATCGTTGACATACTTCATTAGGTCGTCTTATTAAAGTATTAGCCGTCTTATGTTACTGGATAAATGCTCGAATGGGGACATTAGATGGCTTTCCAATTAGTAACCAACTTGATTATGTAAATGCAGTCAGGGGGCAGCGCTGTTGAAATCAGCTTCTCTTGCATACCAGCTGGACTTTGAGCGATCCTCTTGGGTCAGTGAATTGTCAAAAAAAGACCTGTTGTTACTTAGAAAAAAATAGTTTCTGCATGTAGCAAAGTCCAGGGATTTGCTAATCCAGCTTCAGGTCACTGCTTTACCACCACTACTTCTACTACTATCACCATTACTCACTGCAGCATGGTGAGCTGTTTCTCTTTTTCCGCCACACCTGTCCAACAAAGCAAAGCGTCCAGTTGTCTTTATCTGCTCTCCGCAGGCCCAGCAGGGTCGCCGAGCTGTTAGGGAGGCAGACTTCTAGCAGGAAAGTTGAGGCATTGATGCCACTTTCCATCAACAGCAATGTTTTTTTTGGGAGGAAGAGAGACATGGAGCCCCCACCTGCTCAGTTCAGATAAGAGCATAAGCTAAATGCTTAAATGTAGTTCAGAGACGGTGGGAGTGTGCTGCATTGTTAGGTGGACTGGCAGGACATTATAAAGCCGATGCAGGAAACTGGCATCACGATGCTGCTGGCTCATACAAAACAGATGAAACCTGTCTGCAGTTTTATTTATATATATATATATATATATATATATATATATATATATATATATATATATATATATATATATATATATATATATATATATATATATATATATATATATATATATATATATATATATATATATATATATATATATATATATATATATTTGGAGCAAAGGGACCACTTGGTCATTGGTCAAACGATTTTGATGAATTTTTCCTCACCATAATTCGGCATAAGTGTGGAGTGTTATTTATCCTCCTCCATGACAAGCTAATATGACGTGTTTGGTACATTGGATACTTTAGGTTTTCTAGTTTCATATGATACCAGTATCTTCAGTCTAGCTTTAACACTGAGCCCGCTACCACCTAGAAAGCGCAAGTTGCGTTAAAGAGTAAAGAAAATAGTGGCATTAAAATGAATTCGCGTTAACGCAACATTAACTTTGACACCCCTAGTTTATTCATGTATTTTTTTTACAATTCATTCTTACCTCCTTTAAAGGAGTAGTGCATGCTATACCTTCTCCTGCTATTGGGTCACCCCACTTTAAGGAGAAGCTGACCTCCCTAGAATATTTTAGTTTTCAAAGGACAGTTTTAGTGTCCTATTTCTAACTGCTGTGTCAGAGGAAACACGGAGTACTGCACTGGTATTTTTGGGGGAATGAAAATTTCCATTAACATGCGGAACATCATTACAAAACACTGGCTTGCAGACATAAATAGTGGTACTGACTTTCATAAAGTCTCATTGGTCAAACCCTTGCGAGGTGTACCTTTTATGTCCGAGCAACCGCATCTTGATAATCGCAGCGTAATTTGTCACGATATAGTTAATCCTGTCTACTGGCAATATGTCAGTATGATAAATAAGTGCTCGTTACATAAATAACAAGCAGGCACAAATCATCACTGCCGCATAAATGTCTGTACATTATTTTTGCTTCTAAAAACCCTGGGTAGGTTTTACGAGACAAAGGAGGAGTACAGAGAGAACGGGTACTGAGCCGAGAGTCTCGGGACTCGTCGACAACAATGGAGAGAAAAGGGGAGGTTCTGGCTCGGAGAATGCAGCAGTGAGCAGTCTTTGCAGTGTTTCGCACCTCCCTGTTTGCTCTGCTGCTTTAGCCGGCTCTCCCTGCTGCTGGAGCCTCTCTGTGTGAGAGAGAGAGAGGGAAAATGTACAGATATGCAGAAAATAGCCATGCTGTGTTCGTATTATACTTATGTAAAAAGAGACGGTTTCGACTCTTAGCACAGATTAATGCGACGATCTCCTCCGCCCATCCCTCCCTTCTCCAGATCCCCCACCCCGCTGAGATGAGAGTCCCTGTTTTTCTGAAGAGATCTCAAGGTGCAGAAGCTTTATTCACTTTCTGTCTCTGCTTCGTTCTGCTCGATGAGCTCTCTGTCTTTCTTTACATTAGCTCTCCCTCTGTCTGAATTTTGCCTTTTATTCTTCACCGGTGCGACCATGCAACCCACAATCGATGGTTCTTAAATACACAGCCGCTAGCCAGTAGATCGGAGTCAGGGACACACGGGGTTAAAAATGTTTTTGTTTGATTTGTTCATTTTCTTTCTGCACCCAGCGGGTTATAGAGCAGAAATAGAGAGGGATAGATGTACAAACTGAAAGAGAGTAAAGAAAGTCAGTATGTGGCTTTTTTTTTCGGTTGAAGCTGCAAAGATTGAAGAGGCTGAATGACAAAGCAAGAAAGAGAGAGAAAGAAATAAGATGGTCTGAGACAGAGTCAGAAATAAATGAGGACAAAGAAGAGTCTGCCTGTCAAACATGTTGAGCAAATGCACAAGGACGAACACCGATGGACAGACAAACAGGAAAAAGAGTAGTCACACCGCAGACAGGCAATTCATGCTGATGGCAGCCATATTGGACCAGAGTGGCGAGGTGATGGCTCAGTGTCTTCCATCGCTCACCTCCACCATCAGAAGGGAGGAGCAGCAGTAAACATTGATCCAATCCCTCCTTCAGGAGTTGGTCCCAAAGGACCCCGACCTCCGTCCCTCTGTCCTCTCTCATCTGCTGACGGCGACGCCACCGTGTATTCACTCTGCCTGACACGCCCAGACAACCTCAGCAAGCCTTAATATCAGCATTTAGTTTTTTAAACATTTAAATGTTTCTGTTGTCGTCCCTGCTGAATTGATAGCAACATCTTCTCTGTAGAACCACAGGAGGAAATCTGTAAAAGGAAACCCAGAAATACGTATTTCTAGCTGTTCCTTTGTGGTTTCTAGCTTTCTGTTTTGAATGATATATATAAATATTATAGCTTTTGGTTAACATAAGATGGTCACATTTTCCAACCTCTATGGGAAAGTGGAACAAAAGCACAGCTTTGTTCTTTCTATAACAAGATATCACTGTAAAGCTAAAAGGTGTACTGTATATTTTTCATGTAAGTGTTTGAAAGCTATTTTAGTAAATGTATGATAATGACTCAAGGTTATGGTGCATGACACAGGCTGAAAGGAAGTGAGGTCACCAGAAAAGTAAATCAAAGCATTTCATTACGAAACAGCTCCTTTGCTTAACTGAGTGTTTGAGACAAAGTCGATCTTTGAGGTTGAATGTCGTTTCTTCAGATCCGGCCTGAAGTTGCACTGAGTTCAAGATGCCACAGAAAAATGTTGCTGGGCTTGAAGTGAAAAAACAATGAAGCTTAACCTGAGGACCTGCATCTTGCTGAACATGGCAGGTTTGAATGTGCTCTGCAAGCATGTGATGCAAATGAGGAAGGAGACAATAACTAATGAGGAGCCGGTGTCCATGGTAACATGTCCTTCATTTAGCCCTGCTGTAATGTGAAATAACTTCTCTGGTTTATTATGTGCAGTGACAAAGCTGACAGACTCCTATTTTTAACACAAAACTCTTAGAGTAGCTTCGGCCTTATAGCACCTGGTAATCTAATGATTTCCTGAAAATGTAATAAAATTTGCACTTGACCTGATGGAAAGTGTAATAAAACCCAAGAATGTAATAACTTGACCAATGATGTTGTAAAATGTCTGATGCTTTTTGACAGATAATGTAATACTATGTTCATTTTCAGTCTAGTCCAGTTCAACATTTTGTGCTTTAAGAGTGTAAGATTTTTGGATTTGAAATGAAAGAGTGACTATTAGGTTAAAGTGCAGACTTTGAGCACCATAGAGAGATAGCAGAAACTCAGGGACAACATCCTGGGGTGCAATTGAGTAAAAGTCAAAATTTTCTATTTTTAGATGTACTTAAGTATTAAGTAGGGCTGTCAGTTGATTAAAATGTTTAATCGCATGATTGTCCATGATTAATCGCAAATTTTTATCTGTTCAAAACTTACCTTAAAGGGACATTTGTCAAGTATTCAATACTCTTATCGACATGGATGTTAGTACATATGCTGCTTCATGTAAATGTATGTGTATGTATGGAAAAAAACATCCACCAAGCCAAGCTGGATTGTCCTGAAATAAGCCTGTGTGCATGTTGATCCAAATCTATGAGCAGCCGAGTCCAGAAAGGAACTGGAACAAGCGGCTTTTTTTCTTCTTTTATTATTATTTTTGAATTGAATGCAGCCAATAAATAATAGAGAAAGCTGAAACTGTCTGCTTCAGTTTCCTTTTGAGCTCGACTAGTCGTAGTTGTGGATCTACACCGACTTGTGCTTCTCCGAGAGCCTCTACTGCAAAGAAACAGAGCTGTATAATTGCAGTATAGCCATTAGAGAAGCTTCTGTATATGTTAGACCGGATCAGCATCCAAGTCATCACCCATCCAAAACCATGTATCCGTGAGGCTGTTGTCTCTGATAAGCTGTTACCAAGCGATCAGTCAGTAACTTGAACCGGCACACTGGCACTTTTAAAGCCACCTTAAGCTGAGAGTAAACCCCTGAGGGCCGATGCCTCGCACTGCAGAAAAAGCTCAAACAAATAGCACTCTTTCTGCAGCCAATTTAACAGCCTGTGACTCCTGAATGGCATTTTTCTCTTCACCTCTCCATTCCCATTTTCTCTTTCTCCAGCTTGTGATCCCTGGAGTCTTCAGTATCGGGGAGGAAAGCTTCCTCCCTCCCTTTTCCATCGCTTTGTGTTTTCCCACCTTGAGGGACTGAATATCTTGTCATTGTGGGAGGGAAGGTCACATCGACACGTATTTTTCATAACTGCCCCCCCCCCCAGTTTGTGTATGACCCAGAGTCCCTGTCTTGTGTCCGTCACCGTGATGAATGAGACGTTCCATCTCGTCAACGTATTGCTGCTGACAACCAGTTTATAATCATTGTAGCTCTGTCCTGACACACCGCAAGACCTCAGCGATGAAAATGAGGAATGTCCTTTTTTAAAAAAGATGTGGGCATGTGAGTGTGTGTGGGTGTGTGATGCAGCAGATATTAATGTCAGTGCCTCATAGTGAAAAATGAGCTGTAAGAAAGTCTTCAATATGCCCAAGTTATTTCTGCTGTTAGGCAAATTTTCTGAAGCTTGCATGCTGCAAGAGTAGTGAGTCTAACTCTTGGTTGTGTTTTATAGTGGAGAAGCACTACCGCGCTACACGGGACAGTCTTCAAACGCTTTATCGCAAAATACCACAGATGGCATCAGCTTCCCTTCAACTGTAAAGACAAAGCATTTACACATCTCAGTTGGTTTCCATTCAAATGTAGCCCAAATGTTAACTAAATTTCCAGAAAATTGGCAAAAGCAAATTATATTTTAAGCCTGTTTTCAACCTCTGCTGTTATGTGAATGGTAGTTTGTCATGATAAGCAGTAGGTGGCGCTAATTATCTAGTCAGGTGCTGTTATACAGTATCATTGTAGGCTGGCCTCATACACTGTTTGTAGCTATACCTACAAAAAGTACTGCACTGTAACTTGTCAATATCCCACAAAATCAATTTGTGCATAATTAACGTAATCGGGAAGTATAAATAGCTGCAAATGCTACGAAAGGAGGAGGTCGGGGTGAATGGGAGGGTCGAAAAATACCTGACTTTCGCCCAGGAGACCGTGGTTCTTGCCCTGTGTTCTTCCCTAAACCTAAGAAAGTTGTTTTCTGTGAAGATGGAATTCTGTTTTGAACGATGTGTGCATGTAACAAGCGGAAATTGACACGTGTTGCCGGACATTCATGGGAAAATGAATGAAAAAGGAGGGATAACTTTTTCGTAAGATGTCATACAAACCGTTGTATGAGAATATGTTGATCATTGCAGAAGAAGAGGCCACTAGGGATGCTAATTTTGAAGAATTTTCTTCACCGATAACCGACCCTCTTGAAGTGATTATTAACTATTAACCGATTTGTGCCTCGCATGCAGCAGTAAGCTAGCTGCAGTATATGAGCACAACAGACAACTGAGTCAACAGTTCACCATCAGTAGAGCTACTGTAGCAGCCACGGTGCTGCATTCACTGTCTCCAGTTCATCATCAGTAGAGCTACTGTAGCAGCCACGGTGCTGCGTTCACTGTCTCCAGTTCACCGTCTGTGGAGCTACTGTTAGCAGCCACGGTGTTGCGTTCACTGTCTCCAGTTCACCGTCCGGGAGTGTTAGCAGCCACGGTGTTGCGTTCACTGTCTCAAGTTCACCATCAGTAGAGCTACTGTTAGCAGCCACGGTGCTGCGTTCACTGTCTCCAGTTCATCATCAGTAGAGCTACTGTAGCAGCCACGGTGCTGCGTTCACTGTCTCCAGTTCACCGTCTGGGAGTGTTAGCAGCCACGGTGTTGCGTTCACTGTCTCCAGTTCACCATCCGTGGAGCTACTGTTAGCAGCCACGGTGTTGCGTTCACTGTCTCCAGTTCACCGTCAGTAGGGCTACTGTTAGCAGCCACGGTGTTGCGTTCACTGTCTCCAGTTCACCGTCTGGGAGTGTTAGCAGCCACAGTATTGCGCTCACTGTCTCCAGTTCACCATCCGTAGAGCTACTGTAGCAGCCACGGTGTTGCATTCACTGTCTCCAGTTCACCATCAGTAGAGCTACTGTAGCAGCCACGGTGCTGCATTCACTGTCTCCAGTTCACCATCTGTAGAGCTACTGTTAGCAGCCACGGTGTTGCGCTCACTGTCTCCAGTTCACCATCTGGGAGTGTTAGCAGCCACGGTGTTGCGTTCACTGTCTCCAGTTCACCGTCCGGGAGTGTTAGCAGCCACAGTGCTGCGTTCACTGTCTCCAGTTCACCATCAGTAGAGCTACTGTAGCAACCACAGTGCTGCGTTCACTGTCTCCAGTTCACCGTCCGGGAGCGTTCTGCCTGGATTAATGATAGCGATTGTCTGACAAACAGTGTGTGGTTGTGCTACGTTAGCAGCTGCTAGGTAGTAGGTGCTAGTAGGTGGTAGCTAGCTGGCTGATAAACTATTTATCTATAGTTTGGGATTCATTCTGTAATTATCACTACTGTCAATGTGTACTTTATTTTTTAGTATTTCTTTTCTAAATTTATTTTTAAAAATCTTAATTTAACATTGTTTTTTGTTCTTAATCCCTTTTTCATCAGCAAAGGGTGGGGGTTGGTTGGGAGGGGGCTTTGGGGGAAAAATCCCAAAATATGGAGAGACCATCTTCAACAATTTTGTTCTGTTTATATATTTCTGCACACCTGATGTTACTCCCAATAAATGATTAATAATTATTAATTCAACGCAACATCATACACGCTGCCACAGACGCAGACGTGTGAATGTGACATCTTGTTCTACATACAGCCTGAGCACAAAAGGCTCATTACTGTGGGTATTTATACTGTTGGACAGCGGGGGGAAATGTTTGTGGTGGCCTGAAAAGATGGTCTGACACATTTTAGTGTGATGTTTTGGCAGCATGTACTGTACTTTAATGTGTGTGTGGTTCGAATTGAGACGGCTTTCACTGGCTCTTTAGGCCTTTAGACGGCGGGGAGGGGGAGTGCAGGGGTAGCAGTGATGTCATGGTTGGCACGCTGTGGACCGGACTCTAAGAGACGATAACTCTTTGCCAATATCCTGCCGCTGCCCTTTTCTAGCAGCAGCTCTTGCTGCATTTTCATGCTTCTCCTCACTCTCAGGGTGGTCAGTCGGTCTATTAGTTTCTCTCACTGTCGCTCTGATTTTATTCCCTTCTGCTCCTGTAAAGTTCATGATGAAGGTCTTGAAGTATTAATGCAAAGCTGCTTGTGTGTTTGCCAACTAGGCAATCACACGATCATTTATCGACATGTCAATATATCGTCACTTCCAGTAATGTTATTCTGTCTGGGTCACATAAAAAAACTATTAAACATACTATTGCTAAACAGGCTATTGTTAGTATCATAACTGCTCATGAAATGTTTATCTATACTGTCTATCTATACTGTAATCTATATTTTGATCTAATATTTTGTTATTGTTTTGTGTTCTGTGATGATATAAACGCCATTTCAAAGGCTTTTCCTCAATAACAAGAGTAAAGTTTTCTATTAACTGAAATGTTTGGGCATAGGAGTAAAATAGCCTGACAGATACTGGCTTTTAGAGCCAGATGTTGAGATTGATATTTTAGAGTTTCATTAAATCCAATAGTGACATTAGTTAATAATATTTTTGCTTAAGAAACCTTTAAACTGGGGTGCTGTTCTAGCTCACATGGCACCCCATGTGCCAAGGCTGAGGCCGGCCCGGGTTCGAATCCAGCCTGGAGCCCTGTGCTGCATGTCATGCTCTCTGTCTCCCCTTTCAACGCTGTCACTCTAAATAAAAATGGAAAAACTCTCTCCAAAATAATAAAATAAAAAAAAAAACAATAATAAATAAAGAAACCCTTATATTTGGTTGGTGAAGAATCAGGACCATTATACGTAACGAGTGGTTTTATATTGGAAAAATAAACTTGTCAGAGCTCTCTGGTAGAGGAATTATGACCTCAAACATAGCTTAAACACTTCTGAAATGGCATGTGTTTATTTACCGTAAAACTTCAATTAAAAGCTGAGTCCCAGTTAGATGGCGAGTCCCTTTTCTTCGCCAGGTGTGGCTACGTTTCAACAAATAAATGCAGGTCTCAGTGAGACGCTGGGGAACTTTTGTCAATGAAGACATGCTACACATTGTTTGGTCAGATGCTCCACGTTTCAGTTGTTCAGCTCATTTTACGGAAACCACGAGCACTACAGTATAATTCATTCAGACTTACCAGCATGGTAAGACGTGTGCATTATGTGGGTGTGGGTCATGAAGCAATTTTTGAATTGTTATTGCATGATTCCCAGTGATTTTTGTGCCACACAGTATTTTTGCTTGGTGTGCATCCCTACCGTATAGATGCCATTACCAAATATACGCCGGTTGAGTTCTGTGATTCAAGCCAGTAAAAGTCCAGGCTATTATTTGCAGTTTTATCATATATATTGTCAATATCAGCCAAAATATCTGCTTTAAATATCTGCAACCTCAGTCAAAAACTATTGTTATCAGACATTATTGTGTAAGTGTGTGGATGTGAGATGTGTAGGACATCACCATTGCAGCAACAAAGACTGAATGATTGCCTTGCAGAGTCCCTTCAAGGTGCAGACGAACAGGAGATTGAGATGGGTGTTA
The DNA here is from genome assembly GCA_947000775.1 of Pterois miles. Lineage (NCBI taxonomy): Eukaryota > Metazoa > Chordata > Actinopteri > Perciformes > Scorpaenidae > Pterois > Pterois miles. Next base: position 6,262,317 of record CAMQGK010000565.1, read on the forward strand.
TTACAGAAGTTGAACTAGCTTCGGTCTGATCCTGAAATACTTACATACTGAAATACCAAAGAGCTCTGACTCTTTCATCGACACATCCTCAACCTCTATCTTCTCCTCTTCTTTCTATTGATTTCTCTCTTTTAATGTGTCAGACACGGTGATGGTCAGCTAATACTCCAACCCAAGATGCAGAGTTCTCCTGAAAAGACTGGAGAGGTTAGGAAAGCACTTTGCAGGCTAATGTTCGTTTCACTCATCTCCTTATTCATGTGGTAGTGACTCATATGCTGATAACGAGTTGGAGCTATTTAAGAACCTAATTTGAAGTCATGAGGACAAAGTTTTCAACCAAATCGTTTTTGCTTTGTTGTGAATTAAAGGGGCTAGATGTACATAAGAAGCAGAAATTGACTTGTGGTGTAGGCATGAGAGAGCGTCTGTCGAAACAGTGAGGCGGCACATTATGTTGATTTAAATTAGCAACGTTAGCCGACTAAAACCACAGTATCGCCGTATATTTCACCTGCTTGGCAGGCCCAGCTGCCGACATCGGTCACACTCCTGTTTTGGAAGAAGGGCTTCACTAGATGAGTCTTTACGTTTTGACTTAACGTTTCTATGTTTAATAATGTTTTTTCGTGGTTCTGTGGAGTCTGTGTAGGAGTCTGAGTTGTGGTGGGGGCTGGTTGTTTGTTGGAGTTAGCGAACTCCATTTCTAACCAAACATTAGCTGTGGTTGCACACTGTTCGCCCTGCAGTGGAAAGCCGACCAGAGGAAAGACACTAACGAAAAACTGTCCTGCTCTCATCACATTGAAAGCAGGCTACAGGCTGATAGAGGAAACCCAGAAAGTCACAGGTCTAATTTTTTACAGACAATTTTTGTTACAGCCTGTTCACACAATAAAATGGTTTAAATGTGTTTGTGTGTAAAAACTTACATAGTCTTAATTTATATTTTATCATAATTCAGTTTAATGTTAATAAGGGAACATGTGAAGTGATTATTACGTTTCTAATGTAACATTATCACAAATACATTTGTACATCAGTATTTTGTGTCTCGTATTGCATTTTTTAAAAAAATTTTAACTAACTCACAAGTGTTACAACCCGGCTCAAAGGCTGCAACAAAAATGGGTGACCAGACAAGTTTTAAACTGGTAAAAGTCAATCATCAGTAATGTAGACGTGTGGGTGTGTGTAAATGTCTGCCGCAAACAAAAACAAAGCTGTGCCAGTGAAGGAAGGAGGCTCTCTGTGGGAAGGAAGGTTTATATCCCCACGACACCGAGCCGAGGTGAGGCTCATCATCCACCCTGCAAAACAAAAAGAACCGGCAACAGGACCCCTGGTGGAGTGGAGGGGTCGTCACAGTGGTACAAGTACAGATAAACTAAAACTAGACATAATTTTAAGTCAAATGGCTGAAAAACGCAAAGCACAGCTGTTATTTTAATTGAAGGATTTAATTATTGTCTAAAAGAAGAGCTTGCTCAGTCTTAATCACTGCCTTGGAGCGATTATTTTTGTTCCTGTAAAGAGGTTTACATCTATCAGGTTTTTGGTGGATGTTTTCAAATGTGTCAGACTTGTTTAAGGTGCAGATTAATTGCTTGCTCTTTGACTTAAGTCCCCAGCAATCCACTTATATTAAAGTTACCCCCATACTGGCTGAGTGGCGATAATAGACAATTTATCAGCAGTAATTTGCCATGGTAAGAGTTCAGGATGAAGATTAGTTTTGCGAAAACTCTGTGTACATATTTAATGTAAGACAAGAGGGACTGAAGTTTGTTTTTTTTTTTTTTTTGTTTTTTTTTTTTTAGATAAAATACACTTTAACTGATCCCTGTGGGGATATTTGAAGGATCTGCAGAGGCTTGGATATCTAGTTTCTCATTAAACCAACACTGTATTGCTGGCTCAGCAAAACACCACTTTACTGCATCGTACATCAAAGTTAAGTTGAATTTGCTGGTTTGAGCATCTCTTACAAATAAATATCCCACTCTGTGTTTGGATTAATGGCAGCTGGTTATCCCCAGAGCCAAGGCGTACTTTAAAATGTGCAGCTACGTACAGGTCTATTGTAGATTGTTAGCTATTGTTATCAAACAGTGTCATAGAATCAAAAAGTGCTAAAAAAAAAAAACAAATGCAGGTGTATGACTGAAAACACTTTTCATGCCTTTGCTCTGACAACAGCCATGGCCAGAGGCATTGTTCAGGTTGTCCATCGTCTCGGGAACGCAGTATCTCAGGAATGCCTCGAGGGAATTTCCGCTGCAGTTATCAGGCCATTAGATAGGCGTCATCGGGCGCTATAAGCACCATAGATGTGGGTCATTAGGGGCCTAATACGCCTACTACATTGTAAAAGTATAAGTGAAACTTAAAATGAACACTTTCTAATATGTAGAACTGCATGAAACGTTACGTTTTGAACATAAAGGTTTCTTTAGGGTTAGTTTGTTTAAATCACAACTGAACACACTTAGTTTAGCCTTTCATGGTACTTTGTAATATGTTTATTATGAATGTACCCATTTATATGTATTTATTTTAAATTTCATTTTGTTGTTCGTGTTCTTTCCACTCTAATCTTGTATGGACTGTCTTGTCTTATTTCGAATAGTGTCCTTGGGTGTAATGAAAGGTGCTTATAAATAAAATGTATTATTATTAGTTAAGTTGAGGGAAAAAACATCGTGTTTTGGCTTAAAATAACTATGTTATTTTAACTTAACTCATTTGAACACAAAGACAGCTACATGTTGTTGGTTTCACATGGCCTCCGACCTCCACCCCATACAGAGTTTCACGCTGCCTGACTTCTGCTCCTGTCATAGTTACTACGATCACTAGAGGTCATTGTGTTCATTTTTACCTTCTTTTGGTGAATAGATGATAAAACCTACTATTGGGTATAGTAGGCCCCTACTGACCCACAGCTATGGTGCTTATAGCGACTGATAATGCCTATTTAATGGCCTGATGACAGCTGAATCGGCTGTCAAATTTGGACTCAAGGATGAACTGATTAGATTTTGGATGTCAAAGGTCACCGTGACCTCTCAAAACATGTTTTATTGTCCATAACTCCAAAATTGTCATTTTAATTATGACAATTTCACACAAATGTCTGACAGGATAAAATGACGAAGTGACGACGTTTTGGACAGATGGATGTAAACTGCAAGTTGACGGGTTGGTGGAGGCATACAACCGTGAGACAGTAAATCTAGATTCTGTCTGCTGTCGTCTTAGTTTTCATGAATTTTCTGGATGTTTGTATATTTAAATGTAGCTGCATTGTTGTAGTCATTAGTTATTTGTCTGTGCTTACTTGGCTCACTTTTTACCTTTTTAATTTATATTATTTGAACCTTTTATTTATATTTATGAAAGCTGTTTCTTGCTATTGATTTGGTTGTGTTGTATTGAGATCAGCCACTTGTTTCATCTGTTTTTGGATGATTATTAGTTTTATTTTCATGATTTTATTAATGTTTTATTTGGACATTTTTTATGTGTGAACCCGTATGGCAGAAGCTAATGAGAGTCCAGAAAAAACAAACAAATAAACCTTGCGATGTCAATGAACAAGTTTTGGACATAATCTATTAATTATCTCTGACTAATTTGAAATGATAAATATGTTTTTTTTCACTTTTGCTAGAGACACTGTCTAACTGTAACTGGGTTCAAGACTTTAGGTGGCTTATCAGCAGCCTAACATTCAGCGCTGCCAAATCACAGGACCAGGATTAGCATCAGTAGCTAAGACTCTGGTTTCCTGTTGCTGTTGTGAACTAATGACCATGATCTCAGTTCAAGGTGTAAGTTTGTCACTATGTGTGGATTTCATCAGGGTTGATTATAGGGGCTGAGGTAATCATAATTAATGTATGCAATTACGTATTTAATCATAGTAAACAATAGGTAGCAACCATGGCATGTTTTTGAGTGTTAGTTTAGATAAGATTAATAATTAAATATGATTACCTGACAGTAATTAATCAATGTACCTTCCATGTTTTAATTTCTGCACAACTTAATATTATAACTGTTCAGAGTGAAAAATGTGGCATATTTTCAGTGGCTGGATGCATTTCAACAGTCTGCACTGCGGTCCTCAGTGATGACTCAGCATTGACTTGTTTCTTTTTGACACAAACAAATGTAGTTTTGATGCATGGCTGTACTGGTGGGGGAAGATGAGCATGGAGACCGCAGGGTCTGTACCGGCTTCTTTAATTTTCCAACCCACTTCACACCACGTTATCTCCAAGCTCAGACAATAGTCTCAGTCTGAGGGAAGGAAAGAGCTCACATTAGGCAAATGAGATTAAGACCAGGGTAATAACTTTTTGATGTCGGCCTCCATCAACCTTTGTTGGCCTGACGTGTATATGAAGATGACGCCAGAGGTATCAGTTCAGATCATTACTTAAATTCATTTTATGTTTAATAGAAAACAAGGCCAGAGTTACAGCAACGGGGCTGGTAGGGCTGCAAATAACAATAACTTTCATTTTATTTTCAGTGAATTTATAGAAATAGTATATAGATAAATGATCAAAGCTCAAAGTTTCACTTACCATCTTTCAGAGCTTTCACATCTGGTGGTCTTGATCAGTAAATGCAGCAGGCGTGTCAGGTGTCATTACATGACCCAAGTCAAGGTCCTGCTGGATAAACCTGTTCAAGGATGGTCGTTGATGTGAATGTGTCGTCTGACTCCTCACTGACATGGTGTTGTTATACGCCACTCCAGTCCTCCCTTAAATGGTTGTCTTGTCTTTGAGGGAACCAGCAGAGCTCTTAAGGTGTGAAATGTTTTGTTTGGTAAGCGCTAAATCAATCGGGACGTGATCAGTCAGAGTCCTCCCATGTTCACCTCTTCTCCCTCCCAACCTGAAATAATAGTAAAAATAATAAGAGGTATGATAGTGGTGATAAATACATTGAGTTAACTATATTAAAAACAAATTAATAAAAAAATTACATGTAATTAAAAAAAAATAAATACAAACATTACTGTATTGTATATATACTTTAATTTACATTAATCACATCTTTGTCCATAGTTAATTGTGATTACTTGCAAATTTATTGTACATTTTTTAGCTGTTCAAAAACCACATATAAATAATATATCATAAATATACATATTATATATGTATTATATATAATATATATATTCATTTCAAAATCACTACCTGCCTCAAGTGTGTGGCTGTTTTCCGCTGTCATTAATGTGACATATTTACTACGTATTGCCTTAAGTTGTTCCTATAGTCACAAAAAGAAATGGGTTTCTTGAGAAATAATAGTTGAGGAACATTTTTTCACAGCCCGTATACAGTAGATATCATATACAGTATGAGGCCATTTCTTTGAACCATTCAGTCTTCCATGTCATGGCGATACATCTGTTACCAGCAGTTGAGGCCATTTCAATATATTGTGCTTTATGTCTTATATCCAGAGACAATACCGATGTGCGCGCTGGAGGAAAAGTCTGGCTGAGCGAAGTATACACACCCCCTTTTTTCACTAATGAATTAATCGTCTTAGCTGTAAGCTTTTCTTTGCATTGTAGGCTGGAAATTAGCATTATAACAACATTAAATGCTTTGACCTTACTTGTGTGTGTTTGTGCTGATGTGGGTGGCTTTCATAGCACAATCAATATCATCCACCATCGTGCTCGGTGGTTTTCAGGATGCTGTCTGTCAGATATTACATCTGAATTATGACTTTTACATTTGAAAGAGGAGCTGTCCTTGGTACTGAACCATTTCCAGCTCTATGTTGTACTTTATAATGCACTGGCATCTTGCTGAAACTAAACTCTGATACACTGATCTTATGCTGAGTTTAAAGTTTGTCCTCCAATTTAAATTTTATTACAACTTCCTTAACTGAATTTAAGCAAACGTTACCTCAATCTGCATACTAAACTGTTTTAGTCCGTCTCCCTCGAAGGCTACTGCTCGAAATGTTTTACATGCTGTCTTCACATTCCTTGAACCCTCTCGCCATCCCACTTGCCACTGTGAATGTGGAGCATGCTATCTGGAGCAGTGCAGTGGCTGGGCCTCGGTCGATCAGTGCTCCGTTTTAGTCGCCTTTAAAACAGAGCGTTCTCGTTTTGGGAGTTCAGACGTGGATATTTATATCAAGCAGGTCAGCTGAGGAAGAGCCGGAATGAGCGGAAGCACTGTGAAGCTCTGTCTGACAAATGACCTTCCTTCCTCTGGGCCTCGCAGTTATGAGCAGAGTGGAGCAAAGACCGAGAGGGAGTGAAGAGTTCACTCTCTAAGATCCTTAAGTCAACCAGCAGAAGCAGGGCGCATGACATCCAGAGTCTACTCTGCCACAAGTTATTTTTACCAAGAAAATGGATCATGCAGATGTGTGATTTAATTCACACAGATATCCCAGCTGGATTACGCATTACTAAGTGTTTCTTTGGACTGTTGGAATTTATAAAGAATTTCTGGGATCAGGCCATAGAAACAGGTTAAGTTAAGGTTGTGACATTATCATGGCATGTCATGCATCATGCATAAAGATCTTATATGTATAAATAAACATGGCACATTAAATGTCAGGCTGGTGACATAGAGTGCTACAGGAATGTTCCCTAAACCTTGAAATGAGTTCGAGGCAATTTGGTCATTAAATATTGTCCTCATATCTCCATCAAAATCTTAAAAAATCCAATTTTTTCTTTGTGTTGATGTAAATTTTTTAAAAACAATATAGTATAACTATCTGATCAGTATTGAATCATCAGTTGGCCTTTAATTGCTATCAAAACTGTTTGAACCCTGAAAAAGTTTTAATAGATAAATCAATTGATACTCCTTTTATTCCTTAATTAGGAAAGAAGTTTTATGTTTTTAGCGCTCTCTCAGCGTGATGCTTTTTAAAGCAGAGAAGCGCCGGATTCAAAGCTTTGACACTCAGTGACAATTACTGAAATTGCACAGATTCAGTCTCTAGTTGCAGAAGGATTTTTATTTTAAGTCTTTTGTTGTGGACCGAGTTAAGTGCAGAAATGTGTCACAATGATATGCTAACGATAAGCACAGCTTTGATGTAGAAAACCACTGAGTTAGAGGAACCAAATGATATGATAAGAAGAAGCTAAGAGTATTTAGTGTAAGATTGATTCGGCTGACAAAGAAAGCAGGGAGCCAGAGATGAGAGGTATTTTAAAATGGTGCAAGTAGACTTTATCAGTTAGTGTGAACATTTTCATAAGATTCTCCAAATGCCTTTTGGCTTAAAGTCGCTTCATGTGAAAGGATGATGCTCCTCTCTGTCTGGGATGCCAGGGAAGGAAAGCCACAGGGATGAATAGATGAGGGCAACTTGGCTGAACATTGCACTCTTCAAAAGGACGGTTTAAACAAACACATTTAAGCTGAGGAACAGATGCCGGCCTGCCTGAGGAGGCTTTAAGCTTCAGACTGTATCTCAGTGATTGCAGTGAGGCCCTCAAGGCTGCCTCACATTGAGTTGCAAATTTCCAGTAAATGCCTTGTTATCTAACACAATTTACAGGGTTAAAAGACAGGCACAATGATGGATGTTTGTCATGAATATCACACGGTTTTCTCTGTTACCCAACTCTGGCTTTGACTTTTATATGCACTGCTCTGCTGTAAATATGCAAACACCTATCTTGAAATATGCCTGCAACTAGTACTGTTAATAGTTTTAAGGAGCTTTATTTTTCTTGAAAAAAGGTGAATGCAGTAGTTTTTATTTGTGCAGGCTGCAAGGATACAGACAGAAAAAGGCTGAGATGGTGTTGCATGGACTGTAGGAGGTGGAGATGTTTAATCAAGGCGTGTCTGACGCACTGCAGAGATAAGTCGATTCAAGACTCAAGTCATCGAAAAATCCATCAGTCTTCTCCATTTGATGGCTTTTCTTTAGGCTGAGCACATTTGTCATGTTTCATAGGAAACCAAACCTTTTATGTGAATGTGACATCCATCATTGTCGCCAAAGCTGTTAAAATGTAGATGTACTTTTTAAGAAGAAGAAGAAGAAGAAGATATTCCTTTATTAGTCCCGCTAGGGGAAATTCAATTTTTTCACTCTGTTAACTTATACACACACATGCACAAACAGGACCATATACATGCAACAATTGGAGAGATGTCAGAGTGAGGGGGCTGCTCCTGACAATCGCCCCAAGCAGTTGGGGGTTTGGTGCCTTGCTCAGGGGCACCTCGGCAGTGCCCAAGAGGTAAACTGGCACCTCTCCAGCTACCAGTTCTTGGTCCATGTCGGGACTTGAACCGGTGACCCTCCGGTTCCCAAGCCAACTCCCTACAGACTGAGCTACTGCCGCCGCTGTTTTTTTTTTTTTCTTTTAGATGATTTTCTTGCTACCTTTCAAACAAAAATTCAGCAGTAATAGAGCATGGCAATGACCGTCACAAACTTTAATTATTTTTAAATTAATTGCAAAAAAAAAAAACAATTACTTTGTGTGTTTATTTTTGTGTTTATTTCTACTCTCACAGTGCTCATCTTAAATGAATCTAGGTTCCTAGCTTTCAGATGATGTGCACCACCTCTATATGACATCGACTGTTGTCCTATCTCCCCCTAAAGTACCCCTGTACCCCCCTAAAAAAAGAGACAGAAACAGGTCTAATGTGGGTGTCAGAAGGTTAAATGTCCCGTCTGTTGTTGTGAAAACTTGCTTAGAAGCAAAGACTGTTGGACTTTTTTTAAAACTTAAATTCAAGAAATTTTCATAAACTGAAAAGGTTGAAAAATCTAATTTCCTAACCTGAGGGCCATGTGGTCCCACAATAGTGATGTTACATGCTAAACGGTATGAAGTTGTCTGGTCATCACCATGTGCATCAGTAGAGGATATTTAAATTGTATGCATTCAGGAATTCTGCTCTTCGTTTGAATGGTCTGTGTCCCAACATGTTTAATCAAACGATGTTCTTTAAAGCTGCTGTGGGTGGAAAGGGAGCAAATCTGATATAATTATAAAATATGATTAAGTTATTTTTATAAAACGGTCACTACATCCTGACAGTAGTGTATGAGACAGGCAATCTGAAAAAAATCATTTGCCTCTGTGTCCTCCAGTGCTCCTAATGGCATCTGCAAAATTTCAAAGACCGGAGGAAAACAACCAATCGGAGTCGAGTTGGAGCCTGCCGTCTCTGACCAGCTGTCAATCAGTCATGAACTCTGATCAAATGGTCAAACTTGGCAGCGCTGATAAAATATGAATCAATATTCTGTTACTGTAATGAGTATTTCTCTTAAATGTTTTCAGAAACATCTTGTAGTTACTGTGTAGCTGTAAAATGAGAAAAATTTTGTGGCAGCCATGTTGAGATCAACTGAGGAAATACCAAGCACCGCCCACCAACAAGAGCACAGCCAATAGGAACGCTCTCTGAAATGACCTACGATTGGTCGAAGTCTCTCATCACTGACTAGATTTTTTAAAGCCTGATTACAGAGCCATGACAAGGAGAAAAGGTCTAGTTTTCTCTCAGAACACTTGAATTACAATAAGCTGAAAGATTATTATGTTTTTTTGCCAAATGATGCCAAAAATATACTGCCTACTGCCACTTTAATATATGTTCTTAAATTAGAAGAAGAAGAAGAGTCTCCTTTATTAGTCCCAGTGGGGAAATTCAATTTCACTCTGTTTAACTTTACATGGTACATGCACACAACACACACACACATGCAGTAATGGAGAGGTGTCAGAGTGAGGGCTGCTCCAGACAAGCGCCCGAGCAGTTGGGGGTTTGGTGCCTTGCTCAGTAGCAAGTAGTAATTAGGATTTTGAGATTAAGTTTCTGCAGAACATCATAACTGGACTTTTTGATTCAGGTCATTAAAATCTTCCCATTCAGACACATTTTTAGTATTTGAACCCCAAACCCTCCAATCAGCAGGTTTATTACTGCAGTTATTACTATCTGGTGGTTCAGTATGGCTACATGAATGAGTCCTAAATCTCAGAAATGACTTTGCATTTTAGCACTTCTGTGTCCCTCCTGTGTTTTTTTTGTTTGATGCCTGAAATAAGGTCCGTGGTTAACACAAGCTCATGCGCCGGTGGGGTAGTTTGTTTATAGCTTAACATTAGGTTTTTATTTCTGCATTTAAGCTTCAAAAATCATTATTTATTTGTGTAGATCATCTAGTTGAACTAAGAGTGTATGTGTCATAAGCTCTGTGTCAGAAACGTTTATTTTCTGCATAATCCAGGTTGCTGGTTGACCTAGAAAACTGTGTCATCCCTGCAGCACTCTAAACCGGCGAAGACTTCATTAAGGCTAACGATTATTTACATTATTGAATAATCTGCTGGCTGTTTTCCTCATGTGGTTGTTTGGTCTATCTGACCTCAGAAAACTTAAAAAAAAATGCTCATCACAGTTTCCTCTTGCTCTGATGTCATCAGATGTCTTGTTTTGTTAAACAAAACATTAAATTAAATTTACTAGAAAGTTAAGACAAGGAAAAGCAGTGCTTTTTTAAACAATTGACAAGCTTCAATAAGAGAATATTTTACTCAGAAAATGATTCAAAAGATTAATTGATTATCATAACAGTTGCTGATTGTCTGGCGACCAGCTAATCGCTTAATTAATTCACAAAATAGCAGAATTGATAAATAAAACACTGTTTTATTCTGATTTATAGGCTGTTTGAAAAGAAAATCTTGAAATTGGAGTGTTACAGGACCTTTTCAAGCCTTGGTGCAGCAATGTCACCTCCAGATTTCTGTCCATTAGCTGTTTGGGAGTGAAATGAAGCTGATCTGAGCAGTGACGGTCGTCTCAGACGCTCTTCTTTGTTGATGCTCTCTGACAGCAGTGATTTTCAGACTGACATAGAGTGCCTTTGTTGTTGTAGTGTCACGTTGTACCAGTCTGCAATGTCAGCGAGCAGGCAGCCATCAACGGCAGCTAATGCAGCCTCGTTTCACCTGAGTGAAGCACATCAGGAGGTCAAAGGGACACTCCGTCTCTCTGGGCTTCATTCTTCTGAACGTGGATTTACAAATTCATACCTTGACGCTGGCGTATCGGTATCTGTATCGAGGCTGCCTCAGTTGTCGGCGTTAGAAGTATCAAAGCAAAAACTTGCAAATCATCGCTCACCCTCGCAGCTGAGCTTAGTCATCGTGCTGTGAAAGTGGACGCGTCTGTGGGCAGATTCTGCTGAAGTGTTAGGACTCCTCCTGACTGCAACACCAGCATGTTTATTTGATCAGTGACACCAGTATCATCGCTCTCCGTCCATCAACAAAATCCTTCAATCTCCCCTCCTCACTCGCTCCACGCAGCAGTCAGCTGAGTAAAAAAAAAAAATCATTGTTTTCTCTCTCATATTAGTGAAGATAACTGCATGCGTCTGCAGGAGGAAAAAAAACATATGGCCATCAGTGTGTTGCCATGGTAACATCAACAGAGGGAGCCATATCCTCTAGTTTGCTCCAGTGATGCTCTCTGGATGTTGTTATGAAGCGTATGTGATTTCTGCTTTTATTGTGCTTGACGAGTTTTCTTTGGTCTGCAGAGTTCATGAGGTTCAAGTTTTTGTTTTTAACGTCTGTTTAGAAAAGTAGTTTTTTTAGTGTGGCGGTATCTTTGACCTCCTGGTTCTGATTTATTGTGGCATGCTTCTTATTGTCTGCCCAGCCGTGGTTACTGCTGTTCATTCCCACAAGCCAGACGATTTAGCACCTGTCACAGTCGTCTGACACAGTGGCAATTCAAAGTGCTGCATAGGTCACCTGGAGGAGTTTAAACAGGATAACATAAAAAATAACTACCAGTTCTTAGAAAGTAACTACAAAGTTTAATCAATATAATGAATCAATAAAAATAAATAGAGAAGACATACACAGGTGATACTGTAGAACAGAATGATTTGTCCTGGGGGCCACATGAGAAACCCAGATTGTTGCCGGGGGCCAAACAAATACTGTCAGACATAACCTCTATTTTATTGGAAACATACTGGGCACTTATTTTTCATCATTTATTATCCTGCAAATCACTCCAAACAGCATATTATTATTATTATTAACCGTATAGGTTTGTTTTGGTAGTGATGTTTCCACTAACAAAACTTAACATAAACACTTACATTTAACTTAACATTAACACTTACATTTAATTTAACATTAACGCTTATATTTCCTTCTTTGGTTGAATGCAGCTTTGTAAAAAGTTCTTGCTGCTTTTGTGTCTTAGCCAGCAGCCCCTCAGCTGTCCTCTCCTTCTCCAGGCAGGTTTCTGTAGTTTTCTGCATGTTTTGTCTCAAAGTGCCGATCCAAGTTGTATTCTTTGAATACAGCCACAAGTTTGTTGTAAACTAAGCACACAGCTTTACTTCCTGGGCTGGGCAGAACCATCACGAGGGCCGGTTCTGGCCTGCGGGCCGTATAATGCCCACATGACATCTTTTTAATGAGTGAAATAAGATAGAAGGTTAAATAAAAATAAATTTACAGCCCAGGAAGAAATACAAGCTAATAGTCCCAAGTTTTGCTTTTTGAAGCAAACAAACATTTTAAGGCTCAAATTTAAAGAACTGAGAGTTTGAGCAAAAACAGAAGTTACATTTGAATAGATTTTGTACAGTGAACGAGTAGGTTTTAAATTTAAACATAATCAGACATGTTATTCCACATACTATACATGAAGCAACTGATAAACTGTTGTCAAAGGTTCATGTGGAAAATACATATCAGAAATGTCATTTGGTCCGAACTCTGTAAGTGATTTGCTGATTAAGATGATTTCAAAATCAATTCTCTGACATTCCCATCAGCCTCGGCTGTACTGTGCGTAGTGCTGATTATCTCACAGCTAATCTCGTGTCCTACTGGATCCATCAGTCTGGTGTTTTTCAGGCTCAATTAGGACTGTATGCTAGAGGACATCTCATGCTTGTGGTGATCCACAGTTTTTGAGAAAACTATTTCATTGACTGTTTTATCACTGACGGCAGACTCCTCACTCCTCTGAGCTGGTTGGTAGGAGCTGCAAGTGATCAACAGTTTCTTCAGTAGCAAAAGGCATTTCCTCCATTCAGCTAGGCTAAAAACAAGCCTTACCTAGTCTGTCACAGGTCACATTTTGACCTTTAGCATGGCTCAAAAACTGCACTCTGCGTAAATACAACTTTTGATGAAGGCCGGATTAGTATCCAAAAAGAGTTTTCATGATCTGAATTTAGAGAGGAGAAAAAAACTCCTTACTGACATTTGTTCATATGAAAAAGTTACATTGTGTTTGCTAGATAAAAGGAAAATGTACTGGAATATAAAATGACTGAATTCAGCTCACGTTTTTCATCACTCTTAATTTTTAATGCCATTTAGTTTGCTGTAGAATAAGGAAGCCTAAAATACAATCATGAACTGAAAGCAGATAATATGGCTGTGATTATCATCAGTAGTATAACAGCTACTTATTCAGTGCCTGACTCTCACATGGTCTAGACTTTTAAGTACCACGCTGATTACCTTCTAGATATAGGAGCTGAGTTTTGTCTTTAATGTACGAAATTACTTTTCTTATCAGTTCCATTCAAACTCTCATTCATCTTAACTGTCGATAATGTCTCAATCCTTTATATGTCGCAGTATCTGAAGCTGAGAATGATTTACATCAGAGGTCTTTCATGGAAAACACATGTTGACAGCCTAGATCCTAAAAAGATGGAGGGGCACTGCAAACTCAGGGGATGCACTGAAGATCCCGGTGGATGGTGGAGTCACACTATTATTAGACCTCTCTAATATTAGAGCCTGCATCTGTGCTGAAACAAAGGGGAATTAAAAGCTTAACGTCACCCCTGGGTAGAATTAAGTGCTGATGCATAATTATGTTGAATATGCATAAGTATGTATGGGAAATGTGCTCATGATGAAGCGCATTTTGTGATATGTTCTTTGTTTTTGTGTGTGGATTTCCATGCTTGTGTTTTTAATAACCAAATCATTAACATTTCTGGCTTGCGATGTAAAAATTAGACTTCTTTTCAACCAGGAACAAATTGCAAAGTGCTTAGCTTCCTGTCGGTGTCCTGAAAAGCAAATTATATTTTTAGTTTTTAAAAACCTAATATCAAAGGCAAATATTGTTAGTGCGTGTTCTTATTGCTTTTTAAAATATTTTAAACCTCACCCAATGGTCATCTGACCTGTTTCCTGTTCCAGCTTTTGTTCTTGCATTGATGGAAGCAGGAGGCAAGTGGTAGGCTACCTGTCTCTATACAGCGACTGCCCCACATACGATGCAGAATGCAGTATAGTAAATCTCCTTGACTCAAAGAGGTTTTCCAGATCAGGTCTGGATGTCGTCCAGCTGGATGTCTTCAGCCAGGACGGCTGAGCGTCATCTTGTTTACCTCGTCCAACCTTCACCGCCTTGATGAAGTTGAATTGTAATCTCAGGTTTATGTGCTAACATAATGTTTTCAATCCTCTCCTTCAGGACAAAGAACTCTCCACCACAGAAGTGATGTCCTAGAGACCGTGGTCCTTGTCAACCCTTCAGAAGACACTGTTGTGTTAGAAGTAAGTTTGTCAATCGATTCAAATATTTAATCACGATTAATCGCTTGATTATCCATAGTTAATCAAAATTCATCACAAATACTCTTGGGAGTGGGCAAATATGCTGCTTTATGCAAAAGTACTTTATGTATGTATTTTTTATTGGAAATCAATTTACAACACAAAGCAATGACAGATATTAGGTACTGCATTGTAGCATAAAAAATATGCTCAAATCATAACATGGTAAACTGCAGCTTGTCAGTGTGCTGACTTGACTACGACTTAGACTACCGTCTACCGTTAGAACGTTGGAACGTTATTTAAGCTCCTTTGAAACAAGCTAGTATGACGTTTGGTAACAAGGGATTCCTTAGATTTTCTAGTTTTATATATCCTATATATGTATCTTCTCTTTAGCTTTAAAACTGAGTCTGCGTCAATCTAAAAATCACAATTCGCGTTAATGCATTAAAGA
Organism: Pterois miles; assembly: GCA_947000775.1. Taxonomy (NCBI): domain Eukaryota; kingdom Metazoa; phylum Chordata; class Actinopteri; order Perciformes; family Scorpaenidae; genus Pterois; species Pterois miles. The sequence goes on from CAMQGK010000565.1 coordinate 6,277,382, forward strand.
AAATAGTGATGAAACCAATTCTTTATTGTTGCGTTAACTTTGACAGTCCTAATTAGAGATAATGTCATGTAAAGTCAGTTTATTTATATAGCACAGCTTAAAAACAAAAAACTGCGGGTCGACCGAAGTGAGTACAGAAATTGACAAATTACACAACGACAAAAACTTAACTTAAAACTAAAATTATTTTAATAAATATTTGACCAAGCTGCTATGGACAGAGCAAAACATTTTCGAGTTGAAAAATAAACATGTCAGGGCTGTCTGGTGGATTAAGTATGTAATGGACACGCTGTTTCTAAATGATCATATTGTTGCCCTTTCTTGTACTCCTCATCAACGACATATACATCAATACCAGTAAATACATACAGTATAAAATGTACAAAACTGGGATTTAGTTCAGGATCTATCTGATCAAAGAAAAGTAACTTATTTGCTTGACAGTTTCTGATCGTAGTCTCCAAGGACGCATATCAGTCAGTATAGAGTATTGCTGTGATGAGATATGTAGCTAATCACCTCCTCCTTATTCGTTAAGGATGTAGATTATAAGAAGACTGGTGGCAGCTGAGTCTCTTAGATCTTTCTGGTTTTTGCAGAGAAATGGCCAAACATTGTTAACCTTGACACAAGTGTTGCAGGCCTTTCTCTTTGTATCTTGGAAAGTTGTCTCACCTTTACTCGTCCTCTGCCCCCCCCTTCCTGTCCCAGATCCAGTCTCTAGTCACAGACTCAGCAGGACACAAGCTTCTGGTCTTGAGTGGACAGAGCTCAGATCACGGTGGCCTTCTTCTCCAAACTGGGGTTTTCACCTACCAGACCTTTTCGCGTGTCTTTGCTGATCCTGGGGTGAGTCGCATCTACTGTCCTCTGACACTGACAACAGTGTGATGAGATTAGGGCTGGGGGATATGGACAAAATCTGCTGTCTCCATATAGATCATTTCACAGCTCAATAACCATATATATCATGATAAAGCTTGTTTTCTCATAATTCAGTAAGTAAATTGTTGAGATGAAATTTTTGATGAAATGAAAATGAACATTTTTGGGAATCGTGGAGCAATCTGGAATGCGGCATTTTTGACAGGCTACGGTAGATTATCATTATCTGACACTGGTATCATCTGTCAATTGTTCATCATCCCAAATTAGATAGATATATAACATTAGTCTCTAAGTCTCATCTGGACAAAGATAAGCTAGCTAATGATATGTGAACTGAATACTAAGAAAATGTTGGCTAATACTGCATATTTAATCTACCGTCATTTTGCAAATTGAAACCCATAATGTTAGCTTACCTCTGTGTCTGACTGTATTCTATATACACTACAATTCGTTTGTCTTTTGATATCTTGTGATATCTTTTGACACTTGCAGTAAACAGCCAGTGGACAGTTTCAAGTGAAATCAGTGTGATGGAGTATTAGGGCCACATTGAGGAAGAAAAGAGATGTTGAGAATTAAGTCGCAATATTACGAGAACAGTCATAACTTTATGTTAAAAAAAAAAAGTAAAGAAGTTATTTCCCGCTCCATGAAAGAGGCAGTTTCCTCCTGGTCCTCCTGGTTTGTTGCACAGCTTTTCAAGGTCCTGATACTGATGATAATGTGGTGCTGATGTGCCAAAAGTATTTTGTTTATTTGTGAAACCCAAACTAAAGAATAACATAAAAAAAGATGCTCCATGTCACTAATTTTCACACAGGCGGCACGCTGCTCTATTTCCCCTCTAAAATAACACGTAAATCTTACGACTTTATTCTCATAATATTAGGACTGTATTCTCATTAGGACTTTTTCTCTCGTAAAGTTATGAATTTATTCTCAAAGTCATAAATTAAAGAGAAAAAAAATGAATAAATGTGTCTAGCTATACACCGACTGTTGTATGTATGCACACAAATACAGAGTAATTGGATTAAGTCGATAGTTTGAGTCTTCTGCTCTGTGTATAATGATGTCTCAATAACATTTCATCACATGATTCCATTGAAAGACAATAAATTGTCATATTGAATTATCGCCCAGCCCTAATTACAAATGTACTCTGCATGAATTCATGAATGCGTTTCAGTGTTTTAAAATAGTTTAATATGAAATAATATATGAATGAGCTGACACATTTTAGGATTGTTTTTCTTGACACTTTGGGCAAAAATACACAAAGAACCTTCTCACCTTCCAATTTAATTGATCATTTTGTTTTTAAAGTGATATTTAACACATACCTTTGACACAAAGATTGTCTGCTGGGGTATTTTATTTATTTATGTATATTTTTCAGCATGTCTTTGCAACACGTCGGCCACATTTATCCATTCATCCCTGACTGATGTGTCTGGGTGTGTCCCTCCTGCAGGTCATTGAATTACTGGGTACAACTGCCCCCAAGCAGCAGGCTACACTCACTGTGTCCTGCCGCGGGGAGGTGGGCTGGAGCTCCCTGGGACAGCAGCAGACCCTGCAGGACTTTCTGGAATACAAACTAAACCCTGAGTCAGTTCTTCCCAAGATGGAGGGCGTCACAGAGTTCACAGAGTACATCTCTGAGACGGTCGACGTCCCCTCGCCTTTTGACCTCCTGGAGCCTCCCACATCCGGAGGCTTCCTGAAGCTGTCCAAGCCGTGTTGCTACATCTTCCCCGGCGGACGAGGAGACTCCGCTCTCTTTGCTGTGAATGGCTTCAACATCCTAGTGGACGGAGGCTCTGATCGGAAGTCATGCTTCTGGAAGCTGGTTCGTCACTTGGACCGCATTGACTCGATGCTACTCACACACATCGGCGCCGACAATCTCCCAGGTATCAACGGGCTGCTTCAGAGGAAGATAGCAGAGCAGGAGGAGGAGCATTCTCAAGGCTCCACCAACTACAGTGACTGGATGAAGAACATGATCTCTCCTGAACTGGGTGTGGTTTTCTTCAACGTGCCAGAGAAGCTCCGTATGCCAGAATCTAATCTTAAAGTGAAACGCAGCATCGAAGAGGCCTCCCTGACTCTGCAGTACCTGAACAAGCTGGGAATCAAACCAGAGCCTCTCTTTCGAGTGGTCAGCAACACCATTGAGCCAATTACTCTGTTCCACAAGATGGGAGTGGGCCGGTTAGACATGTATATTCTCAATCCTGTCAAAGACAGTAAAGAGATGCAGTTTTTAATGCAGAAGTGGGCCGGCAACAGCAAGGCCAAGACTGGTATTGTGCTGCCCAATGGGAAAGAAGGAGAAATATCTGTGCCCTACCTGACATCTGTTACAGCCTTAGTCGTATGGCTGCCTGCCAACCCAGCAGAAAAGATCATTAGAGTGCTGTTCCCTGGAAATGCACCACAAAACAAGATCCTAGAGGGGCTGGAAAAATTAAAGCACCTTGACTTCTTGCGCTATCCTGTAGCCACACAAAAGGATATCGCTGCCGGAGCTCCTCCCTCTGTTATAAAACAAACCAAGTTAAAACAAAGAACAGACAGCAAAGAGAGTCTCAAGTCGTCCCCGAAGACTACCGCAAAGGCCTCAAAGAAAGAAACTGAAGGACAAGATGATGTGTCTGCCGCCACAGAGGCAAAGAGTGACTCTGTCAAGGAAAATATATCAGAGAAAAAAGAGGAGAAAAAATCTACTAAAACTATAAAATCTAAAAGTGAAGTGCCAGAAAAGAAAAAACTCCTGAAAGAAAAATCCTTGAAAAAGCACTCGAAGGAAAGGGTGTCAAAAATGGATGAGAAAAAGGACAAGGAAAAGAAAGAGATCAAGAAAGTAAAGAAAGACGACTCCACTAAAAAAGATGAAAAGAAAGATGTTAAGTCCAAAGACGACAAAAAGAAGGACACGTCCAAACCAGAGCTGAGAAAAATTACAAAGCCTGACCTGAAACCGTTTACACCAGAAGTCCGAAAGACATTACACAAAGCTAAAGCGTCAAGTAAAGCAAAGACTGGAAAAAAATCAGCAAAGGCTTTACCCGCTGAGCCGAAGCCAGAGGAGCCAAAACCCGAAACTAAACCAGTAGAGAATGGAACCGTCGAGGCCACGTCTGTTCCCTCAACACCCGAAGACCTCACTAAGGATTTTGAAGATATGAAAACAGCTGAAGTTGTGGCTGTATCAGCAGAGCCTCCAGACAGTTATGAGCCGACGGCACAAAGCCGAGAGAAACAGGAAGCACAAGAAACTGTATCTGAAATCCCACCTGGCACAAAGTCCCCAGACAAGACATCAGCCCCAGAAGCAAAAGTTGATGACAAAGACTTGACACGAGAGAGAGAAATGGAGGAGGCTCAAAAGTTTGAGGATGAAGGAGCAGCATCACAGGATGAGGACGAGGAAGAGGAGGAAGAAGAGGCCCCAGCTGCTGCAAAGAAAACAGTAGAGGAGGTAGAAGAAGATATGGGAATAGGTGAAGAGGAAGATGAGGGAAAGGATGATGGGCTTGACAGGAAACACGAGTTAGAAGAAATGGAGAAATCAGAAAATCTCTCAGCTAAGGTTGTGACGAAAGAGGACCTACAAATGATTCCATCTGAGGAAGAGGAGGAGGAGGCAGTGGAGAAAGCTGAACTGGAGGAGGTGGAAGATTTAGATGTAATAGCAGATGAAGAAATCAAACCTGAACATGCAGCTGAAGAAGAAATGGTCACTGAAAGAAAAACAACTGAAATTCTGGCTGCAGCTGAAGAAGAGGAGGAAGAGGAGGGCTACCTGTCGCATGTTGGAGGGGCCACAGCTCCCATAACCTCTGTAGTTCAAGGAGCCGCTGCAGCTGAGCCCGTCTCCTACATCCAAGATGAAACCATCCCTGGCTACTCCGAGACGGAGCAGACCATCTCTGATGAAGAGATTCATGAGGAGGCCGAGGAGAGGATACCGCACCTTCAGTACGACGTAGGTGCCTACGACATCTCCGTTCCAGATCAAACCGGATCATTCGTAAACATTCACGGCATGAGGGAGATGCAAGCCGCAGCTATGACGGAGAAAGGTTTCATCCCAGGCGTGCAGGAGCAGGTGTCAGTGTTCACCAACATCATCACTGCTCCTCTGGCTGAAGAGGAGCACGTGTCTTCTGCAACGTCCATCACAGAGTACGACAAAGTGTCCTCTTTCCCGACTTCTATCGCCGAGGACCAATCTGTAGCGTCTGTCGCAGCGCCTCCAGCCGAGGAACCGCCCAAAAGCCCCGTTACGACCCCACCTGACGCCAGCCAAGGCAAAGAGCAGCCGCTCTCTGCAGGAACTCTTTCACCACCTTCTTTAGAGGAAGACAAACAATCCAAGTCTCCGTCTGATGATTTACGGCTTCCTGTTGCAGAAGTGAAGGCGGCAGCTAAAGCTCACGATGAAGAGGAGGAGGAGGATGAAGAGGAGGAGGAAGACCAAACTCCTAATGTTGACATTTCACTTGAGAAGCTCCAAGAGGGCTATGCTTCATCCAAATTATTACAGGGTAAAGAGACAGATATCGAAAAACTTACTGACACAGTCTCTCCAGTTTCTATACAAGACACCAAACCAGTCCACCTACCAGTCGAAGAGGAAAATATAGATGCTGTTGCTCCTAAAGATATTTCATCTGTTGTGCCTACTAGACCTTTTGGATCAGACTCGGTGACTTCAGAGAGTGAAGAGCGCTGCTTCAGTCCGGATGATATCACTGTGAAAATGGCTTCCCCTCCCCAGTCCGGACCACCGAGTGCAGCTCACTCTCCTCTTCGTCAGTCACCAGTGGAAGACAAGATGAAGGTCTTCCCTGATTTGGAGGAGCTCCTCGACGTCGCCACGACAACTGAAGACATGACTAAAAAGAAAGATGAAGCAGAGACACAAAAAGATGTTGACAAACAGAAAGCAGATCAGCATGAAGATGTTTCAACATCTTTGGATGAATCACTTGACATAAAAGAGGTTCAAGTGATGAAGGAGACAGAAAAAGACACAAAGACACAAACAGTCCCTGCTGTTGCTCCATCTTTAACAGAGGTTCAGTCACCCATGTTAGGGAGGGATTCCCTCTTATCATCTGGACAAAGTGATGAAGATGTTGACGACAGGCTCAAAGAGAAAGAACCTGAAGTGCCGATTACTGGTAAACTTCCAGAAAGAGACAGTCGTTTCCTGGACGATGATGATAGCAAGAAAGATGATGATCATGATGATAAATCTTCTGTTAAAACCGTCAAAGTGGAACAGGTGAAAGAAAAGGACGGCACCACTGATGAACTACAAATCAAGGATGAACAAAAACAGAAATCTGTCATCCAGGAAGAAGTTTGTGCTGTTAAGTCCATCTCAGATGAAAAAGCAGAGAAAGAGGCAGTAAAGGATGTTACCCCTGACATTAAACCCATCAAAAAAGAGCAAATCGCAAAGGACATTTTTGGAGCTGATAGAGCCGTTAAAGATGAACAGAAAGAGCCTGAAAAGGACCAAACTCCTGACGTCAAAAAAGAAGCAGAGATGGAAACTGTTACTGCTGAGGTCAAACAAATCAAAGAGGAACAGAAAGATGATGAATTTGACCTCAAAACCAAAGGCGAGGTTGAGGAGACTGATCTAAAAAAGGATGATGTGCCTACTAGTGAGATGATTTCAAAAGAGGAGAAGGAAAAGACAGACAAGGGTGATTTATCTTATATTAGCCCTATAAAGACTGAAGAGAAAGACATGGAAAAGGTCCACGTCGCAGATATCAAGCCTGTTAAAGAGGAGATGGAGAAAGAGGTAAAGGACGATATGCCTATTATTGATCCTACTAAAGATGAGAAGAAAAAGGAGACAGAAACATCTGATATCAAAGTGATTGAAAATAAGAAAGAAGAAAAAGAGATGGAAAAGATAGATGCTTCTGCTACCAAGCCGTTTACGGATGAGCAGAAGGAAAAAGGGAAAGAAGTGGATGAAATCACGGCTGCAAAACTCACCAAAGAAGAAACGATTGGTAAGGTTGATACTGTTGCAAGGAAAGAAGAAAAGGGGCAAGAGAGTTGTAAAGAAGCTATCTCACCCATTAGCTTCACCACGACAGAGAAGGATGCAACAGCAAGTAAAGAGGCTGCCAAACCAACCACAGAGCAAGAAAAAGAGACAAGTAAAGATGATAGTTCTGACACCAAACTTTCCAAGGAGCAGGAAAAAGACATGACAACAAGCAAGGATGAGGCTCACATCTTCAAGCCTACTATAGAAGACGACAAGAAGGAAGACATAAGTAAAGATGATACTGCTGCTATAAAACTTACCAAGACAGAGGAAAAACTGAAAACTATGGAAGATACTTCTGCTGTTAAACCAACACTTGAAGAAAAGGAACAAGAGGAAAGTAAAGATGCTGCTGCCATCAAACTGACCAAGATGGAGGAAGTAAAAGTATATAAAGATGATGATCTCTCTGCAACATCAACCAAGCTAGAAGCAAAAGAGACACTTACGGATGCCGTCAAACCAGTCGTGGAGGAGGAAGCAGGCCAGGAAACAAATAAAGATGTGACTTCTGCTGTCAAACCAGCCAAGATGGACAAAGAGGATGTAATGATGAGCGAAGACATTTCCGCTGTCAAAACGTCCTCAGATGAGTTTGTTGCTAAACCCACCTCGCAAAAGGAGAAAGAAATCAGTGAAGATATTTGTGCTGTCAAATCAACAACCGAAGCAGAGAGAGAGAAAGCAGTAGACAAGGAGGAAACTGTCATTGAGGAAGTGTCAATTCAAGATCAAAGTGTTGCTATCAAACCCATCGAGGAAGAAAAAGATACAGCAATAATTAAGGATGACTTTTCTGGTAGCAAACCTACCAAGGAGGAAGAAAGAAAAGACGCTGCTGGTGTAAAAACCCCTGCAGATGGGAAGGCAGACATAAAAGATGTAAAACCAATCAAGGAGGAGGCAAAGGAAATCACAAAGGATGACAAATGTGATAAAGAAAAGAAACTACAAGAAGATGAAATGGAAAAAGAGAAAGAAAAGTCTGATTTTGTATCCATTAAGGAGCAGGAGGATGATACTTCTGTCAAAGGCATGACGGACGACAAAGAGGTGGAAAAAAGTGATATTACTGACAAACAGATGAAAATGCAGGCAGTCAAAGAGCAGGAGAAGGCTGATATCTCTGTTCACAAACCCATTCTGGAGGAAATTAAGGATAAAGAAACTAAAAAAGATGACACAAAAAAGGAGAAAGAAACCGACTCCAGTGATGAACAAGCCAAGGATGTGAAAGAGAATGAGACATCTGAAGTTGAAACCATCAAGGTTGAAGTCAAACAGAGCAGTGATGAAGCTGAATCCACCAAACAGGAGGCAGAGAAGGAGATGTACAGTCCAACATTCAGCACCAAAGACGAAAAGAAAGGGAAAGATGATTATCGTTTTGAGCCTGAATCTAAGAAGGATGATAAAAAAGAGGTAGATCTTCCCGTGTCTCACGCTTTGGAAGAGGAGAAAACTAAAAAAGATGACATTTGTGGTGTTAGTGATAAGCATATACATGAGGAAACCTCTGATAAGCTTACTGGAAATCAGAAAGAGAAGGAAACCTTTAGCGCAACATCAATACAGTTGCAACAAGATACTTCAAGGGAAGACCTGAAACCAGTGAAAGATGACATTTGTGCGTCTCCCAGCCACTTCCAAGAGGAGAAAACAGAGCAAGGCAAAGAAGCAAAGGTCGTTGTTAGTCAAGAAGAGAAGATGGAGAAAGAAAAAGACGACACACATGTTGCTGAACTGAGCAAAGAGCAGAAAATGGAAAAAGAGCAAGAAAAAGAGTACACCTATGAGACCGATGAAGCCAAAGATGAAAAGACAAAACCGGAAGAGGATGAAAAGATGGTGAAAGACAGGAAGACAGATGAGATCATTGAGAAAGACCCATCTGATGTAGACCACACCAAGGAGGAGAAATGGGAGAGAGAGGAGCTCCAAGAGAAAGAGGTTAAACAACCAGGAGAAGCAGCAATGGCGTCGAAGTCAGATTTCAAACCTGCATTTGTGGTTCAGTCCTCTGATGAAGACAGGGAAGATGAAGAGGAGGAGGACATGTGTATGGGAGGAGCAGGCTCCAGACCTTTATCAGTAGAGCCAAGAAAATCAGAACATGACATCTCATCTGCAGGTCTGCCCTCATCCCCACAACCACAGACAAGTGACCAAACTAAACCACCAGTATCGGAGCAGACTGCAGTGATCATACCAACACTCACAATGCAGGGGCCCTCTATTGATGAAGATGTCAAAGAAGAATCCAAACTTTCACCTGAAGATGACATGAAACCAGAAACCACAGCTGCACCACTTGCCAAGCCAGAGCCCTCCTTTGATATCGTCACCTCACAGGAGACCACCTCTATCTCCAAACCAGAAACGGCTTCTGACATCCCAGCAGCTAAAGCAGAACCGGTGTTGGACTCAACTGAGAAAAAGCCTGTGCTGTCAACAGTATCGAGCACCGACAGTCAAGCCAGGAGCTCCACGCTCTCGAGCACGGAGAGCCAGTCCAGTGTGGAGGAAATGCCGCAACAAGAGAAACCGACAAGCTCAGGAGTTGGTGCTGCAGAAAAGACAAAGCTGGATGGGAAACCAGGAAAGGAAGCAGAGAGGGAGATGGAAGGAGAGCGAGATTTGGCTTCTCCAGGATTACCACAGCCTTGCTCATATTTTATGTTGGAGTCTGAGGACGCCAGCAACACTGAAGTTGTAACTGCAAAAAAGACCTCAGAGAAGGAAATGGTTAGTGGAAGCCTCGGGGACGAAAAGCAAACCTTTGGTGCGTCCAAGTACGATCCGTATGAAAAGCCCATTCCAAAAGATCATGACTTGGACTCTAGAGAAGAAAGCGAAGTTTCTTTAGGTTTCGATCACGCCTCTGATATTGGTGTCGACGATAACAGAAGAAGAAGCCAGACAGAGGCCGGAGGAGCTATGTTCCTCCTGGACGATCAGTACAAAGAAGAGCCTCTGTCCTTTAGTAGAGTCGACTACAGTCCGGTGTCCCTCACCGAGAGCGAAAGAAGCAGCCACCACAGTCAAAGTGCCTCGCCTAAATATGAAGACCGAGAGAAAGGCCAAGAGGAAGAGAGTGAGCGAGAGGAAAGGCCAGATACACCTTATGTTGAGAAGAACTTTGCATCCACAGAAATGCAAGATAACAAAATGTCCCAGGCTGCTGAGTCGTATTCTTTCAGCCCCAAAGAGGATAAACCTGAGAAATCAGAGAAGGAGAAAGAGGATATGAAGGAATGTGCTGCAACAGGAGGACAAAGTGAAACAGTCTCTACTAGTACAGCTTCTCAATCATTATCATTAAGACAAGAGACACCCTCTCCGTCATGGAGCCAATCAGATCACGGTACCCACGTTTCAGCTGCTCCTGTAGCTTTTGGTGAATTCACAGAAAAGAGAACCACAGAGAAAGAGAAATCTGCTGAGTCGCTCAAAGACAAAATGGCGTCATCTGATCATGAAAGAGAGGGATCCCCATCTGGTCGGCATTCACCTGCGGAAAAAGACATTTTACCTCAACAAGCATCACCTTTAGGGAAAGAAGAAAGTTCTAGTGATTCAAGGACAGCATCTGCCGCAACTTTTTCAGGGCGTGAAATAGACGATAATGTTTTGGCGTCTGACAATAATCAAATCAGCAGCTCTGCCTCCTGTAAATCCATGTTAGACTTTCCTGATGGAAAAGAGAGACTGATAGATAAAAGGTTACTTGTAGAAGGGGAGGATTTCAATGTTGATGATGATGAAGACGAAGATGAGGATGAGGAGGAGGAAGAAGAGGAGGAGTTGAGTGATTTAGATATGGAAAAGGGTGCCAGAGAACAGTCTGAAAAAGAAACATGCAGACGTGGCTCTGGTCATAGCGCTACGTTAGCAGAGGTAGAGGACTCAAATAAAAAGTCTCAGCTGCCTGAATCAAGCTCCCTTAAAGAGGAAACAGTCTGTAAACCAACACCTGATGATGCCTCAGCTTCAGACAAGCAGGACTTGAGTAAAACACCACCATCTCCTGGAACAAAACCACTCAAAGAAGATGCTACAACCACATCTAAACTTCCTGAGACAAAGAGTGAAGACGTAGGTAAAACAACTCCATCACCAGACCCAAGTGCTCACAGAATGGACGAAAGTGGTTTCACTACATCAGATGCTCCAAAACTTCCTGAAACAAAGGAGGAGGAGGACACAGATGGAAAGTTTTTGAGTCCTGAACCATCCACAAAGAGGAGGTTGTCATCGGCGGAGGATTTCTCTTATGAGCTATTCCAGTCAAAAAAAGGAGATGACGACAAAGTGTCTCTGTCGCCAAGCTTCTTAAGAAAGGAAACTTGTCAACCAACGTCAACAAGCAACTTGACAGGCGGCTTCTTGCCACCTGACCATTCAGAGTCCAAGACTACATCTAGTCCTTCCCCTCCTTTAAGAGGTAGCTATGCTGACATCGGACAGAGTAGATCTGGAGGCTATTCTGAGCATGTTTACAGTGAGGAGAGTCAAGAAGGAATGACAAAAGATAAAGAGCTCTCAGATGCCTCCCAGTTATCCAAGTTAAGTGAAGAGAAATATTACAGCCAAAGAGACATTCAAGAAGAAGGCCCAGATGAGAGGCAGACCCTTGATATGACCACAAAACATGAAACTGCCTCATCACCCTGCACATACACCACCTTAACATACTCTACTTCAACATACTCCTCCACATCGTACAGTTACTCATCCTCAGCCTCAACTTCTGCCCCTTTGAGCCAACAGTTTGGAGATAAAACCTTCACAACAATATCAAGCTCTGGAGTTCCTCTAGCCAAAGAGGAGCCATCGTTCACGACAGAGTCTACCAGCTCTTACTTTGGAGGTTTTCAGAGAGATGAGTACATGGAGGTGACAACGAAACCTGCAACAAACGTGTCTTTCCCCGGCCAGTTTGATGAGCCCAAACCATCATCTCCAGTCTCCACTGCCAAACAGACTGCAGATCAAAGCAGCTCTGCAAAGCCTGAAACTGAATCAAAGTCGAGCACTGATTACTTGCTAGAAACTAAGATTACAACATCCTCCGCAGCACCATCTTTACAAAGCATCGAACCAGTAAAGGTGTCAGAGAGTTTATCCACATCCGAGGCTCGCTTCGATGTCTCTCCCCTGCAAAGGGCTGACTCCTCTGACAAGGCGTCCCAAGAGTCATCGGAAGACGAGGAGCCTGTTACACTTGAAATGGAGGACAGTACCCTACCGTGTCGTATTGAATGTCAAAAAATTGATGTGGCTGAGCAAAAGGAGAGTTTTTCATCAATAACGGAGTCATATGTGGTAGAAAGTACCACACAGTCCAAGGAGACAAAGACAGTCACCATCACCTCTACTGCTGTTATGTCTAAACCTGACGTTGTGATGGAAACAACTCAACAAACAACCTTGCTTACTTCACTGGGTGATAGTGGAGCTAGCAAAACCACATGTGCCACAACAGATGTGTCCAAAACAGAGGAGGATAAAGAGAAAAAGGAGAAAATGTCAGAGGTAAAAGAGGAAAAGACAAACGGAGCTAATGTACCTTTGAAAGAAGATGCAAAGGAAAAGACAGAGACGGCTAAAGACACTGAAGTCAAGCAGAAAATAGAGGAAAAGAAATCGGATGAAATGTCTTGTAAAGATAGCATGGAGGAGAAGAAGATGACAACAGCTGATCCAAAGATGAGTGAAAAAGCAGAAGATGGTAAGAAAGGAGAGGCAGAAAGAGTAGAAGAGAAGAGCTTGTTGGAGAAGCCACCAGAGAGATTAGAGGTGAGGAGAAGGAGCAGTATATCTGATTGGGAGCTACTACAGAGGCCTGATGACTGCCCAAGTGCCCCTCCGCCAGGTTATGGTGATGATGATGAGGAGGATGAGGAAGCGATGGAATGGATGAGCAGTGTCCACGGTACCTCTATGTCCTCATCGAAAGACACCTATCACACAGAAACATCTAGCCAAGGAGTGGTAAGGGCTGATCGTCCCTCTGACTTGAACACCGGTGCCGCCTCCTCCTCCCAACCAGGCTTCTCCTCCTGCGAATACAAACATCGCAAAGGAGAGCTTTCGCCATCGTTCATCAACCCGAGCCCTCATCAGGTCTCCAGTGACGAGGGCGAGGGTGAAGAGGACGGCCGCAGTGATCACTCCCAGGAAGGGGACGAGGACGATCAGGAGCAGCACTCTGTGAAAAGGAGGTCGCACAAGCAGAGGCGCCACCACACACCGAGTTACCATGGAGACGCTGGACAGGGGCCACACCAGCTACCTGGCGCTATGTCATCTGGTTTGGCTGTGACGTTAGCTGGAGAGGAAACTCCTCCGACATCAGCGAGCGAGTCGTTGCCTTCACAGTCCGATTCCGACGTTCCACCAGAAACTGAGGAGTGTCCGTCCATAACGGCTGAAGGAAATCTGGACTCGGACGAAGATGCTGAACATCTGCCAGTGGACAAATTATCTGGAGGTGGGAGTGGTCACCATCCTCCATCACCAAGGTCAACTCAGAAGACTCATGACCCCCCTCCTACTCCGATGAAGGACCCGCATCCCCACCCTCCGCACCCAGATGTGTGCATGGTAGATCCAGAGGCTCTTCTCAGCGACCACAGCAGCACAGAGAAACTTCTTAAAAAGGAGCACAAGACCACCAAGGGCCTCAGAAAGGGCAAACCCAAGTCAGCTTCCCCCATTCGCAAGGGTGAAGTCAGGAAGAGGTCCTCTACTCCGGTGAAGCAGACCTCCAAGGACTCCGCCTCACCTCGATCCGCCTCCCTCAGGAGGAGGGACACAGACCGAAGCTCCAGGCTGATCAAGATGTCTGAGACTCAAGGCTCCAGGAGTGAGATCCTCAACCCGGGGAAGGGCCTGGTCAATGGGGTCAAGACCAGTTCAGGTGTGTTAACATCTTCACATCCTGCTACATAACATGAATTTATCTTCAAAATTATTCCTGGCTGATTCAAATAGCCTTCTCACCAAATTAAATTTTTATGTCTTGAGCCAGAAATCAGATTTGAGATAATGACAAAATACTTGATTTTGGATCTTTTCGGCAATAAAAACTAAGTCACCTGAGACCCAACTGAATTTCAGGGTCCTTCATTTGTCAGTTACAGTAAAGTAGTCAATGGCAATGAAAGTCTTTGGTCTCAGGTTCCCTCTACAATACTCATAATATATGTATATACTGTATAAAAGAGGAGATTAAGTAAAAGTAAAAACAAAATGATAATCCAAGGCATAAAATAGTGCAGTTAAAATATAGGACTAAACAAAAGTAAATATAAAATAGTAATGTAAACTTGTAATTTTATTTAAGGCAGTATTTCAAATGGGAAAACTGAGTGTTAACACAATGTAGTATGAACAGTATATGCATGATATGTAATATACAGTACAGGTATTAACAGGAATGCAATATTTATAGAGCTGTGATAAATGTGTACACAGAGGTGTAAAAATGATTGTAGTACACAGCTGTAACAGTTTGTAAAGCATCTAAACAGCTACACAGCATTTTTGAATTCACTTCCATTGTATAAATGAGATTAAGCTCTTAATTGAAATGCATCCACACGTAACTACACATAAGGGAAAATGCCTGACGAGATTTCTATTTTATTATCGACAATTCGAAGGAAACCAAAAGATTAGGACCATTAATTTCTATTTTTGCAACCAAAATCTAAAGTTTTTCACAATCCATTCACTTAGTTTCCTTGGTAACCCTGAGGGTTTGCTAATACCTGAAACAATCAATATCATCCAGTAAGGTTCCTATGCAATGGAAACATTGTTCACTGCTCCAGTGAATAGGATAAACCTTCGCTACGACTTGGCAACAGGAGATCCCTATGGTCCGCTCGGCTCATAGAAAGGTAATGTTATACGAGCAAGATTCACTGTCAACATTGCGTACAGTTGAAAAACAGTTGATATAATTTGACAGTATGTTTAACAACAAGAGTAGCTAGCTATCCAGCCATGTCAGTGGCTCCAAATCAGTCAAAATTTCATAAAATCTTGATTAGCATGATGCTATCATAAAGCTAACATTATGCTAGCAAGATTCAAGTCAGTAGTGTGGCATACGGTTGAAAAACACAATGTAATGTGACCATATGTTTAACAATAAGACTAGCCAGCTATCCAGCCATGTCGCTGTCCAAAAATCAATATCGACAGTTTCATGAACAAATGAGAAGCATGTTGTACTGTCTGCCACAGCCTGAAATAATGAGTTGAGAAAGGAATGGGACAAATGCTTATATGATACTAGATGTGAATTATCAGCAAGATCAGAGGGCAGGAGATGCCATTTAGGAAGTTTGTATATTTGCTGTTTGGTTGATAAAATTTAGTGCCTATGAAACTAGCTGACTGGTTACCGTATTTCTACATTTCTAGTTTGATGCAATCATGTCAGCAGCTCTTTTTGAACATTGCCTTTCTATTTGCAGCCATGATACTGTAAGTCTGCACCTGATTTTGGCAAGTTCAGACATGCAACAGATTATAGTCATTCAGGACTACATGATTATGGCCAAACTGATAATCATGATTATTTAAAGCAATACTGAGATCACAGTTATTATCATGATTATTCATAGATTTTAGGGACAAAATATTTGTATTCCTATTTCACATTTAAATAAACAGAGCACTACTTTCACTTTCATGTTACATCCCAACTGTCAAAAACTCAAAATGTTCTCCTTTTACTTTATTGTCATCTATAGTTTTTTTTTTTTTTGCATAAAAACATGCAATTCAAATGATTAGGAAATAAGTGATAGTATGTTTATCTAAATATTGTGATCACTCTGAGCAGCATCATGGGAATGAATTACAGTTTTATAAGTGTAAGTATAAATGTTTTAAGGTCATTACTCCAAGGCTTAATCTGGACTTCTGGTTGTGACAAATTGCAGCTTGATGTCTTTCTGTGATCATGCAGCTGTGTGGCGATGTAAAACCGTTATGTAGCGGCTGCATATGTGTGTCTGACCGGCTAAAACTCTGATATCTGAGACTGCTGAAGACTGTCTGCTTGGTCGGCTGCTGACCGATGGTGCATCTCTAGCTGTTAGTTTATGATGCGCTTGATTTATGCAGCAGTTTTCTTGCAGAGCTACTGCTCTGAGCAGAGCATTTTAAACCTCAATAATGCAGTTGATCGTGTTCATGTAATTGTGGAAAGGTAAAGTCATGATCAGGATTAATATTTGATTAATTGTGCTGTCATGTTCAGGAGTTACAATGATGTACTTTACATTAAACAACATAACTAGTATAACTTGAAAAGGAAGAAGGAGCACATTAGAGTGATGAATGTGCATGACAGACAATCTGTAAAGGTACAATGATATAGTGTGCTCATATTTTAGAATACTTCATTTGTATTAATAAATTTGTGAGAAGAAAGTCATTTGTTCAGTTGAGAAAAAAGGCTTTTGCCACTGCAGTCTACAATTATTGCCCTCTAATACTGTTTGATATTTTGCTCACCTGCAGGTAACAACTCCCAGAAAACCAGCTCAGCCGTACCCCCCGGCCCACCCGTCTATGTCGACCTGGCCTATGTACCCAACCATTGCAGTGCCAAGAACGTGGATCAGGAATTCTTCAAGCGAGTGCGAGCTGCGTACTACGTGGTGAGCGGGAACGACCCAGGCAGCGGAGAGCCCAGCCGTGGAGTCCTGGATGCCCTGCTGGACGGCAAAGCTCAATGGGGCTCCAATTTACAGGTATTTACCTTCATCTGTCTATTTATGCCTTCATTTGTATTTTCTGCAATGTACAGGGTATGTAAAGTCATGGTATATTATGTCAAAAAAATGGCATAGTATAGTATGTCGACAAAAATGTCGAAGTATAGTATGGCGACAAAAAAACGTAGTATAGTATGGCGAAAAAAAAGAGATATCGAAAAAAGTAGGAAAGGATGTCGATAAACGCCATAGTGTAATGTGTTGAAAAAGTCATAGTATTTTGAAAAAAAAAAAGTCGTAGTATAGTATGTTGAAAAAAGTCACAGTATAGGATGTTGAAAAAAAGTATAGTAGTAGTCATAGCATGCAGGTAAAGAGTCATAGTATAGTATGCAAATATAAATGTCGTATAGTATGTTGAAATAAGTCATAATATAGTACGTCGCAAAAAGTATAGTATAGTATGTTGAAAAAATGATTGTAAGTATGTGAAAAAACGTGAGTATGGTATGTTAAAAAAGTCATAGAATAGTATGTCGATAAAAAAGTCAAAGTATAGTATGTCGAAAAATGTCACAGTTTAAGGATATCAAAAAAAGAGAGTATAGTTTAAAAAAAAAAAAAAAAAAAAAAAAAAAAAAAAAAAAAAAAAAAAAAAAAAATGGAAAAAAAAAAAAAAAAAAAAAAAAAAAAAAAAAAAAAAAAAAAAAAAAAAGTCATAGTATGGTATGTCGAAAAAAAAAAGTAAGTCAGTCAAATGTATAGTATGAAAAATTGGAAAAAATATATAAAAAAAAAACAAAAACTCATAGTATAGTATGTCGATAAAAAAGTCATAGTATAGTATTTGAAAATGTCACAAAGGGATGTAAAAAAATAAAATAAGGAATCGAAAAAAAGTCATCTTATAGTATGTTGACAAAAACTCAAGTATAGTATGTCGAAAAAATAGTCTGTGATAGTACAGTATGTCGAAGAAAAAGTCATAGCATAGTACGTCGATAAAAAAGTCATAGTATAGTATGTCGAAAAAAAATGTCATAGTATAGTTTGTTGAAAAAAAGTCATAGTATAGTATGTCGAAAAAGGTCAAAGTATAGTATGGCAAGAAAAGTCAAAGTATAGTATGTTGAAAAAAAAATAAAAAATGTATAGTTATACGAAAAATTGGAGGCATGAAAAACAGGTCATGAATTTCATGCTGACAATCGTACTATAGTTTGTCAGAAGGTATTATGATAAGAAAAGATATTATATATGTAAATATATATGTATATATATATGTATATATATATATGTATATATGTATATATTATATATGTAAATTTCCCCACTGTGGGACTAATAAAGAATATCTTATTATAGTACGTGGAAAAATTTCATGAAAAACAGGTCATAATATTGAATCTTGAAAAATTTCGTGTTAAGAGTTATATTATGTTAAACAATATTATGATTAAAAAAAGTCAAATTATATTATGTTGAAAAATTTCATTAAAAAAGTCTTAGTATTGAATCT
This sequence comes from Pterois miles, assembly GCA_947000775.1. NCBI lineage: Eukaryota > Metazoa > Chordata > Actinopteri > Perciformes > Scorpaenidae > Pterois > Pterois miles. The sequence continues at coordinate 6,295,623 of CAMQGK010000565.1, forward strand.
TTAAAATTTTCATGTAAACAGTCGTATTATAGTATGTTGAAAAATGTCATGATAAACAGGTCACAGTATTGAATCTTGAAAAATTTCATTTTAACAGTTATATCATATTATGTTAAACAATATTATTATTAAAAAAGTGAAATCAGTTTATGTTGAAAAATTTCATGATGAATAGGTCACAGTATTGAATCTTGAAAATTTTCATGTTAATCATACAGTTTGTATAAGGGTATTATGGTAAAAATAGGTCACATTATAATACGTTGAAAAATTTCATGAAAAAAGGGTCATGGTATTGAATCTTGAAAAATTTCATGTTAACAGTCATATTATAGTATGTTAAACAATATTAGGATAAAAAATCATATTATAGTACCTTAAAAAATTTCATGAAAAAAAAAAAAAACATAGCATAGTATGTCGAAAAATTTCATGAAAAACAGGTCACAGTATTTAATCTTGAAAAATTTCATGAAAACAATATTATAGTTTGTCAAAAGGTATTATGATTTAAAAAATTCATATTATAGTACGTTAAAAAAAATTCATGAAAAAAATTCATAGTAAAGTATGTCGAAAAAATTTAGTGTTGTTGGAAATTATGTACAGCTTATAGTTGTTAAACAATTTTGATTTAAAATGTAATTTATCATGTTGAAAGTTTCATGAAAAAGTCATAGTATACTATGTCGAAAAATTTCATGAAAAACAGGTCATAGTATTGAATCCTGAAACATTTCATGTTAACAGTCATATTATAGTATGTTAAACAATACTATGATTAAAAAAAGTCAAATTATATTATATTGAAAATTTTCCTAAAAAAATCACAGTATACTATGTCGAAAAATTTCATGAAAAAAAGTCATAGTATAGTATGTCGAAAAATTTCATGAAAAACAGGTCATAGTATAGTATGCCGAAAAATTTCATGTTAACAGTCACATTATAGTATGTTAAACAATACTATGATTAAAAAAGTCAAATTATATATGTCGAAAATTTTCATGAAAAAAGTCATAGTATAGTATGTCGAAAAAATTTCTTGAAAAACAGGTCATAGTATTGAATCTTGAAAATTTTCATGTTAACAGTCACATTATAGTTTGTTAAAATGTATTATGATAAAAAAGTCATATTATCGTACATTAAAAAATTTCAGAAAAAAAAGTCAGTATAGTATGTCGAAAAATTTCATGATAAACAGGTCATAGTATTGAATGTTGAAAACTTTCATGCTAACAATCATATTATAGCTTGTAAAAAGGTATTACGATAAAAAGTCAGATTATAGTACGTTGAAAAATTTCATGAAAAAAAGTCATAGTATAGTTCGTTGAAAATTTTCAAGAAAAAAGTCATAGTATAGCATGTCGAAAAATTTCATGAAAAAAAGTCATAGTATAGTATGTCGAAAAATTTCTTGAAAAACAGGTCATAGTATTGAATCTTGAAAATGTTCATGTTAGCAGTGACATTATAGTTTGTTAAACAATACTGTGATTACAAAAGAAGTCATATTATGTCGAAAATTTTTATGAAAAAAGTCATTGTATACTATGTCAAAAAATTTCATGAAAAAAAGTCATAGTATAGTATGTCGAAAAATTTTCTTGAAAAACAGGTCATAGTATTGAATCTTGAAAATTTTCATGTTAACAGTAATATTATAGTTTCTTAAAATTATTATGATAAAAAAAAGTCATATTATAGTACATTAAAAAATTTCATGAAAAAAAGTCATAGTATAGTATGTCGAAAAATTTTATGAAAAACAGGTCATGGTATTGAATCTTGAAAAATTCCATGTTAGCAGTAATATTATAGTTTGTTAAAAGTTATTATGATGAAAAAGTCATATTATCGTACGTTGAAAAATTTCATGAAAAAAAGTCATAGTACAGTATGTCGAAAAATTTCATGAGAAACAGGTCATATTCTTGAATGTTGAAAAATTTTATTTAACAATCAGATAGTTTGTAAAAAGATATTATGATAAAAAAGTCATTACAGTACGTTGAAAAATTTCATGAAAAAAAGTCATAGTATAGTATGTCGAAAAATTTCATGAGAAACAGGTCATAGTATTGAATCCTGAAACATTTCATGTTAACAGTCACATTATAGTATGTTAAACAATACTATGATTAAAAACAGTCAAATTATATTATGTTGAAATTTTCCTAAAAAAAAGTCATAGTATACTATGTCGAAAAATTTCATGAAAAACAGGTCGTAGGATTGAATCTAGAAAATTTTCATGTTAACAGTCACATTATAGTATGTTAAACAATACTATGATTAAAAAAGTCAAATTATATTATGTTGAAATTTTCCTAAAAAATGTCATAGTATACTATGTCGAAAAATTTCATGAAAAAAAGTCATAGTATAGTATGTCGAAAAATTTTATGAAAAACAGGTCATAGTATAGTATGTCGAAAAAAAGAAAAAAAGGATAGATTAATCTAAAAATTTCATGTTAACAGTCACATTATAGTATGTTAAACAATACTATGATTAAAAAAAGTCAAATTATATTATGTCGAAAATTTTCATGAAAAAAGTCATTGTATACTATGTAGAAAAATTTCATGAAAAAAAGTCATAGTATAGGATGTTGAAAAATTTCATGAAAAAAGTCATAGTATAGTATGTCGAAAAATTTCATGAAAAAAAAAAAAAGTCACATTATAGTATGTTAAACAATACTATGATTAAAAAAGTCAAATTATATTATGTCGAAAATTTTCATGAAAAAAGTCATTGTATACCATGTCGAAAAATTTCATGAAAAAAAGTCATAGCATAGTATGTTGAAAAATTTCATGAAAAAAGTCATAGTATAGTATGTCGAAAAATTTCATGAAAAACAGGTCATAGTATTGAATCCTGAAACATTTCATGTTAACAGTCACATTATAGTATGTTAAACAATACTATGATTAAAAAAAGTCAAATTATATTATGTTGAAATTTTCCTAAAAAAAGTCATAGTATACTATGTCGAAAAATTTCATGAAAAAAGTCATTGTATACTATGTCGAAAAATTTCTTGAAAAACAGGTCATAGTATTGAATCTAGAAAATTTGCATGTTAACAGTCACATTATAGTATGTTAAACAATACTATGATAAAAAAAGTCAAATTATATTATGTCGAAAATTTTCATGAAAAAAGTCATAGTATACTATGTCGAAATATTTCATGAAAAAAAGTCATAGTATAGTATGTCGAAAAATTTCATGAAAAAAGTCATAGTATAGTATGTCGAAAAATTTCATGAAAAAAAGGTCATAGTATTGAATCCTGAAACATTTCATGTTAACAGTCACATTATAGTATGTTAAACAATACTATGATTAAAAAAAGTCAAATTATATTATGTTGAAATTTTCCTGAAAAAACTCATTGTATACTATGTCGAAAAATTTCTTGAAAAACAGGTCGTAGTATTGAATCTAGAAAATTTTCATGTTAACAGTCACATTATAGTATGTTAAACAATACTATGATTAAAAAAAGTCAAATTATATTATGTTGAAATTTTACTAAAAAAAGTCATAGTATACTATGTCGAAAAATTTCATGAAAAACAAGTCAGGGTAGTAAATCTTGAAAATCTTCATGTTAACAGTCACATTATAGTATGTTAAACAATACTATGATTAAAAAAGTCAAATTATATTATGTTGAAATTTTCCTGAAAAAAGTCATTGTATACTATGTCGAAAAATTTCTTGAAAAACAGGTCGTAGTATTGAATCTAGAAAATTTTCATGTTAACAGTCACATTATAGTATGTTAAACAATACTATGATTAAAAAAGTCAAATTATATTATGTTGAAATTTTCCTAAAAAAAGTCATAGTATACTATGTCGAAAAATTTCATGAAAAAAAGTCATAGTACAGTATGTCGAAAAATTTCATGAAAAACAGGTCATATTCTTGAATGTTGAAAAATTTTATTTAACAATCAGATAGTTTGTAAAAAGATATTATGATAAAAAAGTCATTACAGTACGTTGAAAAATTTCATGAAAAAAAGTCATAGTATAGTATGTCGAAAAATTTCATGAGAAACAGGTCATAGTATTGAATCCTGAAACATTTCATGTTAACAGTCACATTATAGTATGTTAAACAATACTATGATTAAAAACAGTCAAATTATATTATGTTGAAATTTTCCTAAAAAAAAGTCATAGTATACTATGTCGAAAAATTTCATGTTAACAGTCACATTATAGTATGTTAAACAATACTATGATTAAAAAAGGCAAATTATATTATGTTGAAATTTTCCTAAAAAAAGTCATAGTATACTATGTCGAAAAATTTCATGAAAAAAAGTCATAGTATAGTATGTCGAAAAATTTCATGAAAAAAGTCATAGTATAGTATGTCGAAAAATATCATGAAAAACAGGTCATAGTATTGAATCCTTAAACAATTCATGTTAACAGTCACATTATAGTATGTTAAACAATACTATGATTAAAAAAAAGTCAAATTATATTATGTTGAAATTTTCCTAAAAAAAAGTCATAGTATACTATGTCGAAAAATTTCATGAAAAACAGGTCATAGTATTGAATCCTGAAACATTTCATGTTAACAGTCACATTATAGTATGTTAAACAATACTATGATTAAAAAAAGTCAAATTATATTATGTTGAAATTTTCCTAAAAAATGTCATAGTATACTATGTCGAAAAATTTCATGAAAAAAGTCATAGTATAGTATGTCGAAAAATTTCATGAAAAACAGGTCATAGTATAGTATGTCGAAAAATTTCATGTTAACAGTCACATTATAGTATGTTAAACAATACTATGATTAAAAAAAGTCAAATTATATTATGTCGAAAATTTTCATGAAAAAAGTCATTGTATACTATGTAGAAAAATTTCATGAAAAAAAGTCATAGTATAGTATGTTGAAAAATTTCATGAAAAAAGTCATAGTATAGTATGTCGAAAAATTTCATGAAAAACAGGTCATAGTATTGAATCCTGAAACATTTCATGTTAACAGTCACATTATAGTATGTTAAACAATACTATGATTAAAAAAGTCAAATTATATTATGTTGAAATTTTCCTGAAAAAAGTCATTGTATACTATGTCGAAAAATTTCTTGAAAAACAGGTCGTAGTATTGAATCTAGAAAATTTTCATGTTAACAGTCACATTATAGTATGTTAAACAATACTATGATTAAAAAAGTCAAATTATATTATGTTGAAATTTTCCTAAAAAAAGTCATAGTATACTATGTCGAAAAATTTCATGAAAAAAAGTCATAGTATAGTATGTCGAAAAATTTCATGAAAAAAGTCATATTATAGTATGTCGAAAAATTTCATGAAAAAAAGTCATAGTATAGTATGTCGAAAAATTTCATGAAAAAAGTCATAGTATAGTATGTCGAAAAATTTCATGAAAAACAGGTCATAGTATTGAATCCTGAAACATTTCATGTTAACAGTCACATTATAGTATGTTAAACAATACTATGATTAAAAAAAGTCAAATTATATTATGTTGAAATTTTCCTAAAAAATGTCATAGTATACTATGTCGAAAAATTTCATGAAAAAAAGTCATAGTATAGTATGTCGAAAAATTTTATGAAAAACAGGTCATAGTATAGTATGTCGAAAAATTTCATGTTAACAGTCACATTATAGTATGTTAAACAATACTATGATTAAAAAAAGTCAAATTATATTATGTCGAAAATTTTCATGAAAAAAGTCATTGTATACTATGTAGAAAAATTTCATGAAAAAAAGTCATAGTATAGGATGTTGAAAAATTTCATGAAAAAAGTCATAGTATAGTATGTCGAAAAATTTCATGAAAAACAGGTCATAGTATTGAATCCTGAAACATTTCATGTTAACAGTCACATTATAGTATGTTAAACAATACTATGATTAAAAAAGTCAAATTATATTATGTTGAAATTTTCCTGAAAAAAGTCATTGTATACTATGTCGAAAAATTTCATGAAAAAAAGTCATAGTATAGTATGTCGAAAAATTTCATGAAAAAAGTCATAGTATAGTATGTCGAAAAATTTCATGAAAAACAGGTCATAGTATTGAATCCTGAAACATTTCATGTTAACAGTCACATTATAGTATGTTAAACAATACTATGATTAAAAAAAGTCAAATTATATTATGTTGAAATTTTCCTAAAAAAAAGTCATAGTATACTATGTCGAAAAATTTCATGAAAAACAGGTCATAGTATTGAATCCTGAAACATTTCATGTTAACAGTCACATTATAGTATGTTAAACAATACTATGATTAAAAAAAGTCAAATTATATTATGTTGAAATTTTCCTAAAAAAAGTCATAGTATACTATGTCGAAAAATTTCATGAAAAAAAGTCATAGTATAGTATGTCGAAAAATTTTATGAAAAACAGGTCATAGTATAGTATGTCGAAAAATTTCATGTTAACAGTCACATTATAGTGTGTTAAACAATACTATGATTAAAAAAAGTGAAATTATATTATGTTGAAATTTTCCTAAAAAAAGTCATAGTATACTATGTCGAAAAATTTCATGAAAAAAAAGTCATAGTATAGTATGTCAAAAAATTTCTTGAAAAACAGGTCATAGCATTGAATCTTGAAAATTTTCATGTTAACAGTCACATTATAGTTTGTTAAAATGTATTATGATAAAAAAAAAAGTCATATTATATTACGTTTAAAAAATTTCATGAAAAAAAGTCATAGTCATAGTCGTATGTCGAAAAATTTCATGAAAAACAAGTCAGGGTAGTGAATCTTGAAAATTTTCATGTTAACAGTCACATTATAGTATGTTAAACAATACTATGATTAAAAAAAGTCAAATTATATTATGTTGAAATTTTCCTAAAAAAAGTCATAGTATACTATGTCGAAAAATTTCATGAAAAACAGGTCATAGTATTGAATCCTGAAACATTTCATGTTAACAGTCAAATTATAGTATGTTAAACAATACTATGATTAACAAAAGTCAAATTATATTATGTTGAAATTGTCTTTAAAAAAGTCATAGTATACTATGTCGAAAAATTTCATGAAAAAAAGTCATAGTATAGTATGTCGAAAAATTTTATGAAAAAAGTCATAGTATAGTATGTCGAAAAATTTCATGGAAAAAAGTCATCGTATAGTATGTCGAAAAATTTCATGAAAAAAGTCATAGTATAGTATGTCGAAAAATTTCATGAAAAACAGGTCATAGTATTGAATCCTGAAACATTTCATGTTAACAGTCACATTATAGTATGTTAAACAATACTATGATTAAAAAAAGTCAAATTATATTATGTTGAAATTTTCCTGAAAAAACTCATTGTATACTATGTCGAAAAATTTCTTGAAAAACAGGTCGTAGTATTGAATCTAGAAAATTTTCATGTTAACAGTCACATTATAGTATGTTAAACAATACTATGATTAAAAAAAGTCAAATTATATTATGTTGAAATTTTACTAAAAAAAGTCATAGTATACTATGTCGAAAAATTTCATGAAAAACAAGTCAGGGTAGTAAATCTTGAAACATCTTCATGTTAACAGTCACATTATAGTATGTTAAACAATACTATGATTAAAAAAAGTCAAATTATATTATGTTGAAATTTTCCTGAAAAAAGTCATTGTATACTATGTCGAAAAATTTCTTGAAAAACAGGTCATAGTATTGAATCTAGAAAATTTTCATGTTAACAGTCACATTATAGTATGTTAAACAATACTATGATTAAAAAAAGTCAAATTATATTATGTTGAAATTTTCCTAAAAAAAGTCATAGTATACTATGTCGAAAAATTTCATGAAAAAAAGTCATAGTACAGTATGTCGAAAAATTTCATGAAAAACAGGTCATATTCTTGAATCTTGAAAAATTTTATTTAACAATCAATTATAGTTTGTAAAAAGATATTATGATAAAAAAGTCATTATAGTACGTTGAAAAATTTCATGAAAAAAAGTCATAGTATAGTATGTCGAAAAATTTCATGAAAAACAGGTCATAGTATTGAATCCTGAAACATTTCATGTTAACAGTCACATTATAGTATGTTAAACAATACTATGATTAAAAACAGTCAAATTATATTATGTTGAAATTTTCCTAAAAAAAAGTCATAGTATACTATGTCGAAAAATTTCATGTCAACAGTCACATTATAGTATGTTAAACAATACTATGATTAAAAAAGGCAAATTATATTATGTTGAAATTTTCCTAAAAAAAGTCATAGTATACTATGTCGAAAAATTTCATGAAAAAAAGTCATAGTATAGTATGTCAGAAAAATTTTTTTATAAATTCATGAAAAAAGTCATAGTATAGTATGTCGAAAAATATCATGAAAAACAGGTCATAGTATTGAATCCTTAAACATTTCATGTTAACAGTCACATTATAGTATGTTAAACAATACTATGATTAAAAAAAGTCAAATTATATTATGTTGAAATTTTCCTAAAAAAAAGTCATAGTATACTATGTCGAAAAATTTCATGAAAAACAGGTCATAGTATTGAATCCTGAAACATTTCATGTTAACAGTCACATTATAGTATGTTAAACAATACTATGATTAAAAAATGTCAAATTATATTATGTTGAAATTTTCCTAAAAAAAGTCATAGTATACTATGTCGAAAAATTTCATGAAAAAAAGTCATAGTATAGTATGTCGAAAAATTTTATGAAAAACAGGTCATAGTATAGTATAAGTTAAAAAAATCGAAAAATTTCATGTTAACAGTCACATTATAGTATGTTAAACAATACTATGATTAAAAAAAGTCAAATTATATTATGTTGAAAATTTTCATGAAAAAAGTCATTGTATACTATGTAGAAAAATTTCATGAAAAAAAGTCATAGTATAGGATGTTGAAAAATTTCATGAAAAAAAGTCATAGTATAGTATGTCGAAAAATTTCATGAAAAACAGGTCATAGTATTGAATCCTGAAACATTTCATGTTAACAGTCACATTATAGTATGTTAAACAATACTATGATTAAAAAAAGTCAAATTATATTATGTTGAAATTTTCCTGAAAAAAGTCATTGTATACTATGTCGAAAAATTTCTTGAAAAACAGGTCGTAGTATTGAATCTAGAAAATTTTCATGTTAACAGTCACATTATAGTATGTTAAACAATACTATGATTAAAAAAGTCAAATTATATTATGTTGAAATTTTCCTAAAAAAAGTCATAGTATACTATGTCGAAAAATTCATGAAAAAATCAAATGATGAAAAAAAGTCATAGTATAGTATGTCGAAAAATTTCATGAAAAAAAGTCATAGTATAGTATGTCGAAAAATATCATGAAAAACAGGTCATAGTATTGAATCCTGAAACATTTCATGTTAACAGTCACATTATAGTATGTTAAACAATACTATGATTAAAAAAAGTCAAATTATATTATGTTGAAATTTTCCTAAAAAAAGTCATAGTATACTATGTCGAAAAATTTCATGAAAAAAAGTCATAGTATAGTATGTCGAAAAATTTTATGAAAAACAGGTCATAGTATAGTATGTTGAAAAATTTCATGTTAACAGTCACATTATAGTATGTTAAACAATACTATGATTAAAAAAAGTCAAATTATATTATGTTGAAATTTTCCTAAAAAAAAGTCATAGTATACTATGTCGAAAAATTTCATGAAAAAAAGTCATAGTATAGTATGTCAAAAAATTTCCTGAAAAACATGTCATAGCATTGAATCTTGAAAATTTTCATGTTAACAGTCACATTATAGTTTGTTAAAATGTATTATGATAAAAAAAAAAGTCATTATAGTACGTTGAAAAAATTTCATGAAAAAAAGTCATAGTATAGTATGTCGAAAAATTTCATGAAAAACAAGTCAGGGTAGTGAATCTTGAAAATTTTCATGTTAACAGTCACATTATAGTATGTTAAACAATACTATGATTAAAAAAAGTCAAATTATATTATGTTGAAATTTTCCTGAAAAAAGTCATTGTATACTATGTCGAAAAATTTCTTGAAAAACAGGTCGTAGTATTGAATCTAGAAAATTTTCATGTTAACAGTCACATTATAGTATGTTAAACAATACTATGATTAAAAAAGTCAAATTATATTATGTTGAAATTTTCCTAAAAAAAGTCATAGTATAGTATGTCGAAAAATTTCATGTAAAAAGTCATAGTATAGTATGTCGAAAAATATCATGAAAAACAGGTCATAGTATTGAATCCTGAAACATTTCATGTAAACAGTCACATTATAGTATGTTAAACAATACTATGATTAAAAAAAGTCAAATTATATTATGTTAAACAATACTATGATTAAAAAAAGTCAAATTATATTATGTTGAAATTTTCTGAAAAAAAAGTCATAGTATACTATGTCGAAAAATTTCATGAAAAACAGGTCATAGTATTGAATCCTGAAACATTTCATGTTAACAGTCACATTATAGTATGTTAAACAATACTATGATTAAAAAAAGTGAAATTATATTATGTTGAAATTTTCCTAAAAAAAAGTCATAGTATACTATGTCGAAAAATTTCATGAAAAAAAAAAAAAATAAAAGTCACATTATAGTATGTTAAACAATACTATGATTAAAAAAGTCAAATTATATTATGTTGAAAATTTTCATGAAAAAAAGTCATTGTATACCATGTCGAAAAATTTCATGAAAAAAAGTCATAGTATAGTATGTCGAAAAATTTCATGAAAAACAGGTCATAGTATTGAATCCTGAAACATTTCATGTTAACAGTCACATTATAGTATGTTAAACAATACTATGATTAAAAAAAGTCAAATTATATTATGTTGAAATTTTCCTAAAAAAAGTCATAGTATACTATGTCGATTAATTTCATGAAAAAAAGTCATAGTATAGTATGTCGAAAAATATCATGAAAAACAGGTCATAGTATTGAATCCTGAAACATTTCATGTTAACAGTCACATTATAGTATGTTAAACAATACTATGATTAAAAAAAGTCAAATTATATTATGTTGAAATTTTCCAAAAAAAAAAGTCATAGTATACTATTTCGAAAAATTTCATGAAAAACAGGTCATAGTATTGAATCCTGAAACATTTCATGTTAACAGTCACATTATAGTATGTTAAACAATACTATGATTAAAAAAAGTCAAATTATATTATGTTGAAATTTTCCTAAAAAAAGTCATAGTATACTATGTCGAAAAATTTCATGAAAAAAAGTCATAGTATAGTATGTCGAAAAATTTTATGAAAAACAGGTCATAGTATAGTATGTCGAAAAATTTCATGTTAACAGTCACATTATAGTGTGTTAAACAATACTATGATTAAAAAAAGTGAAATTATATTATGTTGAAATTTTCCTAAAAAAAGTCATAGTATACTATGTCGAAAAATTTCATGAAAAAAAAGTCATAGTATAGTATGTCAAAAAATTTCTTGAAAAACAGGTCATAGCATTGAATCTTGAAAATTTTCATGTTAACAGTCACATTATAGTTTGTTAAAATGTATTATGATAAAAAAAAAAGTCATATTATATTACGTTTAAAAAATTTCATGAAAAAAAGTCATAGTATAGTCGTATGTCGAAAAATTTCATGAAAAACAAGTCAGGGTAGTGAATCTTGAAAATTTTCATGTTAACAGTCACATTATAGTATGTTAAAAAATACTATGATTAACAAAAGTCAAATTATATTATGTTGAAATTTTCCTAAAAAAAAAAAAAAAAAAAAAAAAAAAAAAAAAAAAAAAAAAAAAAAAAAAAAAAAAAAAAAAAAAAAAAAAAAAAAAAAGTCATAGTATACTATGTCGAAAAATTTCATGAAAAACAGGTCATAGTATTGAATCCTGAAACATTTCATGTTAACAGTCAAATTATAGTATGTTAAACAATACTATGATTAACAAAAGTCAAATTATATTATGTTGAAATTGTCTTTAAAAAAGTCATAGTATACTATGTCGAAAAATTTCATGAAAAAAAGTCATAGTATAGTATGTCGAAAAATTTTATGAAAAAAGTCATAGTATAGTATGTCGAAAAATTTCATGGAAAAAAGTCTTAGTATAGTATGTCGAAAAATTTCATGGAAAAAAGTCATAGTATAGTATGTCGAAAAATTTCATGAAAAACAGATCATAGTATTGAATCCTGAAACATTTCATATTAACAGTCACATTATAGTATGTTAAACAATACTATGATTAAAAAAAGTCAAATTATATTATGTTGAAATTTTCCTAAAAAAAGTCACAGTATACTATGTCAAAAAATTTCATGAAAAAAAGTCATAGCATAGTATGTCGAAAAATTTTATGAAAAACAAGTCAGGGTAGTGAATCTTGAAAATTTTCATGTTAACAGTCACATTATAGTATGTTAAACAATACTATGATTAAAAAAGTCAAATTATATAATGTCAAAAAATTTCATGAAAAACAAGTCAGGGTAGTGAATCTTGAAAATTTTCATGTTAACAGTGATATTATACTATGTTAAACAATATTATTATCAAAAAGTCATATTATCGTACGTTAAAAAATTTCATGAAAAAAAGTCATAGTATAGTATGTTGAAAAAATTCATGAAAAAAGGTCATAGTATTGAATCTTGAAAAATTCCATGTCAGCAGTCATATTATAGTTTGTAAAAAGGTATTATGTTGAAAAAAGTCATTACAGTACGTTGAAAAATTTCATGAAAAAAGTCATAGTATAGTATGTCGAAAAATTTCATAAAAAAAGTCATAGTATAGTATGTCGAAAAATTTCTTAAAAACAGTCATACATTATCTTATTTTCATGTTAACAGTCACATTATAGTATGTTAAACAATACTATGATAAATAAAAAAGTCAAATTATATTATGTCGAAAATTTTCATGAAAAAAAGTCATTGTATACTATGTCGAAAAATTTCATGAAAAACAGGTCATAGTATTGAATCCTGAAACATTTCATGTTAACAGTCACATTATAGTATGTTAAACAATACTATGATTAAAAAAAGTCAAATTATATTATGTTGAAATTTTCCTAAAAAAAAGTCATAGTATACTATGTCGAAAAATTTCATGAAAAAAAGTCATAGTATAGTATGTCGAAAAATTTTATGAAAAACAGGTCGTAGTATTGAATCCTGAAACATTTCATGTTAACAGTCACATTATAGTATGTTAAACAATACTATGATTAAAAAAGTCAAATTATATTATGTTGAAATTTTCCTAAAAAAAGTCATAGTATACTATGTCGAAAAATTTCATGAAAAAAAGTCATAGTATAGTATGTCGAAAAATTTCATGAAAAAAGTCATAGTATAGTATGTCGAAAAATATCATGAAAAACAGGTCATAGTATTGAATCCTGAAACATTTCATGTTAACAGTCACATTATAGTATGTTAAACAATACTATGATTAAAAAAAGTCAAATTATATTATGTTGAAATTTTCCTAAAAAAAAGTCATAGTATACTATGTCGAAAAATTTCATGAAAAACAGGTCATAGTGTTGAATCCTGAAACATTTCATGTTAACAGTCACATTATAGTATGTTAAACAATACTATGATTAAAAAAAGTCAAATTATATTATGTTGAAATTTTCCTAAAAAAAGTCATAGTATACTATGTCGAAAAATTTCATGAAAAAAAGTCATAGTATAGTATGTCGAAAAATTTTATGAAAAACAGGTCATAGTATAATATGTTGAAAAATTTCATGTTAACAGTCACATTATAGTATGTTAAACAATACTATGATTAAAAAAAGTCAAATTATATTATGTTGAAATTTTCCTAAAAAAAGTCATAGTATACTATGTCGAAAAATTTCATGAAAAAAAGTCATAGTATAGTATGTCGAAAAATTTCATGAAAAAAGTCATAGTATAGTATGTCAAAAAATATCATGAAAAACAGGTCATAGTATTGAATCCTGAAACATTTCATGTTAACAGTCACATTATAGTATGTTAAACAATATTATGATTAAAAAAAGTCAAATTATATTATGTTGAAATTTTCCTAAAAAAAAGTCATAGTATACTATGTCGAAAAATTTCATGAAAAACAGGTCATAGTATTGAATCCTGAAACATTTCATGTTAACAGTCACATTATAGTATGTTAAACAATACTATGATTAAAAAAAGTCAAATTATATTATGTTGAAATTTTCCTAAAAAAAGTCATAGTATACTATGTCGAAAAATTTCATGAAAAAAAGTCATAGTATAGTATGTCGAAAAATTTTATGAAAAACAGGTCATAGTATAATATGTTGAAAAATTTCATGTTAACAGTCACATTATAGTATGTTAAACAATACTATGATTAAAAAAAAGTCAAATTATATTATGTTGAAATTTTCCTAAAAAAAAAGTCATAGTATACTATGTCGAAAAATTTCATGAAAAAAAGTCATAGTATAGTATTCAAAAAATTTCTTGAAAAACATGTCATAGCATTGAATCTTGAAAATTTTCATGTTAACAGTCACATTATAGTTTGTTAAAATGTATTATGATAAAAAAAAAAGTCATATTATAGTACGTTGAAAAAATTTCATGAAAAAAAGGTCATTGTATAGTATGTCGAAAAATTTCATGAAAAACAAGTCAGGGTAGTGAATCTTGAAAATTTTCATGTTAACAGTCACATTATAGTATGTTAAACAATACTATGATTAAAAAAGTCAAATTATATTATGTTGAAAATTTTCATGAAAAAAAGTCATAGTATACTATGTCGAAAAATTTCATGAAAAACAGGTCATAGTATTGAATTCTGAAACATTTCATGTTAACAGTCACATTATAGTATGTTAAACAATACTATGATTAAAAAAGTCAAATTATATTATGTTGAAAATTTTCCTGAAAAAAGTCATTGTATACTATGTAAAATTCGAAAAATTTCATGAAAAACAGGTCATAGTATTGAATCTAGAAAAATTTCATGTTAACAGTCACATTATAGTATGTTAAACAATACTATGATTAAAAAAAGTCAAATTATATTATGTTGAAATTTTCCTTAAAAAAAAAAAAAAAAAAAAAAAAAAAAAAAATAAAAAAAGTCATAGTATAGTATGTCGAAAAATTTCATGAAAAAAAGTCATAGTATAGTATGTCGAAAAATATCATGAAAAACAGGTCATAGTATTGAATCCTGAAACATTTCATGTTAACAGTCACATTATAGTATGTTAAACAATACTATGATTAAAAAAAGTCAAATTATATTATGTTAAAAATACTATCATTAAAAAAAGTCAAAGTATAGTATGTTGAAAATTTAAAAAAATCATAGTATAAAAAAAAAAGTCATAGTATAGTATGTCGAAAAATTTCATGAAAAACAGGTCATAGTATTGAATCCTGAAACATTTCATGTTAACAGTCACATTATAGTATGTTAAACAATACTATGATTAAAAAAAGTCAAATTATATTATGTTGAAATTTTCCTAAAAAAAAGTCATAGTATACTATGTCGAAAAATTTCATGAAAAAAAGTCATATTATAGTATGTTAAACAATATTATGATTAAAACAGTCAAATTATATTATGTTGAAAATATTATCATGAAAAAAGTCATTGTATACTATGTTGAAAAATTTCATGAAAAAAAGTCATAGTATAGTATGTCGAAAAATTTCATGAAAAACAGGTCATAGTATTGAATCCTGAAACATTTCATGTTAACAGTCACATTATAGTATGTTAAACAATACTATGATTAAAAAAAGTCAAATTATATTATGTTGAAATTTTCCTAAAAAAAGTCATAGTATACTATGTCGATTAATTTCATGAAAAAAAGTCATAGTATAGTATGTCGAAAAATATCATGAAAAACAGGTCATAGTATTGAATCCTGAAACATTTCATGTTAACAGTCACATTATAGTATGTTAAACAATACTATGATTAAAAAAAGTCAAATTATATTATGTTGAAATTTTCCAAAAAAAAAGTCATAGTATACTATGTCGAAAAATTTCATGAAAAACAGGTCATAGTATTGAATCCTGAAACATTTCATGTTAACAGTCACATTATAGTATGTTAAACAATACTATGATTAAAAAAAGTCAAATTATATTATGTTGAAATTTTCCTGAAAAAAAGTCATAGTATACTATGTCGAAAAATTTCATGAAAAAAAGTCATAGTATAGTATGTCGAAAAATTTTATGAAAAACAGGTCATAGTATAGTATGTCGAAAAATTTCATGTTAACAGTCACATTATAGTGTGTTAAACAATACTATGATTAAAAAAAGTGAAATTATATTATGTTGAAATTTTCCTAAAAAAAGTCATAGTATACTATGTCGAAAAATTTCATGAAAAAAAAGTCATAGTATAGTATGTCAAAAAATTTCTTGAAAAACAGGTCATAGCATTGAATCTTGAAAATTTTCATGTTAACAGTCACATTATAGTTTGTTAAAATGTATTATGATAAAAAAAAAAAAGTCATATTATATTACGTTTAAAAAATTTCATGAAAAAAAGTCATAGTATATGTATGTCGAAAAATTTCATGAAAAACAAGTCAGGGTAGTGAATCTTGAAAATTTTCATGTTAACAGTCACATTATAGTATGTTAAAAAATACTATGATTAACAAAAGTCAAATTATATTATGTTGAAATTTTCCTAAAAAAAGTCATAGTATACTATGTCGAAAAATTTCATGAAAAACAGGTCATAGTATTGAATCCTGAAACATTTCATGTTAACAGTCAAATTATAGTATGTTAAACAATACTATGATTAACAAAAGTCAAATTATATTATGTTGAAATTGTCTTTAAAAAAGTCATAGTATACTATGTCGAAAAATTTCATGAAAAAAAGTCATAGTATAGTATGTCGAAAAATTTTATGAAAAAAGTCATAGTATAGTATGTCGAAAAATTTCATGGAAAAAAGTCATAGTATAGTATGTCGAAAAATTTCATGGAAAAAAGTCATAGTATAGTATGTTGAAAAATTTCATGAAAAACAGATCATAGTATTGAATCCTGAAACATTTCATGTTAACAGTCACATTATAGTATGTTAAACAATACTATGATTAAAAAAAGTCAAATTATATTATGTTGAAATTTTCCTAAAAAAAGTCACAGTATACTATGTCAAAAAATTTCATGAAAAAAAGTCATAGCATAGTATGTCGAAAAATTTTATGAAAAACAAGTCAGGGTAGTGAATCTTGAAAATTTTCATGTTAACAGTCACATTATAGTATGTTAAACAATACTATGATTAAAAAAGTCAAATTATATAATGTCAAAAAATTTCATGAAAAACAAGTCAGGGTAGTGAATCTTGAAAATTTTCATGTTAACAGTGATATTATACTATGTTAAACAATATTATTATCAAAAAGTCATATTATCGTACGTTAAAAAATTTCATGAAAAAAAGTCATAGTATAGTATGTTGAAAAAATTCATGAAAAAAGGTCATAGTATTGAATCTTGAAAAATTCCATGTCAGCAGTCATATTATAGTTTGTAAAAAGGTATTATGTTGAAAAAAGTCATTACAGTACGTTGAAAAATTTCATGAAAAAAGTCATAGTATAGTATGTCGAAAAATTTCAGAAAAAAAAAAAAAAAATATCGAAAAATTTCATAAAAAAAGTCATAGTATAGTATGTCGAAAAATTTCATGAAAAAAAGTCATAGTATAGTATGTCGAAAAATTTCATGTTAACAGTCACATTATAGTATGTTAAACAATACTATGATTAAAAAAAGTCAAATTATATTATGTTGAAAATTTTCATGAAAAAAGTCATTGTATAGTATGTCGAAAAATTTCATGAAAAACAGGTCATAGTATTGAATCCTGAAACATTTCATGTTAACAGTCACATTATAGTATGTTAAACAATACTATGATTAAAAAAAGTCAAATTATATTATGTTGAAATTTTCCTAAAAAAAGTCATAGTATACTATGTCGAAAAATTTCATGAAAAAAAGTCATAGTATAGTATGTCGAAAAATTTCATGAAAAACAGGTCATAGTATTGAATCCTGAAACATTTCATGTTAACAGTCACATTATAGTTTGTTAAACAATACTATGATTAAAAAAGTCAAATTATATTATGTTGAAATTTTCCTAAAAAAAGTCATAGTATACTATGTCGAAAAATTTCATGAAAAAAAAAAAAAAAAAAAAAAAGTCATAGTATAGTATGTCGAAAAATTTCATGAAAAAAGTCATAGTATAGTATGTCAAAAAATATCATGAAAAACAGGTCATAGTATTGAATCCTGAAAAATTTCATGTTAACAGTCACATTATAGTATGTTAAACAATACTATGATTAAAAAAAGTCAAATTATATTATGTTGAAATTTTCCTAAAAAAAAGTCATAGTATACTATGTCGAAAAATTTCATGAAAAACAGGTCATAGTATTGAATCCTGAAACATTTCATGTTAACAGTCACATTATAGTATGTTAAACAATACTATGATTAAAAAAAGTCAAATTATATTATGTTGAAATTTTCCTAAAAAAAGTCATAGTATACTATGTCGAAAAATTTCATGAAAAAAAGTCATAGTATAGTATGTCGAAAAATTTTATGAAAAACAGGTCATAGTATAATATGTTGAAAAATTTCATGTTAACAGTCACATTATAGTATGTTAAACAATACTATGATTAAAAAAGTCAAATTATATTATGTTGAAATTTTCCTAAAAAAAGTCATAGTATACTATGTCGAAAAATTTCATGAAAAAAAGTCATAGTATAGTATGTCGAAAAATTTCATGAAAAAAGTCATAGTATAGTATGTCAAAAAATATCATGAAAAACAGGTCATAGTATTGAATCCTGAAACATTTCATGTTAACAGTCACATTATAGTATGTTAAACAATATTATGATTAAAAAAAGTCAAATTATATTATGTTGAAATTTTCCTAAAAAAAAGTCATAGTATACTATGTCGAAAAATTTCATGAAAAACAGGTCATAGTATTGAATCCTGAAAAATTTCATGTTAACAGTCACATTATAGTATGTTAAACAATACTATGATTAAAAAAAGTCAAATTATATTATGTTGAAATTTTCCTAAAAAAAGTCATAGTATACTATGTCGAAAAATTTCATGAAAAAAAGTCATAGTATAGTATGTCGAAAAATTTTATGAAAAACAGGTCATAGTATAATATGTTGAAAAATTTCATGTTAACAGTCACATTATAGTATGTTAAACAATACTATGATTAAAAAAAGTCAAATTATATTATGTTGAAATTTTCCTAAAAAAAAGTCATAGTATACTATGTCGAAAAATTTCATGAAAAAAAGTCATAGTATAGTATGTCGAAAAATTTCATGAAAAAAGTCATAGTATAGTATGTCAAAAAATATCATGAAAAACAGGTCATAGTATTGAATCTTGAAACATTTCATGTTAACAGTCACATTATAGTATGTTAAACAATATTATGATTAAAAAAAGTCAAATTATATTATGTTGAAATTTTCCTAAAAAAAAGTCATAGTATACTATGTCGAAAAATTTCATGAAAAACAGGTCATAGTATTGAATCCTGAAACATTTCATGTTAACAGTCACATTATAGTATGTTAAACAATACTATGATTAAAAAAAGTCAAATTATATTATGTTGAAATTTTCCTAAAAAAAGTCATAGTATACTATGTCGAAAAATTTCATGAAAAAAAGTCATAGTATAGTATGTCGAAAAATTTTATGAAAAACAGGTCATAGTATAATATGTTGAAAAATTTCATGTTAACAGTCACATTATAGTATGTTAAACAATACTATGATTAAAAAAAGTCAAATTATATTATGTTGAAATTTTCCTAAAAAAAAGTCATAGTATACTATGTCGAAAAATTTCATGAAAAGAAGTCATAGTATAGTATGTCAAAAAATTTCTTGAAAAACATGTCATAGCATTGAATCTTGAAAATTTTCATGTTAACAGTCACATTATAGTTTGTTAAAATGTATTATGATAAAAAAAAAAGTCATATTATAGTACGTTGAAAAAATTTCATGAAAAAAAGTCATAGTATAGTATGTCGAAAAATTTCATGAAAAACAAGTCAGGGTAGTGAATCTTGAAAATTTTCATGTTAACAGTCACATTATAGTATGTTAAACAATACTATGATTAACAAAAGTCAAATTATATTATGTTGAAATTTTCCTAAAAAAAGTCATAGTATACTATGTCGAAAAATTTCATGAAAAACAGGTCATAGTATTGAATCCTGAAACATTTCATGTTAACAGTCACATTATAGTATGTTAAACAATACTATGATTAAAAAAAGTCAAATTATATTATGTTGAAATTTTCCTAAAAAAAGTCATTGTATACTATGTCGAAAAATTTCTTGAAAAACAGGTCGTAGTTTTGAATCTAGAAAAATTTTCATGTTAACAGTCACATTATAGTATGTTAAACAATACTATGATTAAAAAAGTCAAATTATATTATGTTGAAATTTTCCTAAAAAAAAGTCATAGAATACTATGTCGAAAAATTTCATGAAAAAAAGTCATAGTATAGTATGTCGAAAAATTTCATGAAAAAAGTCATAGTATAGTATGTCGAAAAATATCATGAAAAACAGGTCATAGTATTGAATCCTGAAACATTTCATGTTAACAGTCACATTATAGTATGTTAAACAATACTATGATTAAAAAAAGTCAAATTATATTATGTTGAAATTTTCCTAAAAAAAAGTCATAGTATACTATGTCGAAAAATTTCATGAAAAAAAGTCATAGTACAGTATGTCGAAAAATTTTATGAAAAACAGGTCATAGTATAGTATGTTGAAAAATTTCATGTTAACAGTCACATTATAGTATGTTAAACAATACTATGATTAAAAAAAGTCAAATTATATTATGTTGAAATTTTCCTAAAAAAAAGTCATAGTATACTATGTCGAAAAATTTCATGAAAAAAAAGTCATAGTATAGTATGTCAAAAAATTTCTTGAAAAACAGGTCATAGCATTGAATCTTGAAAATTTTCATGTTAACAGTCACATTATAGTTTGTTAAAATGTATTATGATAAAAAAAAAAGTCATATTATAGTACGTTGAAAAAATTTCATGAAAAAAAGTCATAGTATAGTATGTCGAAAAATTTCATGAAAAACAAGTCAGGGTAGTGAATCTTGAAAATTTTCATGTTAACAGTCACATTATAGTATGTTAAACAATACTATGATTAACAAAAGTCAAATTATATTATGTTGAAATTTTCCTAAAAAAAGTCATAGTATACTATGTCGAAAAATTTCATGAAAAACAGGTCATAGTATTGAATCCTGAAACATTTCATGTTAACAGTCAAATTATAGTATGTTAAACAATACTATGATTAACAAAAGTCAAATTATATTATGTTGAAATTGTCTTTAAAAAAGTCATAGTATACTATGTCGAAACATTTCATGAAAAAAAGTCATAGTATAGTATGTCGAAAAATTTTATGAAAAAAGTCATAGTATAGTATGTCGAAAAATTTCATGGAAAAAAGTCATAGTATAGTATGTCGAAAAATTTCATGGAAAAAAAAAAAAAAAAAAAAAAAAAAAAAAAAGTTGTTTAAAAAAAGTCATAGTATAGTATGTCGAAAAATTTCATGAAAAACAGGTCATAGTATTGAATCCTGAAACATTTCATGTTAACAGTCACATTATAGTATGTTAAACAATACTATGATTAAAAAAAGTCAAATTATATTATGTTGAAATTTTCCTAAAAAAAGTCACAGTATACTATGTCAAAAAATTTCATGAAAAAAAGTCATAGCATAGTATGTCGAAAAATTTTATGAAAAACAAGTCAGGGTAGTGAATCTTGAAAATTTTCATGTTAACAGTCACATTATAGTATGTTAAACAATACTATGATTAAAAAAGTCAAATTATATAATGTCAAAAAATTTCATGAAAAACAAGTCAGGGTAGTGAATCTTGAAAATTTTCATGTTAACAGTGATATTATACTATGTTAAACAATATTATTATCAAAAAGTCATATTATCGTACGTTAAAAAATTTCATGAAAAAAAGTCATAGTATAGTATGTTGAAAAAATTTCATGAAAAAAAGGTCATAGTATTGAATCTTGAAAAATTCCATGTCAGCAGTCATATTATAGTTTGTAAAAAGGTATTATGTTGAAAAAAGTCATAGTATAGTATGTCTAAAAATTTCATGAAAAAAGTCATAGTATAGTATGTCGAAAAATTTCATGAAAAAAAGTCAAATTATATTATGTCGAAAATTTTCATGAAAAAAAGTCATTGTATACTATGTCGAAAAATTTCATGAAAAAAAGTCATAGTATTGAATCCTGAAACATTTCATGTTAACAGTCACATTATAGTATGTTAAACAATACTATGATTAAAAAAAGTCAAATTATATTATGTTGAAATTTTCCTAAAAAAAGTCATAGTATACTATGTCGAAAAATTTCATGAAAAAAAGTCATAGTATAGTATGTCGAAAAATTTTATGAAAAACAGGTCATAGTATAGTATGTCGAAAAATTTCATGTTAACAGTCACATTATAGTATGTTAAACTATACTATGATTAAAAAAAGTCAAATTATATTATGTTGAAATTTTCCTAAAAAAAAGTCATAGTATACTATGTCGAAAAATTTCATGAAAAAAAGTCATAGTATAGTATGTCGAAAAATTTCTTGAAAAACATGTCATAGCATTGAATCTTGAAAATTTTGATGTTAACAGTCACATTATAGTTTGTTAAAATGTATTATGATAAAAAAAAAAAGTCATATTATAGTACGTTGAAAAAATTTCATGAAAAAAAGTCATAGTATAGTATGTCGAAAAATTTCATGAAAAACAAGTCAGGGTAGTAAATCTTGAAAATCTTCATGTTAACAGTCACATTATAGTATGTTAAACAATACTATGATTAAAAAAGTCAAATTATATTATGTTGAAATTTTCCTGAAAAAAGTCATTGTATACTATGTCGAAAAATTTCTTGAAAAACAGGTCGTAGTATTGAATCTAGAAAATTTTCATGTTAACAGTCACATTATAGTATGTTAAACAATACTATGATTAAAAAAGTCAAATTATATTATGTTGAAATTTTCCTAAAAAAAAGTCATAGTATACTATGTCGAAAAATTTCATGAAAAACAGGTCATAGTATTGAATCCTGAAACATTTCATGTTAACAGTCACATTATAGTATGTTAAACAATACTATGATTAAAAAAAGTCAAATTATATTATGTTGAAATTTTCAAAAAAAAAAAAAAAAAAAAAAAAAAAAAAAAAAAAAAAAAACTAAAAAAAGTCATAGTATACTATGTCGAAAAATTTCATGAAAAAAAGTCATAGTATAGTATGTCGAAAAATTTTATGAAAAACAGGTCGTAGTATTGAATCTAGAAAATTTTCATGTTAAAGTCACATTATAGTATGTTAAACAATACTATGATTAAAAAAGTCAAATTATATTATGTTGAAATTTTCTCAAAAAAAGTCATAGTATACTATGTCGAAAAATTTCATGAAAAAAAGTCATAGTATAGTATGTCGAAAAATTTCATGAAAAACAGGTCATAGTATTGAATCCTGAAACATTTCATGTTAACAGTCAAATTATAGTATGTTAAACAATACTATGATTAACAAAAGTCAAATTATATTATGTTGAAATTGTCTTTAAAAAAGTCATAGTATACTATGTCGAAACATTTCATGAAAAAAAGTCATAGTATAGTATGTCGAAAAATTTTATGAAAAAAGTCATAGTATAGTATGTCGAAAAATTTCATGGAAAAAAGTCATAGTATAGTATGTCGAAAAATTTCATGAAAAACAGATCATAGTATTGAATCCTGAAACATTTCATCTTAACAGTCACATTATAGTATGTTAAACAATACTATGATTAAAAAAAGTCAAATTATATTATGTTGAAATTTTCCTAAAAAAAAGTCATAGTATACTATGTCGAAAAATTTCATGAAAAAAAGTCATAGTATAGTATGTCGAAAAATTTCATGAAAAACAGGTCATAGTATTGAATCCTGAAACATTTTCATGTTAACAGTCACATTATAGTATGTTAAACAATACTATGATTAAAAAAGTCAAATTATATAATGTCGAAAAATTTCATGAAAAACAAGTCAGGGTAGTGAATCTTGAAAATTTTCATGTTAACAGTGATATTATACTATGTTAAACAATATTATTATCAAAAAGTCATATTATCGTACGTTAAAAAATTTCATGAAAAAAAGTCATAGTATAGTATGTTGAAAAAATTCATGAAAAAAAGGTCATAGTATTGAATCTTGAAAAATTCCATGTCAGCAGTCATATTATAGTTTGTAAAAAGGTATTATGTTGAAAAAAGTCATTACAGTACGTTGAAAAATTTCATGAAAAAGTCACAGTATATATTAAAAATTTATAAAAAAAGTCATAGTATAGTATGTCGAAAAATTTCATGAAAAAAAGTCATAGTATAGTATGTCGAAAAATTTCATGAAAAACAAGTCAGGGTAGTGAATCTTGAAAATTTTCATGTTAACAGTCACATTATAGTTTGTTAAACAATACTATGATTAACAAAAGTCAAATTATATTATGTTGAAATTTTAAAAAAAAGTCATAGTATACTATGTCTGAAAAAATTTCATGAAAAAAAGTCATAGTATAGTATGTCGAAAAATTTCATGAAAAACAGGTCATAGTATTGAATCCTGAAACATTTCATGTTAACAGTCACATTATAGTATGTTAAACAATACTATGATTAACAAAAGTCAAATTATATTATGTTGAAATTGTCTTTAAAAAAAGTCATAGTATACTATGTCGAAAAATTTCATGAAAAAAAGTCATAGTATAGTATGTCGAAAAATTTCATGAAAAACAGGTCATAGTATTGAATCCTGAAACATTTCATGTTAACAGTCAAATTATAGTATGTTAAACAATACTATGATTAACAAAAGTCAAATTATATTATGTTGAAATTGTCTTTAAAAAAGTCATAGTATACTATGTCGAAAAATTTCATGAAAAAGAGTCATAGTATAGTATGTCGAAAAATTTTATGAAAAAAGTCATAGTATAGTATGTCGAAAAATTTCATGGAAAAAAGTCATAGTATAGTATGTCGAAAAATTTCATGGAAAAAAGTCATAGTATAGTATGTCGAAAACATTTCATGTTAACAGTCACATTATAGTATGTTAAACAATACTATGATAAAAAAAAGTCAAATTATATTATGTTGAAATTTTCCTAAAAAAAGTCATAGTATACTATGTCGAAAAATTTCATGAAAAAAGTCACATTATAGTATGTTAAACAATACTATGATTAAAAAAGGCAAATTATATTATGTTGAAAATTTTCATGAAAAAAGTCATTGTATACTATGTCGAAAAATTTCTTGAAAAACAGGTCATAGTATTGAATCTAGAAAATTTTCATGTTAACAGTCACATTATAGTATGTTAAACAATACTATGATTAAAAAAAGTCAAATTATATTATGTTGAAATATTCCTAAAAAAAAGTCATAGTATACTATGTCGAAAATTTTCATGAAAAAAAGTCATAGTATAGTATGTCGAAAAATTTCATGAAAAAAGTCATAGTATAGTATGTCGAAAAATTTCATGAAAAACAGGTCATAGTATTGAATCCTGAAACATTTCATGTTAACAGTCACATTATAGTATGTTAAACAATACTATGATTTAAAAAAGTCAAATTTATATGTTGTCGAAAATTTTCATGAAAAAAGTCATTGTATACTATGTTGAAAAATCTCATGAAAAAAAGTCATAGTATAGTATGTTGAAAAATTTCATGAAAAAAGTCATAGTATAGTATGTCGAAAAATTTCATGTTAAACAATACTATGATTATAAAAGTCAAATTATGTTATGTCGAAAATTTTCATGAAAAAAGTCATTGTATACTATGTCGAAAAATTTCATGAAAAACAGGTCATAGTATTGAATCCTGAAACATTTCATGTTAACAGTCACATTATAGTATGTTAAACAATACTATGATTAAAAAAAGTCAAATTATATCATGTTGAAATTTTCCTAAAAAATAGTATGTCGAAAATTTTCATAAAAAATAGTATGTCGAAAAATTTCACGAAAAACAGGTCATAGTATTGAATCTTGAAACTTTTCATGTTAACAGTCATATTATAGTATGTTAAACAATATTATGATTAAAAAGTGATATTTTCGTACATACAAATATTTCATGAAAAAAGTCATAGTATAGTGCCGAAAAATTTCATGATAAACAGGTCATAGTATTGAATGTTGAAAAATTTCATGCTAACAATCATATTATAGCTTGTAAAAAGGTATTATGATAAAAAGTCAGATTATAGTACGTTGAAAAATTTCATGAAAAAAAGTCATAGTATAGTATGTCGAAAAATTTCATGATAAACAGGTCATAGTATTGAATGTTCAAAAATTTTATGCTAACAATCAAATTATAGCTTTTTAAAAAGGTATTACGATAAAAAGTCAGATTATAGTACGTTGAAAAATTTCATGAAAAAAAGTCATAGTACAGTATGTCGAAAAATTTAATGAAAAACAGGTCATAGTATTGAATTTTTAATAAATTAATGTTAACAATCATATAGTTTGTTAAAAGGTATTATGATAAAAAAAGTCATATTATATCATGTTGAAAATTTTCATGAAAAAAAGTCATAGTATAGTATGTCGAAAAATTTCATGATAAACAGGTCACAGTATTTTATGTTGAAAAATTTCATGTTAACAGTTATATTAAGTTTAACAATATTATGATTAAAAAAAGTGAAAATATATCATGTTGAAAAATTTCATGATAAACAGGTCATAGTATTGAATCTTTAAAAATTTCATGTTAATCATATTAGTTTGTAAAAAGGTATTATGATAAAAAATAATTCACCTTGTAGTACTTTGAAAAATTTCATGTTAACAGTTATATTAAGTTTAACAATATTATGATTAAAAAAAGTGAAATTATAGTATGTCGAAAAATTTCATGAAAAACGGGTCATAGTCTTGAATGTTGAAACATTTCATGTTAACAGTCATATTATAGTTTGTTAAAAGGTATTATGATAAAAGTCAAATTATATTATGTTGAAAATTTTCATGAAAAAAGCCATAGTATAGTCTGTCAAAAATGTCGATAAAAAAGTCATAGTATAGTATGTCTAAAAAAGTCATGGTATTGTATGTCGATTAAAAAAAATCATAGTATAGTCTGTCAAAAAAATGTCAGTTTCGTTTATCGAAAAAAAGTCAGTATAGTGTCTTGAAAAAAAAAGTATGTCCATCAAGTCATATTAATGTATGGCAAACAAAAAAGTCATAGTGTCCATTAAGTCATAGTACAGTATGTCAAAATAAAAACTCATAGTAATGTATGTCTAACAAAAAAGTTATAGTATAGGATGTTTAAGTAAGTCTTTGTATAGTATGTTGAACAAAAAAAGTCGCAGTATGTTATGTCAAAGTATAGTATCTTGGAAAAAAGTATAGTATGTTGAAAAAAAGTCACAGTTTTGTATGTAAAAAAAAGTCATAGTATGTTGAGAAAATGTCATAATATAGTATGGTATATTTTGAAAAAAGGTGATTGTATAGTGTGTGGAAAAAAAGTAATTGATCAGTATGTCGAACAAAAAAGGCATAGTATAGTGTTTCGAAAAAAAGGCAGTGTATGTCGAAATTGCAAAGCATGTCTAAAGAAATCATAGTATAGTATGTCGAAAAGTCAATTTAGTATGTTGAAAAAAGTATATGTAAAAAAAAGTAAAACAAATAAAGTAAACGTCATAGTATATGTTGAAAAACAAAAATCAGTTTAGCATGTGAGTATGTATGCATAGTATGTAGAGTATGTCCAAAAAAGCAAAAAAAAAAGTCAATATAGTATATTGAAAAAAAAGTCATAGTGTAATATGTCGAAAACACTTCAGTCAGTCATAACATATAGTATGCTGAAAAGAAGTCAATGACATTGTATACCGTTGAAAAAAGTAAAATTACAAAAAAGTCCTAGTATACTATGTTGAAAAACTCATAATATAGTATGTCGAAAAAACGGCAGTCATTTTAAATAGTATGTTGAAAATTTTTTTTTTTTTTAAAAAGTCATACTACAATATGTCGGAAAAAAAGAAAAAAAAAAAGTAAAAAAGGTCAGTGTAGTATGAACTATTTCTTAAGTTGCCCCTCACCACCTCCCTTCCATCCTTCCATCTCCCCTCTCATTTTGTTTCCTATTTTCCCCGTCAGGTGACTCTGATCCCGACCCACGACACGGAGGTGACCCGGGACTGGTACCAGCAGACCCACGAGAGGCAGCAGGACCTGAACATCATGGTTCTGGCCTCCAGCAGCACCGTGGTCATGCAGGACGAGTCCTTCCCCGCCTGCAAGATCGAGTTCTGAGCTTCACGAGCCCCGCTATGCTCCCCCTCCCATCCTCCCCGTCCTGTCATCTGTTCTTACTGGAGGCAGAGCGGCAGCCAGCGGCCCTCTCTGCTTCCTCAAAGCCTCTCTGCTCTCATGGTCCCGTCTCTAACGCTGTTGCAGCCCTCAATACACTCGATTCTGTTAGCCGAAATCACAGTGAAAACTCTGGGTTCATGCTCTGTGACGGCGGGGTTATGACGCAGATAATAGTTACCCGTCTGCCCCAACACACCTCTTATACTTACAATTGCGGTGAAAGACATTTTCCCACATAATCCAATTTTCTTTGCCACATATCTAACAAAATGCCACAGTTAAACTACAGATTAGTACAATCACAATTAACGCAGAAATTTAATACGTGTAAGTAGCAAATCTCTCATCCAAAGTGCCAAAACACAAAGTTCTTAATGGTTAACGTCTCCAAATTTAATCAGTGATCAATAATTTGTTTGCAGTATTTTTAGAAGAGTAGATATTATTTCCACTAGTTTTCCATCTTTACTCATCACGCTACAGTAGTTTTTGGATTAACGCAATAACAATTTGAAGCTCTGTAAAAGACACAAAAAAATGTCCCTTCTTGTCATTTGTGGTGAAGTTTTAAGAGGTGCCTGAAGTCGCCGCTGTTTGACATCTTTCCTCTCGGCGTTCACAGCTTAGCCGGTGCATGATGCTTGCGTTTTAGCTCGGACTCTTTCAGAACTGCATAGGATTAATCCTTTCTTTAGCCAGGCTTCACGTGTGGAATGCAGTAAAGTCTAGATAGGCTACTACACTGTTTGGCTGTCTATGCTCGAGTGAATTTAATAGGTGCCGAGTAAAAAGACGATGTTTGTACACTAATCATATCTCTGCTGGATGTAACGGTTCCTCTTTAAGTCTTTATCATGCTCTTCGTTGGTTGAATGTACTCCAGTATACCTATAGGGTAAATGTTTCTATATCAGTTCAGAGGTTATGTTGAATAAATTATACATTTTGTGATGATGCAGCAAATTATGCGGCGAATGCAGTGTTTTTGATCATGCATTTGAGAAGGTTTAATTAACATTATCTGTCATTTCCTCCTGTTCAGCTACATTTTACCGTCTGTCAATATCACAGAGCGATGGGGGAAAAAAAACAAGCAGTGGCCGGTGATAAATGTAGCAACGGAAGCTCGTCCGCTAGTGTTGCGCCTGCGGGAACTGCAATATTTATATATTATTGGGGTTATTTTTCAGGAAAAAGTGTGAAGTGTGTTACAGGAGGCTTCTTTCATGTGCCTTTCGCTTGTGGTTTTGGAGCAAAGGGGATATTTTAAGGACATGTCAGCCATTTTGAAGCAGAGCCAGGAACCAGGGTAAAACAAAGAAACCAAGTACACAACTTTGAAATAGAGGACCAATCAGTTCGCAGAGTTTACGCACAAAAATGATCCACACTTTGAAATAGTACACTTAATGTTTTTTGGAGCTCTGTAATCCAAATCAGCATTAACTTCACTTTCTGAAATGCCACTTTCAAACAAATATGAATGTCTCTGAGCAACGTATTGCACCAAATAGGAAGTTTAGAAGTCTGATTTCTGTTTGTAGTTGAAGCACAGAGAGTGAGTGTGGTAGCAGAAATAACTTTCATTGTATTATAAAATAATGTATTGGACGTTCCTGCAGACTGAGCTTTCTGTTAGGCAAGGGACAAGGTCTTAGTTATGAAGCAATTATCTAATATTAATCCCAGAGTAATATTTCTAGAATGAGCATGAATGATTTTAATTGTACTGGACGCAAATATAAAGTAGGAATGTTGTAGTTGTGTGTGTGAACATACGATAGATACACACTGAGAAAGTGTTTTTATAACGCAGCACGGTTCGTTTCTGACGAGTGTTGAGTGACTTTTCTGTGGGTTCGGCAGGAAAGGTCTTTATGCTTGTTCACAGCCAGATTGGAGACAGACGCACAGTTTTATTTCTTCAGTTATATCCAATATTTTTAGAGTAACAATTTGAAATTAAAGCTACATTTGGTAACTTACAATAAAAATAACTTTTTGCTGTTTATGGTGCCTTCAAATGAAACTCGTGAGCCCATGTTTACAACATGGGAAGTCGTGTACACAACACGCTTGGTGTTCATGTGGTTAAGTCGTGGAGAGCAACGGCAATATTAACGTTACTGTCCGAGTCTAGAAGCTACAGAGGCTAACAATTTAGCAAGCTAGCAAGTGGGTAACATAACGCAGGAAATGCAAAGACATAATGACAGAGGAGAAAGATGAGGTCCTTTAAAATATCAACATTTTCCTCAGACATGTTATAAAAGACGAAAAAGAGTATACAACTAAAATTAGAATATATTCATTAATAATGCGCCAAAAAATGAACTTCCATGACCTCCGCCATTTCGGACAATGTCAACGAACACGTCACAAGTCGTGAACTTGGAGCTTTCAGAAACTTTCCATCTCCGAGGTTGTGATTACCACAGAAGGGGGGCGTTCCCTATTTGAAGGCACCATTTGGTTTGACTGTGTTCAACATGGCAGTCGAGTCAAACTCTCATTTTACAGCTAAACAGTGCGCTAAAATATGAGGGTTGGATGATTTGAGGAGAGATAGTCATTACAGTAACAGAATAGTGATTCATGTTTGATCAGCGCTGCCTAGTTTGATCGGAGTTCGTGAGCTTTGCGAGTTGTGTGCTTTTCTTTGGGCGAGGTGGAGTCTTGCAAGAGGAGCATTAAAAGGAGGCAGAGGAACCTGATATCTGTCTCATACAAATACTCATATGCCAAGTTACCAACTATAGCTTTAATTCAGGTTTAATTTTCTCCAAATTTGTGCTAGGAAGCAAATCAGATTTTTTCCCTTATTTACATTATTGTCGAAGAAATACATTTTTACATCATCACATGCTTATTTCGTTTTATTTTGTGAGGACTGGGAGCGGGCCAGGTTGGGCCATGGAAGGAGGGGAGGCTTGGATTCCCAGAAAGGACTTTGTTTGAGCTATCGATGGCAGATTGATTGTCAGGATGTTGCCAACTAAAAGCAGGGAGGATCCTCTGCTTGTGCAGTTTAACTTCACTCAGTCTGACTCAGAAACATGGACCAAACTCTGCAGACAGCTGGAGCGTGTTGTCAGCTGATGCTAGCCTGGGACCAGTGCCATTTTCTTTCCCAGTAAAACGCTCATACGCTACCTTATACCTCATCTCCAAAGCCTCTTGCTCTGCCTGGCCTCCCTTAACATTATACATGTCCATTACGCACTGTGTAAGCCTTGATATGTGATGATTCAGATGCAGATAGCTTTTATTTCATCCCACTGGGGAGAATCGGAGTTTGATGCAGGTTGTATATTACACAGCTGGTCACGCACAACTACACCCCTAGTCTGGAGGGAGTCGATGAACTGAAGGGCACATGACGACGTGCACACTGAGGGGACAGCAAAGGTTCAAAATAACTCCCTTAAAAACAAGCAAAAAGTCCTTTTCAATGTACGGATCAGATTTTGTGGGCGGTCTGATATGTTGTACCTGTCTTTGAATGATGTTTTTTAAGTTGGCAGATTCCAAATACCCAGTCTTGAGCTTTTCAAGGCATCAGTAGAAAGCTGTGAATCACTCAATACTGAACTGTATGACTATACAGAAGCCGAATGCACTATAGAGGAGATCTATTTTTCTGAATGTAGAGTTGGTACTACCATACGAATGCTGCTGGATCAAAACAATAGAGAAAAAACGAATAAAAACAAAACAAACACTCACACCAGCCTGGACGTAAATACATTTTTAGGGAGCTGAGAATGAGAGCAGATCCGATTACGCTTCTGCTCCAGAGGGGAAACGTTTGATTTCTAACACGACAGAAAGCAACCGAGATCCCGTAACAAACACATCAACAATAACACAGAAATAGTATTAACTGCAGCTGCAACTTTTTCCTTTTCCTGAATATGACTTGAAACATGCAGACTCAGAAACCATCGATGAAGTTAAACAGATGCTACAGTGCACACAGATTTGTACATATCGCTCCGGACAGAACAAATCTAACAGATATAACAACCTATACGCCTGATACCATTTTAGCTGGTTTTAGTGACGATATGATCAAGACTGCTAACTACTCCTCCAACCAAGGAAACTACACAAAACGCTGACAAGATACCGAATGAAAACAAAACACATCTTTCAGTTCAACTTCATCGCCATACCCGCATTTAAATGAAAATATCATTTGATCACAATATGGTGTCATCTGTCCATCTAATCTCTCTGCATGTGATTTATTTAGTTATAATCCTGAATGTAATTGTTTAACATGGAAATAATAACAAAAAAAATACAATGCTATTTTAAAGAGGTATATTTGAGAAAAAATAAAAGCTAATTGTCTTAACTGGTACTGAAAATGACCTACAGTAATATAATACTGGGCTGTGCTTTTATTGTTTGCCCTATTAACATGTTGTTAAGAAGACGCTGTATTGGTAGTTCTGTTTGATTCTCTCTCTCTTTTTTTGCATTGTATTACTCTTAGTTATGTTTTTCTTCCTCAGCGCAATATTCAATATCTCTCTGTCTCTTAAACTCTAACTGGTAAAACTAGAACTACTGCAGATTCATTGTAAAAGGGAAACAGCCTGGTGATCATCAATTAAAGTACATTTAAATCTTAATGTGTGTTGTGAGTGTCTCTTTTGTCTCTATATGGCTCATTATTATTATAATATCAAATGTGCAATATATCTTCATACAACTTCATACATCTTACAAAAGCAAAAAGGTATTCCTCATTTTCCATGTATTCTCCTACTACCTAGGAAAAATATGATTAATATTAGACAATAAAAGTACTTTTAAGAAAAAAAAAAAAGATGGGGGGGGGGGGGACTACAGCAGTGTAGCGTTACATAAGTACGGCCGTAACGTGAAAAATAAGTCAATGTCTGAGTTAAAAACTATGGAAGTGTAGTGTTACTGAAGTACCAAAGTTACATCAAAGATGAGTCAGTGTCTGGGTTAAAAAAAAAAAAAAAAAAAAAAAACTACAGAGGTGTGGCGTAAATTGAAAAAAAATAACTCAATGTCTGGATTAAAAAACTATGGAAGTGTGGTGTTACTTAGGTATGTGAGTTGCGTGAAAAGTACCGTATTTTTCGCACTATAAGGAGCACTTAAAATCCTTTAATTTTCTTAAAAATCGACAGTGCGCCTTATGTATCAATTCTGGTTGTACTTACTGACCTTGAATCAATTTATGTGGTACAGGGCGCTCAAAACATCTGTCAAAATGTTTTATTTCGACTTTGGTAGCTACGAAGCCGCACCGCTGGATGGATTTTCGGGGCATTACGGCACTCACCGACACTGTCAAAACCAAAGTGAAGAATATATATATATACAATAATGAATACTGTAAGTAAATGTCTGGGTTAAAAAAAAGCTACGGAATAGTGGCATTACTTAAGTACGGAAGTTATGAGAAAAATAAGTCAATGTCGGGATTAAAAAAACTATGGAAGTGTAGCGTTAATTAAGTACGGAAGTTGCGTGAAAGATGAGTCAGTGCCTGGGATAAAAAAAAACTAGGGATGTGTGGTGTTACGTATGGCACTTATGGGAAAGATAAGTCAATGTGAGTTTAAAAAATCTACGGAAGAGTGGTGTTACTTATGTAAGTATGTGAGTTTTGTGAAAAATAAGTCAGCGTCTGGGTTTAAAAAAACTACGGAGGTGTGGCATCCTCTGGTGCTCCTAATGGCCGTCTATGAGCAGCTGTCAATCACTCGCAAACTCCGCTCAAACTAGGCAGCGTTGATCAAATATGAATCAATATTCTGTTACTGTAATGGCCAAAGTCTGCTGTCACAGGCTGGATTTTTCAAAGCCTGAAAACAGCCATGAGGAGTTTTCTCTCAGACCACTTGAATTACAACAGGCTGAAAGGTTATTAGTGAATTTTTGCCCAGAGATGCTAAAAACAATCTGACTGCTGCAGTTTAAATCATATCGTTCATATCAATCGTAGGCCCTGAATTGTGGGAGACCTGATGATATCAGCAATTATTGTACTGTGATGAAACTTAAAGATGGCGGTAGTAAGTCTGTATAGTAAAAAACATTGGTCCTACCTTATTACTTCAGTGCAGTGTCTCAGGTTGTGTTGCTGACAGGTTCCTCTGAAATGAAAACTTTAATTAGTTAAAAATAAAGTGGTGAAGCTGATTTTGCCACCTTTGAAATACTTACCTGGAACTGGTGAAGTCCCGTAGGCCGATGAGATGAACTCTATCTGCCACATAATATTACAAAACACTAACCAGAAGTTAAAGTTCTTTGTGAATAAACAGTTTGCAGTAAATCAAATGTGAGGAGATAAAGTGAGCCGTTGTCTTTAGTATCGGAGACAACGGGTCAGCTTGTTGCTTTCCACGTTAGGTGGAAAGATAAAGTTCTGCTTCAGCGGCACGGCTCAGTTCTCGCTCCCCACTTGTCAAAATAACTTAGCAGTTTTTTGGCTGAAATCTACAGATCTTTGACTGAGCAGTGAGGGAAAGAAAACAGCTCAATAATCGTACTCCCTGAGGGATGGGAGGTTGTGAAGGGGGTTAGAAATCAATCTGGGCTCTAAAATCAAGCTTGATGGATCCACGCCTCCTGATGCTGTACATCAGGTGTAGGCGTGGATCCATCAACACACTCTGCATTCATTACAGCCGATGTAATGATGAATGGCTCCTACTTTATCTTTGTCTCTCGTTCCATGTCTTGTTGAACCTTTTGAGTGATTTTTCTTTCTGCACTCACAAATTTAAAAAAAAAGAAAAGTGAAACAGAAAAAGAAGAAATTTGCTCATTCATGTCGGTTGCTCCACTATTAGATGCAGTTGGCGGGGTGACCGAGCCCACACGCTGCTGCTCGGCCACCACGGGAAACAACTCGCCTCCCTCCCCCAGGTTACCATGACGATGCATTTTGACTCTGGAAGAGGGTTATGTAGGAGTAGAGGACGTGGCGTGGGCGTCCACTCAAGGTCTAACTGGACACCTTCCTGCCTTCCTGTCAGTTTTTGTATGGAGACTCGCCGATGAGGGTAATTCTCTCTTCATCACAGCTAATGGTTCCTCTCCTCTCGTCTCGTCTTTCCCTCCCTCCTCTCTTCTCTCTATTTGCATTTAGATTTCAGGCAATTAGCAGAGTTAAAGTCTCTGAACAGTAGGAAAGGACACTGTGACCACCTACAGGTGAAAATACACATGTGAAAGAGCTGTGACCAAAGAAATAAAATAAACTCAGTCTAGTTGATTTTTCCCTTTCTTAACCTTTATGTCTCAGTCAGAAACAATCCTTATGTCTTAAATAATGGGCTGCTGTACCATTAACTTTAGAAATGGTGCTTGTATAGGACTAGTTTTGTACTGAACTGAAAGCACACTTGAATAATGAGCTGTCACTCTGATATACAGTATGTACTGAAGTGCAGCTGAAAAAAAATTATGACCTACATTGTAACTATGAACAACGACAAACTCAAGTGAATAAAACGACTCAAATCAGCAAAATGATTAATGTACACCCCTAGTGTCAGCATTTGTAAGCTAGCCGGTAGCTTGCATGTTAGCAAACACTATAAATAAGCAGCCTATGACTAACAATTGACAAATTTGTGCACTTTGTTTTTGCTTGTATCAGTAATGTTGGAGGCATCACACAAAACTACAATAACAATCATCTTCCCGACTTCCTAACCCTCCGGTTATTGATGTTTTCTTGGTCAGTTCAAATCACTTTGAACAAAACTACACTAAAGACATGTTAAAACTATCAATGTTGAGAATTTTAACTTATTAGTTAAACGGTTAAAAGAAATAATAATTAATTAAAAGCTGAGAAAACTCAAGAGTAGTTTCTCATTTAAAGGAGAAAAGCTGGTCCACCTTAACAGCCCACGTTACCGGAGTTGCAACACAGGAAGTTGTCTCTGGTCTCTTGAGCTCGCTTGAGCTGAGGAGTTGTAGCTTGTAGCCTCGTAGCATTTATTCACGAACAAATTAACTGTACACACCCTGTCTGCTACAGCTACATTCACAGCTATAACGCCACCAACAAACCCACACTCACCACCGCCACACACACACACACGGTCTGTCGCAAACTAGCTGAAGTTACACCATGCAGACATAGCGTATGTGTGTGTGACAATGGCGAGCTCAACGTAGCACAAACACACAGTTTATCATTTGCTATTGTTAATGCGAGCAGACGCACCGCTGACAACCTACTAAACTAAACTAAATGTGCGGTGGAGACTTTTACTGGGAAAGTGGCTGAATGTGTCTGATGCTACATGTAGCACTGCGGCTGCTGCAGTAACTCTACTGATGGTGAACTGTTGACTCCGTTGTTGTGCTCATATACGTCAGCTGGCTCACCGCTGCATGCGAGGCACAAAACTTGTTGGTTAACGGTTAAGAATCGGTCAACTAGGGTTGGTTATGAGTCAATTTTTTTTAAAACTAGCATCCCTAAAACTAAACATTTTTGTAGCCATTAACGACACTTTTTTCTTTTCCACTACTGAAGTACAACTTGATAAACATTACAAACTACCGGCAGCCAAACAGACGCCTTGTTAGCACTGAATGAAAGTAGCTGCAGTAGATTTGTACTGACGCAAGAGAGACGGCTGTGTGTGTGTGTGTGTGTGTGTGTGTGTGTGTGTGTGTGTGTGTGTGTGTGTGTATAAGAAGTGTGGGTGTGATAGAGACAGAATGAATGGACATTTGTGTGTTTAAGTGTGTGTGAAGGCAGGAAATAAAGCCTGAGAGAAAGAACATCCAGACAGATTTAATGACATCAGCTTTTGGCTTCCGGAGAGTCGGCGGTCTCTGTCTGCCTCCCCCCATCTCCCCCTCTCTATCTCTGTCTGTCTCCCTCCCTCCCGTCACCAAGCATCACTCAGACTCAATTACATCTGGGGGCGTTGCCATGACAACGCATGGGAGCAACAGGAGGAGGCATGAGTCATCACTATTCTTAAAAGCCGTTTTAGAGGAGAGCAGTCGGAGGGGGGGGGGGCAGAAGAGAGGAAGAGGAGGAGAGAGGAAAATGGGTTAGGTGAAAAAGATGAGACAAGTAGGGAAGAAAAGAGAGAAGGGGGAGAAAGTGGGGAATAAGGAGGAGATGGCAAGAGAATAAAAGAGATAAGGAGAGAAAACAGAGAGGGAAGGAAAGAAGAAGAGGAGATATGGAGAGGGAAGGAAAGAAGAAGAGGTGATATGGAGGGGGAAGGAAAGAAGAAGAGGAGATATGGAGAGGGAAGGAAACAAGAAGAAGATAGTCCTTTATTAGTCCCACGAGGAGAAATTCAATTTTTTACTCTGTTGTTAACTTATAACGGTGAGACCCGAACACACACATGAAAATAACAATGGAGAGGGGGGGGGGGGAGGAAGAGGAGACAAGGAGAGGAGAGGAAACGAGAAGAGGAGACGAAACAAGAAGAGGAGACATGAGGGGAGAGAAAACAGGAAGAGGAGACAAGGAGAGGGGAGGAAACAAGAAGAGGAGATATGGTTAGGGGAGGAAATAAGGAGAGGAGAGGAAACAAGGGGAGAAAACAAGAAGAGGAGAAAAGGAGAGGGAAGGAAACAAGAAGAGGAGATATGGAGGGGGGAGGAAATAAGGAGAGGAGAGGAAACAAGGGGAGGACATGAGAGGAGACAAGGAGAGAAGGAAACAGGAGACAAGAAGAGCAGAGGGGAGGGGAGTAAACAAGGAGAGGAGAAGAGATAGAAGAGGAGAGGAAGCAGAGATGAAAAGTGGAGACGAGACAGGAGAGGAGAGGAGAGGAAATGGGACTGACTAAAACTTGAGGGAGGAAAAAAGACAGTAAAACAAACGTGAGAAAAGAGACGAGGAGGGAGAAGTTTTGTTTAAGGAGCAGCAAAAGGTTACTGGACTGAGTCTGGACTGAGTCTGAGTCTGGACTGGACTGGACTGGACTAGGTCCGAGTCTGGACTGAGTCTGAGTCTGGACTGGGTCCGGACTGGTCTGAGTCCGAGTCTGGACTGAGGACCTTAATAAACTGTTTAACAGGCCTGTAGGTGTGAACACGTGTGATTAGTTGTGTTGATAACATACTGAACACTGATTTCACGGTTTAATTGTTTCTTTATTTCCTCCTCCGACCTGAACCTCAAGACACCGACAACCGTTTTACACAGTTTACACATTAAACCTCGACTTTGTTCAGCCAAACACAGAAACCCTCCTCCTCCTCCTGTCTGACTGACATTAAATAACACATTAAATAATCACATAAATACAC
This sequence comes from Pterois miles, assembly GCA_947000775.1. Lineage (NCBI taxonomy): Eukaryota > Metazoa > Chordata > Actinopteri > Perciformes > Scorpaenidae > Pterois > Pterois miles. The sequence continues at coordinate 6,334,615 of CAMQGK010000565.1, forward strand.
AACTAAAATCACCTACATCAGCCCACCTTTAAAGACAAAAACCATTAGTCCTATTCAGATCTAACACTAAAACTCTCTCTGGATAGATGTTTGTTCTACAGCAGGTGTTTCCAGGTTTTGGGGGTCAACTCATCTTCAATTTAGTTTGAAATAAGCAGGACCAGTTTTATTTATTTATACTTTGGCGTTGTAGACAGTACCGCCTAAATATAATACCCGTAATCCCTGAGGGCTACTATGATACAACTATAAGTCATTGTTTTGGTCAAAGTAATAAAAATATTTAATCGGAGTTTAAAGTAAATTCACCACTGAATTTATACCTTTTCAAGATAATTGAAAGTGAATTGACCCCGAGTTCAGTCACACGTTGATAAAACTGATTTCCATTCATAACGTCTACCTGAGTATCACTCATTAAATCATCAGAAACAGTCATTTGATTCATTTTACATTAAAATACACATCTAATTTGGTGACTGCAAACAGTCAGAATTCAGCAGTCGTCAGGTAGTTTATCAGGTAAAAGTACATTTATAATATTTACTTAATCAAGTGGTTCCTCCCTTTAATTGTAAAATAAAACTATTAAACCACATATTTTCTCTAAATCATTAAACCCCCTCAAAATGAAAACGTAATAAAAATACAGCAGGAAACCCACAGTGTCTACTATTAAATATTCATTTAAAGGCACATTTACAGATAAATCATCTCTATTTAACAGCAGACCATCGCTGAAAAGACTAATACGGTTTGATGAAGCCGGCTCGAGTTTTACATACAAACACCTGTATTTTAAAAACTATTTGGTTGTGTGACGTAAACCAAAAACCTTGTGAACAAAATTACCTTGAATGTAGCAGGCAGCGAGCATTGAACTGATAATTCATATCCCGACACATTTGAGAATAATCAGTTTGTAATCTCTGAAATCATAAATGTGTCAGATTCCTGATGTTTATCGTAGTAAATACAGGAGGTCACTTCTGTGCCCCTGTCCTTTGTTAATAAGCTCAAAATGGCCTCCGAATGAAGTCCGTTCCTTTGGTTTCTAATGCGTAATCTTAAAGGAGTAGTTTGACATTTTGGGAAATAAGTTTATTTGCTTTCTTAAGATAAGATAAGATAAGATAAGATGAACCTTTATTAATCCCTGGAGGGAAATTTGGGATCTTATCTTATCTTCTTACCAAAAGTCAGATGAGAAAATCAAAGTATTCTCATAGGACAGAAAAGTTATTTCTCATTTTTTGTGTCTTCTCCAACGAATGTCCAGAAACACGAGCGATTATTGTGTCTGCACAAGCCCCGCTGCCGAACCTGTTTATTAGGCAACAAAGTCTACCTGGTTAGGTTTAGGAAGAGATCACGTGGCTGAAAATAAGTATGTTTGTTAAATAAAATAATTTGTTACATAACTTGTGTACGTGACATTAGTGAAGTGTACACGTCCATTGACCATCACTTCCTCCCTGCGCTAAATGGACCAACAGCAACAAGTGTCTGATTGTCCAGGGCAAGTAAAATGCCTTGTTGGGCAAGTAAATCTAGCCTGATCAGACACACATTTTTGCGGGTGAAACTCCAGATTAATTTACTTAAAATAAAGATTAAACGACACTTAACTTTGGTCTTTGTTGTTGATAACCGCTAATCAATAAAACACTTTGTATAAGGGCAAGTAAAAATTAACTTTGGGCGAGTAGATTTCTGACCCATTTACCCATCTGGGCAAGTGAAAAACAAAAGGAGCAAAATCTCCAGCACTCACAGATAAAATGTCTTCTTTTTTTGTTCCTTCTGTCCTTGCTGATGCCTGGCACACGATACTGTTCAACATTTGGAGACATGCTCGCTGTTATTTTCTTTTCAAGTGAAAAACAAAACATTAACGTTGAACCCTGCGCTAACTTTTGTCCTTCTTTATACTGCAGAATGTCACCTGACTTGGGTAGGTGGGTTGTATATGAATTAGTGCGCATCAATTTTTGTAGGTTTAAGTAGGAACAGTGGATGAGAACAGCCTGAAAAAAAACACGCTCATGTCTACATAGTCATCAACTAAATCCAGCAGCTGCTTAGCTTCATATTTAACGGACAGATGTGAGAGTGATCTTAATTTTCAGCAAGAAAAATAAATAAGGGAATTTGCCAAAATGTTCAAAACTATTCCTTTAAGTTTTAACTTCCAGCCTTCAGTATGTGCAAACATTTGCAGCTGAAAGAAACTGTAAATCAAAGTGATAAAATGTCACTAAATCGACTGGCTGGCCAAACTGTTACAGGAAAAAAAAATATTTCAAATGCAAATAAATGACAGCTGACAGTTTGACTCAGCCTGTAATGCATTTTAACCGTACATGTCTAGGGTCAGAGAAGAGGCAGCTGGTGTGTGAGATATTTAGCAAACAGCATTTGGGCTAAAAAACAAAACAAAAACAAACAGGCACTGTTAATGTTTTAGCGTAGGCAGCATCCAAATTAAACAAAAGGCACAAATGGTCTGAATGTTGGCTTGATGCACCGATACTCAGTCGGAGCTGGATTCATGAATGTGTGGACAAACTGAAGAGGAGGATCAAGGTGATGAGAGATTTTTGAAGTTGTTGATGTGGTTTCTGTCTCTTTTATGGAGCCGTGGAAGGTTTGGTGATCACATGTGTGCAGCTGAGGCGTCCGTGTGCAGTCTGAGCGGTTATATTTACAGTGTTTGTAATACTCGAGGCAGAGTGTCCTCTCTGCACAGTCTGCATCTCCTCCAGTGTTTTTCTTTGTGTGAATGTGAGCAGAAGGACAGAGATGAATGGGGAAGTGGACAAACAGAGGTCTCCAGATCATGCCCTTAGATACCCAGAAGTCCTTGTGTTTTTCAGTCTACTCACTGAAGTTGAAGTTCAGACCGGAGCTCTCTGTGATCGGGGAGGACGGGCCAGCACTGGATACAGCACTGGAGGGGATGCTGCCATCTTAAAAAAAACAAAACAAAACACAGATTTTCAGTTTATTATCTTTGTAGGTCACAAATCACAGATCCTAATGCATGTACAGATTGTACAAACAGCTCTGAACTTAACCGCAAAACATGTAAGAACGCTTCATTTTAAAAACTACATCAATCCCTGATGGAATTATTAATCTCATTACCTGCCTGAGAGTGTGTACTGTTTGTTTCTGTGTGTGCGTCATGTGGAGGAACACAAGGTGAACGAAGATGGAGGGAGTGATCTGGTTATAAAAACAGGAAAGCAACAGCGTCATCTCCTCGCCACTCCATCTTCGGTTGCCATGGAGAACTTTTTGAAAACAGTTTTTTGGAGGGGCTTCATGAATCAAGCCATCAATCTGTATATCAATAATCTCACTAGAAAATACTCCTAGAATTTAACGATCACTTTAAGTGCATTTTAACATGAAGTTCATTCGTCAATGAAATGATGAATATTTACACGTAAGGCTATTTTGAACACATATGTAAACAAGCATGAAATTAGATTTCTCTCACTAGCGTGACCAACGTTTCACAGTCATTGTGATGCAAAAACATCAGCCTCGGTGAATGTGCACAAACAGCTGTCCTGTAACTACAGCCAATGGGAGGAAAAACACCAGCAGCAGAACAATACATATTCATCCAGCTGTGACCTCCAGCATCACAGCATGTACACGCTGTGGTAAATGGATATATTCTGATTTATTTTCAACAAGAAACAAATTAAAAGAAAACAAGAATAACCAATAAAATGGACAGTAAATTAAAAATAAACAAAATTAATATATTCTAAAAGCAGTAGGCAGCAGTAAATCCTACCTCGTTCTATAAATCAATTTCTATTATGAACTTAATGTTTAGCACATAAAGACATAATATATAAAGCATACAAAAAACATCAAGTGTCACGTCACGAGAGACAAAGACCCTTCTTCATCCCTGTACCTCTAAAAAACATTTTTATGTTTGCTCCATATCTTCATCGAAAACCGTTCCATAATTTCACCCCACACATTGATACCGTATGCACTTCCCACTCACTGGTACAAACAGAGTTATTCAGATTAAATTTTCCTCTTAGGTTATAACCAGGGCTGTCAAAGCGTCACGTGAAACTAGAAAACATCTAATCTTTAATCGAATCTATTGGTACCATACTAGCTTTTCGGGAAGGAGGTTAAATAACTCTCCAAACATACGCTGACTTTTGGTGAGAAAAAACTGTTATGGCCATTTTCAAAGGGGTCCCTTGACCTCTGACCACATGATATGTGAATGAAGATGGGTTCTGTGGGTACCAACGAGTCCCCTTTACAGACATGCCCACTTTATGATAATCACATGCAGTTTGGATCAAGTCATAGTCAAGTCAGCACACTGACACACTGACAGCCGTTGTTGCCTGTTGGGCTGCAGTTTGAAGTTATGATTTGATTTGTAGTACCTGTGAGGGTTTCTGGACAATATCTGTCATTGTTTTGTTAATTGATTTCCAATAATAAATATATAAATACATTTGCATTAAGAAACCATATTTGCCCACTCCCATGTTGATGAAAGTATTAAATACTTAAATCTACCTTTAAGGTATTTTGAAGAGATAAAAATGTGATTAATTTGCTATAAATCACAATAAACAATGGACAATTATGCGATTAAATATTTTAATCCACCGATAGCCTTAGTTATATTCCTTCTCTCTGTTGGAGAACATTTTCTGTATGTTGTCAGGAAGTAAATTATTTCTCTTTATTTGTACATAATTTGTGCTTAAACTCTACCAGATCCATGAACTTCAAAGCATGTGCGTTTGTGATATCCTACATTGTTTACTATCCTGTTTTTTGTAGTACGCATAATGAGAGCAATGTGATTTTGTCTGTGTTAACCCCACACCAACACACAGTAATTCAGATGCAGTAATACAAGTGAACAATGCAAAGTCAGTAATGCTTTATCATCCAGAATGTGCCTGTTTTTCCCTGAGCTGCAAAGCTACTTGCCAACTTTGCATACATTATGTGAGCTTTCCAGAAGATTTTGTGGTATAATATCTAAGTTTAGTTTTGTTCAATGAGATCAACAGAGAAATAAAAAGGCACACAATGCTAACAAAATACACAAATAAGGGGAGATACAAGAGAAAGTAAGTAAAAGAGAACGCTACAGATGCTTCATCAATCAACAACACTGGGGAAGAGTCTAAATTAAACACCTCACCACCCAGGGGGATAAACAGAGAAAAACACAGAGGAAGAAAATGAAGAGGAGGGTGACAACATTGTTCTTTCAGAGTCCTGTTTTACAGAAGTTTTATAACTGATGCTGATCCCACAGGGCGGCCTGTCAGACATTAACATTCTGCTGTCTTTTGGTCGTCTGACACTTTCAGGGCTTGCTCACTAAAAACTTGCTGTTTTGTAAGAATGAACGATGTTCATGAAAAGCCCCCAACTTTCTGCTATTCAACACGCACATTTTCAATGATGCTCTTATCCAAAGAAACTTGGCTGTTTGTTTTGTATGGAGGCCCTGAGACAAAAAGAAAAAAAAAAAATCGGATGCATTTGCTGAGTCTGATTTAAATTGTTTTAGACTAAAAAGCATTAATGTTTTCTTCTAGGCGAGTTTTTACATAACTTGATAACACACTATCTCTCGCTCACATCATCAGTTACACTGGGTATGTGTTACATCCAGTGGTTTTAATGTTACGGTTAATCAGAACCCTTTAAAAGGTTCCTGAATCTGGATCATGAACTGGATGGCCATCAATATGTAATGGATTGTTCATTGTGCCACATCCCATCCCTCCAAAATATATTCAAATCCATCGCAGACATTTGTAGTAATCGTGTTAATAGACAGACAAACAAACCAACAAATGCTGGTGAAAACATAACATCCTTGGCCTTGATGGAGGTAATTAAAACTCACCTGGAAGAAAACATGAACGTTTTTATTCCTGTTTTGAACAAGGAGCAGTGGGGCACGTCAGCCTCTTGTGGCCAAAATGAGTATTACATCAACAATGACGTTGGAAAAATTATCCTGACAAAACTCCCCCACCACAACCTGTTTCACAGATAAAAATGAAGGTACTTACGGCCTTTAGACATGGGTAACGTTTCTCAAAATATTTTTCCAAACGTTTTTTTTTTTTTTTTTTTTTCAGGAATACTTTCTAAAACAACGTGACATTGACAATGACATTGTCATTTTTTTTTGGAGCAAGAAGAAGAAGAAGAACAACAACCTTTATTAGTCCCACTAGGGGAAATTCAATTTACACTCTGTTGTTAACACACACATGCACAGCAAGGTTGATTTGCTGAGCTTTGACAGCGTGAATAAAGGCGGTGCAGACCGGATCCACTCCTTCCATTCAAAACTTAAACAGTAAAAGCCAGAGACATTTCATATTCGTATAAGTATTTCACATTTTTGTGCTGTGTATTCGTCACGCCTTCCGGTATGTAAAGGCTTTTAGAAAAATTATCCTGGCAAAATCTTTGGTTTTACCCTTGACATAAAAGTCCCACAGTTTTGAGAAACAATGAATTGTTCAAGTACAGCTTGATAATTCATTCTTAGTAGTTGACAAAACAATCTCAACTCAATTTATCAAGTAATTTATCAAATAAAAATGCCAAATATTTGCTGGTATCCAGCTTCTCAAATGAGAAAATTAAAATCAAGCATTCAGGAGAAATCTGGATCATTTTATGAACTAAAAAAAAAAAACCAAACAGGGTCGTTGATTAGTTCAAGCATCGATTCCTCATATATTAAAGCCTTTTTTGGCACATTTTCATGATCCTGATGAAGTGAAACGTGGCACTCTTGTTGGGTTAATTTCACATATTTTAATGTGCAATCACTACAACTGGTGGTTTCTTATTTATCTTGCATTCTATACACTGTGAATAGCTTCAAACTTTTTTCTCTTTTTTGCTAAAAATAAATATATGAATCAAAAAGATTTATGAACAGATTCATAAATAATGAAAATTAGCAGCAGATAGCAGAACTAGCTGCAAGCTTGGTTAAGGACACTTATCTTGCTTTTCCATCTCATGTGGGGACTGAATATGTGACCTGTTTGCTATGATACTGCTTGTGTCGGAAACCTCAGGGTCACTGCAGATAAATTAAATTAGTTTTGCTGGGCATGCACAGCCTTTATCAGCATCGCTCTACTTCTCATTTGTACAGTTACTCATTTTCACACATGGGAGCTCCACTGGAAGGGCCGAGGATTAAAAGCCTCGTTCAAGGCAAAGTACGAAACTGAAACTGATTGGAAACTGAAACTGACTTGGAGTGATTCTTGAGAGGCACATTTGGATTTTTAGCAGTCAGGACGGGGCTTCAAAAACAGTTTTCTTCTAATGACTTATCTATTTTATACTAAATGCTTTTAATAGAATCCACAGAAATATCCATAAGCTGTGTAAAGATCAAAATAAACAACAGTATTTCTCTTCATTGTAAAAACAGTTTAATTTAGCTGGGATATTTCAGGTCTTAATCCTAATCACTGCATTTCAGAAATCTATCAGAGGAGATAAAAGTGGGCCTACATATTGCATAATGCCATAAAATCATCAAAACACTCACGCCATAGAGGCTGGCTTGGTGGGCGAAGAGATGTTTCCGATCCAGATGAGGACAGCGGCTGCTGAGGGCTGTAGAGAGACGTCTGGCTCTGGGAGTCAAACAGGCTGGAGAGCGCTGCAGCGAAGGCAGGAAAAAGCCCACAAAGATCAGCTTCCAAATGTCAGTTTACTTAATAGAACCACAGTTAATTGTTTAATATTTTAAGAGTTTAGGTGGCTCTGCTCCTGATGATGTGGGTGTTTAAATCCAGTTTACGGTAGAGCCACATCAGATCAACATTACAGAACTTGTAGTCCTTTTTACATAAAGTCCCCAATTTTAGGGCACAGAAAGATTTAAACTCAAATAGTCATCATATGTAATAATCAGGGACTCAAATCTACGACCTACAGACATTCAAGATGTCGTATCATTCGTCCGTTCATATTTTTTTCTTTGTTTTGAGGATTATTTTTTTACCTCAAGTCTGCTCTTCATAAAGTGAATCACATGATCAGTTGGACTGAGGTCAGCATCTCAAAGTTTGGCCTAAAAAAGTCTCGGGCTGCGTTAAAATAATAAAAATGAATTATGTCCTAATGCCTTTTCCAAACCGCTTTTCCTTGATCTCGATGGAAACTGTCATGAGGTCAAGGAAAGATGTGAAGGAGAATTCATAAGGACTCAGGAAAAGACAACCCTGGTGCTCCGAGAATCCAGCTGCACTTACATTAGGCTACGGATGTCTGTTTTTTTAAGGCAACTTTATTTATAACAGAAAAAGCACACAGTGGAAAACTCAATGCTGTATGGTTCAAGTAAGGATTCCTGTCCAAAGCAGAATCGCACCTCCTAAGAATGATGTTTTCAATTTATCCATAGTGTCCAATTAAACAGTGATGATGGATGTTACTGGCGGCTGACTGGTGCATTGCCTTAAATGCTGCAGCCGCAAGGGATTGTGGAACGGCATTATTATGGTCCAGTGTATCCTATGCTAAAGAAGATAAGAAAGGAGGTATTGAAGCAACTTTCCTCAGCATTTAGAGAAGTTGACCAGCTCTCATCATGGCTGCCTACTGAAATGCTTCCAGGTCATTTCACTCAGATTGTGACCTTCCTGAACAAAAAGGACTTTTCAACCGCAGCCTTGGTTTCCTTGTGTGTATGTGAAAGTACGTTGTGCCTCAGTTTTAAAGCTAGAGTGAAGATGCTGGAGTCATGTGAAACTAGAAAATCTAAGGAATCCATGAACCATGTCATACCAATTTGTCAGGATGGAGGGTAAATAATGCTCTAAACTTAAGATAATTTTGGCAAAGGAGAGCTGTCATGGCCATTTTCAAAGTGGTCCCTTCAAAGGGGCCATGTTATGATTTGTGCATATTAAATGCAGTACCTGTGAGGGTTTTTAAATTTTCATAAAGCAGCATATTCCTCACTCCCATGTTGGTAACAGCATTAAATACTTGACAGATCTCCATTTAAGAAACATTTTGAACAGATAAAAAAAAATTGTGATTAACTTGCGGTTAATCATTTTATTGACACATCGTTGATTGACAGCCCTACCTATTATACTTAAATTGAGTTTCTTTTCAAATGTGGTGTGCTGGAATGCAAAGCCAACACCACCAACAACATGTGCCACTCTCCAAATAAGACTAATTCATTTATCATCACAAAAAATGCACTTCGTCAGAGGATTACAATAAATAGTTTTTACATACACTTTATAGCATACTTTTATTGCTATTTATAACCTGACATGGGTAGACAAAAGTACTCTTTGATTTCACAAAATTTAATAAATTCCAGCCTTAGCATATAAGTGGTTTGGACAGGTAATAATGTTTAATGACATACTTCATTTGAAGGACTGAATTTTCTCCCGTAACAAAGCTTTTGTCTGCATTTCATAACAGTGAAGAACTAAAGTAAATGAAAAAAGACGAGTAGGTATTTAATAGTTATTGCGGCTTCACTATGGCGGCCTACCTTTCATGGTCTTGGCATGGGCCTCGCTGCTGCTCTCACACACGGTGTTGAGGAACTCGTCCACCTGCTTCAGTGACAGCGAGTTGTGCAGCGTCTCCAGCGGGTAGATGGAGGGCACCATGGAGCAGCCTTCGAACCCTGCAGCACAGACAGGAGGGACAGAAACACAGCCGGTCGTACCACTTCTCCATCCCACCGAACAGGAGGAGGAGCGCTAGTGACACTAATAGCTCTCTGTGCATGTTGATTGTCTGCTCATTCTCTCAGTGCCATATATTAACAAGCAGGTCCCAAGATCCGGCAGCCATTTTTATTTGTTAATAAACCAAACAGACTGCATTTAGGCTACTGTGAGATCTAAAATTAGTGGCTTGTTACCTTGTCTGGCCTCAGACAGCAGCTGCACTACACAAACTTACCAGCCAAAATTACTGTAGGCAATTTCCTTCTTTAGTTTATTAGTTTGACCATATTAATGAAAGCTGATCGTGAAGTGTCATATACTATATGTAATAAAAGTGTGGATCAATTCACTCTGATTCAAACCACAAAAAATGTATTCAATAATCTAAAAGCATGTTGAAATAGAGATTAAACATGCTGGATGTACATTTGGAGGTCAAGCACATGACTTGTCTGGAAAGTTATGGTGGAGGAATTATGCAGCCTATTCGCTGGATATCGTAATCTTGCTCATTTCCTAAAAAAAAAAAAAAAAACACCTGTGTGTTTATGTACATAATAACCAAATAATATATTACATGATCTATCAAGTAACCATCAGCATACTATCAGTCATAGCGGCTATCAATCATACAAAACAGAAAGAAACAAAAAAGGTGCATGAGAAATGGCTTCCGTATTAATATTAGGGATGCATCGATTCATCGGGCAAACATCTGTATCGGCCGATATTCTCCTTGTTGACCGTAATCAGCCTATCGGCAAATTACAGGACATTTGCCGATGGCAGAGGCCGATGTTTATTTGCTGTGTTGCATCAATTTTACGCCGAACCATTCACTCAACCATCTAACGCAGCTCCGTTAAGGTGACACAGAGGGTCAAGACGTGCTCCAGAAACACTTGACTAAATCAGCAGTTTGTGAACAGGCCACCACTTAATTATCCAACTAAAATGAGGGATGAGATGATGACCCAAATCTTTCAACAGGCGCTTATGTATCTGCCAACTGGCCAGGAAACATATTTTGGGAGTGCTTGGGGAGACACAGCGTTGCCAAGTCATGACCTTTGGCTCAGTTGGTGGAGCGGGCGCCCATATAACAAGGCAGAGTCCTAACTGCGTATTTGTGGTTATCTGTGGTCGGTCTTGGACAACAGTAACCAGCTGCTGATTTGGATAAGGAGCCACCGGCAGGACACCGCTCTGGCATGACGACCGGCGCCGTCCACACGTGGTTTGTTTACAAATATAAGTGAAAGAAAAAGTCAGCCGAGTATTAATCTGAAAAATTACACAGCTCAAACATGATGCTTTTAACAGGCTTTTGAAAAGGGCAAATTTCCACCTACAACCTTACTCTGATAAAGCACAGGAATAGGAATAGGAATACTCTGATAAAACAGCACAGGAAAGCAAAGTCACAGGACGACAAATATCTGGCCTGATGGCGTGTCCTTGAGGAAGACAGCGAGTTGTGGTGGACTCTGATTTCTCTTTAGAATATCTATCGTCATCTTGCCTTCGTTACCTTCATGCCGATTGCTTTTATCTGATTTTATTTTGGGCTGTATGGATATATTCATTCTGGGGACATACAATATGGATGTTTTTGAGATGATACCAATAACTACCCGCTTCTCAAGACATACTGATAAAACAACCGATAATTTCAGATTTCTGTATTTTAAAAAGTTCATAACATGTAGTTTATACAGACGATGTAGTGAGCAAAGATAGATGATTTAATATTCAATAGCTCTGACCAAATCTAACTGATATCAATATTGTTCATGCAACAAAAACAAACAACAGTTCTGACTCTTCAGATGTTAATTTATTTTTTTCTAGTGAATTACATTAAAAAAATATTGCAAACTGCAACGTCTTCCTCTGAACTGTGAAAAACATCCATACCGGCGACATGTTTGGCTCTCGAAGATAGCCTCTAATGTTCTTCTCTGTTTATTGGCAGAGTACAAATTTTAAAGCTTTTTTGTGAAAGCAATGTGGCTTAATGTTATCAGATATTTATCAGCACTAATTTGATTACTGGAATAATAATATAAATGTCCAATTAATGACATAATTTATCAAGCCTGATGTATATTGTGCATCCCCAGTTCATTCTTTCATGCACCGCATATTTTTCTTTCATAAAACTACACAAAAAACAACTCACCACAAACTGTGCCATGGAAAGCTGACTTTTACACACAAACTTACAGCAAATACAGTCCAGTGTCAGTCAGTGCATCTGGACAAAGACCTCCACGATGAAGCAACACCATGAAACAAAAAAAGGGGGAACGGATGGAGGTCGAAGCAGCACATCCATATCCTCTGCGAGCATGCTGGTCAGCCTTGCATTTCTCCAAGACTAATGTGCTCTGGAAGCAGATTCTTCCAGGGCAACTCCCTGAAACAACTTGTCCAAAATAAATGACAAGCAGAAAAAAATACTTAATGGACAGGAACCATTGGAGGCCTTGAGGGGCAAAAATGTGAGTTTACCCTCCATGTTTTAGTGAAGTTGCTGGTTAATGGTCCTCTTGGGATCACTTATGTGCAGAACATGACTCAAGAAACTGATATTGAGGATTATCTTATTATTGTTTATTATTATTGTGAATTTCTCCACTGTGGGACCAATAAAGGAATATCTTACCTTATCTTATCAAAAGCTGTTTAGTCTTTTCTGCTACCACTTCATTTTATATCTCTACATGTCATTTTTTCGTAGACCAATCATTTGATATACACCAGAACACAAACAGGACTGGAAAAGGAGAATACATCACAGGCAGCTGCTTTAACTCTTACTTTAAACTGTACTCTTTCATTAATCATCAGATTGTTTCCTCACTGGATGTTAGCCAAAGCAGCTTTATTCATTAGACCAAGGTTAGATCGCTATTCAACATCAAAGGTCTTCCTGCCAACACTTTGCTGAAAAATTATACCTTTTTGGCTGAAACAGACATTACAAAACTTCAGGACAAAGTGTTTTGGTGGCTCATATCGGATATTCACTCTATCCAGTCTTTGCTGCAGCCTCTCCATGTGGATATTAAATTCAGCTCACACACCAGTTGCAGCTGGAGCAGAAAACACTGACGCTAAACCGAACCATTCACAGCTCCGTTAAGGTGACACAGCGTGTCAAGACGTGCTCCAGAAACACTTGACTAAATCAGCGGTTTGTGAACAGGCCACCACTTAATTATCCAACTAAAATGAGGGATGAGATGATGACCCAAATCTTTCAACAGGCGCTTAAGTATCTGCCAACTGGCCAGGAAACATATTTTGGGAGTGCTTGGGGAGACACAGCGTTGCCAAGTCGTGACCTCCTGGTGAAAAGGCCTATTTGGTGCCACCAAGACTCTTCTCTATAGACTGAGCTCATCATTGAACAAACGCCCAGTTTTGAGGGCATTTTCTTTATGAACCATTCCTCAGGATGGAGCATGCACACAATGCAATGAGGCAAACCAACTGGTCATCAAGTGTCCAACCAGCATGCATGTAGAGCCTCAGTCCTCCTTCAGTAGATTCATTTTAATATTTAGTTAAAAAAAATTATGGTTTGCCATATTATCCTGCAGCTTTTTGTAGTTCCAAAAATGGCAGAATAGGTGTGCAAACGTGCAATGAAGGACTGGGGACAAAACTTCAGGACTTAAAGACACAGTGAAATTAAAAAAAAAAAAATCCCTCTCTTTTTAGTCCTGCAAAACTCATCCAGAACTGGAGAACATTTACAGAATTGCATCCGATCAAACATAATTTTCAACAACTAGCTGCCCCCCTTCTATTGTGTAAAAGGGTAGGGTAGTTGTGGCTAGCAGAACATACACTGTATATAAGAAGTGGACGCAGTCACCTTGATGTCACCATTTGGTTTGTGGACTGCTGTTTTAAAGCCTATAATTCGGCATTTTGGCCATCACCATCTTGGCTTTTAGCTGTTGCCATCTTGGCTTTCTGCAATCAAGAGGGTGGAGCTAAGTACATCCGAACAAAGACATGTTTAGGTGACCAAAATTTACTTTCATGAACTCAAAGCACACTGTGAAAGGATTTAAGTTTTAAGATGAAAACACAGACAACTCCCAGACCGGGGAACATCGTGATAGTGACCTGTCCATCACAAGGTAGCCATTTCATAATGCATCCCCTGCTTTATGGTCTATTTGACTCTAAATGGGACCATAATTTACTAAATGAACATCATGCTGTATTGAAGAAGACTTGAAACTAGTGATTGAGACCATAAACTCATGTTAACAATGTTTACTGAGGTAATAAATCTGTGAGAAGTAGGATCATTTTCTCATAGACTTCTATGCAATCAGACTTCTTTTTGCAGCCAGAGGAGTCGCCCCCTGCTGGCTGTTAGAGAGAATGCAGGTTTAAGGGCCTTCAACACTGGCTTCACTTTTCCGAACCAGAGGTTGCCCACTGGTGAAGGCCAACGGTCCACCTTTTAAGCGACCTGAACAAATCTCCTCAAGCTGAACAAATCCCTCTCGTAACTGAACCCTACCCATGTATTTCGTTTCACTCAAATATATCACATTAACTGAAGATTACGTTTAAATGCAGTTTCACTGTGACTTAAAGTATGGAGAAGAAAAGTGACATGTCCTGCTTTCAAAGCAAGTGTTACACCCTCTGGCAGACATGCAAAAGAAAAAATAGGAACAAGTTTACAGTTGGGCATGAAATGGAGCAGGGCTGCAGATGTGACAAAAAGAAAAGGATGAATGGAGGAATAAAGTAAAGGTAAAGCTATGCAAAGCTCAACGGGCATTAACCCACTTGCCCCAACACTGGCTGAACAGGGCTAGAGGGAAGAAGAGGAGGCGGCAGGAAGTGAGAGAGGTCTACAGAGGCTGACCGTGGAGGGATTGTGGGAGCTCCTGACCAGACTTCAGCCAGCTCTTGAGGAGGCGGAGGTGGTAGGGACAGTGGCGCAGGTGGTGGGCTACGGCCCCGTCCGCAGCCAGAGGGGCAAACCCCAGCAGGGCCGGCTCAGCGGGAAGCCCCCCCAGCAGCTGGACTACATGGAGCTCGTCTGAGGGCTCTGAGGGACGAGAGGCACAGCAGGGAGAGAGGAAGAGACAGTACAATGGAGCTGGAGCAAGAGGAGGAGGAGGAGGAGGCGTAACAGCAGCTAAAAGAGCAGTGTAGTTTCAGGACAGTGATGCTTGGTGTCTGAATTATCAGAGAAAGCACATTCATTTTCAGTCTCTGACTTCATTTGATCAATTCTCATCTTGACCTTTTAGCTATCGGAAGCAGAACAACTCTGCCTGAGCTCAACAGGAAGCCTCAAAGAGTCCAACTGACACAAATCCCACGTTTCCATTTCAAAGCAAAGGATAACCAGAGGTCAAATTAAAACAGCAGCAGTCGATAAATCAATAATCTAGGACATCACAGGTTTAAAAGGATCTGTGACAACACATCACAAACAGAGAGCTACTTCACAAAAGATGTGAACCAGACAGCATCAATATAACTCTTCAACATACCTTGGGCTACTTCAAAAACAGAGCCCTGAAAAAACAGTGACCTTGCAGGTTTTTTTGTGACAACTCTCTCAAATTAAAAAAAAAAGGTGTATTTGAGATTTATGGCATCAAACCACGACTCTCTGGCAAAACTGGTTTACCAGGTTGTACAAATTGTGCCACCTCCCTGGAGCCCCAAACTCTCTGGGGATGCCCAAAGGCTCCAGGTTCGCTATGCTCTTCACTACATTGGTTTGTGGTAATTCATCACTAATTTCCTTGTTAGGAAAACACATTATCCTCTGAAGTGCCAGGGGCTTTAAACCTACAGTAACAGATATTTGCAGACACTTGACATATGACATATTTACACATCCAGCAGCTACACAGAAACATCAGCATTCATTTTTGGAGTCATATCTGAGTCCACTTGATGAACCTAAGTCCAGTATTCATTCGTTTTGTTGTCTATCAACTCCTGAGGGAAATATCTGGCTCTGTAGCTGCTGAATGCATCGCTATGTTCACCAGCTAGTCTCTAACTGGGTCTGTCTGATATTTCATGTTATGCAGTGTACAGAGTTTTTGTCTTTGCCTTTACTCGATACAGATAGTGATGGTTGTGAAAGGGGAAGAGAGAGAGAGGGTATAACATACAGCTAATGGCCATGGGTTGGATTTGATCACTTGGCCGCTGCAGTAAGGACTCAGCCTTGATACATGGGACGCCCACTCTACCAGGTGAGCTACTGGAGTGCCCATACAGTTGGTTTTTTACAGCATTTTCACTGAAAACAGCTCCGACAGATGCTATTGGGTCCTTTAAACAATGAGCCGAAAGTCCCTGTATAGCTCAGTGATTTTAGTGATAATAAAACTGTGCTTAATGACGGTAACCCAAACTCCCACAAATCATTTTTCCCCAGAGCCCTCTAATAATATCTTCCTATATCAGTAATCACAAGTAATCACAATGTCACATCTGTTCCTCAAAAAACTACATAAAAAATTCACATCGAACACATTTTGGTTCCTGTCCAGCACACTGCATATGTGCGGTACACTATTTCACCCAGTAACTAAAGTTATGAGTGAGAAAAGAGGACTGTTGTGATTGTTCGTTTCTCCTCTGAGCATCATAATTCACTTGTTAATTAGCTTAATTTCCTCAGCAAAGACAACAGGTGTCCTCATACCCCACCAAGCTAATAACTAGATATGAAATGGATTTTAAAAATATATATCAACAGATAATGTGGTGTTTTGCTTCAAAATAAAAAAGTGAAAACATGACCTGACTGATTTATGACTTAATCTCAAACAATATAAAATTTAAAAAATATATCATATGTAGAGACAAATATGATTACAAATATACCTTATTAGTATTCCACAGTGGGTGATACTTCTATACCTATGATCCTCTTAACAAAATGTGTACACTGTATGATGGACACTTTGAACATGTACTCTTTTTAAGTGAACATCATCATTATCTTAAACTAACAATCAGACAAATAGAGGTAAAAGTATAACCTGTAGGTCAACAACTACTGTAATAAGCAAATTAAAAAAAACAAAGCTGAAGAAAACCAGCCTGTGTAATTGTTAAACGTGCTGGGATACAAAAACAAGCGTGTTTATATAACAAACATGAAGTATATATTGTATTAATCTTTCTTTCTAACTTAAGACTTGTATACTAGCTATTAATCCAGCACACAGGCTGCTACGGTTCAAACTGGACTGAATCACTCATCACTGTGGTTCCCACTAGTTCGTCCAAGCACTTGTCAACATCATATCAGCTTTCTGAGTCACACTGACTAGTCATTATGAATTAACACGTCAGACGATCCCGGTGCTTCGACGACATGCAATTTCTCCTGCTAAAGTACAGACAGCACTCATCAGGCTGCAAACACATGCCGGGCTATTTCTGAGCCTGAGATCTAAATACTTAATGCCATTCAGTCATAACCAAATAAGATGACATGACTTGTGTTCAGTTCTGTGCTGTGGTGTTTTAACTTGTCCCTTCTCAGTCTATAAGAGCCAGCGAGGCTGATCTCCCCATACACAGCGCTGGAACAAAAACATTTCAAGAAAGAGTGCAGATTTAACGATGAGAAGAAAGATTTTCAGAGAACATAAATGAACTGAGGAGGAACTGTAATCATTTCCCAACAGCACCGATCCAGGCGACGGACAAACGCCACTGGATATGACTTTTCACAAAGAGACTCAAAAACGTAACAGACCAAGTGTGAACGCAGCAAACTGTGGCTGTCGATGTTGCTGAACCTGTTGTAGGCATTTAGGATCCACAGCTTGACTTTACCAGTGAATTAATGTGTCAACCAACAGGTTTTTATCTTTTAATGATTCTGGAAAGGTAATGGATGCTTTAATCACCACATCTTAATTGCTGTAATGCACTTTACGTTGGTGTCAGCTGAGCCTCTTTGTCTCGCCTGCAGCTTGTTCAGAAGGCGGCAGTTCGTCTTTTAACTCATAAATGTGAGCACATCTCCCCTATTCTGGCTTCTCTTCACTGGCTCCCTGCGCATTTTAGGATTGATTTTAAGATTTTATTATTAACATATATCATTAAATGGACAAGCTCCAACTTATCTCTCAGACCTTTTAAAGCCATATCTTTTAACAGAGACACTCAGATTCACTGACCAGTTTATAAATAAATTTGGATTGGAGGTAAATTTTTGCTTGAAAAATGTGTATGAATGAATTTTTGGTAGATTATCTAATCTATTAATCAACTAATATGTTTAGCTTACAAGAGTAAGAGTTGCTTTGTAAGGTAGTGCTAATTTGAGGAATACAATACAATAAAACTACAAAGGAGGGCTGTCAATGGATTACAATATTTAATTGTGATTAATAAATGTACCTTAAAGTGACAGTGGACAAATATGTTACTTTATGCAAACACTTACATTTATGATTGGATGGATGAAAACAATGACATATTGTCCAGAAACCCTCACAGGTATTGCATTTAGCATAAAAATATATGCTCAAATCATAACAAATTGCAGCCAACAGGCAACAACAGCTGTCAGTGTGTCAGTGTACTGATTTGACTGACTTGCCTTAAACTGCATAAAATGGCCATGCCAGTTTTTCCTCCCTAAAATATAGCACAAGTTTAGAGTAATATTGGTGACAAGCTAGTATGACATGGTTGGTGTCAATGGATTCCTTAGGTCTTCTGTTTCATATGATGCCAACAGCTTCACTATGGTTTTAAAACTGAGCCCGCTACAACCTCCAAAAGATCAATTGCTTTAAAGAAGTAGCATTAAAAAGAATTTACATTAAGTTATTATCACGTTAATTTTGACAGCCCTACCGCAAAGTATACTAAATTTAAATAAATACAATTAATGAATCCAAACTCCAAGACTAGAAAATAGTTTTTTTATGGTCCACAGTGATGAATAAATCCGGTGAAGTCCAACAAATGAATGAAGAAACAAAATCGCATACGTACACATCTTGCTGTCTGATTTTGTGAGAAGCTCCTTGTTCACATGTTGGAAAGTGATTCTCAAGAACTTAACACCCACTGAAAATCTTGTCTTTGCTGACTTCTCCTGGCTGAACGTCTCGCCTTGCGGCTGTGACGTAAAAATGCACTCCAGGGTGTGTCAGTGCACCGCGACATCACTGTTGAGTGTGGTTACAAGTGCAATAAATCTGACCACACCAATCAGTGATGCTGTCAGAGGTGAATTTATATCTTTTATAGAAGAATAAATGATTTGAAATTCAGAAAAAGTGCAGGTGAGGATATATTATGTGTGTGTGCACAAATTATCTGCACATGGAAATATATCTGAGATATATTCCACATACGGCACATCCATCCATCCTGTGAAGAAACAGCAGGATCAGAGAGGCAAATTAAACAAGTGCAGGCAGAGCAGGTGGTGTTAAGAGGTGAGGGCCGAAAACAACACAGGGTGAACACCGAAGGTGTGGTGAAACAGAAACTCTTTAAGTGTTTAATTGCTTTTAAAATCTTGGAGACGTTTAATGTAATTAACACAGCCAAACGTCAAACCCCCCAAAAAAGAAAACACAGGAAATGTTTTCCCACAAAAAAGATCATGCAAGATAACAGGAAAAACTGGAGGAGTGTCGAAATAAACTTGAATAAAAGCAGACATACCATTAGTCGGATGCCTGGCAAACGACACAGAAAATCTCTTTACTGGCGGCATAGAGAACAGCTCTGAGGAGATAAGAAAGGTAACTGGTATTACTGGGACTGCTGGTACCTGTGTCTGCCTGTTTAGCAGTGATGTCGTTGAGGAAAAAAAAAAGAGGAGAGAAAAACAGAATGAGAGAGTTGACCCGTCGATTCATCCATATCTGTCTGCCAACCAACATGCGTGACAATGAGAGTTACCTCTGGATAAAGAGGAGATCTGCTATCAGAGAAAGGGAATGGAAAGGCTAGATGGAGTAAATGGACGTTTTGGCTGAACATGCAGGAGGAGTGATGCTGGACTAAAGGGTGACAGCAAACAATCTGTGAATCCAACCTCCTTTTTCTTCCTTTCCTTGGCTGCTGATGGGAAACACACTTATCTGCTTTCTTGTCGAGAGTTAGATGAGAAGATTGATATCACTCATGTCTAAACGGTAAATAAGAAGCTGAAATGTCCTAATAACGGTAAATAAGAAGACAGCAGCAGGTTAGCTTAGCTTAGCATAAAGACTGGATACAGGGACAAACAGCTAGCTTGTCTCTGTCCAAGACATTATTATTTCTTATTTGTTTGATCCGTACAAAAAGTCTAATATTTACTCTCCTTTTATCTAGTCGTGAGTAAAATACCTGGTCCTTTAGGTGCTAAATGCTCCACTATTATCACCAGCTAGTCTCTCACTGCATCTGTCTGCTGTTTGGTGCTGAGCAGATTGTGTGCAATGGGTTTTTAGAGAGTTTTTGCTGAAAAAAGAGAGCAGTGAGAGTGAACAGTAAAGTTGCAGCTGGACAGCTAAACAATGAGCTGAAAGTCACATGTCATGCTAGTTGGTGTTACCGGTGTGACACAGAGCTTTGCCATATACCCATTACATTACTTGCCCACCACCCTCACCAAAAACCTATCTGAAACCTATTTTGTTCATTTTCATTTCAAACGATGGACGCATCTGCAACTGAAAGTGTCTGCTCTGTCTGGAGTCTCAGCTCAGAGCAGCACGAGTCAGATTTGTCACACAGGACAAGAGATGACAGACAAAACGATGGTGGAGGATTTGGTGTCAAAGAGTAAAGGAAAAGTGCCTATTTGGCTAAATTTTGGACTAAAACCCAATGCCATAAAGGGAACCATAACGTCAATAAGGCAATCACTGTGCAGAGGATGCCGGTGGAAACCTGTGGCTCCACAGCGAAATGTCAACCGGAGAGGCCAGACACACCGCCACCAAAGGTTAAAGCTCAAAGTAAACAGGCTACATATATCGAGCATCATCTTTTCTAGTAAAATGTCCGTTGTAATCGGTAACCGTTGTGGAAAATTTCCTCACCATGACATCCCTACCACAGAGCTGAGAGGAGCTGCAGTGTCGTGTGATAATTATCTGTGGGTTCATCACTACGAGACCAGCAGTGGTGAGCCATTTTTAATACAAAATATTGATTATAGGCACTTTGAAGGAATAAATAAATGGTTGAAACGACCAGCTTCTGCACCTTTAAGTGGTACTGTAATAATAGCAATACAAACTTGACCAAACCTAATGGGGAAAAAAACAAATGCTTAGGCTTGGTCTCTTGTCTAGGATACAATAATAATTGTAAGAATATCCACTTTTATATAATTATTTAGGACTGCATGATTAAACTAAAGAATCTAAATGTTATTTTGACTAATATTTGCGATATGATTTGCGATATTGAGGGACTGATATCTTTTACATAATTTTTCTCATTTTCAAGGAAAAGCATATTAAAATGATCATGGTGTGATGTTTGCAAAGATCTGTACCATACTGTGATGGGTAGGCCAGGACATCTCTGCAGCACAGTATTTAAATGAAAATGGTATTTTGACACAAATTTCGCCTTATTGCCATTTTGATCAAATTTGTGAGCAGCCATATAATTAAACAAGTTTAAATACATATTATATTATATTACATATTTAACTCCATTCAACAGAAAACATTTGGAACACGACGAGTGGTGTTGACGAATGGGTTTTTGAACTCATCTGACAATAAAGGTTGCTCCAACACTTATTGCCAACACTGCAGGTCATTTTAAGGTCTGAATTCAAACCAGTACACTTCCTTTCACATTTCCTGTAAAAAGAATAATATGTTGTCCTGATGCAGCCCTCGCTTCGCGTAAAGAGCAGCACTGACGTCAGTCCAAACCCTCACCTGGCTCTCAGAGAGCATAACATGATGTAACAGAACTGAGAGGAAGGCAACGGTTTGCTCCAGGCAGTGTGTAGGTTTGAAGTCAGAGTGCCACCTGGTGGATAAACTGAACAGCTCACCTTCTGGTGCTTAAAACCCACAGTGGGAAAAAAAAAATCCCTGCCTGTTTGTGCAGATCCATATGCTTCAGTATAAGTTGCTAGTGAAAATTATCTGTTGCTGAATTAACCTGAGGATGTGACACATTCATCTCTGGAAAGTACTACACAAAGGTGTGATTAAAACAGCTGTGACCATGAGAATGATATCCAATCAATATGTCTGGGATAATTAATCCTGCTATAAGGACACCTGTGGCTGTGAAAACAGCTTGTTTGTACTCACCATTACCAACAAGAGACTGAGGGAGAAGCGTTGGGAGGGAGAATACGACTGGTGTATTTAAAGGTGGATTACTGGGTCTTGAGAATATATCTGTTCCAAATAACAGGCTGAGTTTCTTAACGTAAGGATTAACGTAAATTGTGATTAATGAACAAAGCCAGACTTCTGGCTTCCAGACACAAAAACTACTTTAGTGTGGATTATGAAATTAAATTCCCAGAGAGAGGTACGCATTGCAAAACAACATGCACAGAGAGAGAAAGAACATTTTAACACATTCAAACCCAAGCAGTCAGAGGTGTGATCAGTGAGCGGACATGCTGATCTGGGAGAACATTGATCATCGATAGCTGCGGCACATCACACAGTCCAATGTCAGGGTGCATGCTCAGCATCGGCTGCAGAGTCAATCACTCTGCCGTCAAATCAGTGCCCTTAATGTGCACGCTGCGACGTAAAATCAATCAAGAAATGTGATGCAACAGATTGACATTGCTGGTTTGTTTTTGGAAAGGCAGCAACAGAAAGCAAGGCGCTTTAAAAATAAAAAAGTGACAATAGTGATGTCCCACCAAATTAAAGGATGTGAAGCTTAAGGAGCAAAAAGAAGAAAAAGAAGATATCCTAAAGCCAGAAAGAGTTTGGAGAACTTCTCAAAAAAAGATA
This sequence comes from Pterois miles, assembly GCA_947000775.1. Lineage (NCBI taxonomy): Eukaryota > Metazoa > Chordata > Actinopteri > Perciformes > Scorpaenidae > Pterois > Pterois miles. Next base: position 6,357,380 of record CAMQGK010000565.1, read on the forward strand.
AGGATGAAAAGACCTGCATAGTGGAGGAGGACAGACAGCGGTGTGAACGTACCAAACATGCCAATCTGGCACGGCAGACTGCCGGGGGACAGGGGTGGTTTTCGGTGAAGGTGGTGGTGTGTACGGACGTAGTCCCGCAGGTTGGGGGCGCTACAGGACACCCCGAGGGCGGAGGCACTGAAGAGGCCAGAGCAGAGCGACCCTGTGTGAGGAGGAGCCGGGGGAGGGAGGTGTGCAGGGTGAGTATCAAACACCATGCCATTATTCACAACAAACTGGGGAGATTCTGGCATTAGTGTGAACATTTGTGTGAAAACCCTGGAACTACAGTTTAGATGATTTTCATCCTTTAAAGAGTAACTTTGGTATTTTTCAACCTGGACCTTATTTTCGCGTGTTCGTTTCTGTGACTAATGGGGCCAACAATTTTTTTTTTTTTAAATAAATTTATTTATTTTCTTAAATCGTCCAGTATTGATAAATAATGCTGTATCCTGCTGCTGCAAAACGAGCTGTGTGAGCAAATGAGCAGCGTCAATGGAACGTAAGGTTCACTAAAAGTGCTTGTTTTTGACAATGACAGGCTGAGATTATAATAAACGTGGAAAAAACGTTTCCCTATCATACCTTACAAATGGTCTGTTTGTTATCGTGTCTAAGTTACGCTCTAGCAGAAGTCTCGCTGTGAAATCTGAATATCCGCATACTCTTGCTCAAATAAACTGCGGCTTTTGGTTTGTTTTCAAGTGAGTCAGGTTTGGTTTCACAGCGCATAAATCAAAGCACACAAATAAAAAGCAAAGTAAAAAAAAATCAGTTGCTGAGAGACGTGTACAGAGCAAATTTATGTTTTCGACTCCTATGCACGGAAATAATGTTGATGCTGTTGAAGTTTTTCATTTTAATTCGGCACTGATTAACTGTAAAGGAATCCCTTCTCCAGTTTATGACTTTATAAACGTCAGTTTTTGCAGACTTTATTTAGCAAATTCTGCGTGTTCTCTTCGGCCAAAATGTCAAGCGAGCATCGATCAGTCCTCTACCACTCATGTTAACCTGTCATTTATCTGTGTACATCTCAACAAATGCTCGCAAAGGCAGCCTGCCTTTTGGTTTGCTTGGAAACAGTCTGAGAACAACTCTCACAAGCAGTTGTAATTACTGCATTCACAATCACCCAAACGAATTGCACCAAAGGTTGAACCATGCCAACGTTCGATCAAAGCCGAATAAATGTTGGCTTGTGAAAGTGCCCTTAGATAACACTGAGCTATGCTTTCTGTTCTCCACCACAACAAACTGCCTGGCTGCCACTCGCATTTCCACCATGAATGTTTACCACCATTGTCTAACGGCAACACGCCACCTCGCCAGATTTCAGAACGAAACTTCTCATTGAGCGAGACTCTTTCCATAATGTCTTACACTAACAATCACAGCCTGTCACGGCAAAAACAAACACTTTTAGTGGATGTAAATGACAGTGCCAGCTTGCCTTGATAGCACCATATTGCAGCTTGTGAGCTTGTGTCGCTATTAATCAGTTAGCCACAAAACATGCGAAAATAGGGTCCTAGTTGAGAAACACCAAAGCTACCCTTTAAATTCAGTTGTGATTTATGATTTATGATAAACTAAAAATATTCATGGACAATCTGAAAACAAAGCTGCTATATTTGTTACTGGAAATGATGACATGTAAGCTACAAGGTTTTCACAACAGTGACCTCATCTGTAAGACCTGTGCATGTGTGCTTGTGTGTAAACAAGGCCAAGAGTGAGTGAACGATGTGTGTTTTGTATGCAAAAAGCAGCAGAGGCGTGACGAACAGACCAAGGGTGGAAATGGGATTGTTTCAGACCCCCGCTGTGCACAAAATCTCTGAAGTTGTACCAGCCAATTCTCATAAATTTATCATATTTTTTATTCTAATATTTAAAATCAATATTGAGTTTATAGACCACACAGAGGAGAAAATGTCTGTGGAATTAGAGGGTAAAAAAACATCTAACAAGGCGCCTGGTCCCTTTGTTCTATATATGTATGATGGTATGTAACAGAGGTCGTCCCTGACACCTGCTGCTCTTGTCCGTGTGCAGTCCGTGCTGTTGGTGTTGGTGATGAACGGGGAGGGATCACTCAGCAGCCTCACACTTACTATACATAACAACCTGACAGGCTCCACTCAGAGGATATCCAAACGCAGAACCAGCTGCAGCATTCAGACGTGTGATAACTAAGCACTGAGTGACAGGTTGATAAACACATTTAGGAAAAAAATAAGACTTCACCCATATTGTACTTTTATAAGTGTAACTGCACACAACCCTGCCACATATCCACTTAGTTTTATGTCTTTGAGGTCTTCATTGTGCAAACAAAGGAGATAAACTGCAACGGATACAACAGTAGTGAAGCAGTTAAACAAGGTTTGAAACGTTAACACTAAAGGACACATAGTTTCCACAATGTGACTCCACTCCCCGTTCTCACACTCGTGGTTTTCCCCACGCCTCTTGATTTAGACGACAGGCTTTCATGCTTGTGTATTGAGTGTCACCGTGTTAGCAGGCTGTAGGAAGTTACATGCCCTTGTACACACAGCACAACAAGTCTTTCAAGGGCTCTTTCATTATGGGAGAGGTTAAATCAGTTTGAGGGACCAGGAGCGGTACTTAAAAAACATTTGATAGTGCTGATTTGCAACATTTTAGGGCATTTTAACACTTTGTACTATGAACTTTCTCTGCTGCCCTCTTGGCCAGGTCACTCTTGGAAAAGAGATTTTAATCTCAATGAGTTTTCTAACCTGGTTAAATAAAGGATATATAATAATAATAATAATAATAATAATAATAGGGGGTCAAGAAGAACTAGCCAAACATCTAACTTAAAAGGGTTTATTGTAACAAAAAGAGGAGCATAAAATGGATTGTAAATAATACACATTTTTCATGCAGGACTAAATGACATTTCCTGCTTTTAGAAGAAGCAAATTATGTTGAAACTTATTGCTGGCATTATATTTTTTCCCCACAATTAGTTGTTTATTAGTCATCCTGCTGGGTAATATATTTTGAGAGTACTCTAGAAATCAATTCCAAACTTAATGGGTACACCAGGTGTGCACAATTGTACAGCTACAAACTGCTCCTACTGTGCCTGATCTTATTATTTAAACTGCAATGTTGTAATTTTATATATATATGTATGTATACATACATACATATATATGTGTGTATACATACATATACTATATAATATAGATATATATATATATATATAGATATACATATATATAGATATAGAGATAAACACTTACTGTATAAGTGCTTGTTTATGTTGTCTTAGGTTTTACTGCTATTTAAATTTTTGGCATTACATCCATAATTAATCATTTATTTTTCAGGCTTATAACCTGCATAAATTTATCAAAGCAGACACTGTCACTGTCGTATGACGCCCTAACTCAGAAATTTGCAAGAAAAACTGGAGCTGAAAGAATTAGCCGCCATCTCAAGTTCGTTGCGCCTACAGCAGTGATCTTATGGTGAGGACAGTTTCTGAGCGAAGAGAAAGTCCCGAATACATATACACATTTTCTTTCGTGTTCTTTTATTAACTTAATGCTGACACTGATATGCATCGTACTTTATCTTCATGTTACACCATTTTATTTTGCCAGTGGGTTATCAGATGTTATCAGACAATGCCCTCTCCTGACTAAGACAGCACTATTTTTCAGATTTTTTTTTGCAAATTTATGAATTTATGATAATAAGAAATTTTTTTCTTCTAAATTCAGAATTTTATTGTAATATTACCACCTTCCCCAGCCCCGTGAATAATTTTTTTTACCTGGTCCTGATATACTATCATAGCTGCTGTCTGGTAACACTACAGCTGCTTCCTAATTCCAAACAACAGACTACATCTATTTAGAGTATATGCTGTTCATGTACATTATTGTCTCAGGATGCAATGCACAAAGGAAATAGAGGAGTTTCTAGCAGCTGCAAAAAAGTAAATAAACTGATCTCAGAAGAATATCATTTTATTAAATCTACTGCTTTAGTACACTGTATATACTGTCTACAATTAGTTTGCAGAATGGAATCAGGACACAGGTTATATTTCATAGTCTGTTTTGAAATATCTAAAATAAAGTAAAGTAAAGTATATGGCAAACATCAGTGAACAGAGCCTAATATCATCTTCTGTAGTCTGTCTCTATTTCTGAGGCATGTTCCTGAAACAAACCAAACACCTACAGTTTGTTCCATATGTTTTCACTGTCACCTAGCAGGGATATTGGTACATCTCTGAACACTATGCGATGCCAGAGATCCAGCAGTCGGCTGTGAACGCAGTGCTCTCCCTGCTGACCTCTCACCTACATAGTTTGGAGTCTGATCCTGTTTGGCTGCTGCTGAGCTAAGCTGGGGTGGAAGCTATGTGACCATCAGAAAGAGAGACAGAGGGAAATGGAGGGGGGTGATGGAAAGAAAAGAGGGAAAGAACAACAGACCGAAACATATAACTAGAGACACAGAGAGAGAGATTTGGAAAGGTGGGAAGGTGAGGGAGAAGTCACAGCTGGGGCTTATGATGAGGAGGATCAGTGAGGACAGCTGGAGATAAAATGTGTTGAGAGTGTCTGTCGGCATGAAACCATTCTCTCTACACACAGACACACACATCAGAAATGAGGCGCCCACCTAGGCCACTGGCTGGTTTGATCTCTGGAGACTGGCGCGAACATGAGGGGAAGAGTCGGTGGGACGTGCAGCCTTTGGAGGACTGGGTGGGAGAGGTCTCAGAGAGGACCTGAGTGGGGCCATGGAGACCAGGGGTTAAGACAGAGAGAGGGCTGCCACAGTGAATTAGGAACCTGACATCTTTCATTCACTTAAAGAGCACTTCTAATTCAAAAATGTGCAACAGCTCAACTAAAGAGAGACTACAATCACTATGACAGGAAATAAAATCAAAGACCCAGTCTGATTGGATCATTGTTAGCAGGGTCTGGTACCTCCATGGAGCCTGTTTTGCGGTTGCGGATCATGGGGGACCTTCGTTGGATGTTGATCGGCTCAGTGAGGGGAAGTGCCTGGTCCAGCTGGTCCTGGGAGAGATCCTCCAAACTGCCCTGATTAGGCTTTTTGTCTTGATTCTGCTTGGTCAGACAACACAAGAAGGAAAAGATTAATGTATATTTGCGTTGGCAAAAACCACCTGAGCTGTCCCACATGACACGACCTTAACTCATTTAATGCTACAACAAATTTTTCTTTGACAACATATTTATCTTCACAACATATAAGCAAAATTTGAAAAAAAAAAATTTTATACTACCATTTCTCAGTCAACTGAATTAAGTATAACAAAATCACCATTTCCTCACTAATATGAAAACCATACACAGGAAGATGATACAAACTGATGAAACAGTGTGATGTGTTCTTACAGACAGACAGACAGACAGACAGACAGACAGACAGACAGACAGACGACACAGCGACATAATGGCCTGCATACCAGTGAGCCATGACAAATGCTTGCAATTGACAGACAAAAATGATTATCAGTGACTGTACACGTCATTTAAATATTTTTCCTGTAGACAGAGCTGGATGTTGTGTTTTTACTTTAACCTTATCTTTGTACATTTGAACGCATTTCCACAAAACTTTGTTAAAAGGTTTGTCATCACTGTGCAAAAACTTGCAATGTTTTCAAAATCTGGCCAGTTGGTTTAACTTTCCACAAAAAGGCATAAGAATTGGATATGTACTGGCGAGGATCTGGCGACATGCTATGTATCATAACACTGGGATATGGATTCAATATATTACGATATATTTCAATACCTTAAGCAAGGATATACACCGATCGGCCATAACATTTACAAAATTATGACCACTGAGAGGCGAAGTGAATAACATTGATAATCTCATTACAATGGCACCTGGCAGTGGGTGGGATGTATTAGGCATTAAGTGAACATTTTTTTACCTTGAAGTTGAAGTTGCAGTACATTGCTATTTGCTATTTTTTCAAATTTTAGGAAATACGTCATAGCGTACAATACACCATTACACCACTGTAAATAAAACTGCATGTAATTATCATAAAGTGAGCATGTCTATAAAGTGGAGACTCATGGGTACCCATAGGACCCAGTTTCATTCACATATCTTGAGGTCAGAGGTCAAGGGACACCTTTGAATATAGCTATGACAGTTTTTTTCTCGCCAAAATTTTGTGCAAGTTTGGAGTGTTATTTATCCTCCTCACCACACTAACATGACATGGTTAGGTTTTCTAGTTTCATATGATGGCAGTATCTTCACAGTTAAATTAATTTGCATTAACACATTATTCTCGCGTTAACTTTGAATGTCCTCATTAGAAAGAATTTCCAAAAGGTTTGTCATCACTGTACAAGAACTCACTACCTTTTAATAAATAACTGGCCAGTTGTCCGACGGTCTACCTCATTCATCTCATTCCAGACAGAGTTCTGCAATTTCATGCATCTCATCATGTGAAACAATTTGTTAATGATGCATAACCCTTATAAAAATATCAAATGAAGGAAATTTGGAGGACATTCTACTATATGGGATTTGTTCTTTTTGAATATATTTAATGATTGTCTCTAGATTTATAAATTGAGCAAAATGTACAACTTAAGAACTGAAAGCAACAAAAACTGTATAACCCTGAAACATACAAGAAAAACGTGCACATTCACACACCTCTGAGGAAGCTGGGCGGAAGCCAAAGCCAAGAGGTACGTTCTCCTCGTCCTCACAACCTTTGACTCCTGGACTGAAGTGAAGCTCCACATGGAAACGCTCTTCTGAGGAGGGGTCCTGCTCACAGCACAGAAATACAGATATGAATAAATCAATGCATTACACTGCAGTGGTTACGCTGAAGGAATTTAAATTTAAGAGACACTTTTGTTATGCAACTCTGCAAGCTGACCTTGTTGTTGTCTTCATACAGCATTATGACTATCTGAGTCATGTAGTTGAGCTCAGTCACAGCACTCAGGTAGTCCATGGCCTGTTTCCACTGCTGGTCCTTCTCATCCTGGTACTCACACAAAGACATACAGACTGTAAAGTCATGCAAATGACACCTCAGACATAAATACACAAACAACAATTATCAAACACATGCCTGATAATATGCAAAATCATCAAACCACCACAAAACAAAGGGCATTACTTTTGAGACATTTATAATGAGAGACTTTATAATGATGCACAACAGACGAGATTTATTTTTTTCCTATAATATGGGGAATGTGTGTATACATGACACAAGACTAAAAAAACAAACAAAAAAAAAAACAAACAAATACAGTGATCAATTTCATCATGCACGAATGCAGCCGAGGCGATATCCACCTGACTGCTCACCAAAATTGAAATCCACCTGAATCCGAAGACGGGAATTTGCTTCGCAATACAAAACTAATGTGTTTTTTACCCCTTCGCTTCATAGAATGGAAGTGAACGGGAGACAAATGTTAATTTCCCCACATACAGTATGTGACCATGCCTTTATGGACGTTTCAATGGAACTGCATCGCTAGGCAGTCGCTTGGGTGTGTGTTTACTTCCTGGTAGTTGATGTCATTCACATACACCGCAACAGGAAATAAACTGGGACACATTTTGAACATTTACAACTGTGAACTGGTCTATTCTGGCAAATTATCACCAGCAGACACAGACAGATTAAACACCACAAAACAAAATGGTCAGAGAAGATAAAATCAGACATACATCCAGCAGCCCTCCGTAGCGGAAGACGCTGAGCAGTGAGTGGACGTGGCTCTCGCTGGTGAAGTAGAGGCGAGTGCGGACATGACGACCAGGAGACATCACGCCACGAGAATACCTGAACACCAGGGGACAAGACATGACACAAAGCTTAGCAGTCACCACAGTATCAGTGACCTCAAACACACAAACACACACTGTATACACTATATATACACACGTATATAGATATGCTGTATGTGCTTCGCCTATATACATGTAAACATGTTTGTGTGCGCTTCAGAGGTAGCGTGTATTCTCACAGGGGATGCAGCTTGTTAACGGCTTCGTCCTCGTGGGTCCTCTGCAGGTCCAGCTGGATTTTCTTCATCAGAGGAACACAGTAAGCCTGAGCGATGTCCAGTTTCTCAGCTTTGCTGATGCCATACTCCTGATATGGATGATAAGAAAAAAAGAAAATAAGACATTTCATCCACATCTTTTTAATCTGCTTATTCATGGTCATCAGACGATGGAGTCTTATCTCAGTATATTTTGAGGCAGAAGGCAGGAAAACTCACTGGACATCACAGGGTCGACACAGATAACAGACACATTCATGCAGAATTTCATGCTTTCTTCCTTTTAACTTGCGTATACAGTTTAGTGTTTCACTGTTGCTGCTCTATTTTGTGGAGTATTTTGAGTCACACTACTTTTTTTGGTGCAACATTTTAATTTCCTACAGGGATCAATTAAACTTTGATTTTATGCATAAAGGAAGAAAGGGGTGGTCTTATGACCACCACTTTGTGCAACATATGTGTGAAATTACCTGCAAAATGCCTGCTGGTACAAGGCTCTAGTGTGACCCATTTAACATTTCTCGACTCCTCAAGATATTTAAAAACATAATCTAACTCTCCATGTTTTCCTCTCTTTTACAGTAAATCTAATATTACAAAATAATTCAGTATTAATGCAAATGTGTGCATGCATAGTTAAAGCATGCCAGAACCTGAAATGTGCCACAAAGCTAAGTGGTGCCTGTAACCTGTGGTATGACTATGTCAGCCAGGGCGCGGGACAATCTGAACAGCTCCAGCGTGTCCTCCAGTCCAAGCGAGGCATTGTGCTGCGTGTCGTATTTGATGCAGTCGTAAATGTCTGGGATCTTGCTGATGTCATAGCGGCCGTTCTTCATGCGAAAGTCTCTCTCCAGTTTGGACCAGCGCTGCAGCATCAGTTCCAACGTCTCACTGTGGTACAGCTGAAGGTCTGAGGAAAAGCACAGGATGACTAATCTTAACTACACTCTCTCTGAAAATGTACTTTGCATGAATCAGAAGCAGAACAGGTTAAAAGTAGGGTTGTCAAAGTTAACATGATAACATGTTAGCACAAACTCAAATCTTCTTTAACACGTTAACACAATTTGCAATTTTGGAGGTTGTAGTGCACTCAGTTTTAAAGCTAGAGTGAGAATCATCATCTAGAGTGGCATTGTATGAAACTAGAAAGCCTGAGGAATCCACTGGTACCAACAATGTCATGCTAGCTTGTCGCGAAGGAGGTTTAATAACTTATATATAATAAACTTTAATGACTCCAAACAAAATTTTGTAGAGGAAAAACTGTCATGGCCATTTTCAAAGGGGTCCCTTGACCTCTGACCTCAAGATATGTGGATGTAAATGGGTTCTATTGGTACCCACCAGTCTCCCCTTTACAGACATGCCCACTTTATGATAATCACATGCAGTTTGGGGCAAGTCATAGTCAAATCAGCACACTGACACACTGACAGCTGTTGTTGCCTGTTGGGCTGCAGTTTACCATGTTATGTTTTGAGCATACTTTTTATGCTAAGTGGGAGGATTTCTGGACAATATCTGTCATTGTTTTATGTTGTTAATTGACTTCCAATACTAAATATTTACATACATTTGCATAAAGCAGCATATTTGTTCACTCCCATGTTGATAAGAGTATTAAATACTTGACAAATCTCCCTTTATGGTATTTTGAAGAAATAAAAATGTGATAAATTTGCAATTAATCATGATTAAATATGGACAATCATGCAATTTATTGTGATTAAATATTTTAATTGATTGACAGCCTCAGTCAAAAGGTGTCCATGGAAAATATTTCTTCTCCAATGCAGCTGAAAGGCGTTTTGTGGTGTAAACAGGTAGAGCAGCTTCACACACTACCTGCTGACTTGGGGTCCTCCAGTCTCTTGCGGATCTGTGAATTGAGACTCTGGATGAGGGCGTACACCTTGTCACAGGTTTTGACCGGATCCTGTATGACCTTCATTGAGTTCACCAGTGATGGGCTGCCAGTTGGTGCCAACTGGGACACAATGGAAAGAGAAGGAAATAGAGAACATGTTCAACATAACATCACATCAATAAATGCAGTCAGGAAGGACTTGAAAAACATACACGCATGGGAACATTTTTTTCTTGCATTTTTGGGCAGTAAGTTACAACAAGAAAGAGTCTTACATAACAAGATTTTCACAATTCTTTGGAAAAGAAACATATCCAACTGTTTAAACTGAACATGTGGAAGCTTACTGGCAAACATTACACCAGTCTCCTTATCAAATCAAGCCATTTTTCCTCAGGTTTGCCACACACCTTCTGATAGTCCTCCGGTGTAAACTCCTGGCCCTTCTGCATGATTTCATGCAACCTGGCTTTCACCTTCTGTTGGCAGTCGGTCAGAGAGTCGCTGTCGCTGTCCAGTAATCCGTTCATGTTGGCACTCTTCACCATCTGAACCAGGATTGGAGTGAGCTCCCCTTCTAGAGCCAGCAGACCCTGCAGAGAAACGAGACAACTTGAACTGAATCACAATAAAGGCTTTTTAATATATTTCCTCCCTCGCTGTCACTTAGTATTTTGGAGTGCTTGGGTTGCCTTCTTGTCTATCCTGATTTTTTTTTCCCCCGTTTTCCAAGAGCACCCGATATTCCATCTTACAGTTGAATACACAGAGAAACCAGTTACCATTATTTATTGTACAATACTTTGGTTAACTGTTGGTTTTTATGTATTTGACTATATTGTGATTGTACAGTACTTTGGTTAACTGTTGGTTTTTATGTATTTGACTATATTGTGATTGTACAGTACTTTGGTTAACTGTTTTTTTTTTATGTATTTGACTATATTGTGATTGTACAGTACTTTGGTTAACTGTTGGTTTTTATGTATTTGACTATATTCTGATTGTACAGTACTTTGGTTAACTGTTTTTTTTTATGTATTTGACTATATTGTGATTGTACAGTACTTTGGTTGACTGCTGGTTTTTATGTATTTGACTATATTCTGATTGTACAGCACTTTGGTAAACTGTTGGTTTTAAGTGTGCTTTACAAATAAATATGGATTGGACAACAATGAATCTTCAGAAGAACTGAAGAACAGAACTGCAGCTGTATTCACTGCAAAACGTCACATGCAGCACTAACACATGCATGCAAACACCTGCAAACATGTGAAAGTAACTAGAAACCCCAAAGATTCATGTAATGATACTTACATGAATAAAGTCCATTAAACTATGGATAGGACATTGTTCCACAATAAGAAATCATCCCCTAACTGCTGTACAATGTGTCCTTCTGTTACAAAAGGTGCACATAAAAGACACTGAGGTCATATTTTTTCAACTTATTAATCACTGAAATATGGCAGAAACAAACAGATCTCAACTCAAGCATCCAAAGAGAAAATTCTGTAGCCAAAACCTTTTAGAAGTTCTCACCCAAGTGTTTATGTAACATACATTATACATACAGTGTACTGTATATAGTCTAGTCTTTTAGGTACGTAGTTACCTTTGCGAATGCAGCAGCAGTCATCTGTACCCTGCCTTCATCAGAGGCGTAGATTTTCAGGTCATGGCGGTAAGTGCTGTGCAGACGCAGGAGGCCACAGCCTGGGAACCCGGCATAGTCACCTGGAAGATTGTACACAGAGTGGGGCATCATGGGCATCATAAAAATATTTCTCTCAATTAAGAAACGGCTGAGTCAGAGAGGTAGTTGAAAGAAAAGAGAAATAAATAAGTGTTGATTGTACCCAAAATTACCAAGGATTTTCATTAAAAACACACAGGCGACACACAGCACCTGTGCAGGTGCAACATCACTTTCAGTTCAAATGTGCTCAAAAATCCTTTGTAAGCTTTTGACATGGCTAATTTCACTTAAATGGTGTGGTTTAAGCTGTAAATAAAATGAAGAGAAAGTGAAGTGGACAAATGTTGAGTAAACCCCAAACATTACTGAAGACGGCTCCTCTGGAGAAGAGATCAAATACTTTAGATTATCTTCTTAAAGAGAGACAATTTTAACATGCTAAATATACCTAAATTAATGCATCTGTAGGAGTTAGATGCATACCAACGCTACAGATCAAATCACACTGATGCTTCATGCATTTTTCTTTAGTGTGCAGCCATATCATCAGCCTGTTATTCTATCAACTACCTTGGGTTTCCATGCCTCATTTGGCATTCATCAAACAAAAACTAACACCCCAACTCATGAAAAAAAAACAAAAAAAACAAAACAAAACAAAAAAAAAAACGCAGTAGGATTAGTGTGAGATGATCCGCGTTAGCTTATAACACCAGTCACTTTAGCTGCCTGTGTATCTATGTGTGACCAGAACATTTGCTGCGGTGGATCACCTCAGGAACGCAGATACAACCAATGCACAGCAATCTCAATGACGGACAAACAGGACTAGTCACCAGGTGAAATGAAACAAAATCATGATGAAATGAGGAGGAGAGAGTAGCAGCACGTTAGTAGACGGAGCGACAAACGCGCACAATGAGGAAAGGTGTGGAAGAGCTTTGATGTCCGGCAAACCTCTCTCTTACCAAAGTCAATAGGGGACTCACAGCCAAGGGACCGGCGGTTACCGGCTAGTAGTTTACACAGAGCAACAACAGGTAAGAAGAGAAGAGCAGAGTTAATAGACACAACTTGTGGTGGAGAAAAAAAAGTATGAAAACAGTGGCTGGGATGAGAAAGTAGTCTTCTTTTCATTAAAAAGAAGCAACAGACTATTGCATCTACTTTTAGTTCTATTTCAGGTTGTTTTTCTGTGCAGTTTGGGTTTGAGAGTTGTGTTGCATGCACGATGAAACAAAAAGCATTACAGGAATAGTTCGGGTGTTTTGAAGTGGGTTGTATGAGGCCCTTATCCATTGTCAGTGTATTACCCACAGTAGATGGCAGCTGGCACACCCCCAGTTTGGAAAAGACAGACAGGATTTACCACACAGAACCAAAGCAGTGAATGGAGATGGCAGCAAAACATATTTTAGTCACCTAAAAGAAAGGCTCACCTAAAAAACAATATCAGTTTAAGTGCACGTTGTATTTAGAATATTTTCACCGCTTTAACTTGCCATCAGACAGCCCTTTCTGATAGGAAACTGAAGCAATTTTATTCATCTACAGTATGATCTTTCCCTTCGGGGATTAATTAATAAAAGTTCATCTATCTATCTATCTGTCTCACTAAAGCCACCAGACTGCCAAAAAATTGTAATTTTACCTCACAGAACACAGTGGTTCCTGGTTCCAGTTTGTTTGTGCTATTATTGTGCGGCTTTGGTGAATCTGAACAAACCAACGTCACACTATAACACAAACAAACCAGTCAAAGGCAGCAGTAGACCAGCAACTCCCATGATGACTGGAGTCTGGTTTGGCTAGAGCATAGACAACTACTTCAGATCCCCACTGGAAACAGACTGTATACCTGTCTCACTACAAACCTGGCAAAATATTCTAAATATAGGGTAAACATACAATTTTTTTTAGACAGGCTTATATGTTAGGGGTCTAAAATATGTTTTGCTGCCAGCCCCCTTCACAGCTGTACATTGTTTTGGTTCTGTGCGCTAACTCTGCTTCTCCAAACTGGTAGGTAATATTGAAGGTAATACGCTGCCTATGGATAATTACCTCATATAACCCCACTTAATTACCTCATATAACCCCACTTCAAATCACCCGGACTACCCCTTTAAGGAAAGTCTGAAAAAGGGTAGTGTATGAATGACAGAGGTGTTGTTCAGTTAAAAGCGTAGCAAACAGAGAGAAACCTTCATGTAACAAGAAGTTTGTCCACGTACTCATTGCAATTCACTCTGGTTAAGAGGGTCAAGGTTGCGGGTGCTGTGTGTAGTCTTTTTAAGCATTAAAACGTACCTCTCCACTTAATGTTGTATGAAAGAAAAGCATTGCTGCATTTCTGTCTCATGCACAACCCCCAACATCACAGCTGAGTGTAGTCAGGTGTGCTCTGCTGAAGCATGTAGTAACTGCTAGATGGCAGCGTTCATTGTATGTTGATTATCGTTCAAAGGTTTTTCCATGAGCACTACCATCTTGTGTCTTAAAGATCTGCAGCTGCCAGACTCATTTTACTGCAGCAGGGTCTGACATGATGCCCCACTCAGTCCTGGTTCTCCTGTGCCTCCCTTCATTCCAGCAGGCCCAACGATATGGCCTCCAGCAGCGTGGCGTTAGCTCACAGGAAGTGGGCAGTCCTGCAGCTGCAAACGGACCCCACGGAGCACAAGTTCCCGACAGAGTTGCCGTACAGGTCGTCCTGGACCACGTCAAAGATCCCTCTGAGTCCCGACCACCATACCAAGCTCTCAGTCTCCTGCCTGAGCTCTGACTGCAGGTCGAAGTAGGCAGCAAAGGATGCTAGGGGACGCTCAACTCAAATGGCTGACGTAGCCATCGTGGAATGCACCTGATTGGTCCCTTATTCTCTGCTCGCTGTTTCAAATGGGAAACAACATGGCAGCCTGCTCATAAACTGCTCATAAAAATCTATTGAAAACATCTGAGGTGAGAAATAAGCGATGGAGTCTGAGCTGAAGGAGTGAACCTGTATGTCGTAATTCGTTTGATGTTGCAGAGAATCGGACCCAATGACATTATATAGGGAGGTGCATCAGTATGACATTGAGACCGTTTCACAAGTTTTGTCAAGTTTAATGTTCATTGTAATAACTTCAAATATCATTATCTAATGATACCTTGACATAAACACTCTAAAGAAAATAGTTTATAGTAACAGCAGTATTGTTGGTGTTAGGGTTTCTCAGAATGAGGTAATGATAAAAGAAGATACAGTTAACCTCTATTTCGGTTGTCGTTTTGACTATAAGAAGCAGCAACCTTTTCACCAGAATGCTCAAGCCAGTATGGAAGTGGCTGATGATTAGGGATGTTAACCGTTAACCGACATTAAGAATTTTAACCAATTATTGCTATTGGTTAAACAGTTAAAAGAAATAATAATTACATTTTTTTTCAAAATTAAAACCCCTACTGACGATACAATCTTATCTCAAGGTCCAATTACTGTAGATATACAGTATAATAACCGTAGAGAACTTTATTCTGAGCACTTTTAGGACCTTGTGTTGGGACTGTTTTGGCAACTGCTGTTACCAAGATGAACAATGAACCGCCAGGCTCAAACATAGGAGTGTATTTAGATGCAGTTTTCCCACTGCAAATTAAGCACTAAATAATTCTGATATGGCTCTTGTGGTGATTTTCAGTGTTCGTTCAATTTAGAAGAAATTAAGACTTTCAGAGGCACATATTTAGCAGTATGTTTGCATCTGCTCCATCCAGGCTCCACCATGTTGTCCCTTTTCAGATATTTTAGTCCAGGACAGGTTTCAACACCCGTTCTGTAACCTAAGTGTCACATTACAGATTACTTCCTGCTTTGATCCAATGAAGTACCCCAAAAATCCATCATGGAGGCACAAAATATAAAATCAATTACAGTAAGATTACATGCTAATGATTATACAATGTGTGTAGCATATTTACTGACTATATCTAAAAATAAATGTTATATTTATTAGAGAGACAGACCTTTTTTAATGTATGTCTATTCTATTATTGTGTATGAGTTTAAGTGAAGGCAACAAGTCTAACAACATCTATGAAAGCACATAATGAACATAAAAAATGACCAGTTGGCTGCAGGAAGCCTGAAAATCTGGCTTGTCGACTCTAAAATAGCCGCCACCTTCGATCTCCTTTGACACGCTGTATGTCAGCTATGCAGTGTTGACATTGTATATGGTAGTGGAGCTTTGAGCAGCTGAAAAGAAGAGCTGGATATAGACTTTGAGCAAATGTACATGTGGGAGGACAGACTGGGCTGTGGGATTATCATGTGCCCTCTTGACAGTGTTGTAAAGAAATGACCTTTGATAATATAACACAGGGATTTGTGAATATCCATGGGAAGTTTTTCTTATAGGCCTGTGTGTGTCTGCTTCCTTGTGTACAACTGGAATTGTTGTCATGAAAGTCTGAGAGGTGAATTTCACCCAAGGAAAGTCAGCGACTTGGATCAAATCATTTCAAGAAATCAGGAAAATTATGTCAATTTTATAAATAGTTCACATGACAAGAAAACACCAGAATGTCTTCAATATGCTTTGCATTGAATGGTGGTTTTAAGCTGCCTTTTCCCCCCAAGAAATCTTTCCTCTCCTCAAAATTGGAAAAAACAAAGAAATCAAATATTTTACACACTTAACGTCAGAGCCAAATTAGAAGAAGAATCTCTCATAAAACATCTATTATATAGTGTTAATGTGAGTCCAGTGGATACCTTGACCTCCAGGGTACATGCAGCGAAATGCCCTGCCCAGCTCCTCCGCCTGAACCCGGCCTGCAGGCGTTAGCTCGCCGCCCCACTTCAACACCAGCAGCAGAGATGGACCGTCCTTCTTAGAGTCTGAAAAACAGCAGCGGATTGTTACTGTCACATCAGTAATCACTGTATTAAAATATTTTACACGTCAAGATGTTAAATTTGTACTGTCCGGGGAGTTTTGGTTTTTGGTACCCATGCAGAACTAACAGGAATATACAGTAATTACCACTGGACCCTGCTGTACATCTTCTAAATGATGATTCTCCTCTTTGCCTTACGGACAAAATGCACGTCTGGCTGCAGCAAAGTACATTGTGGTCCATTGGAAACTTCCTCATGATATTTCATGTATTCACTGGTTTTGAAACTTTTTGGACATTTCTTACCTGGACATATCGTCAGCAAGAGTGGAAAACATGATATCTAACTCAAAAGATCTTCTGTCTAAATAAGGATGCTCTGTCTGTGTAGGTATCGCTATCCTGTTGGATATATATAGTCAAACATTTGCTGCATGGTAATTTGATTAAACAGTATCACCTTAAAAATACATTTGCTAGATTTTTTGAAGACTTTTTTTTAAAGAGGCCTCAAGAATCAGGTCATAAAGCATTCCAGTCACTGCCACTAAATCTCCTATTTGTGATTTGAATGAATAAAACAGTATTTTCATATAACCATCCTGCCTTGTTCAGATTCCCTTCCCTAATTTAGCACTTTTCATTTGCCAAAATGTTTTATTGCTTTACAGTTTCCTGGCTCTAACCTTCCCCAGCTGCATCAATAGTTTGACTTCCTCTTTCTTTCTCCATCTTTTCACAATTACAGGTTACAATCCAAAATCTGAAAGTAATTGAAGTGATTGAGAAGTGATTCAATAAATTGGCATCCATTAGAAGTCATCCTTTATTCTGTAATCAGATTAGCATTATTCGTTTGAGCTCGCCTAACCCTGTTCAAACAGAACTACTGTTGATATAAATACTATAAACTACTTCTGTGTGTGTGTACCTTCTTCTTCGCTCGAGGCTTTAGGTTGGCCATTACGCAGGTAGGTCAGCTGGACTTTCCTGTTGATACCCGAGAAATGACCGTACCTGGTGAGACACAACACAGATGCTGATAAGCACATACAGACAGTACAGTAAACACACACAGATACACAGAAAGAATTTAATCCATTTCAAGAAGAATTATATTAAAACATTTATCAGCACATCTGATTTCTATTCCAACAAAAGCTTAAAGAGAGAACAGAACAAGGCAACAACTTTTTCAGATATGACACACTGATCATCCACATAACCAAGTACCAGTATTATCAACGGTTTGATGATAATTCAGTCATTCAGCAGGTACTTTGGATGAGCTAAAGACCAGTAGCATGGACCACCAAGTTTGATTGCACTGTGCAATTGTGCACATACACAACAGCGTATTAGGACCATTGTAGGTAAAGAAAATGAAAAAGCCAGGGAAGGGGCGTAATATTCTGAGAAAAAGCCCAGATCCAGCCACCGAGATCTCATTCTTTTGGTCACAACCCAAAGCTCATGACCATAGGTGAGGGTTAGGATGTGGATGGACTGGTAAATCGAGAGCTTTGCCGTCCGGCTCAGCTCCCTCAGTCCGGTGCAGTCCCCATATAACTGCAGATGCTGCACCAAACCGCCTGTCCATCTCCCGCTCCATTTTGCCTCACTCGTAAACAAGAACCAGACATACTTAAACTGCCTTAATTGGGGCAGAGACTCGCTAACAACCGAGAGGGTGCAATCCACTGGTTTCCGGCAGAGAACCACAGCCTCAGACTTGGAGGTATTGACTCTCATCCCAGCCGCTTCACACTTGTCTGCAAACTGCCCCAGTGGGCGCTGCAGCTCAAGGTTCTTTGAAGCCAACAGAACCACATCATCTGCAAAGAGCAGAGATGTAATTCTGAGGTCCCCAAAACGGACACTCTCCTCCCCCCAGCTGCACCTTGAGATCCTGTCCATGAAAATCACAAACAGGATTGTCGACAAGGGACAACCCTGGTGGAGGCCAACACCCTCTGCAAACATCAGTTGGCTAAATTTGTGGCTTAAATCATATAAATTTGCAAGAAAAACCTCAGAAGTTCGCTGACTTTATAAGTAATAGCCAGGCATTGAATGACTTGAATGAATTGAATGATTTTTTTTTTTGTTACCTACAATGCCCTAATACACTATGGCATTTGTGTGTGTGTGTGTGTGTGTGTGTGTGTGTGTGTGTGTTTTTTAAAACGGTGCAAGCTGAAAATCAATGCCAATTTTACATTGTGTTGTTATTTTTATAAAGTCACACACAGACACATATCACGAGCCTCCACTGTGCTTTAGTAAGAATTTAGCACATCCTGCAGACTAATGAACGCATTGTGTTCTCTAATAGGACGGGCAGCTGAGCGGACGCCTCAAAAAGCCACATGATGGACCCTGAACCAGGAGAAATAACTCTGGCAGGATGCCAGAGAATCCGAGCAGCTGTCAAAGACACACTTAAAAGAAACATCATCACTGTGGAGACGTAATGCTTTGTTTACATCTACTGGAGTATTAAATGGGTGAGGCTTTACTGCATCGATGTACTACACACACTCAGTCTATTGTTCTCTCCCATACACACACCCATTTGTAGCCAGGGAGCCATTTTACCCTAATTAACCTCAGCCCTGATTAGGAATGAATAGTGCAATTGAATGAAATGGCTTTTGATACTTGATGACATGCATGCTTCTGCATTTCTTGAATAATTTATACACAGTCTATGTTTAAGACCTTATAGTGGCTATAATCAGTATCATTATATTAAAGGGATACTTCGGGTGTTTTGAAGTGGGGTTGTATGAGGTGCTTATCCATACTACCTTATACAACATGCACCCAGATTGGAGAAACAGACAGGAACACCAGCACAGGAGCAAAGCAATACACTGCTGTGGACGGCGCCGGCAGCAAAATATATTTTAGCCACCTAAAAGAAAGGATCACCTAAAAAAATAAAATATCTATTGGGGATGTATTTTGAAAAGTGTTTCTGAACCAATTATTGACCCTCATTAACTGATTATTAACTGTTAACGGACAAGATTTGTGCCTCACATACAGCGGTGAGCCAGCTGCAGTATATGAGCACAACAGACTACTGAGTCAACAGTTCACCGTCAGGAGAGTTACTGTAGCAACCACGGTGCTGCGTTCACTGTCCCCAGTTCACCGTCCGGGAGCGTTCACAGCCACGGTGCTGCATGTAGTGTCACAGACATGCAACCACTTTCCCAGTAAAAGTCTCTACCACACATTTAGTTTAGTTAAGCAGGCTGTCAGCTGTGTGTCTACCCAGCGTTACGATGCTCTGCTAGCTGCTAGCATTGCTGATGGCTTCATGTCCGCCGCTCTAGTGTAACTTCAGTAAGTTTCCGACAAACTGTGTGTGTGTGTGGCGGTGGTGAGTGTGGGTTTGTTGGTGGTGTTATAGCTGTAAATGTAGCTGTAGCAGACAGTGAGTGTACAGTTTGACAGTGAATAAATGCTACGAGGCTAGCATTCAGCATCAGCTGGAAGTCCAGAGCCAACTTCCTGTATCTGCGCCTGCTCTTATCTATGCTCTCTTCAAAGCAGCCCATATGAGTTGACAAAAACTGAACTAAAACTGGAAAAATTTTTAAATATAGCCTACACTTAAACAGATATAGATTGCTTTAAGGTGAGCCTTCTGGCCACAGCAGTGCATTGCTTTACTTCCGTGCTGGTACTCCTGTTTGTTTCTCCACACTGGCGCCGTGCAGACCATCACCTACTGCAGGTAATACACGACTATGGATAAGTACCTAATACAACCCTACTTCAAAATGCCCAAACTGTCCCTTTAAACTTGTTTTCAACTGGTCAACTATATAACACCTTAATGTTTATAGCAGCGTTTTGAAGGTTTTCACTGTCACTGTCTAATGCAAGAGTGCAATGTGTAGGAATTTATTTGAAATTAACAACAAAAGCTGGTAAAGCATATTTGAAATAGGTGAACTGGGTTGAGTCACTACTGCAGTGTGAGCTGGCAGTAGTGTGACAAACAAAACATCTTCCACGGAGGTGGCTTTCTCTTAAATTTAACTGCAGTTTCAGTGGGCTGTGTTGTAAAATCTGCTCTGCCCTTTCATGAAATCTGAACTTACTTATTATACCATTTCAAATTTTTTTGGTACTGCTGTTTTGAACCTTGCATTTCTTTTTGAAACTGATAATCTAGGATCTATCTTGCCATTGCACTCATTCCAGTCTCCATGGAGAACAGCACCAGCAAAACACTGCAATGAGTGTAAATGCTGATGGGAGGCAAAAGGAAGGAAGACATTAGGAGAATTAAGAGTCCAGTTGACATGTGGTGAAAACGGCATGCACACAAAGTAGCACAGCACACACCGATTTACACACTCACACACAGAAACACAGTGAAATCATCGAGGACATTTGACTGTGTATGTGTCTAGTATTAATGGCTAAAATGAATGGATGTTAATGGAAATGATACACTGCACAAAACATTAGGAATACCTTCCAAATATTTACTTCAATTTCTAATCTTGCACAAGTTGTGTCTAAGCTACCTTCTTTACCCTGTTTATAGCCATTCATTTAAGATTTTAAAAGGCAAAATCAGTTTTTAAAAAGCATAGATTTCACCTTGGTCTGTGTCAGAGAGAGAACAGGTATTCCTAATATTTTGTACGCACAGGCTATGTAGACTAAAGAAAAGGAGGGTGGTAAAACCTCATCCTTTAAAGTGAGAAGGGAGAGGGTGCGTACTGAGTGTCATTCAAGCTGGATTCCCTTTTGGAGAGAAAGAAGGAGGGATGGGTCGGTGGGCAGGAGGAAAGAGAGACAGAGGGGAGAGGAAAAGAGAACGCAAAGAGTTAGAGACTCGAGAGGGAGGGAGAGAGTCAAGGTAAACATGTTTGTGAGAACGAAAAAAGACGACTCTGAACCCTGGTGGAGTGTTTGAGGAAGAAGCTAGTTTTGCGTCGTGAGTCGCAGATGAGAGTGGATGACTGCTGATGAATGGCGATGATGATGACAGGAAACAGGAAGACTGGTGTTGCGTTGTGCTGTTTATGTGTTTGTTTGACGCGAGATGTCACTCACATCTCCAGGACAGTCTTGAGTTGCTCCAGTTTTGATTTCTTCTCCTCGATCTCACAGTCGTTGTGCTGGCCCAGTTCAACCAGCAGCAGACGGGCAATATCCAGCACTTCCTGAAAAAGCAAACAGGCAGTTATTCTTTTTTTGGTTTGTTTTTTTAAACTTGTGTTTTGATGGTATAAAGAACAAAGATGTGTCAATGGGATATAAAACTTTATGATGCAGTGCATGATAGCTGTATTCATTCAGAGGGTCCAGTGGTGTCCCAGTGATGGATATGAAATGCAGTCTATTAGCCCCATTTCTCAGCAAATTCAGATCCTCAGTACATGCGAGTCAAAGCAGTTATTCTTAACTTGGAAAAGGTACAGTGTGTAAGATTTGGCAGCATCTACTGGTGTGGTTGCAGACTGCAACCATCTGAGCACCCCTCCGCTCACTCCTCCCTTTCCAAGACTGTGGTAATGTGGGCTACTGTGCAAACATGGTGGAGGAACATGGTGGACGCTGTGAAGGAGACCCGTGCCCTGCCTAGATATGAAGGCTCATTCTAAGCTAACAAAAACACAACAATTCTTAGTATCAGGTGATCATACACTACATAACACACTAGTTATGAATATTTTATTCCATTTCTGCTCATAGGTTACCTAAAATGTTACACTGTTCCTTTAATTTTACTTGACAGACTAAAACACACACTGGAACCTCTACATGTCAAAGACAAGACTGACAGCTTCAAAAATGTTTTATAAAAACATAAGTGATAAGATGAACGCTGTGTGTGAGTGGCTTTAAATATTTAGACAAGAAAACAAAAATAGTTTGTGATCCAGCATAATAATTATGAAACTTGATATATCCTCTGAAACCCTTCATTATTCTTAAAAGGATTCAGTCATAATCTGCAAAAACAAAACCCATAAATAAACAGGTGGATTGTGGGGAAAAAGAAGGATCAAGAGATTAAAATCAATTTCACTCACCTGTAGCTGTTTTGGCTTCTTCAGCTTTAGCTTTCCTGACTTGTAGCCCCCGTACTTCTCAAACAACTCAAAGAATCTGTGCAAGACAAACAGAATTAAACAGCAGGATTAAGAGTTACGGTTACATTGGTTGAAGGCAACATCTGTCAAATGTATTTGGCAGGTTTATTCATCTCTAAAAATACGTAGGTAAAGAGAGATGGTTTTGTTCCCTTAAAATTCAAAGCAGGTCAAAGATGAGAACATTTTTTTTATTGTTACCACCTGTATTTGTCTGGAAATTAGACAACTAAATAGACACAATTTGTTTGTTTTTATTTTCTATATTCTTCTTTTTAATGACCGTTTTTAACTGTTTTTAAGCATCCTTTCATAATGTGTTTCTTTTGCACTTTGTCTTGATGCTTTCAATGTTTTATGTAAAGCACTTTAAACCTCCTTTGCTGCTGAAATATGCTATATAAATAAACCTGTCTAAATACATAATAAACTGACTAAATGCAATTTGTGAGGACAGTAAAATTGTTCTCACGTCTTGCAACTTAATTCCCTCCGGGGACGAATAAAGGTTTATCTTATCTTTATCTTCTTATCCAGTATTTTGTAGTTGGGTAAACTACACAATAATTTCTTAAAATTTTATTTTGACAAAAAAAAAAACATTTTTTGAAAGATATGCAGACAGAAAGAGGCTTACAGAGGATGTCGGACCTCCATTTTCATCTTTTGCTTTGGTGTGCGATCTCCATGGCGGATGATGGCAATAACACAGCGCAGCTCCATCCTGAATAATGTAGAGGGATAGACATGATAAAATTCGAGTTACTCAACCATCACATCTTGGCAAATGGCCACTTAGACCTTAATCAAGCTTGAAAAACATTGCTCCTCATCAAGAGTCAATGAGAACGAGGAACCACAGTTAAACACATATTTATTCTGATGAATGGTAAATAAACAAATCACGGTGAAATAATACATTTTTAAAGCTGGTATGGTAAGTATTTATTTAACACCGAAGTTTGATTTTAGTTGCAACATTTAGTTCAAAAGGAGGAGGAACCCTGAACACCATATAGCTGATACTTCAGTTTTCAGTACGTACATGGTTCCTGAGGTTGTTGGGACAATGGGGATGTCTTCAGCCTCCATGGGGATGGACCAGGGGATGTGGAACTGGGGGGCTAACTCCCTCATCACCATGTTCCTGGTGAGAAAAGCAATATCACACTTATCAGGCATTAAGAACACTGGAATCAGGTTGAAAATGTAAATTAACAGAGCAAAAGCAGTAAATACAAGTAAGTGCACAAGTAATTCATTATGGGGGCTCCTCTGCATGCTACTTTGTTTTATTTTAATATTTGTTTTAAAGTTGTGTCTCAAATTTTCTCTGTGATATGTTAGACGCAACCAAAAGAAACAGCTGTATTAATATAATCCAAACTATCAAGATGCTGCAGTTTAGATAAACTACAGTATATCAAAATAAACACATATTATAATATTTCAGTCAATTTTCTGTTCCTTCCTGTTTTGTGCCTGTGAGGTCTTTGTACACTATTGTACTGAGAATCACACCCTCAGGAATTAAAGGAATTATATTCATGTTTGTGTCCATTGCTGAAGAGAAGCTGCATTTCCTGCATCTGTAAAATTTATAAGTCTTAAGTCGTAAAGCTTCAGGTACTTTGCCTGGAATGAGAGGTGATAAATCACAAACAAACAAAGATGTAAGGATGACAACAGGACTCTCAGGGCTGCTTTGGATGAATTACAACATGACAACTTCAAGGCAATATTACTTTAAAAAGGTACCAAGAGCAAAGTCTTCAAAGTGCCAGAGATGTCAGGTAATATAGAAAACAACAAGAACAAACTGTGGTGAAAAACTGTCTATATATACGTTTCTGTCGTGGCTGTCTGTAAGCTGTGTCTGTTAAATTGTAGTGTACAACTCAAATTGAATCTTTTTCTGCATCAGGAAAGTTACATGTAAGTTGGGCTATACCGAATGGTTAGATCAATCATTCATAGTGTTGAATTATAAATCAACATTTGAATGCTTTTATTGACATGTCTATTCATTCTGCCTAAACCTGGTGTTTCTGCACAGCTGCAGATAACGATCAGGTTGCACTAATATTTTTAGTATCATACTATCTGTAGTAGATTCCAGGTAAGGCTGCCCATCAGTGGTTTTGTTCATTTTTTATACTTTTTCATGCTGAATTACTTATTTCCAAGAAACGTATGAGCATATCTGTGGTAATGATTTAAAGTGGTGCCTGTCTGTGATTCTATGTGGTGAAATCTGTCGATTAAATCTACTAACTGACTAGTCCACAAAATCGCACCGTGTTAATCGACTAAGTATTTCTTTGATCGAGGACAGCCCTGTTTCTAGTAGTGGTTGTGTAGGATTGTTTGACTCGTGTGATCCAAACATTTCCAATAACTCCATAGTGTTGTTAAGTCCAAAAAGCACCACAATAACAAGATATCATTTTGTTCCTCATTTTTCTTTTTAGGGGGATGACATCAAAAAAGATGACAAGACATTTGAAATTCATACAAAACCTAAATAGAAGTATAAAATTATTATTTTTTTAAAAATTGCCTTCGGTATAGCCCTACAGGTAAGGCAAGTGTATTTGTATAGCACCTTTCAACAACAAGGCAATTCAAAGAGTTTTATATAAGACAGAAAGATATTAAAAAAAACACAAAGTGATATAAGAACACACATGAATCTGATTTTAAAAGAGTTAAACAAAAATAAAAAGATAAAACTAGAATACAACAATCAAAAACAAGATGAAAAGGTCTTAACAAATAACAACAGTATGTAATGTGATATCACCTACCCCAGGACTTTGGCACAGTCATCGTAGTATTTCATGGAGTTTTTGACGAAGCTGAAGCCGTTAACGTCACAGACGAAGGAGTGGCCGTTGGCTCTGAGCAGGTCAAACCCACACACTGTTTGCTAAAAATCACAAAAAGAGTGAATTAAAGTAACATTTACACACTCCACAGAGATGTTAGCAGCAATGTCCAGAAGAAAACAACTGTTTTATTAGATGGAGGTTTGTAACCAAGATATTTGTTTCTTTTTTTCGGATGCATTATTTGTGATATATTTTCATTTTATCAATATGTGGACCTCTTGCATTTTTCTGTTCATTGCTCATTGCTTGGCCTTATTTTTTAAAATCAAGAAGGAAACATTACATTTCTGCCTGAAATATTGTATGGTTCCAACAGCAGCTAAATAAACATGGCTCACATACTCCCGCTCACTGCTTGACCCCTACTAAAGTAGGGCCAAAGGTTTTGCACACAAACAGACTGACACGAGGACATGCAGAGTGCTGCACACATAACCACAGGTTTGTTGTAGCAGAATTATATTATTAGTTCAGCAACGGAGGCAATGTAAAAATTGGAAAATTCACCTTTTTTTTGTCAAAATTTCAAACATTTTGGACATTCTGGGATCTTCACATCAAAAGACAACTAGGCGACACTGTCAACCATAATACCACCTTTGAAGTTCCTAAGTCAAATAGTTTCCGAGTTGTGCTCCGGAAATAAAATAGATGTTGAAAATAATCAGTTTTTTGAGTGAAAATTAAAAAAAAAAAAACTTTATAGCACTACACTGTAATTCTAATCTCAGAAAGGCACAAATAGTGAAGCCACAATATTCTGCTCCAAAAAAAAAGTTTTTGGCTGAAATTTCAACAATTTTGGGCACCCTGGACTTCTAACCCCTGAAAGGCAAAACCAGACCACACTGTCACCCGTTGTACCATATTTGAAGCTCCCATCTCAGGTAGTTTCCGAGTTCTGCTTCGAAAACAAAAGTGCGGCACTTAAACGGACAGAAGGACGGACACGTAGAAGTATGTTGTAGCGGGGGTATAAAGAGCAGTGATATCTGCAACAGTATTCAGTCACTGGTTTGTTTTTATTGTATTTTTATTGTGTTTTTATTGAAAGTTTGTTTGAAGGAACTTTTTTTTAATTTAAGCTCATACGCTTTAAAAATAATGTGCCTTTGGGAATAATCTGTAATACACAAGGTTGTAATATTGAGAGCTGTACTTACAATACAGAACTCGGTAATTATTGATTTTCTGTGCCTCATGCTGAGTTTAGTGTGGTTTCTGAATTCACTGAGTCATCCATAACGACCTATAGAGATCCTCACTGTTTGTTTAATGTTTGCAGATTACAGCGCTGTATAATGTTGGTCAGAACAACAAGATATGAATATTTCTCAGGGCAGCAGACTTTACAAAACGCTTCTGGCAGCCCCCATTCACCAAGTGCATATGTGTAAACAAATTTTGAACTTAGTCTGCAATTAAAATAATTAAATACATCTACAACTGTCTGTGTTTACGGTTTAAAATGGGTTCAATGAGCTGATAGCACTAGCTCTTATTGTCTCGCTGATGCAATGTTTGTGCTAGCTAATGCACATCCAATAAAGAGGCACCCGGTGGAGATCCTGACCACCACTGGTTTGGGCAGCAATAACAAACAGGGCAAAGAATGGCCACAAGCACATAAATAATGCAGTTTTCAAAAAATGAATGCAGGTTTCCAGACAATCTCAACCCTCTCTTCTTTCTTTTCCTGCTCACTATTCTGAGCTACATCCTCTACATGATGACGATAGTTTACCTTGAAGGCCAGGCAGACCTTGCGGGCCACCAGTTTCTCCATGGCGGTCAGCATGACTGGGTAGCGGATCTCCTTCCCCTCGCTGTCCCTCTCTACCTTTCCGTCTAGGGCGGGAGATTTCCGGGCCTCTGCGTGGGCGTAGTCTGGACCCACTGTGTAAACCTGGAAACGCCACATAACACACACATGCAGAAAGGGTCTAAGGGAAGATCATGATTTCCACATTTCAGCATGAGTCACTGGTGCATCAAATAATTTCAAGCAATGGCAGAGTCAACATGCACAGTACCTTCACATCAGTACCATCTGTGGGCATGAACTCCTCATAGATGTAGGATCCAGTCTTTCGTACGCTGCTTTCTGGGGAGTACACACTGCTACGACTCCCAATCTACAGCAAAGAGGCAGAGAGAGAGACAAAGAAGCAAATCTGTTAATAAAACTCTTATTTCAACTTATTGCCCAACCTTTCCATCCTATGCACCTTCCTGAAGGCACTTTCACAAGCCAACATTAGGCCATTTTATTTTAACTCTAGTGCGGTTCAAACCCTGGTGCCGCTTGCGAGAAGTGGTCTTAGTCCGTTTCCAAGTGAACCCTGGTGCGGTTTGATTGCAGTTAGAACATAATCCCACAAAATTGCAGGAAGTGAACCAAAACACAGGCTGCCTGCATGTGCATTTGTTTACACCAGTAAAAGACTGGTTAACATGACTGGGAGAGGACTGACGGAGCTCTGCAGAAGTCCAATGTTTGCTTGACATCTGGGCCAAAGAGAACATACAGAATACAATAATATATAATAAGTCCACAAAAACAGTGACATTTATAAATCTATTCCAGATAAACTGGAGGAGGAGGAGTGAACCAGACTAATTAAAAAATGAACCCAACAGAATCAATTTTACTCTAATTCGGACTAACCTAAGCCACTAACTGTGGCTTGTGAAAGCGCACTAATAGTACTTTGTGTCACTGATACTGCTGTACTGTTCAACTGCCTCCTCAACAAAAAGCTAACAAGTTTAACCCTGCAGCAGCCATACCACCAACCATAGTCTCTGTGTGCAAGTCATTAAATGATGCTATACTGCATCATAAATCTTCTTTTTAAAGTGAGACACATCATATCAAAATAAATACTACTGTATTTGACACGAAAGGAGATATTTAAACAAATTAAGCTTGCAAAAGCTGAACTTTTTGCTTCCTTGATCGACAGAAAAATAATTTCCAGCTGTTTTGATAAGAAATTCATAATAGCAGGAAGTTTGCATGCAAAAATCGCAAAAAATGCAGTATTCAGCATCTCAAGTGGAGAGTTCCCGTTTGTTCTGTTTTATATTACATTAAACTGAATATCTTCAGGGCTAGTTGTGAGTATCTCTAGATCGGAGCATCAGCCAATGTCTGCTTTTTGTGTGACACAGTTACCTTTCTGAAGAGTCTCTGGCTGCCTCCTCCTGCAGACGTTGGGTAATAGATGTAGACGTTGTGGTCCTCGGCACACACAGGTTTCTCCACGAAGGGTTTAGGGAACACCTCCCCGTTCACCTCAACATGGTCCTCCCCCTCCACCAGGTTACACTCTGCAACAGTAAAACTTTAGTTTGAAACATAAATGCTATAACAATAAAGTAAAAAAAAAAAACAATGAACAATTGACTCTTTGGTTAATAGCTTGCTTTTAAACTATGACAGTCTGCAAAACTGTGCCTTTCACATCCACGCACAGAATAAATCCATTAAATATCAATGTCCTTTATTTATCCAGTATTTAACCAGGACATCTACTAAGATTCATGACCTCATTTCCAGTACGTCCCTGGCCAAAATGGCAGCAAAGATTAAATTACGAATAAATCCAACGTCTAATTTTGTTTACAAAGCACAAGAGCAACAACTCAATTTAGGTTTTTGTATTGAACACTGAAAAATATGACCTGCACATGTCCTGCATGCAGCTATACACCGATCAGCCATAACATTAGGACAGCATGGGCACCCTGTCCGGTCCACTGCAATGCATTGTGTGTTCTGACACCTTTCTATCAAAACCAACATTAACCTTTTCAGCAATTTGAGCCCCAGTAGCTCTTCTATTGTATTGGACAACACAGGCCAGCCTTCGTTACCCACTTGCATCAGTGAAGCCTCAGCCGCCCACGACGCTGTTGCCAGTTCACTGGTTTTCCTTCCTTGGACCACTTTTGGTACATCAACAACAAACATCCCACAAGACCTGCAGTTTTAGAAATGTTCTGACCCAGTCATCCAGCCATCACGATTTGGCCCTTGTCAAAGTTGCTCACATCCTTACGCTTGCCCATTTTTTCTGCTTCCATCACATCAACTTCAAGGGCAAAATATTCACCTGCTGCCTAATATATCCTTCCCACTGCCAGGAGCCATTGTAACAAGATAATCAATGTTATTAACTTCACCTGTCAGTGGTCATAATGTTGTTAATGTTGTGGTTGAGCTGTGTTTATCACTGATGTCTAGTTTAATAGTACAGTGTTCCAAGAATGAATGGCTTCGTTTTAGTTTGTTTCATATATCAGAGGGTTCTTACATACAAACTTATTAATGACAAAATAAGAACTCTTCCTCACCTTCAGGATTGTCGGGGTCTCTGTTTAACACAGCGTAACGCGGCAGGTCAATGCCCTCTTCCTGTAGGATCCGGTACACTTCCCTCCTGACAGGGAATCAAGTACCAGTATTTATAAATAACCTCCAAAAAAATAAATGTAATAAGTTTGTGTGTCTTTCATGTGCATGTATGTGTGTGTTTCTGAGGTTGGGCGGTGAAACAGGGACAAGTTAAGGTATGTGAAAATAGCAATTATGTAATTTTCATTCCTGTCATGTAATCGCTCCTCTGATTAGGAAGAGGAAGTTGGCTACATAAAAGAATGCAGCTGCTGTAATTTGGCAAAGTGAGGAAGAGAGAGACAGTGAATCTCAGTGAAGTTGTATGATTTGCATGAGAAAAGTCAGAAATTATTCCCATCTCATTCGCCAATTGCTGCAAGATGTGCTTGTTTAACTGACAAACTTGCTGGGAAAACAGTGACATTCAAAAGGGACATAAAATGGTGAAAAACATATCCTGATGCAGGTACATTGATTTTTTTGTTTTGATGTTTGTTCAGACAATATAATTCAATAAATAATTTGAGTTTCAAAGCAACTTCTTCGTGAATTAACTCTCAAAGAAGTGATACAACAACAAGCATCATGTGGCAGTAGCTGAGACAGCGCTAATGATTGTTTTACTTTCTAAAAGTCTTAAAGTTTTAAGCTGGTAAAAAGTAGGCTAACAGTGATGTGGTCTACTTCTTGATCCTTGTTATACTCGTATGTGTAGTCTTGCAATAAGATGGTGAGATGAGGTGCAGTGGTTTGTTCCGTCACCTCACAGCAAGAGGATTGCAAGGTTGAATTCAGCTTGTGGCCCTTTTCTGTGGAGTTTGTTAGCAAACGTGTTAGCGTGGGTTTTCTCCAGCTTCCTCTCACAGCTCAAAGACATGCAGGTTAATTGATGACTCGAAATTGCCCGTAGGTGTGAATGTGAGCATTAATGGTTGTCTGTCTGTGTCAGCCCTGTGATCTGCCCAGGGTTGACTGCACCTTCACCAAATGTTAGCTGGGATCTCCAGCCGTCTCCAAGGACCCTGAATAGTTATCCTACTCAGGGTCCCTGAATGGATGTGTGTGTTCAAACTGTACCTGTCCTGTATGAAATACTGCATGTTGAGATCATTGATGAGCAGTGGGTTCCTGAGCTTGGCATAGTCCACAGCTTTGTCCAGAGGGAAACCTGTAAAATGTCACACAAACATCAAAACCAGCATTTTTACAAATAATTGAAATGAACAATCATTTTTCATGTATTTTTTGCTATTCTCTGTTGACACAATAGTGACTGAACCTATATTCAGTTCGGCATATTCAAAGGGGTGAAAGTGGTTAAAACAGCTGTAGGTGATTGATGTCGGAGTTCATGAGACGTCACAGAGCGTGCTGATCACTTTAAATGAGTTTATTATTTATTTATTTATTTTTTAAATCAGATTTTAGTG
This sequence comes from Pterois miles, assembly GCA_947000775.1. Taxonomy (NCBI): domain Eukaryota; kingdom Metazoa; phylum Chordata; class Actinopteri; order Perciformes; family Scorpaenidae; genus Pterois; species Pterois miles. The sequence goes on from CAMQGK010000565.1 coordinate 6,388,834, forward strand.
TAGCTCTCTCTTTTTTTTAAAATCGTGATTGTTATTGTTTTGTGAAGAAAAATGACTGCAACAACCTAAACCATAACAAATGAAGTACTATATAGAAGCTAGTATAACTGTAAATTGAAGTTGAATTGAAGTATTCAAACACAAAAGGAGAAAAAAAATACTAATAAATATTAAACATTTCAATATATTTAATACATTTAATAAATATTCCCAGCATCTCCTAATATCCCTGTGGCCCTGTCCCCATGTCAATACAGTGCATTGTTTGAAACGTTAAGAAAAAGAGATGGGTAGTATTGAGAAGCAACTGCCATCATAACTCACAAGTGGGGTAAAAAGGTACATCTACATAAACTTTTAGAGATTTAAAAAGTCTCTACACCTAAATATGTGACAGGTGCATCAGAGGAAAAAGTTTGAATAAAAATCTGTAAGATCCCACACACTCTCACTTACTGCCAAGTAAAAATATTTAGTAACTTAGCACATGACGGACATGTCTGCAGTAAATATTTTAAGGAATATCCCTGTTTCTACTTCCCAATAACAACAACACTGGGATATGAGGTTCCCATGGCCTCTGAGCAACGATCCTAAAATCTCATTCTTTTAAAAATAGTAGGAAAACAGTCATGATGACCTCAAAAATACACACAGAGACAGATCAGTGTCAGAGGGAATACAAATACTTAAGTACTTCGGGAATGCATGTGTAATATACTGTATACAAAATATGGAGGTTTCATTTAAAATAGAGGTCATACACATGGACAGATGCATTAATCTTGTTCATCTAGCTCTGCCTTTGTAAACCACACATGGTCATAAAATTACAAGCCTTAAATAGATATTCCCAATCCACAGTTCCCATTGAGACATTCCCATAAACTGGTACTGGTTTCTGTCAGACAGCCTGACACAAACCTGGCAAACTCTATGAATGATGGCAAGGCTTTTTAAACTTACTCAGCAGATTAAATGGTTAGTCATTTGCCTTTTTTCTCACTGCCAAGACAAACAAAATAGTATTCAAAACAAGTGGGTTAGGGGCAGTTTTTTCCTAGTGGACTGTTATTTGTGTCTCAAAATATTAAGGTATTTTGTTATTGATGACAAAGCATAATGCAGCTGCAGGACACAAAGGTCGCATATGAACTGCTTAAAAGCAATTGAGGATTTATTTGGAGGCTAGGCAAAACATGGCTTGTTCATAATGTTATAGAGTAAGCCAAGTTATGCTGGTGAAGCCACTGGAGCTACCAGACCTCCCCCACCTCTCTGGAGCATTTCCTCTCCACGTCCCTGTCAATGTTTCCCCTCATGCAACAGGATGTTTTGAACTTGTTTGTAAGTATTTACCTTTGGAGTGGAAGGAGATGAGGCAGTCGCAGAGGGGCCATTTCTCCACGGGCTCCTCCAGGATCACCTCCTCGGGAAAGATGACCACATCGATGTAGTCAAACTTACACAGTCGCTCCAGGATCTGAGTCATGGGCTTGGATTTGGACTTCTTCATCATGGCACATATGCCGACCACAATCTGACGCTCAGGTGGCTGGTGGGAGGAAAAGAAGACAAACATGGGCGACGGCAAGAACAGGTAGCGTGTAATGACAGCAGAGGAGCACAGATATCCTGATAGGACTCTTGGTTGCTTTTAAAAATGTATTGGACCTGCTGGTTAGATGTCAAAGATATATGAGTAGTGTGACGGAATAATTATCTTCTCTTTTGCAAATGATCTGTATGACAAAAAATATCTCTAGATTCTACAAGGCCCTGACACACCAAGCCAACGGTCAGCCAGTGTGGGGTCATTGGTGAGCCTCTGTCAGCCTAGTTTTTTTGGGATGTTGAATTGCCAGAGTGTCAGTGTGAGAAATCACTCTGATTGGATGATTAGCTTAAATGACTCAGCAGTCCACACGAAGAGAAACAGAAGTGAGTAAAGCAAGCAAACAAGTCAGGAGGAAAACACAGAAGGCTCTTTTCATTTTTCATCTTCATCTGATCGTTCCACAACACAGATATTTTCACAGTGACATGTTCATCTCAAATGAAGCAAAGTTGTGAGTTAGAGTGGTGTGAAAATGGTCCGCAAACGCTGCTTTGTTTCATGTACGAATCACAGCAACGGCTTGTATATCCACAGTCCTGTCTTCCAGTTTCCCTTTTTGAATGACTAATAAGGTCTACCTCACCTGCTGGTGGGGAGAGTTATTTCATCTCACGCAGACAGAACGTACGTGGTAGCTGGCCGTCGGCTGTAGTCTTTGCGATGTGTTCAAATGCAACTTGTCGGCCAAGACAAAGGCAATGTGAGGCAATGCAACAGCTGTCCTTCATCACCGCTAGTTCTCTGATGTTGGCTCGCTGTGTCTGGGCCTTCCCTGTGTGTGCATGTGTACTTGGCAAATAAATCTGATTCTGAAAGACAATAGCATTGTTTTGATTCTTTCTTAAACTTGAAATTTGAGTTTGGTGGATTATTTCTCTGAATACTAATTGTCACTGTATTTTACATGGTTGGAAAGCTTGTTTATTTACCTTTACAACAATGTCCAACTTGTAAGGATAATAATAATAACTTTATTTGTATAGCACTTTTCATATAAAAGGAAATGTAGCACAAAGTGCTCTACAAATCAACACACAGCTCATACAATCAACATTCATGTTACATTATGATGAACTAAGTACTGTGAAAAAGCCATCTTGAATTAAAAAGAAATGAAATGAAATGACTGAATGATGATGATTCATTTGTGGGATGAGCAGCACAGTTGATTATGTAGGCAGCGCCCAAGTGAAATTTGCCAAAATTCTCTGCCAGTGCTGAACAGTGTATTCTCCTGTTGGTACTGACTCTTGTTTTGGGCTCTAGGTGCTGCCAGTCAGGCACCACAAGACCAGACCACAGGATCACAAAGTCATCTGTTTTATTCTGAAAAGTCAGATTTTTCAAAATCAACACGGCTCAGTTCAAAATGTTGTTTCAAAAGAAAATTCCCCTTCTCTTCTATGACAGGATTTTGACATCAGATGATTTGCTATCGATCCGATCTTTATGATCCTGTGGTCTTGTCTTGTGGTGCCTGAGTCAGTACCAACAGGAGAACACACTGTTTAGCACTGGCAGAGAGTTTTGGCTAATTTCACTTGGGCACTACCCACATAATCAGATGTGCTGCTCTGCTGCATGAAAAATCGATTTGACTGTTGGGATAACATCACACTAAAGTGTTTTTTGTGTACATTGACTCTCACATTAATAAGTAAGAAGATCTATGCTGCTGAGCCACAGTGGTTGAAGTGAAGTATGAACTCACTGTAATTCACTCCCTAGATAAAACCATAAGCTAATAAAACAGAGACATACACTGAGACAAAAAGAGGAACTCATAGCAAGTAAGTGAGCAGCTAACACAGCAGCACTACCATAAAGTCCTTTTATAGCAACAGGACTAAACTACAGACCAGATGCCTTAAAGCTGTTTATCTACTGCATTGTTCTCACGCCAGCCTTTGTATATTTTTGTCTCCATTTACTTTTCCATTCCAAATAAAATTTCCAGGCCTGTTAATTTCCTGCTGCCCAGAAATAACCAAAGCTTTGACTTCCTGTTCCAGAATGGAAATCATCTTTATTCAATGTAAATTTACAGTTACATTATGAAACCATTATTAATACAATGCATTGATTTATTTAACTAGTTTTGTGATATTTTAAACTACTCATAAAAAAACTTTTAAACAAACCAAAATAGTCCTACTTGATGTAAAAGTGTTTTGTACAAAGCAATTCTGAATTATCACCTGTCACTTACCGACTCATCTTCATCGTCCTCCATTTCCTCCTCTCGAAACATCTCATTTTTCATGCCTGCCTCCATCTGGCCCATGTCATGCTCGTCATCCCCACAGCCAACCACAAACCGAGGAAGGTCTCTGCCACCCCACCCCTGTCCTTCCCCTGCTCCTGGTCCTGGTCCTGGTCCGCCGCAGGTCTCGGACATCACAAATCCCTGTAAAACATGGCTGCTTCGCGTGGCTCCTCCCAAGCTAGCGACTGTGGCAGCAATGCAGAAAGAAATCCAGTATACTGTGTTGCACCGTCACTAGATGACTGCTAAGAGCTTTGTGATAAAGTGAAGGGCCTGCTGGTGTTTCTGAACCAGCTGATAACAGCTACGTGCGTCTGTGTGTGTACAGTGTGTGTTGAGGTAGAAAAAGAGTAGTGGATGTCCTGAGAGGTAGAACAGAGGAGTGGACTCCACGTATGTTGAGGTAGAAAGTCAAGATCCTGGTTATAAAACTCCCCGTGTTAGGACAGAGGAGGTCTTGCTCAGAGACAACATGACCCAGTCTGGAGATGCTTCTTCACATGGGAAACTCCACAGTCAACATCTGAGCATCATTTTCTTCCCCTAGGAATAAATAAAAAAAAAAAAAGGTGAAACCAGTTGAGCAACAAGGTGAAAGTCCTTTAAGAAATCTATTTACAGGGTTAGTTGACAAGTTGACCAACATTCAGCAGCTGCAGCTGCTGGGTGATGCAGTGTTGCCACATCTACCGTTTGTGAAATACACGTCAGGGCTGTAACATCAGCTTCAAAATAGAAGAAACACTTTATTGATTCATGAGTAAACCGGGTTATTGCAACACTCGAGAAAAATGTTACTTCAGCTATGAATCAAGACTTTGGCTTGAGAGAATTTCTGGTATGTTGACTGTTGAAATATTAACATATGATAGCAGTTCATACAATTATTAATCCATAGTGAACAGGTGACACGCTAGGTATTTTCATCAATAGATCAAAAAAGATATGATCAGAATGCACATCGCACCACTTTTATAAGCAAGTAGAGGATCCAGGAAGGTGTTTAGCCCTCAAACCTAAAGTTCTATCATGAAATTTAAGACCACTTTTTAATCAGTCACAGGCTCAGCTATGTGTTATTATGCAAAAACATAATATGTACTTATGCATTTCCAAAAAATTTAAATTTATTTGTGTAAAATCCTTAATATCTCCATTAGCAATTAAGATGTGAATTTAACTGCATGTAACACATCTATATTATAAGAAATGTACTCCTGCTGCTGATATAGAAAGTGGATCAGAAAAATCACTAATGGAGAAGTTAGTGCCACACTGACGAGTGCCGTCATCCTAATCAACTCTGTTCTTGTCATCTGCGTCTTTAATAAATGCTGCAACATCAAATCAAATTCGAGTAAAAGACTAAAACTACCACATTCTAGATTTTTAAGGCTGTCAAAGTAAACGCAATAGCAACTCAAATTTGTTTATACGCCACTAATTTCTTAAATGCATCTTGTGATTTTCAGGTTGTAGCAGGCTCAGTATTAATACCAACCATGTCACACTAGCTTGTCGGCAAGGAGGCAAAATAGCGCATCAACCTTAGGCAAAGAAAAACTGCCTTGACCTCTGACCTCCAGATGTGTGAATGTAAATGGGTTTTCTGGGTCCCCACCAGTCTCCCCTTTACAGACATGCCCACTTTATGATAATCACATGCAGTTTGGATCAAGTCATAGTCAAGTCAGCACACTGACAGCTGTTGTTGGCTGTTAGGCTGCAGTTTGACATGTTATGATTTGACCATATTTTTTATGATAAATTCAGTACCTGTGAGGGTTTCTGGTTTCTGTTTTGTCATTGCTTTGTGTTGTCAATTGATTTCCAATAATAAATATATACACACCTTTGCATAAAGCAGCATATTTGCCCACTTTGCCCATATTTGGGGGCAGCAGTAGCTCAGTCTGTAGGGAGTTGGCTTGGGAACCGGAGGGTCACCGGTTCAAGTCCCGACATGGACCAAAAACTGAGTGTGAACTGGTAGCTGGAGAGGTGCCAGTTTACCTCTTGGGCACTGCCGAGGTGCCCCTGAGCAAGGCACCAAACCCCCAACTGCTCGGGGCGCTTGTCAGGAGCAGCCCCCTCACTCTGACATCTCTCCATTAATGCATGTATGTGTGTTTCAGGTCTGCATGTACCATGTATGAGTTTAACAGAGTGTAAAACTGAATTTCCCCATTGTGGGACTAATAAAGGTAGATCTTCTTCTTCTTCTTCTATCTTCACTCCCATGTTGCTGAGAGTATTAAATACTTGACAAATCTTCCTTTAAGGTGCATTTTGAACAGATAAAAAATATGAGATTACTTTGTGATTAACTACAATCATGTGATTAAATATTTTAATCGATTGACAGCTCCATAAATTACACAAACTGCTTTAGCTTTATGTAACATATTTTCAGATTTAGTTTCTAAATGCTGATTTTATGATCCAATGCCTAAAATGTTCTTAATTTCCTCTTCTTTCGTTTTTGATGAAAAATGCATTTTTTTTAAATACTTTACTACAGTGTAAATATTATTTTTAAAAGTATTAATTCAATTCATTATTACCTCTCACTCTGCCAGGGTTTGTTTGCGGTTCTTTTCTATATAGTTTAAGGCTGCTGCTCATCAGACGGCTTCACAACAAACTGATGCAACACTGAAGTTGTTTCTGCAATTGGTTTTGAATTTCCACTTGTTGAAGGTTTTACACAGGGACACTGTGGGAAGTGGAATAAAGAGAGCTGCTGTTTGTTGTCATTATCTTCACTGTGACGATAGTCTGATCAAAACAAAGCCCGTCCTCTTAAACTGTCTTTCCAGTTCCCACCCAGTAGAAAAACGTTGTTTTGTGTTGTACGTTTCTGCTGCTGTATTACTGTGCGAACAGTATTCTGATTATTATTATTACTATTATAGAGGCGGACGGATTGATCAGTTTGGCGAATTAATTGGTCTACCTCTATTAGGAATATCATCCAATCTGAGGTTTTACAAACTTTTTTTACCGGTAGAACTGGGCTCTGATAATGGCCGATGGCTGCACAGCCGCCACCCTTCACACAGGGACGTACATCACCCTTTTGCATGGAGGCTTCCAACACAAGGTCGAGGTCAGCTTTTTCTGCTCCAATCTATCATTCGTTATTATATCAGCCTTTAAAAATCCCCCATTAGTCGACCTCCAATTCCTAACACTAGAAGACAAGATGAAAAATGATTTACAATGCAAACTTCATTCATACCACACTCATGCTCCAGAAAAACAATAAAAAAACAACGCCAATAATGAAATATAAATGGGGTGGACAAAACAACAAAAACCATCTCAGCATAATGCAGTGCGATTCAACAGCACCACAATCTGTGGCCTCCCAAATGACTATACAGTTGAATCAACAGCTCTCTAAAACAGTTTCAACACAAACTGAACATTATAACCTCCATGAAAGTAGGATTTATTGCAGGACTGTTGTATCAGGCTGCATTAGTTTTAGCTATAAGTTCTTAATAAACTAGCACCTGAATGTATTCTCATAATACTATCATCCTACGAAAACTCGACTTTAAGGCTGACCCGAATGCTTCAAATCATTGCCATGGTAACTGACCTTCAAATCAGTATTTGAATGCTTTGTTTGTTGTTATTTTTAATGTAATAATAATGTCCACATCTCCAAAATAGCCCATGAAATAAGGAAATGAAATAAGGAATAATCCCACAACATTATTCATATTAAACATGAATTATTATTAGTTATTCTCAGACGGGTATCACTGTTTGTTGAGGAGGTGTGTGTGTGTGTGTGTGTGTGTGTGTGTGTGTGTGTGTGTGTGTGTGTGTGTACAGTAGTGCAGCAGCAGCAGGAGTCCTGAAGCTTCAGATACGTTTGACTATTTCTCACCGAAGCTTCGAAGTCCAAAAATGTCATTGTCTCCCAAGAAAACTCAGTACAGTTAGGCAGACAGACACAACAATAAATTAAGCCCTAGATAAATTTGTCCTGTGTACTAGCACTCAATTTGAGATTGTGACTTAACACTGATATGCAAAATCATGACACAATAGATGCTGATGCACCTTTCTGACCATCTCTTACCAAAAATCCAACAGCTGCCACATTTCGAACATTTGCAACCCTAGTGCTTCAGTATAATGTGTTTGTAGTCCGTTATCTGATCCGACTGATACCACACAATAACGAAACAAAGCTGTTATGTCATTCCCTCACAGCTGAGCCAAAGAGCGAGGTGTGAAATATGCAAAGCTAGAAGAAACTCGCCACTGTGGTAAGTCCACAAACAGTTGATGCAGCCAAAGCCAGTTGATGTGTCTCTCAACGGTATAGTCCAACACATCCCCCCCCCCCCCCCCCACACACACACACAAACTTCAAACGCCATCACCCTGACCCCACCACCCACAACAAACAGCTGACTCAAGGGGGAACAGCCTCCAGAAACAGACGGGTGGATCATATTGCCTCTCAGTGACGGCCCACAAGCCGACTCGGCGTTCCTCACAGTCTTTGAATAACTGTACAAGCTTATTTAAAGTCACTTCCACTCATAGATTATATCACTGGCACCGCTGTACTAATCTGGCTGTTAAAGAAAAGACATGGTCTTCCTGTGTCTTCGACTTGCAGCCAAGATATAGCCACAACCGTAACCTGGCCTAACCTGGGTTCCCGGAAATAAGTGTCGTCTTCTGCAGGGGGTGCGATACAGGAACTAGAGGGCAGAGCAAAGACAGCGGTGTTGGGTGCCATGATGGCTACACTTCCCAAAGATAACTCATCATTACCAACCTCTGAGGCGATGACAGGCCGCACTAAACAAAGTGGAAGCCCTTCTCGCTGGCCCGGGGTCGAAGAACACCAACAGAGATAAACTCATAAATAAATATCTGTAACTGCTTTGAGTCGGCGCCACTGAGCTTGAGTTTATTCTGCCATTACTAGGCCAAGGACATGATGACCTTCAGGATAAGCAGACATCGTGCACTATAAAAAATATCTGCATGACGGTTAGAAACACATGCAAAACACCAGATGTGTCAAATCATACAAAACATGATTCCAGGTCAAGATTAAATCAAATGACTTCACTGATTAAAATGACTTTCAACAGTGAGCTCAGCTCATGATTGGCTTTAAGGGGGGGAAATAAAATCTCATTCACACATGACTCAACACCCCTAATGGACCAATTTTCCATGTCATTATAATTTCTCTCCATATACTGTGCTCTGAAGCATTTCCAGGGAAATCAATCCTCTTAACTCAGACCTGGGCATTATACGGGCTGGAACCGGCCCTCGGGATGGTTCTTCCCGGCCCAGGAGGTCTCAGACAAACCACGCAATTTTATTTACAAAGCTAACAAAAAAAAAAAAAGTAAAGAAAAAAGCTTTTGTTTTGAAATGCTTGTGTATTGTTAGTGTGCTTCTTTCTGTCACAATTGACACTGATGTAAATTGACGTGAGTGATGTTTGACGTAGTGTCACCTGTCTATAATAAGTCATGGACTGTTAAGTATTTTTTTGCGGAGGTTGGAAGTAAAGCTGTGTTCTTAGTCTGCAACAAACGTGGCTGTATTCAAAGAATACAACTTGTAATGTCTGAGACAAAACGTGCAGAAAAATGCAGAAACTTATGTGGAGATGAGAAGGCTGCTAGCTAAGATACTAAAGCAGCAAGGACTTTTTACAAAGCCGCATGCAACGAAAGAAGGAAATGTAAGTGTTAATATTAAGTTAAATGTTAAATTCAGTTTCAGTTTTTCCGATGTTATGTTGTAGCGACCGCGAGGTCATGTAAACATTTATTTCTGTGCTGTGCTGGATCTTTTGTTCTCTTTTATGTGTGTGTGATGAGCTGCAGGTGAGCTTGGCTGGGTGGCTGATAGCATGTAGGTGTGTAGGTTGATCCATGGAGCTGATTGGTCCCAGCAGGCCGCATTTTGTTTAAACTCTTTTTCTCCTGTTTTTCCCATAGGTTAGTATCTGTCTTTTGTTTCCTTTCTTTTAAGTAGGTAAGTTTAGGTTGTTGAACTACCCTGAAGATGAGTTAAATCAACCTTTTCATTGCTGCTGGTTGTTCTTGGGAGCTTTGGGAGAGTGGAGCCTCATTCATATTGCGCCAGGGTTTCCCCTCGGCTGGGTTGTAACAATACTTTTATTCCTGTTAATTCTTCATGTTAACAAAAAGCACTGTGGGGACCTTTTGGCTGCTGTAAAGGGCTATACAATTAAATAGTGATCGATCATCTTTTAACTATGACTTGCAGCAAAAGTGGCCACTCTTCAGTAAAAGTTCAGCAAGAGCCTACTGCGCTACACAGCCCTGCTTGAGGCAGTACTAAAACATGTTTGTAATCTTCAAATTAAGGAGCTGAAAAAAAGTATTTCTTAGGTAGCAGGACCGAAACTCAGGTGTATGTGAACCCATATCCAAAAAATTCCCACACCCAACTATTAAGCATATTTATGTCATTACAGAGCAATGCGCTGTATCCAAGACTCTGAATTTCTTGGGCACCAACGGAGGTTGATTAAAATCATAAATTACTCAATGTTCCTTTCAACAAAATGAGAAGGGAGGGCAAAAAGGAGGCAGAGAGGGGAACCAGACAGAATAATCATGTGAAATTGTCTCCTCTCTGCTGGTTGAATTGTTCCCCTCAAAAAAATAAAATCCTGCATCACTCATGAATAAATTGGGAGGCTGATTAAAAACATCCCCAGCTGTCACCTGCAGGTCCTCGTCCGCGGGTGAGTCACCTCCGTCATCACAGCGAGGCCGGAGATCAACAACGCGGCTCCAATAAAAGGCTGTTAACCTTTGAGACTGTCTGCCGCAGGAAGGCTGCGTCTTGTTTTTGAGCGGTGAGGGAGGAGACGGTCATTAGCTCCAATTCACCATCATTTCTCTGATAGGACGGCAAATGAAGAATATCACGACACACTGTGCTGACGGCAACAGGTTGCCTGACAATTACGGGCTCAAATTTTGTGTATTGATCTCATAACGGTAGGTCATTTCTAGGAAAGAAAAATGACATTATGACGTGTTTGTGACTGAGACCTTTATTTGCTTATCCCAGTGTCACCACTTTTCTATCAGCATCAGCATGAAAAGTAGCTGCTTGTTATCTGAACAACGTTCAAAGACTAACTCATTAACAAAACTGTTAATTATTATATTCAATAAAACTCATGGCTGAGCACAAAGTCATTGAGGTTGGGCACCAACATCAGCACTGAAACTCTGTCACCCCTGAGGGTCAGAAAACATACTGGTGATGTTATCAGGATACAACTACCAGAGGAACAGCAGCTACAGTTACGCCTCTACCAGCTTGTAAATTCATTATGCGCCGAGCACTCGAGAAATTAGCTTAGTTTGCAAATACAAACTGCCATCATTACTGGAAACAGAGGCCATAATAAGCTCGCCGGCATACCGTGCAGGGCCTGCAAAACAGGCCCATTACTTCCAACTCATCAAAGCTAACATTTCTCACTGTAGGAGATGAGACCTCTGCAGGGATTACAAGACGATTTATGAAACTTGGAAAGACACATGACTTGATTCTCCCACATCTAAGCTACTGATGAATAACTTTTGCCAGGTACACAGCTTTCAGGGTTACTATAAAATTTAACTGTAATGGTCCCCAAGGGGAAATATGGTCTGCTGCAGGAGCAACAAAACAGAAGATAAATAGGATAGATTGGAATTAACACATAAATCAGATGGTCTTCATACTAAATATGGTACAAAGGTGAGAAGTTCAACATCATAACACACTATAAGTTATGAATGGGGGATTAGAAGAAAAGTAGATATCAAATCAGTTAATATTCCCCAAAATAACAGCAGGACCTTAAGAGTTTGTATTATATTACAACCATTTAACAGATACTTTGACCAAAGTGGACTACTAGTGCATCTGTCTTCAACAAGAGATTCAAAACAATCAACCGTTTAGTTTGATTGCTTGTTTAAGGAAACCAGCCATTAGTAAGTCATAGCGTGTGATGTCTAAGTGTCGACTAATCGATTAGTTGATTTAATCGACTGATCTGTAAATCTGAGTTTCTCCATATAGATTCACAGACAAGCACCAGTTTAGACTACAACTAAAATGACTGACCAGTCGACTAAGAGGGGACAGCGCTAGTTTCTTGCATTGTTTGGATTACACTACTGCTGTTTTTATTTTGGATTTCTAACTCATTCACATTGCAAATACTGTAATTATGATCAGCATTCCTGTTTTAATCCAAGTCAGAAGGGTTCACGTGGGGCTATTTCTCAGCTAAATGACTAATGGTGGTGTTCTTGTTGATGTTTAATTACATGTTCTGTTTTTATTGTTTCCTGTTGTCTTCCACAAAGCAAAACTCCTTTAAAACTGTCTCAATTTTAAGTATGTCTTACAAATTAGGCTCTCAAAGTTAACGCTACGAGAACACAATAATACAAATTCATTTAATGCTACAGATTTCTTTAACACAACTTATGATTTTTAGGTTGTAGCGGGCTCAGTTTTAAAGCTAAAATGAAGATACTGGTATCGCATGAAACTAGAAAACCTAAGGAGCCCACTGATACCAAACAGTCATCATCGTAGCTTGTCACTTTTTTGGCAAGGAAAAACTGGCCTGACCATTTTCAAAGGGGTCCCTTGACCTCTGACCTCAACGTTTGTGATGAAAATGGGTTCTGTGGGTACCCACAAGTCTCCCCTTTATGACACGACACTCTATGATAATCAGTTTGGGGCAAGTCACAGTCAAGTCAGCACACTGACAGCTGTTGTTGCCTGTTGGGCGGCTGCAGTTTGCCATGTTATGATTTGAGCAGATTTTTTATGCTAAATGCAGTACCCGTGAGGGTTTCTGAACAATATTTGTCATTGTTTTATGTTGTTAATTGATTTCCCATAATAAATATATACATACATTCACATAAAGCAGAATATTTGCCCAGTCATATGTTGGTAAGAGTATTAAATACTTGAGAAATCTCCATTTTAAGTATATTTGAACAGATAACTAAAATGTGAGATTAATCGTGATTAAATATTGTAATCAAGTGACAGCCCTAGTTATAAAATAAAAACTAGTATTAATAAACCTTTAAGTCTTTCTCTTATTTCAGATCAGCATGAACGGTGTCTTTTGCCAGATCATTTCTGGTTAGGTTAAGTGAATTCATCACACATTCATTTACAAATGGAAAACTATTAAGAGCTGAAACGATTAGTCGATCAATCACTTAATCGATCAACAATGTTGAAGATGAGCCAAACATTTCTCTGTTCAGGTTTCTCACTTGTGAGGATTTCCTGCTTTTGTTTGTCTTGTATAAACGTAAATAATATTTGGTTGGACAAAACAAGCAATATGAAGTCAGAAAGTGGCCAAATCCGCTTTCATGTGTTAGCTAAGTTTTACATCAGTCTCATTGTATATTTGATGCTCTCTGTTGGTGTTTGATACACTATATCAGGACCACACGGTGCCCACGGTGCGTGTTACAGGTGTCCAGCTGCCTGTTTCCAGCCGCGTCTCGACTCAGTAAAACACAATGAATGACACCGCTGGAGGTTTAGTGGTAAAACACGGTTGCTGTGGGAGAAATAAACCGCACAAAACACACATTAATAAATCAGTGCGTCGGCCTGCTCACTACACAGCACTCCTCCTGTTACACACAGTTAAATTAGCCCACACAACGTTTAAAAGCTTGCCTGCTTTTTGTCCGTTTCCACCGACACCAACAGCAAAAATCCAACTTTCCGCTACCGCCGCCGCCACAAAAGTGTCAGAAACCAACGGGACTTACCGGCGGAAAACAACTGGAAGTCAGTCAGCTGTTCACTTCCTTATTTCCTCTGACTGAACCGGGCTGAAGGGAAGCTGCCGCCGCCAGAGTTTAGTAGTAAAGTTGTGAGCTAACTACACGCTAAAGTTCACGTCCGGTCACCGCTGCTGCTGATTAGCACCAGCCGCTGCTAGCTTCCGTTCTTTCCTTTTCTTCACCTTTTTGTTTTTTTACATAAAGTTTAGTTTGTTTGAAGCTGCGTCGTCACCGCCACCTACCGGCCACAGTGGTGAACTGCAGCACTGCAGGCTTCAGGGACTGATACAGGGAAGTTCATAGATACTTTGTAAAAACTGTGAAATAAACAGTATTCAGATCCTTGTCTGAAGTACCAATACAACAGTGTACAAATACTATTATCTACTATTTAATTATACTGTTGTACTATACTATTATTATCATTACAGTGCACCTTATGCTACACCTTGTATCCCATACTAAACTGTACTCAGTATAGTATATACTATATTATGATGTTATACTGTCTGACAACATTATATGCTATACTACATTTCTGTTCTATGTTGCTATATCAATACTGACAGTAAGTAACAGTATTATTACCTTCACTGTGTAATAGTTATTGTACTTGTGCAATTGTTTTAATAGTCAGTCATTATCAATAATGTACAGTACACAATGTTTCTATTTGTATATATATATTACTTTTATATAATGTATATATTATTCCTATTTTTTAATCACCCTGTTTTGTTCTTTTTTTTTTTTACTGTGTTGTATCTTGCTTGTGTTGTGTGCACTATCCCCTTTTGTTGCTGTACACCGTAAATTTCCCCACGAATAAAGAAATATCTTATCTTACCTAATCACATCATATAATATCCAGTTGTACGTTGCTTACATATATACCAGACCTGCTGACTCAATATGAACCACACTTTACCTCGTAACAGCATTTCTAAGACCTGGAAACATCTGGAAGGCGACACATATAACTTGAAACACCAAGATAAAGTTATACAACAGCTGTGTACTATCTGTCCTATATGGTGCTGAGTGCTGGAGAATGACTGAAAGAGACATAGGCAAGCTTTCCAGCTTTCACAACACCTGCCTCAGAGAGATCATGAGGCTGTTCTGGCCTAGGAAGATTACAAACCGTGAACTACACAAAATAACATGGTGCTTGGAAACAATATTGATAAGAAGATGGAGATGGTTAGGACATGTATTAAGGAAACCATCTGATGACATGACAAAAGTTGGCATTGCGTTGGACAACAAAGGAAAAGGCCCAAAACAACCTGGAGGCAAACCATCAGAGAAATAAAGGCGAGAGGAAGAAGAGAAGAGAAGAACAGAAGAAAGCAAACAGAGATGAGTGGAGATCTAGATAAGATAAGATAAGATAAGATATTCCTTTATTAGTCCCACAGTGGAGAAATTCACATCTTTAGCTCTTTCTTTAGCGCTATGTGCCACTTGGTGCAACAAGGACAAAGTACCTCATAACTTTGCTCTGGTATAGTTTCTATTTTTGCTTCTGTTCTTATACTAGTTGTATATACTGTACCTCTTCTTATTTATTTGTTTACTTCCATATATTTATCTGTATTTATTCCTATCTTTATGCTGCTACACCACTTGAACGCTGTAAACAATAACGGTGTATCTTATCTTTCTATACTACCGTATATACCATATGATGTTTGATATTCTGTTATATTGCTGTACTATACTAAATATCATGTTACGCTGTCACTACATTTCACTTTTATTCTATATCTTATATCACATTCTATATTACACAATGTTATGTTAACATGTGATGCTGTCTTATTGCATTATAAACAGACAAACACTAAATGTCAATACTTAAATCACATTAAATATTATTCTGGTGTACTGATATTCTCATACTAGTTGCATGCACCTCTTATTTATCTTTTTTGCTTTCCTATATTTATCTGTGCTTATTTCTGATTTTGTGGTGCAACACCTGAATTTCTTTTCTGGGGATAAAAAAAAAGTATCTTACATGTATCTTATTATAATAGACTATATACCATGTTATATTTCTGTACTATCCTATATGTTATACTATATTACTACATTTCACCATTAGGCTATATCTTACATCCTATACTATATTACAGTTTACTAAATTATACTATTATACTGTCTTATTGCATTATGCTATACTACAGTATACAAACACTATCATTATACAGTATATTATATATCATTCTGATGTGTGCTATTATACATATACTAGTCTTGCAGAATCTGCTGCTATTAATTGCTCTTGTATAGTTTCTACTTTTACCTATATTCTTATTTTAGTTTTAAGTACTTTTTCGATTTTTTTTCTTTGACTTTACTTTTTACTTATTCTGTCATTGTGTTGCTGCAACAACCAAAACAATAAAGATCTTATTACTAGAGTTCTGCATTCAAATTCCTACTTTAGTAAAGCCGCAAGTACAAACAAGTTTTTTTGTAAGGGGTCAAAAACCAAAAAGGTTACAAACCACTGATTTAATCTTTAAAATGTGTTGAATTTTGTGTTTTTGTGTGCTTATCAAATGTTTTTAGTGTAAAATCTTCACCTAAAACTTAGCTAGTAACTCCAGCTGTCCACTAATGAAAATACTTGAGCAAAGTACCTTAAAACTGTACCTAAGTACTGTACTGTACTGTAGGCCTAAACAGTCTACGTAAAAGTATCTGCTAAGCATCATCGGTTGCGGATCAGATTTTTGTCATTTAAGGGGTAAAACACACACAGTCCTTTCATTTGATGAGGTGAAGGTATTCATCACGCCCTGCTGGAACCACACGCAGTCAGCTGAGGTATGAAACAAGACTCACATAGATCTCCGTAATCCCACAGTTCCCTTTGCTTCCCATTGAGCCGTTCCCAGCATCAGACTGGCGCTGGTCGCTGCCAGACAGCCCGGTGTGGCTGATGTGAGTCTGGCAGCCGGTCAAGAAAATGTGGAGCGGCTCTCATCCCATCATGCAACGGGGCATGAGAAGTCAGTCTGTGCTGTGGGCATAAGGAAGTAGTGTTCACTAAGAAAACCAGTAACCACCTCTCCCTCGTTCTCCTCATCTCCTCTCTCTCACCACCTATCCAGCATCCAAAAATCTTTTTTTTTTATTTAAACACTTGAAATTATGTAATGCATTAAAAAAAAAAATCTCTGAAGCGCCCTGTCTTCACTGATTCAATAGGTGCACTATCACCGCTTTAACAAACAAGTCCTTGTCCACTTTAAGTCACATTCGGCTTACAAGGAGACAGAAACAGAGAGGAAACGGAGGTCTGTATAAAGCGACTGTGACATTAAACTTAAGACTGTCAGCACTCAAATTAGCACGAGAGCTAGTTAAATGTATGCACTGTGACCATATATATGGTTTAAAAAAAAAAAAAAAAAAAAAAAACAGTAAACTTTCCTCCATGTAGTTTCCATGGTGAAGAGTGCACAGTCACTAATGGTGGATAATGAGGTGAATGGGTTCAGCTTAGTGTCTCTCTGTGCTACCTTCTCCTCTCTTGCTCACTTTCTCACACCACTTTTCTGAGAAAGAGGAGGATATATGCTGTTATTATGACTCATAAACTCTACCATATTTACTGGAACTGACACTGATCTGTATATAAAAGCGCACTTTCATTTCTCCCTTCATGCCACAGTGGCTGTGGATTACAATATTACAATTCACTCATTTGAAGCTTAAAATAGCTGCAGTAATAACGCTAGAGATGCAGAGGGGGATCTATTATCAGCAATGGAATATAATATTCATATCTATGTTTTCGTTAGCGTATAATCTATAACCTGACACTATGAATCGTTGTGTTTTCGGCAGCTTAGAATGAGCCGTTTATGTCTACATAGGGAGCGGGTCCTGTTCACGGGCGCCGCCATGTTTCTACAGGAGCTCAGAACGTACAAACCAGACACTAGATCTAGAGAGGCACTTTCACCTTTGTAATATCTGTCATATGAAATCTGATCCATCCTAAGGAGCAGTGGGCTCTTGTAAAGCACCTGGGGAGCAACTTGGGGTTTAGAGTCTCACTCAAGGAGAACAGTAGGACAGTAGGAGCCCGACATCGTACCGTCAACTTTGTAGTTAAAGGATGACCTGCTCAACCTGCTAAGCTACAGCCAAGTAGTTCTTTATCACTCTGAGCTGCCAGGTGCAAAACTGTGGTACTGCCAGCCGCAGACTGTCTTCTGTTGCTCCTAGTAGTAGTAGTAGTAGTAGTAGTGGTGGTAGCAGTAGTAGTAGTGTTGTTGGCCTCTGAGTGGGGTGAACGGCTGTTACTATGGCTTTGCACTCGGCAGCTCACGTTACTACAGTTTTGGAAAGGGAACAGTGAAACAAAGGGTACCGGTTGGTTACAATCTGCAACCACACCACTATTCCAATAATAATAACCAGCACACTATATGTTGATATGTGCCATTATTTCCACATTATAATGCTTAATGATTGCACTGCTGCAATACACTTATCCAGCTGAATAAAGATTTGTTTCATAACCATGCATTACTTCAATAAAGACTTGGTTCATAACCTTGTATTAACATATACAGTTAGACTTCAATATATATATATAATAAGATATAAGATATTCCTTTATTAGTCCCACAGTGGGGAAATTCAGTTTTACACTCTGTTGTTCACACAGTACATATACATGTCAATGGAGAGATGTCAGAGTGAGGGGGCTGCTCCTGACAAGCGCCCAGAGCAGTTGGGGGTTCGGTGCCTTGCTCAGGGGCACCTCTGCAGTGCCCAAGAGGTAAACTGGCACCTCTCCAGCAACCAGTTGGTCTTGGTCCATGGGGGACTTGAACCGGTGTCCTCCGCGTCCTAACCCAAGCCCTTACAGACTGAGCTACTGCCGCCCCATCTTTTTTTTTTTTTTTTTTTTTTTTTTAATATATATATATTAATATATATATTTTTAAATATATAATATATATTCAATATATAGATTGTGTGTTGAACTATGTAACTTTTGGACTCTAAGTCCAATACTTATCTATAAATCTGTGTCATCTTTATCAAGATTTCTTTTTCTTATATGGCAAAATATAACTGGAAATTCTGCTGTAGGGATGTCACGATACCGTGGTAAAAAACAAATCAATAAACACTTTGAACTAGTGATAGGAGGTTAAACAGATCATAATTCCCTCTAATATCTGTTTTATGTTGATGTGAACACTGGATACATTCAAGTTTCTTGCCATGATGATGTTATAGTTTACCTTCATTCAGTGGACATTTTTCTGAGCAAACCATGAACGACTCATAATAATAACTCAACGGTACCTCCGTTAATGTTAGTGGCGCTCCTATTTATCAAAGCAGGACTGTGCTGCCCACCTGCCACTAACTCTCCACCTGACAATTTCAACACAGATTTGTTGTTCTCAGTGTTGTATTATCAGGGAAAAACAGGGTGAGTCCCTTCAGGTTTAGTAGTAATAGCGTCATGCTTTAGAGTGTCATGGCTCCAGTAGAAAAAATGCGGCATTGTGGCATGGACTTTGTACCAAAGTATCGGTTCTTGTGACGTGGTCAAATACTTCTTTGTGTTTTCTGGCTAAAATGAGAATGAAGCGACTATATTTCCTCTGCAACTGTCATCCGTACATATGTCTTTGCATCAGTGTCACTGAGAGAAACTCCTATGCATACGAGTGACTACAGCATCCCAATGCCCCCTAAAAGCCAACTGAATCGTTTCCCACCACGACATTAAACATCAACAGTCTGTTAAAGACAATCACAACATGACGAGTAGAAACCTCCCCCTATAGCCACTCATCCATTTTGTCCAGACGTGCTCACCGCCGGAGCTATCAGTGTGGCTCACATCCACACGTATACACATTTATATATAGTGAGCGAACTCTGACAGCCATAAAGCCGCTATTCACCTCTACGGAGAGGCTGTAAAGAAAAAGTATGCAGCCCTCTAACTTGATAAACTGCCAGACTGTGTCACACACACACACACACACACACACACACACACACACACACACACACACACACACACACACACACACACACACACACACACACACACACACACACACACACACACACACACACACCCCTTTCCTTAATGGATAGCAGGACGGGATGCCCAGCCAGGACTGGTTGAAAGAAGGCCTTATGACAGGGACACACACACGTTCACGCACACACACACACACACCCCCCCCGTCACACGTTCACACACTCACACACACACCCACACACACCACACACACACACACACACACACACACACACACACACACACACACACACACACACACACACACACACACACACACACACACACACCAGCATAATGTGATAATATACTGTATGATCTGTTTTTAATTCCAGATTACTGCAGGTACAGAAACCTCTTCTTTTGACCAAGTCGGTGCCCTCTATTGTTCAAGGAAGGACATTGCAGGATTCACTACAACAAATGTTCTTATTTTATTCTTGCAGTGTTTCAGTATATAGTTTAACCCTCATCCCACCAGCCTATTTAACATACAAGTGTGTTTGATGGTGTGAAAACAAAAAACAGCCCCAAGCACACAATGAAATCTGCATCTGCTCTATCTGTATCTGTCCTCTGATGGAGTAACCAGACTCCCCTCATAGTGTGTGATACTGTAAATTAGGATCTAAATTAGGTTTTATTTTAAATTTTTATGGATGCTTTGGGTGACCCAAATGCATTGGTCTTTTATAAAAAGCAATAATCAAAATAGAAACAGTAAACAATGTTATGAAGTCAACTGAGTGACAAAGTCATGAAAATGTGAATGAAAGCACCTGTGAGATATGACAGAGTGTAGACCTCTGGGGTGTGAGGGTACCACAGTCAACTAAATAACTGTGAAAATGCATTTCTTTTGAGATTTTCTACTTGGTGATCTTAAGCCTTGTTTCAGCATGACATTACACATACTTTCATGTAATATAACATATTTCCAAAATGAAAAATCTGACTAAATCAACAGAATAACTTAACCAATGTAGATTGCAAGGGGGTCACAAATGAGTAAATGTTTGTAAAAAATGTGTGTATCACATGCTATGTGGACAGAAAACATCCAAAATACACATTTGGTTGTTTATTTTAGTACTCTGTCTATTTGCATCTGTAGATTACTCCTAAATTAAGCAGAGAACACTTTTGTTTTCCTTTAATTTAAACCACGTGTTTTTAGCAGGTTTAGAAACATCTGGGATACTCACAGGAATTAGAAATGTATTTCTATGGGTTTTAACAATGACGGTCCAAACAGTCTATGTTATGTTGGACTTGAGTGACAGTGAGATTTTAAGCGTAACATCAAGTTGGAGAATAGTTCGGCGTTAGCAGCTTTGTTCCTCCTAATTTATATTTAGCCACAGAGGTGAACTGATCCTGGTGTTTTGAATGAGCAGCTTCATTCTCTGTGTATTTTCAGAGGTAAGTAAATATACACAATGTGTGCTAGTCTGGAACAGTGTGAGGACAGTACGTTTCACATGTTAAAAAAATCACAATCACTGTATACAAGCAGCCATAAAATGCTAAACTGAGAGTGTCTATTTCAGGCACATTTTAAAACACGGGAAGGAATTTTCTGGCATCTCCAGTATGTTGACGTTTCTCCTGCTGGACCCCAGGATGTTACTGAGACGTGACATGCTAAATGATATAAACTGTCCATTACACTGAATAGACAGACAAAGCCTCATCTCTGTGATTTGTCTGATATTTCACATATTTATGTACTAATTTATCTGTGTGTCTAACAGCCTGTCTTTTTTGTGTGTGTGTGTGTGTGTGTGTGTGTGTGTGTGTGTGTGTGTGTGTGTGTGTGTGTGTGTTGATTTACAGTCTGCAGAGCGCTCAAAACCAGCTAAAACAAGTTTTACACTGTGGACTGTGGAGATATTTTATGTCAGGAACTCTGATATACAGACCACTGACATTTATATGGTAATATATCCTAATATGGAATATTTGCAATTGCAAATCCAGTGGTCCAGTACAATGTATGCGTGTGTTTATACTCGCCCAGGTACAGGCTGTATCCATTACAGTGACATAATTATACTTATTCATGCCTTTAGTTTTTAAATATGTATGTATACATCTGTGTCTTTAAAGGAACAGTGTGTAAGATTTTGGGGGGATTTATTAGCAGAAATGGAATAAAATATTCATAACTTTGTTTTCATGATCTATAATCACCTGAAACTAAGAATCATTGTGTTTTCTCAGTTGTTATAGCTGGGGTAACTACAGCTGCTAAGTCAACTAAACCACCAGAAACAAGAGAATGGGTCACTTGTATGACAAAACCCGCCCCATATGAATCCGTGCTGACTCAGATAAATGACAGAAAACATGCTTAGGGACCTGTCTGGGGGAATTTTTGGAGTTATATGATTGTTTTATCTTGATTGTTACTCTATCCTGCTCTAATTTCTATCTTTATTGTATTTTATTTATTTATTAATGTCTATTATTTTCAAGATATTACCTTATTTCTGTGAAGGATTATTGACTGAGTTGTGTCCTTTCTTGCATGGACCTCCTTTTACCTGCAGCCACTTAACTTGTCTTGAATGTCTCACTTGATATGTCAACTTGTCATGGACTAACCCAGTCAAAAATCAATAAAAAATTTGAATTAGAAAAAATAAAAAACATTTAAAAAATCATTATGTTTTTGTTAGCTTAGAGCTTAGCATATCTACATAGGGAGCTGGAGTTCCTCACAGGGTCCACCATGTTGCTCCGCCATGTTTCTACAGGAGCCCGGAGAGGACAAACCAAACACTGGCTGTAGAGAGAGACTTTCACGTTTTTACGTTACCTGTTGGCCACCGTAGCTCTCCAACACACTTGTGCGGTAACGTGAGCCACATAGTGCCAAACCGCGATACTGCCAGCCATCACCACCCGACTTCAGTTGCTCTTAAAGTTGTGTTATTATAAGGATGACCTCTGAGCAGAGCACTTGGCGCCTAACATTACCGCAGTCTTGGAAAAAGAGGAAGGAGCAGAGGGGTACTTGGTACTTAGGGGTACATCCACACTGCTAGATGCCACCATATCCTACACAGTGAACCCTTAACGGTCTTAACTGTCTTTTTATTTCCTGGTGCTGTCAGGTTGTTTCTGGGAAATTATGTGCATATCATATGAGAGAGACTTTCTAAATAAATGCATCACAAATGTGATGGTGATGTCATGGTGGCGCTAGAGGAAATGTCAGAAGATAAAGGTCATTAAAGGTCCAGAGTGTAGGATCTGGTGGTATCTAGTGGTGAGGTGAGGAGATTACAACCAACTGAAGCCTCTCCTGTGAATCAAACATGTTGAAGAGCTATGGTGGCCGACATGAAAACACAAACGTCCCTCTCGAGAGCCATTTCATGCAGAGCCAGTGTGTAGAGAAAGTGTGTACATGGCAAGTGAGTAGTGAAGCAAGAGAGAGAGAGCGCTGGTGACAGGAGCGAGTAATGCAGGAAAAGTTAACAGTATTTGGTTCGTCTGTTCTACTGTAGAAACATGGCAGACTCCGTGAAGACGACCTGCTCCCTGTGTAGATATAAATGGCTCATTCTAAGTAAAGGATAAAACAATGATTCTTACATTCAGCTGATTACACACTAAAGAAAACATACATATTAATATTATACTCCATTTCTGCCAATAGATCCTCCTAAATGTGATCTGCTCCTTTAAGGTTCATTGTTGGGACCATAAATGTCTGCACAAAATGTCATGGTAAATCGTCCATAGTAGTCGTAATAGCTGTCAAGACTAAAAGATAAAAATGTCAGCCGTCTGGTTGAAATCTTAACCCATCCAACAATTGTTCAAATATTTCAGTCTAGGTTTTGGAAATGGTTGTGACTGACGTTAACTTCACTGACTCCCATGAGTGGGACTAACAGCTTATGATGGTCACGACTAGCGATCACGTGACAAGTGCTGGTTTCCTGTGTCCTGTATTTATTTGACC
Organism: Pterois miles; assembly: GCA_947000775.1. Lineage (NCBI taxonomy): Eukaryota > Metazoa > Chordata > Actinopteri > Perciformes > Scorpaenidae > Pterois > Pterois miles. The sequence goes on from CAMQGK010000565.1 coordinate 6,412,642, forward strand.
CATCCAACCTCCAGTCCCGCCCACCCTGAGCAGACTCCCACGCTATTAATTCTATGTCACATCCTCTGACCATCGACTAACACCGCGGGTGGGTTTACATTGGCGTTAGTTGAAAACTTTGCTTATTATCCGTCGCTTACAGTCACTAAAGGGTGCCTCTGTGCATCAGTATCTGAAGCTGACGGGCACTGACCAAACAGTAGTATCTGACAAGATGAACAGGTTGGCTAAAAACGCTAAATATGCTATCATTTTGTGCTGTGGTATGATTAATGTGACCTACTATACCCACAATGATTTTATCGTCACCATATGTTTATTTATGCATGCCGTTCATGCAAGTTTGTGTGGTGTCTGTGTATGTGTGAGTGGGTTCATAAGTATGTGTGTTTGCCTGTGTGAACAGAAAGTGCATCAACCCATCAACTGAAACAGACGCCTCAGCACTTTTCCTGAGCTTGAAATTTGTCACCCTCAAGAAAAAGCCTCAGTCTGGTTCCAGTTGATCCCGTCCGACTACCTGTGTCAGCAATATCCCAGCCTGTTTCCAGCGTGTGGCTGCTCATATTTGGATAATTTGAGGCGGAGAAGAGAGGAAACAAGCGTCTCTGTGTTGACCTCCCTCGTCCACTCTGAGAGGTCTTTCAGGTGGACGCTGCTCTCTTGTAAGTCAAGTCTGAACTCACAGAGACTGCAAATGAGCTGAATTCAGTTAATAGAAACGATAGGTTTGGGTGTGTCGAGAGAAAGGCATACAGACAAACACTTAAATACAGAAGGAAAAGATTGGGGTGAACGTGACTCTTAAATTAACTCATAAAACAAATTAACCAAATTCTTCATGTTCACAAGAACAAAAGGGTCATTCATGGTCAAACTAGCCTGCTAGATTGTATAAACTGGTAAGCAACAGGATACCAGTCATTTGCTATTAAATACTATTGATTTTGTGCGTCAGCTCAACAACGCAGCCATGCACACAATTTCCTTACGACCCAGACTGTAAAAACACATTACATGTCTGTTTATAGAGACTCATTGTGTGCCTTAATATATTGTTGGCCCAACACATAAAGCCCACAACACTCAACACGTTTAACAACCTCAGTGCAATTTCAGGCCAATGACACTTTAACATACTGGAAGGGTTTCTCCTGCTGCCACAAACAGAGTGGTTCACTTCTCCTCTTCCATTCAAATTTGAGTGACAGTATCAAACACCAAAAATTCAGCAGTAGTTCAGTCTGTAGGGAGCATAGACTGTGCTGTATATAAGAAGTGAACGTAGTCACTGTGACGTCACCCGTTGGTTTGTAGACTGCTGTTTTGAAGCCTCATGGCCGTCACCATCTTGGCTTATTGCCACCAAAAGTGACTCAAGAGGATGGAGCTAAATATGATCAAACCCTGAATAAAATATTTAAAGTGATCAAAATATTACAATTCATTTTCACAAACTGAAAACACACTGTGAAAGGGTTAAAGATCCCGAATTTCCCTCCGGGGATTAATAAAGGTTCATCTTATCTTATCTTAAAGATAAAGTAAACACCCAGACTGGACAACGCTGTGTTAGCAACCTGTCAATCACAAGGAAGCCACGCCCTAAATCATACCCTGCTTTATGGTCTATTTGACTCTAAATGGGACTGTAATTCACTACATTAACATCATTGTATTGAAGAAGACTTGAAACTAGTGATTGAGACCATAAACTCATGTTTACAATGTTTACTGAGGTAATAAATCAAGTGAGAAATAGGCTCATTTTCTCATAGACTTCTATACAATCAGACTTCTTTTAGCAGCCAGAGGAGCCGCCCCCTGCTGGCTGTTAGAAAGAATGACATTTTAAGGCGCTTCAGCTTTGGCTTCACTTTTCAGAACCAGATGTTGCCCACTGGCAGGGACTTGGCTTTGGAACCGCAGGGTACAAGTCGATGGGAAAACAAAATGATGGAAACTCAAGCAAGATTGTTGAATTTACAAGACCAAAAGTTCAAAGCAATCTCCAGAGATTGTAATGCTGCTTACGCCCTTTATTACAAAAGTGTGTCATGGAAAAACTGCTGTTCCTGGCTACACCCTTAACAGTGAGGCTAAAGATGTTTAGTTTCATAGCAATGTCACCATTAGTTTTTGATATTTCTTGTGTCTGCAAAGCTGGCACACCCATCAATGAGTTGAAAACCACCGCCATTCACAGGACTTTCTTTATTAAGCAGATGTATAACTGCATAGTGTTGTCATTCATTATACATAAACGCTTATCCCATTCAGGGCCGCGGGGGGGCTGGAGCCAATCCCAGCTAACATTGGATGAAGGCGGGGTTCACCCTGGAAAGGTCACCAGCCTATCACAGGGCTGACACATAGAGACATACAACCACTCACACTCACATTCACACAAATGGACAATTTAGAGATTTAACAATTAACCTGCATGTCTTTCGACTGTAGGAGGAAACCGGAGTACTCGGAGAAGACTCACGTTATAGCAACCACTTTTGAATGTTAGTGTTGGGCCCTGGTTGAGGAGCTGTAGGTGAAATTACCTAAAATTCACTGGACTAACAGGTAGTTTAGATTTATGAAGTTGGCATTTATAGTTTATCTGGGTCACGTTCTTAGTCATGACATAATTGCTGTGATTTTAACAGATGATTCATTATGTGTGAGGATGAATAACTCTCCCTATTTCAGAGAAATGTGACACAGAAGTTCTCATACAGTGTGTAGCATACAGTGGAAAAAGTGGCTATGGTCTCGTAGACTCAGCCTCGATACTGTTCCTTTGTCTGACATTTAATTTTTCTTTCATGAGCTGCGAAGCAACTGAAGGGTTTGGCTCACCAACAGTCTTGGCTGTCTTCACCTTGACAGAAACAAACACACACTCAGTATCAAGACAGTGTGGGATCACAGCAGTAGCATTTAAGTGAGTCACTTTCGTGGTTATTAGGGGGATTTTCCATATAATAAAACACTGAACGTCAGAGAGAGGTGCGCTAAGTACTTGGAGTTTTAACTTGACTAAAGTCATCAACTGCTTACAATCTTTTGCGTCATCTGCAGCAGCTATTCTCAGCAACGGAGGTGGGGCCCACAGGTGGGCCTCTGAGCACCACCTAGCAGGCCACAGGGGTACTGCTGCTATTCTTGTCATTCAGAGGTGTTAGCGGGCTCAGGTTTAAAGCTAGAGTGAAGCTACTGGTACCATATAAAACTGGAAAAATAAAGGAATCCTTTGGTCCCAACGCCATGGCAGCTTGTCGGAAAGGAGGCTAAATAATGCTCCGAAGTTACACTACATTTTGGTGAGGAAAAACTGGCATGGCCATTCTCAAAGGGGACCCTTGACCTCTGACCTCAAGAAATGAATGAAAATGGGTTCTATGGGTACCCACAAGTCTCCCTTTTACAGACACATTATGTCTTGTGTGCAGTGACACAAAATGGAGCATCTTTTAAACCACAAAGTGATGTAGGAGACATCCCAGAACCAGTGGTGAGATAATATGACCCTGAACACTTTGGGTTCCTAATGGCAGGCAGTGATGGGTGAGGGTAAGCTGAATATTTACGTGGGTCATTACATCTGACAGTGGCGTAACATATTCATAGCCCAGTTTGTCAGGTGGTCCTAACAGTTTTTTTAACCAGCAGAGGTGGGCCTCAAGTTACAAAGCTTGATCAACAGCAGATTTTGGGGGGCATTAGCTAAAAGATTATGGATGCTGTCTTGTGACTCAAAGAGCACCATTTGGAATCCCCAACTGGCTTGAACAGCGGGAAACACTTCAGCATCTCCTGTTGAAGTTTGCTCAACAACTTTCCAGTGAAGCTTCTCAGCTGCCCACATTAGTAATCTGTGGTTGTACAGGCCATATAACCATGAATGTGGATGCAAATGTCAAGAATGTGTCACCAGGCAAACTTTCCCTGTATCAAAAAAAAGCTATTAACTAGATGTCTGGGGGTGGCGTGGTATAAAAACGTTCTGGTGCCTGACTTTCTGTGCTGCCCTTTCAGATACGTTACCATGCAACAGCTGATTGACATGAATGATGGTGAGTAAACTTGATGTTTCTATTTCATCTGCTGCTGAATAAACACTGAGTCTGCAAACAAGCACAAAATTAGAGCAAATCGGCTGCTAATACTTTTCCCTTTGAAGATGTAGATGGTAAAAGTGCGTCAGTGAGTGCAGGCGAGCACACAGCCAGTATTTACACCTCTGAATAGAGTTTGGTGGGAGACGAAGGGTAGACACGCCTTTCCTCAACCTCAGGCCAACATTAGCATGTTTAACTTTCAACTGAAGGCACACAGACACCAGCGGCAGACACATGTGGCAGTATATATATGCATTCTGAAACCAAACTGGTGCAAACATGCACGCAAACACGTGCTCACACAAGCATAACTCACCATTTTCACTTTATTATTGAGCTACTTTGCAAATATTTTAAGCACCTTTTTTTTTTTTTAAACAGTCAATTTATATTTCATACTCTGTAACATTACTACAGTTTTGTAATTTGCTACTAGAGGCCGGCTGATTAATCGGGCCGATTTTTAAACATTTTTTCATGATCAGCATCGGCCAGCGCTTGAGCATATTGAGCTGATTAGCAAGCAGGCGCATCTGCGGGCAGCCCAGTGTTGTTGCTGTAGAATAAGTGTGACTCCGCCTCTTGTGCCAATCAAATCGTTTTCCCAGCAGGCCTCAGTAGATGTCGCCCAGTGGGCTAACCTTTACAAGAGTGCATGAGAAGAAGAACAACCTAACTGGGAGAAACCGTGCAGACACAAAATGCAGCCTGGAGAGACAGACCACAAGTGTTGTTCAATAAATCTTTACTTAAGTTATGAAATTTTGTGTATCATTTGTTATTATTAAACTGTTATATCTTATCAGATGGAGGAAAAAAAAGAAAACCAGCCAAAGATATCACAAAAAAAAAATAAGCACGATACATCGGCCATCGGCTGTCCTGATTCTGTAAAAAAATTGGCATTGGCAATAAAAAACCCATATTGGTCGACCTCTATTTGCTACTACAGCTAGTAGGCTACTTTACAGGTACAGTGTGTAGGATTTGGCAACATCTAGCAATGAGGTTGCAGACTGCAGCCAACTGAAACTTCTACTGTGTGCCAGGAGTGAAGGAGAATTACAGTGGCCGAGGTTAAAACATGAAAATGCAAATGACCCTCTCTAGAGCCATTGTTTAGTTTGTCCATTCTGGGCTACAGTAGAAACATGGCAGCCAGCTCCTTGAAGAGGAAACGCTCCATACATAGATATACACGGCTCATTGTAAGGTAGCAAAAACACAATGATGCTTATTTTCAGATGATGGCACATATTGTTCCTTTAAATGAAAAAATGATTATTATTTTTTTAAATTTTCATTCAATTTCTATTTCAAGAATAAAGTGAAAATGTAGAGAAAAAGGTTGAATTTTCAGTATTAGCGCCTGACATAAGTTTTTGTATTTTAAGAATAAGTTGAAAAGTTGAGAACTTAGACCATGGATGTATAAAGAAAACTGGATCCCGCTCATTCTGGTGAAAAATGGCTTGACTTCAATCTGGGAAAGTACCCGGATCTTCTGGGTCTTCCAGGTCTTATTGGGCCCTAGTGTTCATGTCCGATATGTGCAGCAGCATCCACTCGGTCACATGACTCGGTCACTGGGTCTCCATAGACATAAACAGAGGAAGGAAATAACTCTGGATTTGGCTATTAGTGCATTTTAAAACTTTTAGGACCTAACGGCTTAAATAAGGACTATAAGGAGTGTTCGTACTGGGAAGTTGACTCACTTCAAAAAAAATTATCCGCTGAGTTAGAAACATTTACTTGTCAGTGTGGAAAAGTGTTAATTGGCCCAATGACACTCAACGGACATAGAAGTTGTAGTACCACTGTTTGGCCACTACAAACATTGGGATCAACAACCGGTGCTCTTGCTGGGGGTTTGACTTAGACTGTATAGAAGATGGATGTAGGCTCTGCCACGTCACCTACAGGTTTCTGAAGAGCTGTTGTGAAGCTCAAAGTAGGTGACTCCAGCTGTCGCCATCTTGGCAGTGACAACACAGTCTAATCCAAAAATGGGCAAAGAGGTGGATCATCGGTGGAGCAGAGGCGGGCCGGGTGACGCTAACGATCTGAGACAACACCCACCTGTCACTCAAAGTGGCCACGCCCTCAATTACACCAAACTTTAAGCCTCAATATAATTAAACAGGCGAGTTATATAAAAAGTCACCTCTCGTACTGTTGGGAAATTAGCTATAGAGACCAAAACCAGTTTTTGCACCAGGCTGTAAAGTGGTGTACAGTTGGGCATTTTAACATGAGGGTCTATACTGACTTGTATTTAGAGCCTCATGTGGCCATTTGAGGAACTGCAGTTTTTGGTACTTTTGCATTGGCTTCATTTTTATAGCAAGTTTGCCACTTGGTTGAGAGTAAAATGTTAAGAATAAAGTTGAACTACCATTTAGGGAATAAAGACAAAATGTTGAGAATGAACATCGAACTTTTGAGAATAACTCAAACTATTAGTGTTAATGCATATCCTGAAATTTCAACTTTGCTCTTAACATTTCATTTCTATCTTCAAAATGCAAAACTAAAACAAAATCTTCCTCCTCTCATTTTTCCTCCCTTATTCGTGGCCCTAATACTCTTCTGTCGTATAGTGACATCAGTCTCCATTCAAACCAATTTCACAAATAACTGCAGCAAGACTGATATAATGTGACATCGTCCAGAAGCAGCAAGAATCTTTTCTTCTGCTGTTTTTAAAGATTTAGTCTGATTGTGTGCTTCAGCTTTGATATTCAAGCTTGTTTGTATGACCTCACCAACTGGCAGGAGAGGATCACATCTCTCTCTCCTCTCCCTCCCTCGCTCTCTCTCTCTGTCCAACATCTAAATGTGTGGAGGAGTTTGAATAAAGCTTCTTTCTGCTCTCCTACTCAGGCAGGAGTGAGAGGCCCCTGGAGTCGCTGCCACTGGGAGCTTTGGAGCATCAACGGTACGTTTACGACTCACCACTGGAGTCCCTAACAAGGAATATGGTGAAGGGGTTTTAGGGGATATACTTTGATGCTCCTTCGTCCTCCGAATGGGGGGACAGGTATTGGTTGAGTTGCTGTACTCAGATGTCAAAGGTTTGAAGTTTCTTTTTCTGATATCAAGCAGCTCTGATCTCTGGGAAGTTAATCAGAACCAATGCAAAACATGTTTGGCAAAACGGAAAACTTTACGTCAGTTTTTGTGCTTGTGGGAGTTGTGATTTGTTTGCTGGAAGTCTGGTTTGGTTTCTGCTGTTTTGCTGATTTGACTCTCGTGAGGTGCTAACGGAGTCAACGTCCTTTTACAGCTAACAGATTGTTGGTGTTTGATTTGTTGGTTTAGTTTCACTGCACATATTTTTGCACTGCGTGTGATTCCAAAGTGTACAATGTGGCTGAAAGAAGAAATTTAAGAGCAGGAAAGTGTTAAAAATGTATGTGGCAGATATAAATTAATCATATTTATACGTTAGTCAATTTGTATTCTGGATGGCTTCCCCAGATGGAGAGTGGCATGTATGAAATTGCATCCCACAACTTAATTACTCAGTGTCTAAATTAATTACATCTTCGAATGCCAGTACTCAGTGATTTGTGGTCTAAACCTTTATGGCTTGTGACTCCTTAAAATGAAGAGACGTCTACTTGTGACTACTTGTCCAACTTTAACCACTTTAAGCAATTAAGCTTTCGTTTTTAATTTTTGAAATGGTAAAATAATTTAATTCACAAGAAAATATCAGAGGAAATAATTTTATGCAGCAGAAATATGTTACTCTGCTTTCCTATCTTGTAATCATCTTTCCAAACTCTCAGCTTTATTTATCTTTTTATTAATTTTGGGTCCGACATCCAGGTTGGGAACCACTAACAGCAATAAGAGGATACTAAAATGTGCAATGACGCACACAGGTCTTGATGTATACAGTATACAGACAGAGCAGCCTCCCTGCTGATTGGTACGAATGAAAGTGTACACAATCAGTCTGAAATGGAGAGGGGAAAATTTTTCTTTTCAAATTCAAATTCAAGCATATGAGCGGTAAAAACAGTTTTTTATTGTTAGGGAAACTATGTAACCTCTTGTAATATAGGAAACTACTGTCAAGAGGTGACATCCCGTTACTATGGTAACATCAGGGTGTTTGCGCCCACAGCATGAATTGTGATTTTCAGATGTCGGAAGTAAGGAAAACAATAGACAAAGGGGCCAGTTGAAGCAAATATCTTTACACGTTTTACATGCATGATAATCTGTAAATTAGTCTCAGATCAGGTGTGTCTACTTGTGTGTATAATGCATGACACATTAAATTAATGTGCACATGCTGCTCAAGCCTGTCTTTGTATGCAGGTATGTACGAATGCACCCATAAGCACCTGTGAATATGATTTTTTTCCCCTCCACCCATTTAACTGTACAAGAGTCTGTGTGTGTTCTCAAACACGGCCCTTACAGTACATGTCTATGGCGATGTATGCCACACACACACACACACACACACACACACACACACACACACACACACACACACACACACACACACACACACACACACACACACACACACACACACTGTGCGTTTTCTTTACCAGGGGCATCAGACGTGCGCTCCCACACATCCCTGTGCTAATCTATGAGTGTTGGTCTGTGTTTCTGCGCGTATCAATGTCAACTCTGTTCTTCTGCTGAGGGACTCTGGAGGGTTGGAGGAGAGTGGGAGGTGGTGAGCCTCCCCTGGATGCCCGCCTTGTGTTTACCTTGGCAGGGTCGCACCCCCCCAAGGCCCTGCCCCTGTCCGTTGCTGGAACAGACCGAGGCCTTATTGGCCTCCACCTCAGCTGGGAGCGGAACATACCACAGCGGCCGAACAGGGGAGCGAGCAGCCACCCCAACGACTCAATGGGTACACTGTGGCTGGCTGGCTCGACCTGGCCCGGTGTGGCTTTGCTCACGAATGCTAGGGCACGTTATGAAGTGGCCACAGTTTAAATGATGCATTTAAAGAGAGACAAGGTTCTGCTCAATGAGCGGATAGTAAGCCATTAGGGGTCGAGGTTTTGGTTGGCTCGCTCAGAGAAATAGGGAGAGGTTTATGCTGGCGTTCTCTGTTAATTCATAACGAGAGTACAGGTTTGCTTGCTAGCTGGTTATTGCTGTCGTTTATGAGAAGCTCACCATCACCACTATAAAACAACACTTCCTAATACTAGTGAAAAATAGCTCAAAATGAGTTTTTCCAGCTAATTTCAATCTTGGAAGGCTTAAATACTACATCTTATTTACAGAAATCTTAACAAATGAATTTTCACTGGTTCTATTGGCAGATTTGTTTTTGTAACAGCAAAACACATTGAATTCATCACTTTTAACTTATTTTTGAGGTGGCCTTTTAAGACAAAAGCACAACCAGAAAGATATAAAACTAATGAATCTCTCTCTCTCTCAAAATACAAGCCCAAAATACAAAAAACAGTGCATTTAACTGCAAAATTGGACTTAATTATTCATTCTGACTTAAAATGTCATAAATTTAACTTAACATCTCAGAACTTTGGCTTACTGTGTCAAAATGTGGACATTATTTACTTAAAATCTAGACTTATTTCCCATAAAAAATCAATATGACAGAATATCTCAAAATTGAGCCTTGAAAAATGAAAATCTCAGTTTTCACATTAAACATACATAGCTTTGAGTAAGTTAGTTTGTAAATCTTCGCTCTCCGAGTGCCATTCTAGTTTATGCATTACTTTTGATCTTATGGCAAGCCACAGCACAAAAGTCAAGCAAAGCAGGTTTGGGTGTATAACCCTTAAAATCACAGAGCTGAGACGACAGTATTCAAGGAGAAATTCACCACTAAAGATGGAGAGATACCAAAAACCAGCAATAGTCTCAAAAGGCCACTTAAAGGTGCTAAATCCGAGACTAGGACCATACTATATCTATTCCCTCTGCATGGCTCTCAACATGGCGACAGCTGAGCCGGTGGCTCTCAGCTACCAGTGCTATCAGCGCTAACAGTAAAAACAGCAGAAACACAGCTAACAGAGCTAAGAGACTTAACACTGGGGGAACCGGAGGGTTCGCAAGGGCGCTGTTGGTCTGGACGACGTTATCAGCCTTAACCGCCATATGAGCGCTGAGCAGCGGCTGTGAGGCCGCCAGTGGGGCACGCTCACGTGCACTAAAAGGCATGCACCACTGGTCCAACTATATGAACAAAACACAGAAAAGCACAGATTACAACACACAGAGGAAGAGTGACTTCATTTTCTTCTCAGGTAGACATTACTCCTCTATATGCTCAGATAGCAAGGAGTTGTTTGCTGCTACATTAATGCTTTGGATACCGTATAGAGCACCTTTAAAGGCATGGTATATTAACTATTTTATCATTTTAATAAGCAACATCTTAAAGGGAGATATTCAGGGGAGGTTGTTGTAGGAAAGTAATTCCGGAAAAATAAAAAGCCATAATAATCCAGAAAAGTTGATTATACTGTATGTACAACAATACTAAACTGCAATGGCAGAAAAGTCAGAAAAAGGCAAAAATTAGCAATCGCTGAGTTACAATATGTCACTGCAAATACAATCTGGGGGTGGACTGAATATCACAGCCTGATAATAAAACAGAGTGTGATTATTCCAGGGTGGATTAGTCCATCTGTCTACATATGCTGTGCGGTATTTTGTGTTTCCCCCCAAACTAAGCAAACATTCGCTCTCAGTCAGATCTTAGACAGCAGGGCAAATATTAGTCCTACTGTAGGCTACTGTACGTCCTGGATCCGTGGAACTCAGAGAATGCTAGCAGCGCCCACACACACACACATTCATGCAGCTTGTAGTACACACACAGACTATATACAGTCTTAAGTGAATATACATGATTGTGTGTGATTTTATGCTGAGTCACGTGAACTTAAAAAGACACTGCAGGCTGCCAACCTCAGGTCAGCCACTGCCAACGCTTTGTGAGAGTGAGCTCCTGCAGGTTTATTGGTTGTAAAAGTGTCTGTGTAGCTGTTTGGAATGAACTGCAGCCCGGCCTGGGGCTTGTGAACGCAGCACAATGAGGGTTCAGTTGGGACTCTCAAGGGTTTCATACGTCTGGACTGTGCTGCACGTCACAGCACTGGAAAGCTGAGAGAAAATAAGCAATGTGGTAATCAGTGTTTGACAGATGTGGGCTTGTGATAGCAGAGCTGATGTTTTTGGACTGAAGTTGCGAGTTCGTGATATTTAATGATATTTATGGTCAAATTGACTTTTGTGACAAAAATGTATTTATTTTTTATTTATTTGATTAATTAATTTATTTATTTTTTTACTTTTTTTTTTACTTTTTACCCTCAAAAGTAATATTTAGAGCGTAGGAGCTATAAAATTACCTTTTTGTTTGTGTTAGCGGCTCTTTATGGATCATTGACCTTTTAATGAAAATTTATAGATAACAGAAAAAAGTAATACTGAGATCAGTGTGTAGGATCTGGTGGTATCTAACGGTGAGGTCGCAGATTGCAACTGAGGCCTCTCTACGCAGGCTAACACAAAAATGCAAATAGCCCTATCTAAATCCAACTATAGTCAGAGTAGTGTAGGTCGTTTGACATAGCCAAACTCAATTAAATACAGGCACAAATACATTTAAACTTCATAGCAATTTTCACGAGGGAAATCTGGCTTATAACATAGCAAACAAATGCGCGCGCAAACACACACTGTGTATAGATGTACTCTTCCTCTAGTTGTACCCAAAAGGACTTGAGATACTGAGAACAATTTAACAGCAGCAGATTGTATTTTCATGCATGCACAGACTATAAATATACTGTATACACACACAAAGAGACAAGGAAAGAACCATTAGTAAGATGGGGAAAAAAAGCCTCATCTCAACATTCATTTCTTCATTAGTTTTTCACAAATGGAAAACCATTTGAAATGAATGAATCATACTTCTCCCTCTCAGCCCTTAATGTTAGTACTAAAGACATTCCCTGTGCCCAGAGACAGAGCGGCTTTCATTCCTCAGTGAGCACATATGGGATTTCCAAATGATGCTAGAGACTCTTGACGTTCCCTTTCCATTTTAGGCAACAAGGCTGACGTCATAACTAAATGCGCTGAGTATCCTGGATAACGTGGAATATGAATGTAAGGGTACAGGAGTTAGGAAAAAAACACAGTGGCATTCAGGTGCAGAGGAAATGATAATAAACCCACTTAATCATTCTAACACTACTTCACTGTTCATTCAGTGCAGCATTTCTGGTAAAGAGAAGTTACATTCCCTCTATATACTGTCACTAATTATCTCGTCCACACATATTTGATTCCAATGTCTTCGATTTGGGTATTTTTCAGGAAACGATGACCCCCCTGCTTCTGCTGTGTGTGTCCCTGCCCATCATCTCGGCAACAGTATTATTTGAACCTGAAAATCATGACGGTAAGTGTGGTTTTATCAGATGGATTCTCATCTTCATCATCACTGTGTAAAAATTAAACACCTGTCTCCAGACCTGTTGGAAACTGACAATTTGAAGACAATAAGAAATTAATATTAAGCTTTATTATAAAAGGTATTCATTGTTTGTGTAATCTGCTGATTAGAACTATATTAAATATGCTGCTGATACATTAGCCAAGTTGGACTTTTTAAAAATTTATTTAGCTTTCTTTTTCTCTGTTTTAGTCTATTTTTAAAAAAATATTTTCAGAGTTATTTCCAAAGATTCCCAGATTTGACAAGCAGCATAAGAACAAAGTAGTCCAAACTCTAAAGTAGTCTTTGACCTGTTTTAAATTAATATTTTTTATTTTTATTTATTATAATTTTTTTTTTTTCGAGCAAGCTGTTCATGAATTTTATGTAGGGTTGGTGGATCGATCTGTGGCTCCTCTGTCCACATTTCAAAGAGTCCTTGAGCAAGAACCCATAAAATGCTACTGCCAGGTATATGGTAGTCAGGGTTAGGGTTAGGGTTAGGGTGAAAAAAAAAAAATCAATACAACATAGTGTGCAGTATAGTGCAATATTTTTATGTGTCAATATCGTATTGATGCCACTGACGTTATTGTAGAAACTTTTAGCCTTTTCCTGCTATTCCATCTTTCATAGGTTGTAGCGTGTTCAGTCTTAACACTAGAGTAAATATACTGTTAACATATGAAACTAGAAAACGAAAAGAAAAGAACTGATTGATACGAACCACGTCATTAGCTTGTCGGGATGAACACAAAACAATGCTCCAAAGTTACGCTAAATTTTGGTGTGGAAAAACCAGCATGGCAATTTTCAAAGGGGTCCCTTGACCTCTCACCTCAACATATGTGTATAAAAACTCAGATGAACAGAGTGAAAACTATCTTATTAGATAAAACAGATTAATCATTATTGCAGTTATAATTAATAATAATAATTTGCAGTTAAAAAAGTAATAAACTGCAATATATTGCAACATATGTTATCACAACCCTCAGCATATTGTAAAATGTTTAAAATTGCAATAAGATTGTATTGTGACTAAAGCATCATGATATTATCATATTGTGGGACCTCTGGTGATTCCCACCCCTAGTATTTTGTCTGATCGATGTGTGAAAATATGTGTAACTGCACTATATTAGATTGCATCCTCACTAACAAATAAAAAGACTAACAACTTAACCTTGTCCCATCTTCACCATAGACTTGGATGGCACATTGCGTGTCAGCATCCCCATGGAGATGCCTCTCCGTCCTCTGCTTGGCAGCAAGGTAGTGGTACCCTGTTACTTCCAGGACAACACCGTCAATGACCCTGGAGCCCCGACCGTCGCCCCGCTCTCCCACCGCATCAAATGGACTTACGTCACCAAGGAGAAAGTCACCACGATCCTGGTTGCATCTGAGGGGAAAGTTCATGTGGAGACCGAGTATTTGGACAGAGTGACAATGATCAACTACCCGCTGGTGCCCACTGACGCCACCATGGAGATAACAGAGCTGAGGTCCAAAGATTCTGGCACCTACCGCTGCGAGGTGATGCACGGCATTGAGGACAACTATGACTCTGTGGACATCGAGGTTCAGGGTACGCCACAGCAACATTAAGCTTCATTCAAGCTAGTTCACTACAATAAACAAGTCAGTATCTACTCACCACAAGGTAGTCAAACTTCCACCAGTACAAAGAACAACTTAACCTCTGCAATTCTGTCTTTTAACAAACATGTTTTGCAAAATCCAAGTGTTTCCAAAACTTTTCTAACCATCAATGCTCTTACACTGGGAGAAAAACTGTCAAAAATAAGTATATCAAGACCTTTCCAAATTCTATGTCAATCATTCAGTTGGCTGCAGCATTAAACCCGCTGACATCGTCTCTGTTTAGATGGATACAAACCAGTATAGTATAAATAATCAGTATCAGTTACTGTCTCATCAACCTCATAGAATCTGCCAAAGTTCAAGCACAAATTGCTCATTGAAATTGGCATAATTTCAAAGGTATTTCATCACAGTTCGTCTGTCTTCCACTCACTTTCCATATCTCACAGGTATTGTGTTCCACTATCGAGCCATCTCCACCCGCTACACCCTGACGTTTGAGAAGGCAAAGGCCGCCTGCATCCAAAACAGTGCCACCATTGCCACTCCAGCCCAGCTGCAGGCTGCTTACGATGACGGATACCATCAGTGTGATGCTGGATGGCTCTCCGATCAGACTGTCAGGTAGTGTTCATCCACCCACCCTTCGTTTCTTATCTGTCTCGCTATGGACAGGTCGCCATCAAATAAATTTACAGTCACATCTATGGGGTAATTTAAAGTTTCTAATTCAACAAACTAGCACACCTTTACACTGGGAAGAACTCAGAGCAAATGGAGAAAAGTTATGCAGACTCAAGAAGACAATGCAAATTCCACAGAGAAAGGACAGGCTGGCCTTACACATTCAAACTCAAGATCTTTTTTTGTTTTGTAACCACAGCACCAGAGTAGTCAAGGCCAAGGATGCTTTAATGAACTAGTTTCTACCACATCTAAGTGGTGTGTTTATAGCTGTTTTGAATGGCTGCACTTGAAAACAGGGTGAAAGGTCTACTGTCATAGAGAGGGATATGATCAATAAATGTACAAATATGGATAAGGGCGCACAATTTCAGGCCGTTTCTCTGCCTGATGGGACATGGGACAGTCCAATTGATATGATTTGGGCCTTGGTGTCTTTTCTAATTTTGACAGCAAAAATATAAAACAAACAAATGTCTTTAACATACCAACGACGTCTCTCTTGACCTCTCAAGGTACCCCATCCATGAGCCACGGGAGCGTTGCTTTGGAGACAAGGAGGATTTCCCCGGCGTAAGGACCTATGGTGTGAGAGATGTCAACGAGACCTACGACGTGTACTGTTTTGCTGAGAAGCTGTCAGGTACACTCATCTAATAAGGGTAGCAACAAAAGTTACCTAACAAATGAGACCTCTATGGTGGACTGGACTGTAGACTGTCATGTCAGTGTCTCCCTTCCTCTCTCCTCCCAGGCAGGGTCTTCTACTCCATGTCTGTAGAGAAGTTTAGCTTCTATGAAGCAGGAGATCAGTGTGCCAAACTCGGTGCCCGCCTCGCCACCACTGGCGAGCTTTACCTTGCCTGGAAGGCTGGCATGGATGTGTGTAACGCTGGCTGGCTGGCTGACAGGAGTGTACGCTACCCCATCAACATCGCCAGGCCTCAGTGTGGAGGGGGGCTCCTGGGAGTAAGAACCGTCTACCTGTTCCCCAATCAGACAGGATACCCCTACCCAGACTCTCGCTACGATGCGGTCTGCTTCCAAGGTAAATCCTTCCTGGAGATTTAAGGAAAATCTACTTGGAGATACATATTCAGTGTGTTATGGGGGCTTCTTTGCTGACACAACTCATGCAGTTTTGCAATAATTCTATTTTAGGGTGTATTTCTTTCCTAAAACTGTCAGTTCATCAATATCAAGCCATTATGCAATCTTGTCTCGTCTCAGCTGGTGAGGATATCGGTGCTGTGCCCATGAGGACCACCCCTTTCCCAGACATCATCCGCATGACACCTGCCCCTGGGCTGTACCCGAGCCTCACCCCCTCACCTGGGGGAGAGGAGATCAAACGTGGAGAAGTCGACATCTTCACCCCACTGCCCATCCCACCCAGTGTGACAGACGTATATACGGCCATGGCTCCCACAGGCATGTTGGTTAAGCACTTGATCGATAACAAAACCCATTGGAATATTTCTTTAAACTGTGATGATACATTTCTACAAAAGGTGTAGCCTTCTGAGGACTTAAATCTAGAGGGCTGAACCTTCAACTCTTCCCCAAATGAGACAGTGTACTCCCCTCAGCATCTGTGCAAGTTCCTGCCTTTGATGATACTAAAGATAAAGTCTATGTTGACCCATTGCAATGACCTTTTTGAGATGCTAAGTTAAAAATGATATTTCTGTTAGCTATTCAGGTGGCAATAGCAGGCAATGTCCTTAAAAAAACACAAATATTCGAGCAGTAGAATCAAAGTATCAGCACTGTTATGTTTAGTCCACACAACACCCACTGCTGTGACCAGCCTGTGGCTTCTTCTCTCAATCAGTAGCTGGTTATTGTTGTCCGAGACCGACCACAAATAACCAACACAACATTTAGCCGTTGCGAAATTGATGCAACACAACAGCCAAATACGCTGACATTTGAATTTGAAAAACTGAATTTCCCCACTGTGGGACTAATAAAGGAATATCTTTCTTTCTTTTCTTTCTTTGCCGATGGCACAATGCCAATCACCAAGACAAATGTTGGCAATGGCAATGTTCAGCAAATAAATCAGGCATTCCTAAATAAATTACTTATAAATGTTCAAACTATGAGTAAATTACCACAATGTGCATCTGGAAAAAAATCATAATGAGAAAATAAAGATGACTAAGCTTGAAGAAAAACAAATTCTAGCTTGCCTCTGTCCTATTCTGTTTCATTTTTTGACTCCCGCTTCATTTCCCAGGTGTGGTTTTCCACTACCGACCCATCACTGGTCGGTACACTCTGACCTTTGTGGAGGCTCAGCAGGCCTGCCAGAGTGTTGGGGCGGTCATCGCCAGCCCCCAGCAGCTACAGGCAGCCTTCGAGAAAGGCCTGCACCAATGTGATGCTGGCTGGCTTCGCGACCAGACTGTCAGGTAAGCTTGAAGCATATGTAAGACAGGGGTAGACCAATATCTCACGATTCCTGGAGGGATATTACAGCCCAGTTGTCAGCAAAAAATGCTGGTATTGTACATTTCTACAAACCACGGATACATTGAATGTGGACATTTTTGAATTAAGTCAGAGCAAGTGACAGTATATCAGGTGACCGTTACTTGGTATGAAAGTTGTGTGGTATAATGTAAAAAGTCCACAAAAGGAGGGTGGAAGGGGTTATAGATAAGTCAAACAAACACAGGACTTTCACCCGGGAGGCTGCTGTTTGCATCCCATGTGAAACCAAAGGTAAACAATGAGTTTTTTTTTTTAAGTTTTTTAAGTCACGTTCCATGTAACATTACGCTTGTTGCATAAAGTTATGTAAGAAAATCTGCTGAGGGCTGTTGTTTTTATGGTAGTTATGTCATTACTGTTGTTGCAGTTGTTACCTTAGTGCATGATTATCTTAACACAAATCATGTTTTTTTCTGACCTTAGTAGTTTTGTTGCTTAAACCTAAGCAATTATTTCATAACGATTTTGCAAGCGTGATGACTGTTATGAAACATATTTATAAAACTTTTTTTGTTCAGATACGTTGACATTGTATACCACCGTTTACAGAAACGTACAACACTAACATTTTTTCTGGCAACTGGGATGGATATATATGTCAAAACAAAGCTTTAAAATATTGCACCAATATTCTCTTTCATGCTCAGGTATCCCATCGTGTCACCCAGGGATAACTGTGCTGGTAATCTGCCACACCTCCCAGGAGTCAGATCCTACGGGCTGAGACCAGCTAATGAACATTATGATGTATTTTGTTATATAGAACGTCTTCGAGGTGAGGAGCCCACTCACTTTAATATCCTACCTATCTGATGTGTTTGAGGTCTTCTGAATGTTTGTGATTGCCTTTTCCAGGTGAAGTCTTCTTCACCAGTGACTATGACAGCTTCTCCTATGAGGAGGCTGTGCAACACTGTCAGAAACTCAACACCACCTTAGCCACCCCTGGGGAGCTGTTTGCTGCCTGGAACCAAGGACTCGACAAGTGCCGCCCAGGCTGGTTGATGGACCGCAGCGTCCGTTACCCCATCACAACCCCCAGATCTCACTGTGGAGGCGGTCAGGTTGGAGTTCACATGATCTATGCCTACCCCAACCAGACAGGATTTCCTGATGAGCACTCACGCTATGACGCCTATTGTTTTAGAGGTAGGAAAGGGTTAGGCGCTGTTGCATTTTGATTTTAGAGGATAAAAATTAACTCACCTAAATAAATAAAGCTTCCTAAACAGCACTCTTCCTGACACACATTCACCAACATTAGATTTATTGCTATTTCTTAGCCTAGCTTAACTAATGTTATCTCATTTTATCTTTTTCAGCTGAAATTCCTGTTGTTCACATTGAAAATGAAACCTCTGTGGATGTGATGGTGGACGTTATCAACAAGACAACAGTCATAGTTGATCACTTTGCTCCCCCAGGTGAGACAAGTGCATATAATCTCTACTTTGATCATCATGGATATTTCTATGCATCTTCATCATCTCTTGCTTGTTTGTTTTTAGTTGAAACTACTGTCCCCTACAATGAAACTGAAACCAGTGTAACCATTACTGTAACAGAGGAGTTTATCAACAAGACAACCATCACAACTCACCAAGTTGCTCCCACTGGTAAGACTATGCATGAAAAATGTCTCCTTTCAGTAAAGCTAAAGACAATGTTTCTGATGTATTCTTGATTCTTATTTTCCCCCAGTGACACCCATTTTACCTCCAGTCCACCCTGTTGATGTGTCTGGCTCTGGTTCAGCTGATCATTCAGCCAGTGGGGAGATCTCAGGGGTGTCCGGTGTCTCTGGTACCAGTGGTGATGCCTCCGGTTCAGGACAGACAATCATCTTCAGTGGACATACTGACGTCTTCTCCGGAGAGGAGTCTGGCTCTGGAGGTCCGCAGGAGGCAGAAGGGGGAAGTGCTGTCATAGTTACATCTGGAGAACTGGGTAGTGCATCTGGATCTGGGGAGGGTTTAGACAGACAACACTCTGGCTTCAGTGTATCGGGATCAGGTTTTACCAGTGGAAGTGGGGACATCAGTGGTAGCGGCGGAGACTCGATGATCATCATGGTGGATGGAAAGATGGAGGAGGTGTCGCAAACTCACCAAAAACCCACTGAGCAAGAGTTAGGCCAGGGGGGCGTTGATACCAGTGGGGGTTTCTTTGAATCAAGTATGTCCGGATCTGGAAGTATGTCCGGGTCGGGCTCAGGTGGATTTTCCGGCATCTCGTTTGTTGACCACAGTGCTGTTGACATGACAGTCCAGCCGTCTGGTGAGCAGGAGGTGTCTGGATATCGCCCCTTTGAATCCGGGTTCAACAGCGGTGTCTCAGGCAGCGGCTCTGCCTCTGGGGACTTTATCCTGCATCGCGGTGATGTCATCTACCTAACAGACAACGAAATGATGGAAGTGACCGTACCGCCACTGGTACGCCACCCTGAGCAGGGCCGTGGGGTGGTGGAGGTAAGCGGGGACGGAAGTGGGTCAGGGATCCATCATGAATTCAGTGGCACTTTGGACCAAAGCTTGCATTTCTCAGGAAGTGGAGTCTCTCGTGAAACACCGACTGCCGAGGAACTTTCAATCACCTTACCGCCTGGAATGACTTACACTGAGTATATTGCCAGTCTCAGCCAATCAGGACTTGGGGAGGAGGGTCAGGAAAGCCGTGCAGGACCTATAGATTATGTAGTGACTCCAGACGCAGCCTATACCAGCCCAACCACAGCTCCATCAGTGTCATTAGCAACTCCTGCTGTAGTGGAGCAGCCTGAAGTAGTGGAAGGTATGTTGTTTCGGTATTTACTGTAATTCTGCTGATATCACACTGTTTCATAAGGCCCAAAGTATCTTAGCAATTCTCCTTGTGATACAACACTACTGATAAACTAATCAGTCATAATGCTGAAAGTAAAATCCCTTTCTCTCCGCTGTCAGCCTCTGCAGACCCCTGTGATCCAAACCCCTGCGGTTCAGGATCCTGCTCTGTGCAGGGAGAGCTCGCTGTGTGTCAGTGTCCTACTGGTTTCACTGGTGTAGACTGCCTGACACGTGAGTCACCAAACTACCATAACAAACACCACATTATTGTTTTTAATGTTGGATACCTACAAGTTGGATACCAATACAGATGCGTTACACTTTTGTCCAAATGTGATGATGTCTGATGTAGCTGTGCAGGGCTGTGCAGAGGGTTGGTTGGAGTTCATGGGCAACTGCTATCTCCACTTTGCGGAGAGAGACACCTGGTCCGAGGCTGAGCAACGCTGTCAGGAGCTCAACGCCCACCTGGTCAGCATCGGCTCTCAGGAGGAACAGCAGTTTGTCAACTGTGAGTAGCTCTGTGTGTGTGTCTAGCTGGTCGGGGGCATTTGAGTATGTGCAAATAGAGTGCTACAGGAATGAGTCCTAAAACATGGAAATGAGTTAGCCGTTTAGCACTTTCAGTTCCCGTGTCTGGAAGTCAATGGGCTTTTTGAATGGGTTTTTATTTAGATGCCTGGCATGTAT
Organism: Pterois miles; assembly: GCA_947000775.1. NCBI lineage: Eukaryota > Metazoa > Chordata > Actinopteri > Perciformes > Scorpaenidae > Pterois > Pterois miles. The sequence continues at coordinate 6,433,542 of CAMQGK010000565.1, forward strand.
TACTATATGTTGTTAGGACACCTGTTTACACGGTCACATTGTGGGGATTTGCCTTCCTTTTGGGGATGAAATGCAAGTCCCCATAACGTAAATCATTATATTTCAGGGTGAGGACTTGGTTTAGGGTTAGGGTAAGGTTAGGTTTAGGTTAGGGTAAGGGTTAGGATTAGGCAAGTAACAGTTATACTTAGGATTAGGGTAAGTCTGCAGGAAAAAAATGTAAGTCAATGTATTGTCCTCAAAAGTCAACAGATAGGACAGTATAATTTTTAAAGTCTGTAAATGCTACATCATTGGTCAGGTTTTGGTGAACTAACAGCTGACAGTGCTCATAAGTGGGCAGCTGGTGAGGGATCATGTCACTTTCACTGCATGGACTGGAATATGGGGTGATATGACAATAATCTCCATGTTGTGAGGGCTGTAGTACAGAAGAACTGGGCTTTCAAATCTGAGGACAAAAGGGTTTTTTTAACCCTTTTGTCCTCAGATTTGAAAGCCCAGTCTTTTTTTTTGCGTTTTTTAACGCAAAAAAAGACTCTACTTTAAGAAGGATATTTTCGAGTTGAAAGTCAAATCTAATTAATGCGTCCATCTATTCCTACACATGCCAATCCTATTCATGTCGGTCCCTACCTCACATGTTGGGTGAGAGGCAGGATGCATTCTGGATAGCCAACCCAGTAGTTTCAAAGCAAAAATCTATTTTCTTTGCAATGCAGCCAATGGCCAGGACTACCAGTGGATTGGACTTAATGACAAAGATGTGCAGAATGAGTTCCGCTGGACAGATGGCAGTCCTCTGGTGAGTTCAGCTACTTAAAAACTACCTACATCATTTATCTTGCATATGTATTCATTGACTGTCTTTGTAACTTCCTTAGACCTTTGAGAACTGGAGGCCCAACCAGCCTGATAACTACTTTAACTCTGAGGAGGATTGTGTGGTGATGATCTGGCACGAGGGCGGACAGTGGAATGACGTGCCCTGCAACTACCACCTTCCCTTCACCTGCAAGACTGGACCCGGTAGGCCTACTGGGTTGGCATACGTATCTGGCCAAGAAGTGACTCTGGGAATTCTTTCCAGCAGGAAAACTTGCTTGGGATGTGGAAAAGCTGGGATTACTAAAAAGTGAACCCGTAACCTTGATTAAGATGAGCTTCATAACTACCAACTGTCACTTGATGTTGTTGTTTTTCTGTTTCAGCCATGTGTGGAGCTCCCCCTGAGGTAGAGCACGGCCGGCCGATGGGCAGCGGCAGGCAGCGCTACCCCGTCGACTCTATAGTCCGCTACCAGTGTGACGCGGGCTATACACAGCGCCACCTGCCGGTCATACGCTGCATGCCAGACGGACAGTGGGAGGAGCCGCAAGTGGAATGTACAGAAGGTGAGTCACATATAGATCTACCATCCATAATTCAAAAATGTTTGGCTCTTACATTAAAACAACAAGCAAGTGTAGCTTAGTTAACAGCAAAATTTTGGAGCCTCAGCCAAAGTAGCACCAGATGCGATGTAAAATAATAAAACAAAACCCTAAACAAACCAAATAATGTAATTAGTTGTATTTTTGCCACATAATCCCCACTATATAGTGGAAATGAGTTCAACAAAATTCAAAAGTAAGCTAATATCTACACCAACGATGAAATTATGGAAAACATGTGGTCAATAAAGTCAGTAAACATTGCGGCTTTGCAAACTACAGAAACCACAGAAACTGAGATTTGTCAGCATTGGCTAACATCTGTGAAGGCTGTTCATCATGAACACAACATTAGTAAGATTCAGTTGTCTTATCCTTACTCAATTAATCAGTTTGGCCAATTAAGCTGCACTAATAGGACGTTTTACAAACTATCGTTATAGGCGGAGCTGGGCTGATAGTGGCCGATGGCTGCACAGCCGCCACTAGTCATGTGAGGACGTACGTCACCGTCCCCCTCACCCAAGGTAGAGGGGGAGAAAAAAAGTTATTTCTCAAATATATAATGAAACACTATCAGGTCTTTGTCCATGATATAAGACAGGCAGACCAGGACTTGCTAATATAGTGTTCTCTCTTCCAAATAATCCAGCTACGTAACCATCCATTCACGACATGGAATCACACATCTTGATCATGAAATCACACACTTAAGGATCCTCCTTACCCCAGAAATATGCACCAACATTCATGGTTAGCAAGAATGGCATTTATCAATGTACAAGATGCGCAACAAAAGTAATCCTGGCCAGTCACAAGCCACAAAACAGCACATCGCCAATTGCAAATGGATAAAACATAATCCAACAATGTCATCCACCAAATCACATTTCCAGATATTCTCTTACGAATTATGAAATTCGGAATAACAAAAAAACAATTTATAAAAATGACGGATGCAAAAGTAGCTGACTAGGCTGCTGCAGAAGTAAAGATTAATTAATCGATAAATTGGTAATTGACTTTTTCCTGCTCTGAACTATCATTATTATATCGACTTTTAATAGTCCACTATTGGTCGACCTCTACTTTAATGTAACACAAAAAGCCATTTCCACTGCAAACCTCCTGCTCACCGTGATCACCACTCACTAATCACCACTCCATGCCCTGCCTCCTGTTAAGTAATGAGACATGGTGAGATAGAAGTTACCTCAATGACACTCACTGTACTATCACAAAGTATTTGATACACATGCAGCAAAGGTCCCTGGTCATTTTGCAGATTAAAAACATGCACTGCCTTTTTAATTGAACTCACCCAAAATCTCAAATATCACACTAATTTGCAGTTTTCTGCTCAGATTATGGTAGCTCTGGTTGGTCATATAGCTCCTAATATCAAGCAACAGTCACAACAAAAAGCCCAACTCAGTTCATCCTAATGGACAATGTGAAAAAACGCTGACGTTGGACGCTCTGAGATGAAGATTTGTCAGCTCAAGCCATTCAGAGGGCTCCTGCAAAAACCACCACAAGCACCAAGCGGAAAAACGCAAGGCGCTCAGCAACACAAAAGCAGTGAGAAAAGCGCTTTACTTGCATTAAAAACAGGCCCCAGGCTGCTAAAAAGCAGTCTGTCTGACCAGGGCCTTAAACCCCCAGGCTACCTGGGTGCATGTTTTTAATCCACTTCATTCATGAAGAAGAAATGTAGAAGAAATGGAGGACCCAGACTAATGGAGGGAGATTTAAACTTTGCAAACAAACAGGCAATAAATCGTAAAGCGTGTGAAACACACCTCCTGCAGAGCCAACATTTCAACATCTCACTGATGAAGAAATGGATCCTTTTAGCCACACCAGTCACTTCAGGCTAATTTATAAGTCTATTGGCAGCTCATGTTTACATGATGTCATCAGTATGCGTACCTTTTCTCCCCCCAGCCGGCGCCAACAGTAACAGGCTACACAAAAGATCCCTGAGGAGGAGAAGTAAAGGCGTCAGCAGCCAACGGGAACAGAGGAAGCTGCTCTGAGCAGGAATGAAAAGGACATACAACAGAGAGCCACAAAGGACCCCCCTCTTGTAAAGAAGCATGGACACCAATGCAAATGCCCAACCAAAAAGATAACAATCCCCAACATGTATATATATACACACTCACACACTAAAGCACATTTAGACAGTGATGGCTTAACTGACTGATGTTTTGGATCTTTGAGTGTCACCCTGCACCTTCTGAAGGCAGTTTTTCTGTGTATTTATACTGTCTAATTTATAGCTATTATCTAGTATTTGGAAGCATTATCTCAATGCACAAGATGAAATTTTCTGCAATAGATTGCCAGCACTGCACACAAAGTAAGGTAGATAAAACGGTGACATGCTGTGAGAGTGACACGCAAAGTCCAAAACAGCCCAATAAAATAAAAGTGTTTTCGATTGCAGCTGGATTCTCTGAAGTCAAACACATTGTCACATAGACTTTTGCTATATTTTTAGGGTATTTTTCTAGATCTGTGTTTCTTAGTAGTTTTTATTTCTTTTACTTAGTCTCTAAGGACTACAATTGTGTGCTTCAGACTGATGAAAAATTACAGTTTCTTACATTATAGGCGAAGACAGTGATTCTCAAACCTTGTTGGTTGTGACCCGTTAAAATAGTGAGCACATTACCCCTCTTAACCTATAATATGGAGAATGGGGATGATAGTTGTTGTTTTATTTGAATTATCAGCCTTGAGGCTTACAGCATTGCATAAAATCCCAAATATGAGTAAAAGCGGGGGAAAAGACAGGCAAATGATCATATCACAACCTCAAGTTTGAGAGCCACCATGCAACAACACCACCACAGTATCAGATATACTGAAATGATTGTGCTGTTCCAATCGATACTGAATATAGAAATCCAAGTTCAAGATGTGATTAAAGTCACTGCAGCGGACCTGGATTGAAATAATCAGCACTCATGCACTTTTGGCAGTCACTTCTGTGCTAATCATTTGAATCCAGAGCACCTTAAACAGACAAAATAAACAGTCCTCATCTGTAGCTGACACGTGGCAGGGAATAACAAGTGAGATCAACAGTGTGACACTGAATTGGCTGGATTTTCTGCCAGAACCAGGTTGCAAAAGATGCACGCCCAGTTTTGTAGGTCGGGGTTAAAGTTTGTGACTTCTGTTCTGTCAGCACTGTCTGAATCACGCTTTTATGAGATTTTGCTGAATGAATGAAGTTTCTCACTGTAAATATTCTCTCTACAATACTCTGAACAGCAGGATCTGTCAATAACTTACACAGAGCAGACAATTTAATTGTTTGATTAATTCATCATCAACCTGTTTGTTGATTTGTTAGTTTAATTAGCCGATAAGTTGCAGTTATGACTTTTGATTTTGACAGTCAGCCTCGGACATCTTTGTAGTTGTTTCAGGCTGCGTTTAATGCGACTGGGTCTTTAAACAGAAATGTACTTCTTAAAACTTGAGAAATTACACAATTTTAGAGAAAGGAAGCTGTGAAAGCAGTAGAAATTATGATAAAAAAAGATGAGAAAGAAGATGGAAGGTGGAGGTGGAAGTTATAAAATGTTGACCATGACCTTTTAAAAAGGTCAAGATTTGCTTTTCAACTCTGAGAGCAGATACTTGTGTCTGTATCTGACTTCTCACACAGCCACTCATAAACACTGAAACAGCAACACACAGTCAAACTGGTACTCTTATGGACGGACACACACCCACTTGTGTAAATACAGAATATGAAAGTGGATGAGTGAGCATGACGACGCCACAAAGTGAAATACCTAGCTCGCTCAGAGTTTGTACATTTTGTACAAGTAAATAAATGAAGTCGATCTGGATGCTCCTGGTGTGTTTTACTATTACGTTACCGAGTATGTTCAATATGAAGCCAACATTTGAGTGATTATGTGAAGGACGGTTGAAGAAAATCTCTAAGAAAGTCTGTCAGTGTTTAATAAATAAACCAAAACATGTGTAACGTTGCACACAGACACGTCTGTTGTGACTCTGTTCAGATCCCGAATCCTGATGTGAACATGCAGTATGCTGTACTGTGCTGTACCAAATAAAACTTGGAATCATCTGTCTCGTGAAATGATTGTTCTCGTGGCAAAAACTATCACGTCAATAACCAAGCCAAGGAGGAAGATCCTTAAACCTGCATTCTGCCAGCAGGGGGCGACTCCTCTGACTGCATAAAGAAGTCTGATGCATACTGTAGAAGTCTATGAGAAAATGAGCCTTCTCACTTGATTTATTACCTCAGTAAAAATTGTAAACATGAGTTTATGGTCTCAATCATTAGTTTCAAGTCTTCGTCAATACAGCATGATGTTCATTTAGTAAATTATGGTCCCATTTAGAGTCAAACTGACCATAAAGCAGGGTATGCTTTAGGGTGTGTAATTGTCAGGGCACTACCACGGTGTTGCCCGGTCTGAGTGTTGTTTGTGTTTTGTCTTACAACTTTAACCCTTTCACAGTGTGTTTTTAGTTCATAAAAGTTAATATTAACATTTTGGTTCCAAAAAAACCAAGGTGGCGACAGCCAGAAACCAAGACAGCAACGACCAAAATGCTGAACTTGAGGCTTCAAAACAGCAGTTCACCAACTAAAGGGTGCCGTCCACTTTTTATACACATTATAAACGATTTTGACCCAAGAGATGTTTTATATTAAGGAACTGTATGATCTAACTCAATGAATAAATCACACACTGAGATTTTCTGGAAACGTCACCTTTTCCCTGGAGCTGTTAATTTTGAGGTGAACTCTCCGAGCCAGAGGAACAAACCTGGCATTTAGTTTGTTTTTACCTTCCTGTGGAACCCAACCATGAAAAAACACACAGTAAATAGCTCCTTCATCGGCCTCTACAGCGACTACCTTCATCACTACAGTCACAGCAAACAGATCTGCTCTGTGTGTGTGTGTGTGTGTGTGTGGGTGGGTGTGTCTGTGTGCATGTGTAGCCTTGTATGTATATAGCTTGCAACCTCACGTGTATATGCATCGAGTGTGCGTTTGTGCAATCACACTGTACATATGTGTACATTGAGCTAATGTGGGTGTGTAGGCATGCATTCCCTGTGTGTGTTTATGAGTGTGTGCACTCATGTTTAGCCAGCAGGTGTAAATAGGACGTGTTTAGAAAAACCTGCTGGCTGGATAATCACTGGGACTTCTGTGCACACTCAGATGCAGGAGGGCGTAGCAACGTGTTCGACCCCACTCATCTAAAAGTGCATCGTGCAGCTAGACAGAGTGACGCTGTTTACATACAGAGGCTGTTTTGTACGGGTCAGTAACCCATCTCACCTCTCTACCCTGGCATTCCTGTTTGGACTGTAAGTGAAGCTGTATCACACCTTGAGAGCAACACCAACCAGTGGTGGTTTATGAAAATCACTGAAAACATCTTAGTGTTTCATAGGTATAAACCCAGCAATTAAGAGGAACCCAAAAATATTTATGAACATCTTATTCATTTGAGAACCATTAATCATTTTTTAGCCACATGTTTGTCAGTTAACACATATTTCCATTTCTAAAAATTTGGTACAGACACTTATGGATCCCAGAAGATAAATCCTAATAACTAAGGCTGTCTTCAGCCAAATTGGCTCTTAGTAAAAACTGAGTTTGTCCGCAAAGAATCACAAAAAAGCAGCACTTCAACATGAAAAAAGCACAAGAACTGACTCATCCACCAAAAAAAATCCATTATAGTCGACTTAGACCAAAATGACAGATTAGTTGAATAAGCGACTAAGGGGGCATTATTTTAGTGAGATGACTTTTCTTGTAGGGTGAATTAAATTGCTGGAATATATCATGATACCATCCATCCATCCATCTGCTCTCACCAGTCACTAACATTAACTCCTACGGGTAATTTAGAGTCATCAGTTAACCTAAACTGCATGTTTTTGGACTGTGGGAGGAAGCCGGAGAACCCGGAGAAAACCCACGCTAACACAGAGATAGCATGCAAACTCCAACACACACACACACACACACACACTACAATAACAAGACATTAAATGTGAACCCAGAACCACACTGAAATCCTCATGATGTGTCCTATTCAAACCAAAAAACTAAAGAAAACACAGATATCACACTCATAACAGAAATGGTAGACAGACATATCAGTACCGTATTTTTCGCACTATAAGGCACATTTAAAATCACCCAACTGTTTAACTCAGACACTGATGATGAAGGATTTGATGGATTTGTGGAAGAGGAATGATCTGAAAAGTGAGTGTATTGATTTGTATTTCATGTGTTACAACTGAAAAATGTTGAGAGTTATTGAAGTTATTCAGTTATTAAATGAATTGAATAAAGTTTGACTTATCTGACCGTTTTGTTTCACTTAATGTGCCTTATAATCCAGTGCGCCTTATAATCCGGTGCACCTTATAGCGCAAAAAATACGGTACACTAATGCCAACTTTTCTCAAGCAAATCTGATTTTCTAATGTGCGACAGCCATGTCCGACATGTGGGACACTTAAAAGTCAGTTAAAAGGCCTAAAAATCACCTTAATTAATGTAAGAAACACTCAATGCTAAATGTGCAATCCAATCTTCAGTCATTTTACCACTTACAATGTTACTGCTGTTATAAAACCTAAGCTTGTTACATGGAGAATCGGACAACATCAAACTAACAATAAGACTATAAATAATAATTAATAGCCTATAATAGTTTTGACTCAAACAGGCATATTAGATAGACATTAAATATCAATAGTTTCGTTGAGTTTTATTTGTTTGAGGGAAGACCTACACCCACTAGAGCTGAAGTATCCCACATTAGTAGGTGTGGCACTTTACGGGAACTCACCCTAGCACCACAGACACTTCACTTCTGGTCTAGATCCAGACCTCCAAATCAACACACATATCTCAAATTTGTACATTAAAACAAAATGTCAATTCAGCCACCAAGGTGTTTCAATTCATGACAGAGTGCCTCTGAATTCCTGACAGCCTCATGTGTTTGTTAATTAATGATTACACCTAGCAGGTCATAATATCCTAATATTAAATGTTAGCATGCTATCTGTGTGCTGACATGCATGCTAACGTTAGCATGCAGCTCAAAGCAGAGCTGTTTAAAGTGCTGAAAGTTAGCTAAGAGTAGTTTAAAATGTCTTTCAATGGCCACTGTTAGTTAGTTAAGCTCTGGTGCCACTCAGGCCAAACTTTGAAGCTAATGTGTCTGCTGTGTTGCATGCTAGCAGCCTCACTGGAGCACTAGCATGGAGTTTTAATGTTTAGACTTGAAACAGCAAAGTGTTACCTGCTTTCAGGTAAAAGGCCAGATTTGACTCACCTGGAGCAGCAGGACTTGACTCTGTCCCCTGATGCAAAGCACCGTCCCAGAGGCTGGTGGCGATAGTAGTAGCTGTTTGGTAGCTTATCTTTATACATCCATGTTTAGGCCACATTTGGGAAACTTGCTCCTCTCTTTCCAACTGTTACACGGTCCAAAACAACAATTAGAAAATTCATCCTTGCTGGCTCATCTGCACACAGTACAATGAAACATCTCCAGCTGCTAAGGCGCCTCCATGTGTGTGGACATCACCCATTGGTGTGTGGTGTTGAAGAGTTTGGCGTTTTGGGCGTCGCCATCTTTGTTTTTGGCCATCGCCATCTTGTTTTTTTGGCAGTGATTCAAGGGGGTGGAGCTAATGGTGCCTTCAGGTGGGGTCGTGTTTCCCAAGTTTATGAGTTGGGTTCATATGAACGCCCCCCTCATATCCTGTTCAGGACCTCATTAGTGAAAAGTTTCTGAAAGCTCCGAGTTCACGACTTTCACGTTCATTTCTCAGTGCGTAATAGTTAATTTATTGTAATTTTAGTCATATATTGTTTTTCTTGGTAATTTTATATTATGTCTGAAGAAAATGTTGATATTCTCAACAACCTCATCTTTCTCCTCGGTCATTACGCCATTTCCTGCGTTATTTTCCTGCGTTATTTTCCTGCACCATTATGGTGCCATCAAATGAAACTCGGTGCCTACTAAGGGGGTCTTGTTTACCGTGTTTACGAGTTGGGCCCATATGAACGCCCCCCTCATGTCGTATTCACGTGGAAACACGTCACAAGACGTGAACTCAGAGCTTTCAGAAACTAAGCACTTCATTTCTACTGGAAATATGTATGTTTTTTGTTGTTGTTTTGCTTTTTTGGGCATTTTTAAGGTCTTAATAGGGTTTTAAGAGTATTTTCTAATCAGTCTCATCATGTCGCAAGTTTTACATTCAGAAATGCAACTCTGCGACCGTTAAACCTCACTTTAATGTTTGCATGAAAGAAATGAAAATATAGATTAAGACAATAGTTACTTTTATTTATTTATACTACCCCTGACATGTTTTGTGTTTTATGTTACTTTTTTAATTAAATTTTCTATGTTTATTTTTATTCATCCCTTCCTGTATATGTATTGTTTACCCATGTATCGGGTTAATTGTTCTTTGTGTTGTTTACAAATTTAAAATAAACCCTGTTTTAAAAAAGGTAAAAAAAAGAAACTTTCCACTTACATATCGGTACCACCACAAGAGGGGGGTGTTCATACGGACTCTTCTCATGAACGCGCTAAGCATGACCCCATTTGAAGGCACCAAAAATACAATCAAACCTTGAATAAGACATTTTTAAGTGACCTCAGATTGCAAGTTTGTGCTTGACATGAAGTCGTTTTTCTAACTGCAAGATTTACAGTAACTTTGAAGTTTAAATTATAGCTTCCACCTAAGCGTTTCTGCCACATGTATATCATATAAAAAAAAACATCTTTACAGTAGTGTTTTTATTAATTTGTAGAAAATAGTACAAATGCATAGACATACAGTATATAATGAAATGAAAACAAAAACAGATACATGTAACGAAACAGTTTCTTCTTCCACAACAGATGTAAACAAGGTAGTTTAAATATGACAACAATACACTCATAATAACTTCTGCTTCCTCCATCACAGAGCACTACTCTTAATCACCCAAAAAAATGAAAAAGAGATGCATAATATTTGATAAAACGGGATACACAGACATTTCAAGGAGACAAAACAATAGTTCACAGTGTTAGAGGGACAGAAAGGGTAACCTACAGTTAGTGAGTGTAAAATCGTGGACCAACTGGAAAGATCTGACAGGAAAATAATGAGAAACACTCTCCACTCCCTCAACCATCAAGGTGCCCTTTAGCAAGGCACTTAACCCAAAACGTTTGTGGTTGTATTATGAATATTGAATGTTTAAATGTTCTGGAGGGCACTGCTGAAAACAGACGATGTAAACATTGTGTTGAATAAATACAGGGTAGATGAAGGACTGAGGTAAGGTTGGAGAGCTGTGATATAACTTGAGTCTGAACACCTTCCCTGAGTTTGAAATTAATCATCTGTGAATTCCCAAAACATTCGCAAAAGAATATGAATCACAATTAGTTTGATTTGATCTATGAGGAAAACTTGCAGCAAGAATAACTGAATCCACAAACAAACTTTGGGAAGATGTTCTCTGTTTCTGCAGGATGTATACACTATATGGCCAATATCATGTGGACACCCCTGTCCGTATCATTTTGATCTTGGGTTGTTTTTCATGCTCAGGGTTACAGCTACAGCAAAAGATATGTATTCTAAACAATGATGTGCTTCCAGCAGTTTGGGGAAGGCATTTTTCAATTTCAACATGACAATGCCCATGTGTACAAATTCACAGTTTGGAGTGGAGAACTTGACTGACGACTGAAGTTCAAAATCCTGTAGCAAGAGGAGGAGTAGGAGGCTGTTATAGCAGCATTTTAAAGGGATAGTTTGGGTGTTTTAAGTCGGGTTGCATCCCCAGAGGAGTAGAGGCTGTTATAGCAGCATTTTAAAGGGATAGTTTGGGTGTTTTAAGTCGGGTTGCATGAGGTACTTATCCATAGTATGTGTATTACCTACAGTAGATGACGGTCGGTGCACCCCCAGCTTGGAGACACAAACAGGAGCAAAGCAATACAGTGATGTGGACAGGGGCAGTAGAAAAATGTATTTTAGCCCCCTAAAAGAGAGGCTGCACTTAAAAAATCAGTATCTGTTTAAGTGTATGATATATTTAGGATATTTTCACAGCTTTTTGTTGCTGTCAGACAGCCCTTTGCTTCTTCTCTATGCTCTCTCCAATGCCAACAGGCTCACATGACAAAAACAGTATAAATAGGTTTCACTTTCAATTCAGTTAATAAAATAAAATATTCTAACTACAGCGTGCACTTAAATAGATATACATTTTTTTAGGTTAACCTTTCTTTTAGCCATTTTAATGCTCTCTTCAAAGTCACCAGACTCCTTGGCAAAAACAGTAATTTTACCTCTCAGAGCACAGCAGCCGCTGGTCTACAACTGCCTCGATCGGTTATTTGTTTGTGTTATTGTGTGACTTTGGTGAATTTGAACTAACCATTTAAAACACCAGAGTCACACAATAACACAAACTGACCAATCGAGGCAGCGGTGGACCAGCAATTCCTGTGTTTGGTGAGGTAAATTGACTGTTTTTGTCAATGTAGTCTGTTGGCTTGAAAGAGAGCATAGATGGTTATAACAGCTTCAGTTCCCTGTTGGAGAGGGCTGTCTGACGGCAAGATAAAGCAGTGAAAATATTCTAAATATAGCTTACACTTATGTTACACTGATACACTGATGTTGATTTTTTTTTTTATGTGGCTAAAATATGTTTTGCTGCTGCCCCTGTCCTCAGCAGTACATCGCTTTGCTCCAGTGCCAGTACTCCTGTCTCTTTCTGGATGATGGGGGCTTCATCTACTGATGGTAATACACTGACTAAGTACCTCATACAACTCCACTTCAAAACACGCAAACTATCCCTTTAATGTTGATGGTTTTGGAATGAGATGCAGGTGAAATGTTCGCGTGTTAACATACTTCTGGCCATATAATGTAGACATTTTGTTTTGGGTACATGTGGCATCACATGCATGCATGCAGCATGTTGACTGGTAGTTGAGTTCAAACCTGATCAGTTACAGTCTGATGGAGATGGAGAGAAATTAACCCAGAAGGCCTCATAATAGCTCAGAAATGAACAAACTGGCTAACTGCTAATTTGCTTCCAGGCTACAGCTAATGCTAACCTCTGGAGCTGACTTTTAAACCAGAACGCTGTTAGAACGGTTTGTTTGTGTCTGGGGTTGAGTTGAAGAGTCTACCGATAACAGTAGACTCCGAATTTCAGGTATGGAGGGGGGAACCCAAAACTACGCACCCCAGGTTCTGGCGGACCACAGTTAGCGCGGGCCTTTGTGATAGGATAACGGACACTCCCATCAGCTAACCATCCGGCGTCACAGCGGTCCAATCCCATCAGCATCCAGGCAGCGTACATCTGGCCCACTTTAGCAATTTGACTTCCATCACTGGCACAAGCCTGCTCCGCCTCTGTGAAGTTGAGCTTGGTCTGGTGCTTCAGGAAGTACACGGTCCCTATCGCAGGAGAGGATCATAAGTGAAGAGACTGATTGATGTAATATATTTATTATTTATTACACTCACTCATACTGACCCTTGACAGAGGCGGAGAAGCAGAAAGCGTCATAGCGGTAGAGGAGGCGATGGCGCTGTCCATAGCTGCGCAGACCGGGAGCTAAGTCCACGCCCCCGCAGCCGTCACGTGGTACTGTGATTGGATACTGCACTGTGCCATCAGCCAACCAGCCAGCGTTACACCAGTCCAGCCCCTCCTCCCATGCAGTGAAGAGCTGCTCAAACGTAGCCAGAGTGGCCTCCTGATCCTGGCACGCTTGTTGGGCCCCAAAGAAGTTAAAATGGTAGCGACCCTTCTGGGAGTAGTAGGGGAACACCACGCCTACATAGGGAGGACAGTCTGGTCTTATGGTCATACATAGCAATATACAGACATGGTGGTTAGAGAGACTCCCCCATTAACAAACTTACAATCTGTTTTAATTGTCACATACAGGTACTTACATGAAATGTGACCTCTGCATTTATAACCCATCCCTAGGAGCAGTGAGCTGCTGTGAAGCGCCCGGGCTCAGTGTCTCGCTCAAGGACATTTTGATAATCTGCCAAGCATGTGATTAAAGGACGACCGATTTTATCCCCTGAGCCACATCCACCCACAAATGGTCTCATCCAAGCTGAGACACATTTGATGTTACGTCTTGCATCTGAATGCATCTGTAATGAGCACTACTAAAGCAGAACTGATATGTTTAGGGCTTTATGTTTTTTGGGGAGACTTCAGGGAAAGTTCAAAGCTCTGATAAAAAGTGGTGTAACTGGAGAATGCAATTTCTATTCCTAAACTGGATTTTGTATTATGTATCTGTTGTTCCTTATCTGTTTGTAAATTGCACTATTTTTAGTTGCCCATGTCTGTTTTTGAAATATGTTCCTCAAAAAAAGAGAGTTTAGTCTCAAGGGACTTCCTTGTTAAATGAAGGTTCAATAAACAAATAAATTTAAGGCGGGCCCTGCATTATTAATTTGTAGAAGGGTCCTATGTAAAAATTGAAATGGTGCATATTCCTAAATAAATTTATTTTTAACCATTTTACAAGTGGTCAGTAGTGGCCCACCATGAAAATATCATTATAATTGGATGTCGAATTACAAGATGGCTCCCATTCATCTGAATGAAAACTGCTCTCTGAAGGGTTTTGAAGCCTTCTGGTACATGTGCATGAGCATTAGTGTATCTCTGTCTCAAGCACCACACCACACACCGAAAGAAGTAGATCGCTGGTACAAGCGGCCGAAATGTTTTTTTTTTCAGGAGGGTGGCTGGTGTCTCCCTTAGAGATAGGGTGAGAAGCTCAGCCATCCTTGAGGGACTTTTGAGGTCCCCTGCTGGAGGTGTTGCCCACGACCCCAGATAAGCCGTTGGCGATGAGTTATGAGATGAAGAGTGTTAATCTACTTCAAGTGCTTTATGCTGAGTATACTCCAGGAGAAAGCTGTTTCATCAGGTCCCATAGCGAACGAGTCAATAACTGCCACACTGTGTGTAAACATCAAAGTACAAGACACAAGTAAAAAGCAACATGTTGCTGCGCCATCACAAGACTTTTTAGTTGACGTCTCTCATCCTCAGAGGGATTTGAAATGACACGCAGTAATTTCAGATATCACGACACGGAAAGTGTGTTTCTTCACATTTCACCCTCATCCATACACTTCACCCTTGACACACACACAGTCGTGTTTCCACTACTTTTGAGGACATTACATTGACTTATATTCATGTCCTGGAGACTTACCTTAATTTTAACTGTAACAGTTAGTTGCCTAACCCTAACCCTTACCTTACCTTAACCTTACCCTAACCCTAAACCAAGTCCTCAACCTAAAATATAATGTTTTAAGTTATGGGGATGTGCATTTTGTCCCCACAGTGTGGCTGCGTAAAGAGATTCATGTCCCCACAACATATGGTAATAACGCCAACACACACTCCTCACCCCTCATCTCCAGGTCGACCGTCACACTCTCATCCTCCAGGCCATCGATCACCTCACATCGGTACCTGCCGGTATCGTTGAGCTGCAGCTCATTGATCACCAGGGACATGTCCCCCGGTGCAGAGCGACGCAGCCGCACGCGTCCCCGGAAGCTGCCGTAGCTGCGGTGACGGTTGCCCATGGCAACCATAACTTCGGTCTCCCTGGCGAGGGCTTCGGGAGAAACAGGTGTGCTGATGGTTCTGGCGGGCAGCCAGGACCATTTGACCCGGGTCCTGCGTGGCGTGGTGGGTTCAGGCTCATAGTGGTAGTGACAGGGGAGGGTGACGCTACTCCCCCTGGTGGCCGACACTGACAGCTGTGGGGATTCCACGAGGAGGCGAACCCCGTTGAAATAGACTAGAAAAAGACACCAGAAATGCAACATGTTAAGCAGCAGAATCCTAACTTGTTTTCTGTATTTGGCATTGATAGGATTAATAAAGTTAAATCTCTCTGGTCTGTGCCTTTAATTCGTGTTGCATGGAAAGAAAGTACCGAACTGGCCAGGAAATAGAGAACTTGCATGGGATGTGGTTGTTGCATTGGGTCATAAATCTTCCATCCCACAATGAACCTTTTTAACAGCACATATTTTAAAATTCAAATAGCAACGATGTTCAGCACTCAGTGGATCGGTTCACAGGCGAGTGTGAAGCAGCTGGGATGAGGACCAGCACCTCTAAATCTTACGTCATGGTTCTCAGCAGGAAACCTATGGATTGTCTACTGAGACTTGAGGGAATGAAACTTTAGCCCAAGTGAAGAAGTTCGAGTACCTCGGGGTCTTGTTCACAAGTGAGGGGACAATGGAACGTGAGATTGGCTGGAGAATCGGGGGCGGTATTACATTTGCTTTACCGCACCATTAGCCAGAAGGCAAAGCTCTCAATCTCCCAGTCAATCTTTGTTCCAGCTCTCATCTGTGGTCAGGAGGCCTGGGTCATGACCGAAAGAACTAGCCTGCAAGTACAAACGGCCGAAATGGGTTTTCTCAGGAGGGTGGCTGGCGTCTCCCTTAGAGATAGGGTGAGAAGCTCAGCCATCCTTGAGGGACTCTGAGTAGAGCCGCTGCTCCTTTGCGTTAAAAGGAGCCAGTTGAGGTGGTTCAGGCATCTGGTAAGGATGCCCCCTGAACGCCTCCCTAGGGAGGTGCTGCAGGCACAACCAGCTGGGAGGAGGCCCTGGGGAAGATCCAGGACTAGGTGGAGAGATTATATCTCCACACTGGCCTGGCAACGCCTCGGGATCCCCCAGTCAGAGCTGGTTAATGTGGCCTGGGAAAGGGAAGTTTGGGGTCCCCTGCTGGAGCTGTTGTCCCCCCGACCCGACCCCGGATAAGAGGTTGATGATGAATGATGAGTGAATAGCAGGGGAAGCATAGCTGTAACTAATAACATTAATGATGGATCTGTTCCTTTTAGGTGTCCCAGTACACTAAGCCAGTGATGCAGGACCCTGAAACTGATGTATATACAGTATGAATGTATATAGATACTAATGCAGCCTGTTTGGATGGATGACTATAAGTAACACTTTTACAGTTATGATATGTTAAAATGTTATTTGAAAAATAACGAGCCTGTATGTGCAATGTTATGTCCCTGCAATAGAGGAGGCTGCAGCTTCAATACTGCATTTCTAGGAATAGAGAAACAAATAGCCTACGTGAAATGACCATGACCTCGTGAAACAGCAATGGCTGCACGTAATTTAACACATAACATGCCGCCACCATGAAACCAATTCAGGTTTAGGCAACAAAACTACTTTGTTAGGTTTACTAAAGAAAAGATCTTGGTTTGAGTTAAAGTAAGTGGAACACTGGGGCGCCCCATGGACCAAGGCTGAGTCCTTACCACGTCGGCCCCAGGTTTAAATCTTTGCTGCATGTCGTCCCCTTTGTCTCCTGTTGCTGTAAATAAAATGGAAACATTCTCCAAAAAAATAATGTAAAAAAAAAAAAAAATCTCAGTAATAATAATATTTTTAAAAGTTATTATTAATTAAGTTATTATTTAAAACATGTATTATGAACAAATATTTATAATTTATTTACAATATCATTTTACAAAAATTAAGTTACATCTATGTAACTTAATCTTAACCTTGCAAACTGCAAAGTGCCTCCCTGTTTGTACAGCGGAGGTCGACAGAAGCCAAAGGTCTCAACTACTCCTGAGAGATATGCAACCAGAAAACCTGAATAGAAATAACAAGTTATTGATGTTTGACTGGCTGGTAACACATAGCCTATTGTGGGGGTAAACAGGCAGTCAACACAGTTTTATTATTATTATTATTTAAACTTAATTAGATTGTAAGATAATGACTTTTAAGCAAGTATTTACACTGAAAACAGAAAGCTTTGTGAAAAACTAGGGTGCTAGACATGCGATCTAGGACTGTGGTCCTGAAACTGCAGCGTCTTCTATCGCAGGAACACTCTGTATTTGTCCAGTTTACGTGCAAAATGGTTCCAAATGTCCATTTTTTTCCTATTATTTCCTATACAGTACATTATTTTACTCATGCAACATACTGGAGCTAAGCAGTGGAACAAGAAAACAATTGGTAAACACAACACAGACTGTTTGGATAGGCCTACACTAATTGTATGTTTAGGGCAACATAAACATGAATATATTCACCTCATTCTTTCACGTCAAGAGATGTAGAATACAGTTCAACATCCTACAAACACTCACGCAGATCCACTGCAGCACAAACCACATTAATCACTACCAGTGTTTGTTTTTTTAACCCGGCTGATTGTCTGGACTCTGTGAATCATTGTCGTCTTCATCCAGCTGTTTTAACAAACACAGATGAAACATGAAGTTGTGTCTGTCACACAGTGCTGGAAGAAGTACTCAGACCTTTTACTTCAATAAAAGTACCAGTACTACAGTGTCAGTCCTGCATTGGAAATCTTACGTCTCAAGTATTAGCATCAAAATATATTTAAGTACAAGTAAAAGTACTTGTTATGCAGAATGGCCCATTTTAGAAAAAAAAAAAGATTATATTTAGTGATGCATTCATGTGTAAGCATCATTTATGTTGCAGCTGGTAAAGAAGCTAATTTCAACTACTTTATTTACTTCTGGTAGCTTAATCTATAATAGCACATCATAATTTATGTTGTTGATTATATTTTGTACAACTATTATCAATCAGAATCTGCAAAGTTACGGAGGACAAAACCTGCAAAAATAAAAAAAATAAAAATTAATTAATAAATAAAAAAAGAAATGCAAAAATAATACATTCATAAAAAATGAAATAAAAATAAAACCATAAAAATAAATACAAAAATAAATACAAGTGAGAAAGTGAGAGTAAAACAGAAGAATAAATAAAAAAAAATAAAATACAAATATCCACTTATGCTATATTAAATTAAGAAATTGACAACATGTATTTGTAATATTATTTTTGCTTCTTTAGAGAGATAGATAGATAGATCGGATTGGGTGATTTATTTATTCTTTTTGGTTTTATTTTGGCAGGTTCTGTCCTCCCTCTAAATTGTTTTTTATGATTGTTTTAATTAGGTCTTAATGTTCTTTTGCACTGTGCTGCAATGTTCTTGATTGTTTGTGTAAAGCACTTTGAATTGCCCTGTTGCTGAAATGTGCTCTACAAATAAATCCGCCTCGCCTCTGTAGAACAGTAGGAGCTTGTAGCATAAACTGGAAATATCCAAGTAAAGTACAAGTACCTGTGAGTAAATGTACTTGGTTACATACCGTCACTGCTCACACGCAGTAAACATAAACTAACTTGTAAGGCAAACAGAGCACCTACTCTCTCCGTTTCCGTTTCCGTTGCTGATGTCCTGGTAGTGGAAGCCGTTGCTGTAGCCGGGGAAGCCGTTGCTGTAGCCGGGGATCCGGCCCTGTCCGCCGGGCAGCAGCAGACACAGGCAGGCGGCCAGTAGGGGGCGCTGCAGACCGAGCATGGCGCTGTCCTCTGCTGAACCGGGATCTGACTCGATACTCAGCTACTCGGTCTACTCAGCTGGAGGAGGACGATGTGAAATCGCAGACTGGTAAATTAAACGATTAAATTAAAGCTCACACCAATCGGAAACAGAAAAACTCAATTAAATTAGCCTCTTCCCAAAATAACAACGATAACTCCTAATGGCTCACGTGAGGAAGTGATGACCATCCAATTTCAGAGTTATATTTTATTTTTTATTTTTTATCCTCAACCATGTAAGAAAAAAACATTTTAAGGAATTTGTTGCTATTTTTTTGTCTTTTTAGTTCCACACATCATTTCATGTTATGTACAAATAATTTTTTCACGGCCAAAATATATGAAAATCTCTGTTTATTTAGGCATTATATTCCAGTCTAATGTAGCCTCTTCATTTAACGGGGCTTATGAAGTAAATGAGCCGCATTTCAAGTAACCTTCCCTCTACAACTCAACCCCGCAGCCATCTTAAAAACATGAAATAAGCGCTAATCCTCCGTGTGAGCGTCTCTTTGGAGGAAACAGAGTGTAAAGTGGTTAAAAAGTGACTCACGGGTGGAGCAGCGGTCCTGCAGCGTGTCCTCAGCTCGTCTCCTCCTCATCCTCTGCTGCCTCTCTGCGCACCGGACCGGCGCGAGAGAGGAGCGCGCGCCTGACGTCACGGGACGAGGCATCCCGTTTGAAGTGAACAGTGACCTCATCATCCACACAGCAGGTATAGATTAGCGATAAATACCAGTAATAATGTCAATATAGGCAGAGATGGAATGTAACTAAGTACATTTACTCATGTACTGTACTTAAGTACAACTTTGAGGTACTTGTACTTTTCTTTATGCCAGTTTCTGATGTTTTGTTAGAGATGAAAAACTATTTTGAATGTTTCAGTAATAATAATAATAATAATAATAATAATAATCATAATAATAAAGAGGAAAAAGCAGCAAATCGTTTTCTTCTTAATTACTGGACTCTTGCTTGCTCTGGGCTAACTGTGATGGCAGTTATCACTATTAAAATCAATCAGCTGATTACTGGAGAAAATAATCACATAAAAAAATAATAATTAGTAGCAGCCTGATGCAAAACATCTTAAAATTAGCTAACTACAAATCATATAATCTAATGACGTAATATGCCACCGATCAGCCATAACATTACGATCACCTGCCTTATACTAAGTAGGTCCAGCACATTCTCAGCTGGACTGAGATCTGAAGTGTTTGGAGGCCAAGTCAACACCTCGAAGTCTTTGCTGTGTTCCTCAAATCATTCTTGAACCATTTTTGCAGTGTGCACACTGCCTCTGCCATCTTGCCTTCTTCCCATAGTGCATCCTGGTGCCATGTCTTACCCAGGTAAGCGACGCACACCCACCCGGACATCCACATGACGCAAAAGAAAACGTGATTCATCAGACCAGGCCACCTTCTTCCATTGTTTCGTGGTCCAGTTCTGATGCTCACCTGCCCATTGTGGGTGATACGAGTCAGTATGGGCACCCTGACTCCCCCAAACTGTGATGAACTGTGTGTGCTGACACATTTCTATCAGAACCAGCATTCATTTTTTCAGCAGTTTGAGCTCCAGTAGCTCTTCTATTGGATGGGACAACGTGGGCCAGCCTTCACTCCCCACATGCATCAATGAGCCTCGGCCACCCGTGACCCTGTTGCCAGTTTTCCTTCCCTAGACCACTTTTGGTAGGTCCTGACCACTGCAGATCGAGAACATCCCAAAAGAGCTGCAGTTTCTGAGATGCTCTGACCCAGTTGTCGAAGTCACCAACACATCAACTTCAAGGACAAAACGTTATCAGCTGTAACCGCCGTATGACAGCAGTGCAGAGCGGCGACCAGCTGTGAGCTAATCTAATACAAATATCTGTACAGACACTAAAACCACGTCACCACATCTTGCACACAGATGCAACCTGGATTCTATTGCCATCATGGTTTAAAATGTATGGGGGTCAGGTCAAGTCAGTTGACCCCTTTCTTGACCTTGTCTCCTCCCACTAAAAATGTGGTCAAGCCCAACTGTTGTTCGCTTTCTTGTCCTTTTTTTCAACCAATTCTGGGTGTGGCAATAACAAGACGGAAACAGCCACATTTTATTTATCTAAAGTATAAATGTAAAGAAGCAAACAATAATACCTGCTAAGTTGACCAGGTTTAACAGCAAAGGAAAATGCCCATCAACTGTTAACAACGCAGGTGTATTTTACTGCCTTTTCTCTGGATGATGCCACCCAGAATGGCCCGACTCTGACCCTGGACTTGTAAAATATAAATGAAGGATATCAAGTGTTTTTCCACTGCATAGAAACTTAATCTAAATCATTAAAATGTCACGCACGTGATGGAGAAACAGAAAAATACAATTAACTGAGATTCATGGAAGGTTATTTGCAAGGGTAAAACTTGTCTTTTTAAACAGCTATAGTGTCAAAGGCTGCCAACGCCTGTGCTCCTGGTATGTTGAGGCTGACATAGGCAGTATGGTATTTTATGCCCCTGGACTGTTTGGCCACAGCCTCAAGTAACACAGCAAATATTGCCACATGAACTCATATTTCAGTCATTAGTTGAAATAATAGCAGCCGTGGTGGAAACGTGCAATTCCAGTCGTCCGCTGGGGCCTGAGAGAATGTGCTGCTGGTGCTGAAGGCTGGTTATCACGGTGCAGATGGAGTCTGCCCTCCTGACACGAGCACACAGTGAATCCTGAGGCTCAACCACATATTGTTGTCAGTGTCCCCCAATCTGAAAGTCTTGAGCCTCTCAGAGTCCTACACGCAACGCTTTCCTCTGCGGTCAGCCCTTTGGCAGCCACTGGTGTTTGTTCTTGTGACTTGACTGACACTCAGTCGACGTAACAAAAACCCAAGACCACCATTATTCCTGCACATCACTGCTGTGGTCACTAATCAAGGATACAATTTGTTTATTTACCACATTCCTGTATTTCTGCCAACATATTCTCCCTTTATGAAACACGACGATGCATTAAACACAAAAGTACACAATTCTCTGACTGCTACGCTCAAAAGACACTTCGGTTTGAGTTTACGCTACCTTGCAAACAGTCTAGGCCTTAAAGGTGCTGAACAAGCCGCCAGGAAGAGTGCTGGGCTTTGAAGCTAATTTTATATAGTGGGCCAAACGGTGGTACTACAACTTTTGTGTATGTCATCTGATGCCATTGGATCCAAAAAGAGTTTTCCCATAGACTTACAATGGGAAACAGAAGTCTAAAAATCAGCAGAACAGTAAGTCAACATGGAGCCGGAGTCAAGGTGGACCCAGGGCTGGGAGGCGGGATTGAAGGAAATTATATTGCGTCTAATGGATGCGGAAAATCACTGGATGATTCGGGTAATTTTATACTTTTTTGCTTCATTTGCCACCGAGCAACTTTCATATGAATGTGACCCCCGCTCTGATGCTCTGATGCTGTATCCAGTTCTTTTTATATATCCATGGTGCTAGATATGCAATCGGGAGCATTTCTATTGCGTCCACATGGCTGGCAGCATGGAGATGGCTGAGTCGGTGGCTGGTAGTGGCTAGAAGGGAACCAGCAAACTGGGGAAACTTGCAAGACTTAAGATTAGTCATTGGTCTTGAATAATTATGGCTAGGCATTGACTTCGAATGTTTAAGTTTAGGCTCTAATCTTGAATCGTTAAAGTTCAACAATGACCTTGAATAGTTAAGGTTAGGATAGGTCATCAGGCAGCGAGTCTCACAAGAGGTTTTGTTGTTTGTAGACTCACATCTAGAAACAATCCCGGTGGCTCGCAGCTAATGGTGCTAACAGTCAAACAACAGCAACAGTGCCATAAGAGCTCTGGGGGGACCAGAGGGTGAGTGCTATGCCGGCGCTATCCGTCAGGACAATGTTATCAGCTGTAACCATCGCATGTGAGCTAGCCAATGGGGCACGCTCACATGCTTCAACATGCACTAAAAGGCACGTGTGGCCGGCTATGTCAACAAAGCAGAGAGCAGCTCTGATTACAACACACACAGAGGGAGAGAGACTTCATCCTCTGCTCAGGTAGACATTACTCCTCTATATCTTTATGTAGACAATAGCTGTTTCCAGCTATAATAAACGTCCCATATTGGGCCCATTTTCAGATTCATACTTGGATACATACTTTATGTTTCTACTAGAATATATTTACACGCTGTAATGTTCAAAAAACAGCAACAACTTTATTTTCTTCATACTGTCTGCCTGAATATACCCGTATTTACGTTTTGTTTGAAATGCTGTTTTAGTGCATTTCAGTGGAACTGCAATGAAATAGCAACAGCATTACATTGCTACTTCCTGTCAGCTGATGTCATTCACATATATTAAACTGGGACATATTTTGAATGTTTACATTTAAAAGTGCGAAATGGTCTAAATATTGTACATCTGTGACCATAAAATTATGGAAATCCTTATGGGTTTTCTCAAATGCAGAGTTTCTCAATACAGGCTGTGTGTAGTTCTCTGTGGATTGAGCACGTTGGTACTTTTACTGTATTTATATAGGGGGTAAACCTGCTTTATAAAAGATATGAACTAACTAACTAACTTAACTGCTCTAGATATCGTATAGAGAACCTTTAATGTTTCAGTAACAGCTAAGAAACAGTAATCACCTACTGGCCCAGAATCCCAGATCCAGTTCACCACCAACCATCTCATCAGTTGTGGTTTGCCTTGAGCAGTATCCCTGTTGTGCTCCTCCTCCTCCTCCTCCTCCTCCTCCTCCTCCTCCTCCTCAATTCAGTCTTACTTTATTTTCTTTCTATCCACAAACCAGCAACTACTGTCTGTCTGCATCTCCTCTTCCTCCTCCTCCTACAACCAACAGCAACTTTTACTGTGTTCTTCTCAACGAACGTAAACACGGTGTGCAAATTCAGATGATCGTGACGACTCGTGTTACATTCACATAATCAGACACAGTCATGCAATGTTCACATTTGTCACACAGAGAGGTTATATGTACTAAATGAAACCATATCTGGTTAAGGTTTGGTTCAAGGTTTTTGAATATTTGCTTCTTCACTCATCATCACTGACGCAGAATATCCTGAATTACAGCTTTGTTTGGTTAAACCGCTCACGCTCACTCCTTCTTCCCCCTCTCCACTTCCCTGCACTCTTTTATTACAATCTGTTTTACCAATATTACATGACCAAATATGTGCTTGGAAAGAAAATAGCTATGGGTTCATCATAAAAGAGCTCACTTCCTTGCCTGGGATTTCCTTTTTTAGCCACAATGCGTCTCTGTAGGGCCGGCAGTGATGCCCGGTCGGCCCACCTCTTTGGTCTAGACTGAAATATTTTAACAATCATGGATCACCAAGAAACTGTGTTCAGTAATTTATGATTCCAAGAGGATCAATCCTACTGTCTTTGATAGTTGTCTGACTTGTGAAATATGTTGTTTTTAATGAAATGACTCCATAACTGTTGCATGTATTGCCATGGTGCAGGATGACAGGATGAATCTTTCTATCCCAGCTTGCTCTCATTCCCAGGGTTTCAAATGAGTCCCTTTAGTGTCTGTAAGAGACGCTCCAGGCTTTCAGGTAACTACAAGGCATCCACCTCATTATTAGACAGAGAAAGTGGCAGGGGAGTGTGATGACGTAGTTAAAACACATAGTGGGTGTTCATCATTCATTACTATCAATCACTTGAGCTATTTATGTGGGCAATTTTGGACTTTTTGGAAATGTTTTTTTTTCTTCCTGATGTGCAAAAAAACTAAAGCCTGACCCAAAAACCACGATGAACCACAACAGCACAGTTAATATTATACCTGCTAAACATCAGCCTGTTAGCACAGATTAATGGTTTCTCTGAGCAACCCGTCTTCAGTGCCTGCAAACACACATATTGACAGCATGTTAGCATGCTGATATTAGCATTTAGCTCTAGTCAAAGTTAGGAGGTTATTTTCTCAATGATGTCTTAAAGTGTTTTGAAAATCTATTTAAAAACTGCTCACAAGACAAAATGCAACCATGCAGACGACAAGGAAATAAGTCTTGATTTATGCAGTTCAGTGAGGCAGTAATGTTGCTTTATTCCCAAATAAAATTAACCAGAAAATGTTCAGATGCAGCAAGATAAGTCATCAACAGCTCCTAAAACCCAGAGACATCCTCTCCTCAGTGTGTTATAGTCTGCAGCCCCCGCTCAGCCAGTGTGACAGCCGTTTCCCCTCCCTGAGTGTCTCTAAAGCCATTATCTCCCAGTGTGTTTGAAGAGACCAGACTGCTGCTCTTCCCAAAGCCCCAGATGAAAGGTTTTGGCCTGGGGCCCCAAATACCAGCAGCCCCTCTGAACTGCTGCCGGTCTGTGGCGTCGAAAAGGGTGTAATTTCTGCAAAGCAGCAACACTGAGGTCCAGAGAGGCCAGTGGAGCTCTGGACCTGGAAACCAGAGAGACCACATGAAAGAGGAGGAGATGACTGTGTGTGTTTATGTTATTGTGCTTTGAGTCAAGCAGGTGATCGCGTCAGTGTGTGAAGTCGCACGCTGTCATTAGCGAGACTCAGTTTAGTCACAAAAGGAGTGTGTGAGGGAGAGTGTGTGAGAGACTGAGCTGATTAGAGAGGAAAACTTCAATAAAAGACCAACAGGGGAGTGAACTGCAGGGCTCAGGGTGACACATCCCAGCTTGATTAAAAGATAGAGGATAAAATGAGCTGTAATGACAAATAAACACTACAATTTCACATCTTTTTGTTACTCACTGATGTAAGTTTAGCACACAATAAACCTGCAAAATGTCAAAAAGGGGTGTAGTTATAATAAAAGCCCCTCATCACCTGTCAAATCAACAGTTTCCAACATTTATTTTGGCAGAAATAACATAGGATTTCCCTTCTTTTTGATGACGTCCCTGGAGATGTTGTACATACCTGATCTAAAATAGCAGTTGTTTTCCAGGAGTGGATCCTTCCTGTTGGAACCCGCTGCAGTGCCTCCGGTTTCCTGCCTCCCTTGGCCCGGCGCCTCGGTGCATCTCTGGCCAGCCAGCTATCATACCAGGAAACCCAACAGAGAGAGAAGACCAACACCGAGCTGATGGACGTGCAGTCAGACGGATTAAATTCTCCTTTTTTCCAAGACAACCTGGGAGATATTATGTAATATACATTGAAAATATGAGTCAGTATTCACTTTAGCAGGTTTGTTTTAATGACCCTGGGTAATGAAGATGCTTCTGGTGATGCTTTACAAGAAGTGCAACTGTTCTATTAACTGAATAGTACATCATAGTCATTTCCCTTTCTTTACATATTTAAACATGTCGTTTTTTAAAATTGTTAAATTTGATATTCAGAGCATTAATATAGCAGTAAACAACTATTTGAAGATAAAGAGGAGTAATTACCTGAATGAAGTCACTCTCCCTCTGTGTGAGCTGTAATCTGAGCTTCTCCTTGTTTTGCTGACACAGCTGTCCTGCTCTGCTCTCCCACGGACGCTTACAGCTGATAACACCATAACCCCCCACACAATGTTAGCACTGTCACCACCGTTAGTTGAAAGCTGCTGCCATGTTGAGAGCCAGAAGCCAAAATGCTCCCAATCTTACATAGAGCACCTTTAATCTGTCTGATACGGGAACATAATGGTTTTTCATTGCATTAAAGTAGGATTGTCCCAAATATCATTTTTTGGGCTTCGAAGCTTTGATGAGAAATATTCAAAGGTATTCAAAGCTTTGTGGTGCAGCGCAGCAGGCAGTGACGTCTGTCTGTCTCCACCAGCCTCCATCAGCCTCCACCAGCTCAGTAGGCTGCTGATTACTGGCTATGCTAGCTATCACACAGATGCTACTTATATTCATATGTGTGATTGTTTGTGTGGTTTACATTGTTTACACTCTCACCTTGAGTACATGACTGCTGGAAGCTGAATCTTCTTCATTCATTCATTCATTCATATAGTTATAGTACAATTATACTACTATTATACAATTATACTATTACATTAAACTACTGTAATATACACTATAATATACACTACTGTATTCAGTACTCTTGAACTATTTGCACCACCATTGGCACACTGTCCCTTCATTGCTGGACTTAAGTTAGATTCTTATTTTTATTGTATTTTATTCTATTCATTTTATCTCGTTTTACTGTGTATTGGCGTTGGGATGTGTTGTTTAAACTACTGGATGCCTAACTTTCCTTCGGGATCAATAAAGTATCTATCCATCCATCCATCCATATTTTAGTGGCGTAGCCGCACTACTGTACACACATGCACAGCTCAGACAGCGATAGCCATCTGAGAATAACTAATAATAATTAATGTTGAATATGAATAATTAATAATGGGATTCTTTCTTATTTCATGGGCCACTTTGGGATTTAAACTTTATTTAAACTTTATTATTACAAACAAATACTATAATAATTTTTTTCCCCTCACAAAAAATATACTTAGAGACAATGATTTTATTTGCAATAGCTTTAAAAGTGACATCTTTCAAATAACAACTGAACTCCACTGATAAATGTCACCAAATGTGGTTGAAAGCCTCCGAAACAACAAATAAGTCTGACCTTGTGTTGATTTTTTTCCCTTTTGGCTGAAGCTGGTGTTTCCAGGGTCAAGCTCTCATTTCAGGATGTTTTTCTGCAACTAAATATGGCTACAAACTGGAAGCATCTAGAATTCACAAAAGCAATACTGGTGAAGTGCAGTTGGACGAGTATAAAGAAACAGAATACTACATCAGTAAGGATCTTTCTCCTCAAGCTGTGCAGAGAAAAGGACAACAGAGAGAAGAAGGAGACAGAGGAGGAAGCTGTCATAGGTTCTCAACACTTTAAATGTCAACAACTCTGTGAGAGGAAGAACAGCTGTTCTGTTGGGGGGGTCTGGTGGTCTCTAGATGAGATCATCATGACAGACAACAGTTGCCTTACATCACAATTAGCTGCAATTTACTAAGTGAGCACAAAAAGTGATGTAATCTGGTGGTACAAGAGGCTTTTCCCCCCAAAACACTGCACAAACCTGATGGTCCTCCATCATTTAACCTTCACAGTGTCACAGTTTGAATGTATTTTCTTACGACTGTGCGGTTCAAACCTCTACAGAGTGATTTCACTACTTTGGTGTGACCTTCACAGGCAGTAATGAGTCGGAGAAGGGACGTGCCCTCCTCGGCTGAAGACACCTTTGGTGGATTGTATAGTGGTATAAAGAGAGATTAGGCCCCTGGGGCGTTTAAATGCTAAACAGGCAAATCGTCCCTCAGTGCTTTTCGTCTTTTGATCCTCCACCGTTTTAAATGGAAAACAGCTCCAATTAATTCAGCAATATGATAGAAATATACATATTCTATCCAGTTAGGGATACACATAAAAGTACAGACTATATCTATTCAGGCCATTTAGAGTCGATTAAAAATGTCAGTTGTTTTAATTCTTTATTTATTCTTTTATTTAAAGATACAAAGGCCAAACATAAAGGAATCCTCTCAGAAACACAATACTGGAATTAAAAAAAGCTTGGAATCCAGTCTATGAGGTCAACAGTCAGTATAGCAAGAAATAACTCATATAATACCATAAAAACACATTTTTTCAAATCAATCATAGAAAACCTGAACAGCGGGGAAACAAGATATCTACAATACTTGTGGATAGTGAAAAAAATGAAGCTATGTCACCAATAAATTCAAAAATCGGTTTAACACTAGTCAATAGAACGCATGCAGACGTGGATAACGAGGGTGGCAGCTTATGGGATCGTCTGCAACAATAATAAATATTGTACAGTGTTTGACACCAACATCCATCCTCGACCTCTCAGTGGCACCGCTATCCCCTCATCCTCATGCATTTTTTAAGGATCTTGAATTAATATTCATTGTTATCAAAACTAACACGGTATAATATTGCACGAGCCCATAATTCATAATTCATGGGGTGGAAAAGGTTTAGAATACTGTGACGGGGGCGGCAGAAGCAGACGATACGGCAGGTCGTGTCACATGTCCAGTGGAACCGTAAAAATCAGTTTTGATTTGGTTTCTCTCTGACGGTCTTATCAGCGGGGCCTCAGCTTTCAACTGGAGGCATAATGTTGGACCCTAACTATACGGCCTCTGCAGCAAACATTAACATCTACTAATACGGACAGATCGCAGTACTACAGTACTGTGAATATATATACATATGTACTGTATATGCATGTCACATATCAACACTATGCAACCAACGCAAGGGATTCCCCCGACTCTCAAAGCTCAATATATTTAGTATCTTTTCTTCTCTTTTTCTTTTACATGTTTGTTCTTCAACGTTTCAACAATACTGTTTTTTTTTTTGTTTTGGATATTCTAAATGTCAAAACACAAACATCAAAGTGCCATAAAAAAGTGAAACACAACGAGCCGAGTGTCTATGCATGTGAATAAGTAACGTTTCAGTAGCATTTACTGTACATTAGGAGCAGATCTGCTTTGACCTGAGACGATTACATCCATCATAAATTTTAAATCTGCAGCCTCTAATCTCTCTGTTTATGATGCTAACCAATTAGTACTAAACACAATTCTTGGATTAACCTAGATTTAATAAAGTCTTTCTAGTTATTCCAAGAATCCTGTAAGCACATTAATAAACAGATTGATTTGAAGGGTCCAGATCTGAAGTGGTTCTGGTAATAACAATCTCACCACGTTTCTTTCTATAATCATTCCACTTCAAACAGCCTGTTAAATATGAAACTAATCAACTATAAACTGACTATAAATGTTGCATTTAAATAAAATTTGATACACGTGCTGCAGGAATTGACATATAATACTGAAAAAACTGTCATGTGTTAAAAAAATATTTTCTGAATGAATAACGTCTTCAGAAGGTGAGTTGTGAGTGTAAGATGTCACGTCAGCTCATGACAGCAGCATGTGTAAATCACAGTCAGCGGCTATTCTTATTTCCTCAAGAGCAATGAAGCATCTCCTCTCTTTTCACTCAACAATGATCTCAAACTCTTTTGGTCCTTGGTTTATAACATCCTGTCTGTCAATGAGGGCGTCTCCTCTGGCTTTGAGATCACGTCTGCTTGGCTGCTAAACTGACTGACTGTGATGGTTCATTGACATTAAAGGGATAGTGTGGGTGTTTTGAAGTGGTGTTGTATTAAGAACTTATCCATAGTCAGTGTATTACCTACAGTGGATGTGACTGCACAGGAGCAAAGCAGTGTACTGGTGTGGATGGGGGCAGCAGCAAAATTTATGGAAGTCAGCTAAAAAAAAAAAAAATCAAGCCCTTTCCGACGGGGAACTGAAGCTGCTGTAGCCATCTGTGCTCTCATCAAAGCCGCCAGACTCTGTTGAAAAAACTTGTAATTTTAGCTCACAGAAGACAGGAGTTCCTGGTCTACCACGAGCTTTATTGGTGAGTCTGTTTGCACTATTTTGTGACTTTGGTGAATCCAAAATAACTTAAGTCACTCAATAACACAAACAAACTAACCAATCGAGGCAGTGGTAGACCAGCGACCTCTGGCTTCTGCAAGGTAAAATTGCAGTTTATTTCAATGACGTTTAGTTACTTTGGTAAGAGCATAGATAACAGTTTCAGTTCCCTGTAGGAAACATAGACCGTATAGCTGTCACACAGCAAGGTAAACTGGTGAAAATATCCTAAATATAGCAAACACATAAACTAATATTGATGTTTTTCAGCCTTTCTTTTAGGTGCTAAAATATGCTCCAATCTAGAGCAGTACATTGCTCTGCTTCTATGCTAGTAAGCCTGGCTCTTTCTCCAAACTGGGGGTGTATTGAACGTCATCTATGGTAATACCATACTAAACACCTGAACATTACTAAACAGCGGAACTATCCCTTTAATGACTCAAAATGGCGCGAGATTAAATGTATGTGAATAATCTTTCATTCTGTGTCTGTGTTAGTTCACCATTTTTCTAAATAAACCCACAGAAACTAAAATCTGAGGGTACGATGGCACAAGATGGGTTGCTGACTTTACCCTGAAGCCTCCAGATGAGGCCGCGGCCTCAAAGAGAAAACAGAAATAGCTTGGTAACAGTTTGCATGCGTGTTTGTATACATGTTCAGTAAAGGAGGATATGTATAAATAGTGGGATGTTCGCTCTTCTGCTGTTGGCTGCAGAGTGAATACTAAGTTTACATCTTAGATGTTGACCCTCTGAAGCAGTTCAAACAAATGTACTGTAGGAAACATGAACTGAAGATTTTACTGTCCAAACCACTGCAGAGATATTTGGAGCGCTGAAGCACACACACATTTTTGTTCAACAGAAACAAAAATGTGGCAAATTTGCTTGAAAACTGGTTTTCAAAAACGATTTGCTAGTTTTTCCCACTACAGAGCAACAAGCATGTTTCCTACCAGATTTAAAGGCTTCTGCCAATATTTACATCATATATGTAGATTAAGTTTTTGGTAAAGAAAAATAATCAACTGTAAGTATCAATATTTCCTCTGAAGATAATTTATATTCTGAGTGTCTTGAAGGGAAGTGAAGTGTTTGGTTATAGGACGTGAGCAAGCTGTCAAGTGGAGCTTATGTACATCACCAGCCGTGGGTCTTGGAGGTTCAGTGTTCCATGTAGAACTGATCTGGGATCAGAGTCTAGGCAGCACCAACTGATACAGCAGCAGTCCTGTTACCCCTGACCTCAGACACAGGGATGAGGGAGTCACCACCTTTGATTTAGCCGGTAGGTGGGATAAAAATCTAACCCCAGCTCTGCTCAGTGACAAAGAAGACATTCAGTCGCTTCTTGAAATGATCACAGATTTGGTTCAGGTGGAAAAGAAGAGTGATCAACTCAGGAAACGACCAAAGGCCCTGGTAACAGTGGTTAAGGGTAACATCTTCCACCTCCAACCAGCCAGGGTTGGGGTGGTGATGGTGGTGGTGGTTTGCTACTCTGGTGTTTGCTGCCCCCTAGGGCTGAGAGCAAGGCAGTGCAGGTGTGGCTCAGGAGGGAGGGAGGGAAGAGGAGGAGGGAAGGAGGTAGAGAAAGGAGGAGGAGGAGGAGGAGGAGGAGGATGGTACCAGGACGGCGCTACTCGTCACAGCCCAGGAGCTCCATACGCAGGGTGATGCGCTCGTGCCACTCCCACGGCAGGATGCGGACGTACCGGCCGTAGAACGCCGGCTCGAAGATGTTCTTTTTGTGAACGTTGTTGTCGCTGTTGCCTTGGAAGATCTGGACAGAAAATGACAGCCAGTCAAAACAACACAGAACATAGCTGCTGTTAGCCAAAACAATCCAGATTACAACATCAAAAGTTTTTTTATGCTGCCAGTGACAAATATTGGTGTCTTTTTGAGTTATAAGTCTGTGAATGTTCTCATTCATCCAGGTCATGTTCATTCTGACAACAATTGAATCGAAGGCAACTGGACTTAGATTTGTCTCTGAAGACGTTTCGCCCCTTATCCAAGTAGCTTCATCAGTTTGAACGCTGAAAGTGTCAGCCCACTATTCTCCTAAGACAATAGTTCATTAGTGGAGTTTCACCTGTGTGCGTGTGAGTCCCACTAGTGAACGACAGTCATTGAGGATTCAATGGGGCAGCCTGAAACTAACCTCAAGTGTCCCTAACGAACACAACGACTGTCGTTCACTGGTAACCACACATCATGCCTAACGACTGTCGGCCACCTGTAGCCCCATTGAAGCCCCACTTATTAAGGTAATATATATTCTCAATTTAAAATTTACATTCTGTTTTATTTCTTATGTTGTAGGTTTTTTCCCCACAAAGGTATCAATTTTTCTGTTTTGTTTTACTCCACATTTATGAGCATGTTTTTGGCCACAGCTGACTGACCTTGTCCACCCCCGTGCTCTTGTCCTTCACGATGGTCCAGGACCGTCCGTCATCGCTATAAGCCACTTTGAAAGCTGTGACAAACTGGATGGAGCCAAAATCTTTGGCCCCCTGTGTGATGACTCCTGTGATCTTCTTGGTAGACCCCAGGTCCACCTGAGGACACAGAAACAGCTTCGCTTTACAAACACAGCAACGGGCAAATGGGCAGCTTATTCTGGTCCTCCTCTCCTACCTGCAGCCACTCCGACTGGTTATTAGTGGCGGCGGTCCAGGCGTTGGTCTTGCCCTGTTTGTCCAGCCGTGCGTAGTGAGGATGCCAGGTGAAAGCCTCGATGCCCCAGGTGCGGAAGGTGCTGGAGGACGTGATCTGGCGGTCAGACACCAACCGGGACTTCATGCCCATCGGCTCTGAACAACCTGAAGTGTTTGAATACACTGTGGAGGTCAGACCAGGCAGAGAGACAGGTAGAGAGACAGGAAAAAAGAGAGACAGGAAAAAAGAGGGATGGAAAGAGAAAGAAAGAAAGTATGATAGACGGGGACGGACAGGAAGCGGCTCCAGCCAGCCAGTGATGTGAAGCAGCAGACAGACTCTTAGAGATGATGCAGATGAAGTGGACAGAGAGACTGCATACAAGGGAAGCCACAAATGTGCAGCTGAGCTCAAATCTGGACCAACTTCAAGTTGTACAATGATCCTCCACAAGTTTGCATTATTTTCATACTTGAGTGTCAAGTATAAAACCTAAAGTATAAACAAACTTGTGGAGCTCATTATTCTATAAAGGCTGTAACAGACTTTTTAATGAGTGTGGGTTAGTGAAGCAGCAGTGCATGCAGGTCAGATGAACAGACAGTAAAAGATGCAACAAAATATTCAGCTGTACCATTACTGTCCAGCATAATGTAGCTGCTTAGCAACATCCTCTCATTTTCATTACATCCTTTAACATTTGAGATGATCCACTTGAATGAATAGAGTTTGAAGTTCAGACCTAGAACCTCTAGGAATCAAAATGGCTTCTACAAAATGGCATAATGAGTATTTTTTTTGCACTGAAAAAGTCTCTTCTGCTGTATTAAAAAAGGGCCAAAGCTCATGCATGCTGCCTGCGATCTCATGCCAGACAGACATTAGACCCCCAAAAGAAAACAAGCCTCAATTATAGACGTTTTGGAGTCATGCAAAAACTGGGAAGCAAGACTGAAGGGAGAAGAACAGACACTGATCTGATAAATGAGACAGCCATCAAGAGAGATGGATGAAGAGGCATTGGCTGCACATAAAAGGAACAGCAAGATGAGTAGAAATTTGTTGCAGTATGAAAGACTAATTAAAGACTAAATAAAAAACCTACTAAATATAAAAGACGTATTACATTTGTCTGCTGCTGTGACAATTTTTAGATGATGAATATGTCAAACGTGTTCTCTGCAGTGCAAAATTCTCTGAATCATTAGCATCCATGTGCAGTATGCTTGCAAGTATTACTACAGTAATCTATGCTCATATGGTTTTGATTAATACACATCTGTGCTGAAAGTTACTAAGTAGTGCAATCCTCCTGAGTAATATCCTTTGAAATATGATCAATCACTGGGCGTAGCGCTGAAAATAATTAGTGAGGAAACAGAAGAGCTAAATGTTGGTTAAAAAAAGAAGAATGTTGGATGACAAAGTTTCCCATCTGTAACCTGAATGACTTAAGATGTGACAAAGATTGTTTCAGTCTCTAACAAATATCAGTATACTGAACACCAACAGTGTGTGGATGTCCACGCAGCATGTGTGTTTTCTGTGTGTGAGTTTACCGTTGAGTTCACAGCCCACCAGCTCCATGCGCATGGTGCAGGCCTTGCGACACACCACGGGGATAATACGGATGTACTGGGCAATGATAGGGGGGTCAAACAGGTTGGTCTTGGTGCTGTCGTTGTCTACATTTCCGACAAATACCTACAAAGAGGAGAGGAGATAACAAACTGTGTCAAGTGTGCTGTTAATCTGTTAGTTTTGTAACTAAGTGATACTAATAACTGATATATAGAGGCAGGTTTTTAGTAGATTTATGTATTCTAAACAAATAGCAATTAAACTAAAATGATGTAAAACATTCCCTGAGGAATTTATCTTGAACTTGAACTCTATTTGTCAATGCTGATATAACCTCTCTCTGTTTCACAGCTGGTGTTATTGGCAAAAGCGTCACAGTAAAGTTCCAGGAAAAAAGAGTTGTGTGTGCTGTACAGTGCATGTGTGTTGGTCACTGCACCCTCTAGTGGTTCATTTCTGCCTTTTAGAAACATAATGACATGAGGTTGATGTATCTTGGCTGGCACAACTTTCAACATGGCCAAAGGGACAACAGATCAGTTTAAAACAGACTTATGGACTATAGTACACCGTTTTTTGCTGTGTTCCTCACATTGTCCTTCCTCTGGCCGTCTGTTCGGTACATGGTGTACGTTCTGCCGTCCAGGCTGGAGGCCACCTTGAAGGCCTTAATGAATTCGGCTGTTCCAATGCGGCTGGCACCCTGCATCACGATACCCGTGAAGCGCATCTTTCTTTGCATGTTGATCTGAAATTGAAGAAAGAAAGTATATAAATTAAATTTCTTTTTCAGGACAGCTTCTATCCAAACTTAAACATCACTTGAAATAATATGAAAGCAGGCAAAGTGGGGATGACAAATACTGTAGCTTTTAAAATAACAAAACACACAGGTAAGCAAAAGCCATTTCATGTCTGTAACTGTCTTAACTTCATCAATAAATCTAGTTTTATTTTTTCATAACATACAAGTTCTAATTATTTAATGGCTTGAAAAGTATTTCTAGTCTGGTAAAAATTGACTAGATTTTTTGACAGTCCTCTTGATATCATGTTTGGGCTGCCTGATTGTCCCTTTTAGGTGGGAAGCGGGAACCGCATCAATAATTGTCTCCTATATAAGCTGGTGGATTCAGTCAGTTCCTCACTCTCTCTCCCAGTGCGCATGATTTATTGTTT
This sequence comes from Pterois miles, assembly GCA_947000775.1. Classification (NCBI taxonomy): domain Eukaryota; kingdom Metazoa; phylum Chordata; class Actinopteri; order Perciformes; family Scorpaenidae; genus Pterois; species Pterois miles. Next base: position 6,469,470 of record CAMQGK010000565.1, read on the forward strand.
GGGTTAGGTTTTGATCTGTGTTTATTTCCTATCGTTCATTACACTTCACTGTACACTCATTCAAACATGCTAAAACTACTGATGTTACTGATTGACATACTTTATATTAACTTATATTTTGTTAAATAAATCTTTAATTAAAAGTCATGCGTTGTGCTCTCCTCTATGTCCTTTCCGTGAGCCGGGCTGTAACAATTTATAATACATTTACATCTATGTACTATATATGTACTGTATCTGTCTACATGCCTGACAATCTACCCAATTAACAATCTTCATTTCTCCGTGTCCCTGGTCTCACCTCTATCCATGGGTTCCTGTCATGAGCAGCGGCGCTCCAGGCGTTAACCAGTCCCTTGTTGTGAAGGCGGGCGAGCTCAGGTCCCCAGCGCTGCAGGCCCAGCAGGCTGTAACGCACCGATGAGGCCGAGATCTGGGACTCAGCGATGCCCCCTCCCTCCATGCCGAGCAGTGAAATACAGCCTGCAGTGGAAAAGAGGGATTCTGACGTCAGTGTAAGACTTCCCGCTGTGGTCCTAATGCAAATTTGGCATACAGTGACCTTTCAGAAACCTGATAAAGGTTTACATTACAAACATGTTTACACTATGGCTGTAGAGAGAAATGGTGAGTGCACGATGAAAAGAAACAGAAATGTCCAAGAATATTGCCACGTAAATAATGTCTAACACACATCCAGCCATATCTCTTGCATATACTTTACCTTCACTCAGCTGTGCAAACCATAGCATCATTAAAGGGATAGTTTGGCTGTTTTGAAGTGGGTTTGTATGACGCTTTTATCCATAGTCAGTGTATTACCTGCAGTGGATGGTGGTCGGCACACCCCCAGTTTGGAGAAGAAACAGACAGGAGGAGCAATGCCTTGCTGTGGACGGGGGCCGGCAGAAAAATGTATTTTAGACACCAAAAAATAAGGCCCACCTAAAAAAATCTGTTTAACCAGTTGAGTGTATGCTATATTTAGAATATTTTACCTTGCTGTATGACAGCTTTACAGTCTTTACAATCTGTCTATTATCTATAACCATGGTCATTTTCTGTGTTATTATGTGACTTTGGTTAGTTTGAATTCACCAGTCACACAATAGCACAAACAAACCGATTGAGGCAGCAGTAGACCAGCAACCCCTGTGTTCTGCAAGGTAAAATTAGGAGTATTTTCAATGGAGTCTGGTGGTTTTGGCGAAAGCATAGTTGGATACAACGGCTGCAATGGCAAGGTAAAGTGGTGAAAATATTTGAAACATGGCATTCATTTAAACGGATATAGATTTTTTTTTAGATGAGCCTTTGTTTTGGGTGGCAAAAATACATTTTGCTGTTGACCCTGTCCTCAGCAGTACACTGCTTTGTTCCTGTGCTGGTACTCCTGTCTGCTTCTTCAAGCTGGGGGTGTGCTGACCGTCATCTACTGTACGTAATACACTGACTATGATTAAGTACCTCATACAACCCTCTTTAAAACATTCAAACTATCCCTTTAAGGATGCAGGGTCTTGGATCAGCTTAGTTGAATACTGTATTGAATCCTCATTTGGCATTTTCCTGATTTTCCTCCTAAAATGCAGCAGCTTGGCCACATTCCCCGTCCTATCATCAATATCTTCCTTCAATTAATATATTTTTGGAACACTGGTAATAGTACCACCATTAAATATGAATTCAGTGTGCCTGTATATGTGTGGACTGCTTACTAGAATAACTATGTGTATTAATAATATGTGTACTGTGTGTAGTATGTATACTAATAATATGTGAAAAACAAACAATTAAGCTGTCTTAAATTGTAAGATTTAAGTAATGAGAGCGATTAAGATGACAGTCATTGGTCACATGATTTATCCATTCATCCGTCTAGGAGTGTTGACAGGTCACACTTACGCAGTTGGCAACGTTTGCCCACATACGGGGATGGGCAATGGCATTTGAAATCTCCCTCCAGGTCCCTGCAGACGCCGCCGTTCTCACATGGCTGGGTGGCACAGTCATTCACATCTACAGAGAGATAAATCACACCGTCACTTACTGACGTCATAAACATCAACAGCTCACTGGTCAACTGTTATCAGCCAGTCTGAAAGTAGATCACAGTTAGTTAGACGTATGAGCGAAGATCACGTCATGCTTCAGAGAGACAGGGTTTGATATTTCTTCACCTGCTTCACAGTGAGGTTAGTTGAAGCCATGCCAGCAGGACTGGAGCTGTAGTACAGAGAAAGGAGCTTGTTTCTTGTCATTAGACAGTAAATATAGCAAAGAAACAGCTGCATCAGGAGATAATGGGGTCAGGATGTGGAGTGGATTTTACTATATTGATCCACTGACTGAGCTTCCATATGATTAAGACCACTTGTACTTTGTACTTTACTTTAGCATCTGTTTTAATTTCATTTAGACGTAGAGTATTTGGGCAGACTAATGGACTTACGGCATATGAAATGTATTTCTCTCATCAGCTAAACTGTGACATCATAAAGTGTGATTTATGTAAACAGAAATGACCACTAACAGTTAAATTGTCAATTTGTACATGGTAATGATTATCAGCTTATTTTATCTGTAGTTTGGGATTTATCCTGTAATTATCACTACTGTCGATGCATATTTTATTTTTATTATTTATTTTATTTTGTATTATTTAAAAAAATCTTTTAATTCAATTTAATGTTGTTTTTTGTTATTTATCCTTTTTGCATCAGTAATGGGTGAGGGTTGGGTGGGAGGGGCATTTGGTGGGAAAAATACCAAAATATGGAGAGACAATCATTCACATTTGTGCTCTGTTTGTATGTTTCCATACATGTGATGTTGGTCCCAATAAGTCATTATGGGAAAAAAAAACATTAAATGAAAAGGTCTTAGGAGTGAATATGCTTAGCTGAGCATATTATAATAGCTTTACAATAACCTCATGATACATGCTACTCAAAAGAAGAATCAGTATCATTAAAGGCCATTTCAGTGTAATGTGCTTAATTTCCTTGTAACTCTTTGTATTGCCTCTTGATGGCACCCTCACCAACACTATCAGTCTGTGTCGGATGAGTCAGAAAGAGGAAAACGAATCAGCAGAATGAAATGGGAATAAACTCAAACTCCTTTTCATCTCTCCCCCACATGAACTGTCAGTGTGACTAAACCAGCTTTGAACACGCTCTATATTGACCGCATACGCAAGGCACAAATTTAGCGGGTTGTAAAGATGACTATACACCAAAAAGGAGAATTTCAATCAGTCTCTGAAGCTTTAATTCTCAGCGGTTGTTATTACGGAAGAAAATGCACGCAAACAAACCCAGAAGCACCGATGTTATGTTTCTATCCAACAGATGCACACATGGCAGCATCTCCCTACCCACATGCTCTCTCTCCATAAATAGCTCTGTGTCCAAACATTCATTTTCACACAGTCACAGGAGGATTACAGTCATTTTGAAATGTGCATCCATAAATTCTGGATAACGAGGTCCACAGTCATGACCCCTCTGGCTCTGGGAGCTCATATTAAATCACATTAAACGGACTATTTCTAGCAGCAGCAGCTGAATGTGTAATATGTTGTTATAATAATAATAAAAATAATAATAATATGTTATACTGTAAATAAGCTCTTTGACTGAATTACTGTCATGGAGCAAGTGAATAGGTAGCAGCTACTTCTGTCTATGGATGAACAACTTTGAAGAAATACCTAATTGTGGTTTATTTTGACCGATATTGCAATTGTGATATGATTTGTGATATTAGAGTGAATGATAATTTTTACATCATTAATGTTATTTTGATTGAAAAACATATTAAAATGATTGTGGTGTGTTTTGCAGGGCTCTGTTTTCATAAGTTTGTTAAATATGATGTGTAGGCCAAGACCGCAATATTAAATTTAAAAAGGTATTTTTACACACATTTCACCTTTATTATGGTGCCTCCTCTGATTAAAAATTACAGTAGGCCATATTGCGATTTCAATAAAATGTTGATTAATTGCATATGCTTACATATTCATATCAGGGTATCTTTTTTTATGGACAACAGGGAATTAAATCTATGCTTTTAAGTATTCTAACTAGGATACTGACTAAGTAACATGGAGTAAAATAAAACTACAAACTATAACAAAGGCAGAAGAAGTACTCATTTGGTTAGGTCAGTTTTGGATTAAGACTTGTGGTTAATAATCAAATACAATTAAGTCAGTTAGCATCATAAACTAGAAAAGACCAAAGGTTAAAGGTGAAGCTTGGTTCATGGTCACTATAGCGAAGCCTGTGCGTGCACCATAAAATTATGTCATTGTGTCTTTAAGTCTCCATAAGTTGACAGCAGTTTTGACTTGAGGGAAGCAACAGTAATAATTACAGTACGCAAATGCAATGTTTTGTGGGTTGTCCGTGTTTACCACCGTTGCCAGGCAGCCTACTTCCCTTTCCGGGAACACTCGTAGACTTCTTGCTTATCCAGAATATTTTGTTTGTATGCCTTCTGGCATTTCGGAGTATATTGCAGTGAACAATGCATTGAGCATACATGCCTCTGTGCATGCTCGTAGCACGCATCATCTACAGAAACATATGCCAAATAATTTACATATAATTTCTTTAGGTTTACTTAAAATCAAACAGTTTCATGAAGGTGGATGAAAAGATTCCTCATTCTTTTGCTGCATTTCTAGGTTTTGAAATCATCTCTAACTTCAGACTTTAAGAGGCTGACTGGACAAATTGTTGACAGGCTCCATGACGTCGGCACCTTGTGGTGTTCAGACCAATAAATCCCCCATTACCCAGAGACCTATATCAGTAATTGATAACAGACTGATGGAAGGAAACTCCTGACATGTGTCAGCTGGTGGCTCCTTCTCCAGTAAGAGGATTGCACACCAGGAGGACCATATAGACAGGTAAGCTCCAGGGTCTAATCCATTTATCTGACAGCCAGAGGGGACAGCCAAGGGAGGAACCTGAGGAGCATCAGTCCTGAGTAGGGTTGTAAACTTTGCTTAAGAGTAATTTATGGGAAATAGTGGGAATAAAATGGAAATAGAGGGGTTATTTGCTTAGGTTGTATTTACCATGTCATACGGAGATATAAACAAACCTTTTACTATAAGAGACTTCAGACAGCAGGTCCAAAGCACAGTGGAGCACACAGATTTAAGAACAAGGTTTTCATGTCAGCTGCGTCTTCATCAGAGTCAAACAGATCTGAGACTCACATCCTCTGACATCCATCCTCATCCACAAGATTGACCTATTCTGTGTGCACCGGACAGGCCTACTATTCCATGTGAGGCAGCTGAAACATGTTTAACCTCCCTTCTTCAAACCTTTTACCATATCACAAACTGACATAATCCATTAATTTACCAAATACATACAATGTGAACTTTGAAAATTCAAGCCAACAGTGTGGTCTGTGTGCAAACTTAGGGTTTAAAGTGAACAATGAATTTATAAATGCCTTGCTTTACAATAAAGAATGAATGGAAATAGATTAATTGAATTAAAAACTCCTCAATTAGCATTAACATGCTCAATTAAGGTACATCCCACATGGTAAAAACCAGCTAGCAAAGAAGAAGGTTTTAACAAGTTCTAAACTGTGTATTTTTCTTTAGGATACCATCTGCTGGTTAACTGAAATATCATAAAAATATAAAAAGATTCATTACAACAATATAATAAAAAATTACAAGAAAAGCATGGAGTCCTTTGTCTGAGACAGTACGGTAATACTGGCTGCACATGTGATGGAGAATGCAATGTGTTGTGGGTTGCAATTCTTCTGAATTCCTATTTAATGACATGCTGGTAAATTATTTGTACATGTGGTGGAAGAGTGCAGTGCATGGTTACAATTAAATGGACATACTTTTAACCAGAACAGACCACAAAACCTTGTATTGTTTTTTTTATGTGTATTTTCCCCTCAAATAAGTTCACTAATAAAAATTAAAAAATTCCTCCACCGACTCTCTGCAAACCTAGTCCTGAAGCAGGGAGAGGGGCAGGTAGATGCACTATGACTCCAAAGGCTTGTAGGTTTGTCGGCTATGCATGCCTGAAATGTATAGAAAGAAAGAAGAAAGAAAGATATTCCTTTATTAGTCTCACAGTGGGGAAATTCAGTTACTCTGATTCACTCTGATTCACTGTAACCATGAAATGCAACGGATGGAAGGTGATAAACTTGTAACTCAAAATGCCAACCAAGACAAACAATACTAACATCTAGTCAGCTCAGCTGTTACATATTTAGCAGTATCTAGTATCAGTACGCTGTTTGCATATCGATTTCAGCAGGCAGAGCACGCGCTGAACAGACCACCACACCATGACTTGTATCCAACAAACCCTATAGCTCATAACGGAAACAGCACACTACCACAACATCAGAGCGTCAATATCTGTCTCAGCATGAAGCGAAAACCAATACAAATCTCATGCGGCTTGTCTGAAACCTGATCCTGATCAATGCAAAGCCAAGGTCAGCTGGCAGTGCATGTGGCGATCAGCAAAGCTATACACTATGTCCAGGATCTGTGCTGCAGCCAGCAGGATCTGGGCCCAAAAAAAGGCCTCAGCACGCAAGGTACTCAAACTGAGTTTTGAAAGTAAACATATGAAAATGTATAATGTTTATGGTTTGACAACAACACTTCCCTACAGAGCCAACGAGCAGTCACTGTGTGAGGAGTGAAACTAAAAAAAAAAACTTAGTTAAAGGTCCGGTGTGTAGGATCTGGCAGTATCTACCTCTACCTTCTCTAGAGCCATCTGGAGCGATGCCAGTGTGTAGAGTGTGTGTGGTGAAGCAAGACAGAGAGAGAATGGCGGCGGCAGGAGTGAGTAAAGTTATCGACTCCGGCCCCAGCAGGAAAGTTTGGTTTGTCCATTTTGGTGCTGCAACATGGTGGACTCTGAAGAGGACCTGCTCTCTATTATTATGATTATACACTAAAGACAACATTATTAAAATTATATTCCATTTCTGCCAATAGATCCCCCTAAATGTTACACACTGGTCCTTTAGGAAACTTTTGTCCCCACAAAGGTTTTGTCCAATTATACCATAAATTTAGCACTTAAAAACAGTTATTTAAGTACTAAATTTATGTTATAATTTTTATGAACATCAACCTTCCACCTTTTAATCACAACATTTACTATGGGTCTGTTGCAGGGAAGAAAAGTTGTCTTTTCTTCCAACTAATGACAACATGAAAAAAGGAAATTACATATTTTTAATCCCCACTCTCCCTGTTGCCATGGTGCAGCAACCAAGGGGGGTGCTCCAAAGCCACTATGGTGACCGAATGAAACCACAATGGCATTGTCAAATATAAAAGGCACAAAGGTTTCCAGATGTGTAATTTGGTGTGCACTGCATGGACTGGCTACAATACACCAGGGAGCGCCAGTAGCACCCAGAATAGCTTTGAATAGGACCTCTGCCAGGGTGTCACTCTCTGCTGGAGGGATGCTGAGCTCTGAGATGAAACTCTTGATGTCATAAAGTATATTTACAGAGCATATTATTTAAAGCTGTGTTTCTAAGTACTCACTCTGAATAGATCAAGGCATGGTGACATCAGATCCTGTGCACTGCTAAATGATAGCTGTGGTTGTTAGAGCTGCAATGTCTGCAGCACTTTAAGATCTATATTACTGCAGCACTGCAGTCTGAACTGTACATTTTTATTGTAATATCAGCTCACCTTAACCCACAATATATTTGCTACAGTAAGTATAGATCCCATACATGTATGTAGACTGTATATTTATTAACTTTCTCTTGATAACACTGATACAGAGGGAGCTCATCTGAGTCAGAAAAAATATGTGTCAAACTGACAAAGTCATGACTTTATGTCCTTGTGGTTTAAATGAAAAACTCTTTGGACGTTTTAAATGTTGGATTTCCCCCTACTGAACGCCTAGAGTTATTCATCACCACATTATGGTTACATATTTACACAAATGTGGTTATTATAGTTTCTGAAGGATCTCAAGCAAGGCGCTCAACCTCCCCAACTGCTTTGTGGTCAACAGAAGAGGAGTCACAGATGTGAATATGAAGTATTAAACTCTTGGAGTGAGTACCAGAATGCTGATGAAAACATCAGCATTCTAAAAATTAACCAAACTTCTTCATAATTTGCTAGTTTGGCAAAGCTGTATACTCAGAACTCAGTATTGAGCGAGACGGGGTTAGCGGTGCAACGGTTCAACAAGCCCACAGTTTGATTTGTATTGCCCTTTTTAGGTAACACTTTCAGTATCAGATTTGTTTTGCACATTAGGGAGAAGAAAAACAAATATTTCCAATGTGCTTCAATTCCAAATTATACAATTTAGGGCTGCCAAAGTTAATGCAATAGTAATGCGTTAACGCATATTCATTTTAAAGCCACAAATTTCTTTCAGGCATTAACAGACCTCATGCTTTTTAGGTTGTAGGGGGCTCAGTTTTAAAGCTAAAGTGAAGATACCGGTATCTTATGAAACTAGAAAACCTAAGGAAGCGGTACCTTCAATAGGTTTTCTATGTATGACCATGTCATACTAGCTTGTTGCGAAGGAGGTTAAATAATGGAGACTATTCTGGAGACTGTTCTGAAGAACCCCTCCCACCCCCTCTATGACCAACTGGTCCAGATGAGGAGTACATTCAGCCAGAGACTGATCCCCCTCGGCACACTACAAACCGTCTGTGTCAGTCTTTCCTTTTGGTGGCCATTAGGCTCCATAATCAAGGTCTGACCCCCATGTGACTCTGATCATCTGCTTTGTATTTTATTCCTGGCTCAAAATGTATATAATTACATATAATTACATATATATGCTATGCATATACAATACCCACCCACCTGCTGCACTTTATTTATTACTATTTTACTTATCTTATTTATTTTATTGCCATTTCCGTCATCGCACCTTCTCTTTTACTTATATTGTAATTCATCTGTACTGTTGTTGGTGCTGCTATGACACCCGAATTTCCCTCTGGGGATTAATAAAGGTTCATCTTATCTTATCTTATCTTAATGTTCCAAAATTATTCTAAATTTTGACGAGGAAAAACTAGCATGGCCATATTCAAAAGGGTCTCTTGACCTCTGACCTCTAGATGATGTGAATGACAATGGGTTCTATGGGTCTTCCCTTTACAGACATGCCAACTTTATGATAATCATATGCAGTTTGGGGCAAGTCATAGTGAAGTCAGCACACGGATAGCTGTTGTTTCCTGTTATGATGATCATATTTTTTATGCTAAATGCACTATATTGATAAGAATATTAAATGCTTGACAAATGCAATTCAGTATTGGGACTGATTGACAGCCCCAATAGGAATAGATTGATTCATTAACTGATAATAATGAATGATATTTCAACATTATATGAAGCCCTAACTCTGATTTTATAAAACAAGGCAGGTTACTTAATGGTCAAGTAGGTATATGTTGAGATAACTCTGTCTCTGGCACCTCAGTAAATAATAATTAGTAGGCCTGTATTTAATAGTAGTTTAACGGTTCAATAAGCCCACAGTTAGTACAGTTTGTACATCATTGAGCAGTTGTTTTTTTTTTTTTTTGTTTTTTTTATAGTTTTTCAACACATCATTCCAGTTCCCACAGTTAAAAGCTGACAAATCAGCTGTATTAATTGTGGTTTACGGTCATTACAGCCCTTATAAGCTCTGTTTACCTGTGAAGGTTCAGCCTCAAAACAACTAACAGCTGCTTCTGTCACTTAAGACCATGTTGTGATTCCAGGTAAGCAGCTTTGGGGATCTAACAGGACTGTGTAGTTTGTTTAATGCAGACAGTAGTAATCCAGGATATGCACGGCAAACAAGTATCACACACACGCACCCACACACATATATATTATACACACTCTGTACTCCATAGGGGGCATGGAGCCCAGTCTGCCCACGCTACCACATCCTGGGAGGAGCTCGAAACTAAACAAGTGAAAGAGCAGCACACGCATGCACACCCCCTCTGGCGACTTCCAAGAGGCAAATAACTGCCTTAATCTGCAGTGAAAATCTTGGATTTAGAGACTATCTAGAAAAAGACTCCTTCTTCCCACTCTGTTTGCATCCATTTGCTTTGGCCTAAAGTGAAGCGATAACTCTCTCTCTCTCTCTCCCTACTTGAGCCCCCCATACAGACACATCCACACTCCTCAGCAACCCATAAAGGCTTTTAGGCCAATTTGACAGGACAGTCTGAAGTGCTGCAGTCAGACCTGAGTAGAGAGTGTGACATTGTCAGGAGGGCAGACTTAATTCACCGTTCCGCCTCCATGTTCACTTTTCCGCCCGGCAACAGTAGCAGCGCTGACGCTGCGAGCGCTCAGCGTGGACCGCCACTTTCTGTTGGCTAGACTGGCAGGAAGGATGAACCGTGTGTATGTGCATGCTAAACAGCCTGTATATGAGATCATGAGCTGTGTATGGTTGTTCATGTGGGATGTGCAGCACTACACATGATTAATCTTTATCCAGTAGAGATTTTCTTGCTCCACTGATCTTTTTCTCAGAGTCTTTAAGGAGAAATCTTTTCAGCAAAGAAATACATTTGAACTACACTTGTTCTTTGTCTTAACTTCTTTCTCATAACTAACAGGAGAAGGAGAGGATGGTTCTATTTTCTGTCCTCTAGTCTCTTCCTAAATAATCCACTTCTTACCGCTGCTTTTTTCTATTTATAGTTTTCTAGATGCAGTGGTTTGTGTGCGAGAACAACATATTCTTCTACATCTGACTCCAGTTTGTCGACACCTGCTTGTCAGGCTGTTTTATGGTCACAGTGAGAAGACTGTAGTGACATTTCTGAACTTTTCAATTAACTTCTTCCTGAAAATGTCCACCTCAATATGCATTTTCATGTGCGAAGTGGGTGCGAGGATGCTAGTTAAATGTTTAACGACCCCGGGTTCACCACAGTCACTGGTTTCCTTCAGCTTGTCTCCTTCTCTGTTTCACACAGACCATAGGAGCTGTCTGCCATGAGCCTCATTCCTTGCCCACACAAACACACACACAAATTAGAGAGCACTTAAACTGTCACAACATAGTCATCAGCAGCTGTGAATGGAGGGGCACCTCCCTGACCCAGCAGTCCTCAGGGGGGGGTTCTCATGAGCCAACATGGGAAAATAAATTCCCCTCATCATTATCCTTGAGGCGTTATCTAATTAGTGAAAATGCCTGCTCTGCAGAGGGCTCTTATTCTGGCAGCAAAGCTAACTGTACCTGCCAAAGGACTTGTGAATGTATGGATTTTGATGAGCTGTGATTTGTCGTTATCAGGGGTGAAAGAAAACAGATTGCAATGTTTGGAGTGTAAATATGGGCTGGAGGATTGAAATAGATGGTAACTTGGGAACGACTTAACTGGCTCACAAGGCATAGAGATAATTTCACTGATGAGGCATGAGGGATTTAAAGCAGCAGTGGGTAGAAATGGAGTAAACATGGTTTTTAAAAAAAGTCATTTTATAAAATGGTCTCTATATCCTGACAGTAGTGCATGAGACAGGTAATCTGAAAAAAAAAATCATGTGCCTCTGTGTCCTCTGGTGTCCAAGATTTCACAGACCGGAGAAAACAACCAGTCAGAGCTGAGCTGGAGCCTTGTCATCTCTGAGCAGCTGTCAATCACTCATGAAGTCCAATCAAACGGTCACACTAGGCTAATCAAATCTGAGTCCAGATTCTATTAGTGTAATGACTATTTCTCACCTCAAATGTTTGAGAAAAAAAATAGAAAGAGATCTGTTGAGGAAATACTAAGAATTGCCCACCAGCCAGAGCAAACGTCCTCATTCTACAGCTAAACAGTATACTACAGGATGAAAAAGAAAAGAAACAGGCATTACAGCAGCCTAGTTTGACTATTTGATTGGAGTTTGTGAGTGATTGACGGCTGCCTCCGTTGAATGAACAACCAATAGGAACGCTCAATCTCTCTGAAATGACTACTGATTGGCCAAAGTCTCCCGTCACAGGCTAGATTTTTTAAAGCCTGAAAACAGCCACGAGAAGGTGCAGAAGTCTAGTTTTCTCTCAGAACACTTAAATTACAACATGCTGAAAGGTTATTATTATGTATTTTTTGCCCAATGATGCCAAAGACAGTCTGTCTACTGCCACTTTAAACAACAACTTTTTGTGTGAAAGGACGTCTTCCTGTCAGGGTGGGTGAACTAATAAAAAGGCGGTGTATCTGACGCTGACATGATCTTACTGCCAGCTTTGACTCAGGAGACATAGTGCTGAACTCAGCAGTTTCCCCTCTGTGAGTGTGTGTGCATGTTGTGTGTGTGTGTGTGTGTGTGTGTGTGTGTGTGTGTGTGTGTGTGTGTGTGTGTGTGTGTGTGTGTCTGCCTCCACATGCAGCCAAGAGAACAGAGAGCACCTGGATCCAAGATGGAAAATAGGCCACAAACACACACACACATCTTTCCCATTTGCACTGTTACCTTTTATCGAACTTAAATCTGCCCCTTGGACACCTACAGGATAAAAAGGCATATATGATCAACGGAAAATGCACTTTGTTTTTCATAAATGTCACACTTAAACCCTGACTAAGTTGCTTCTTTGTGGCCACTGTTATTCTGCCGCCCGCCTTCTCGAGCAAACAGTAGCCATCTGTCTCTGCGTGCAGGGCTGGAGGCAGTTGGAGGAGCGCAGCACATGTTCCCACCGTTGCTCCCCTTTCTGGGCTGACCCTGACTGAACCAACCTGGTCTGAGTGACGTGTGAATGAAACTCCCACAAGGACAACAGCTGACTGTCTGGTGGCCACCGCTCACAGCAGCTGTCTCCATGTTAATGTGTCAGGTTAGACAGATTAGCCGGGACCTCATTAGACTTGGCAATTAATTGTATAGGAATGTCTACCTACAGCTGGTAGAACAAACATACTAGCATCACCAACAGTGAGACATTTGATTTGGTCTAGTGCTGTAGCTGAGGATGCACTACAGCAATTAGAATGATCAAGACTAGTGATTATGATTAAAATAAATAATTTCAACAGCTCCATGACGAGTCTTGATTACACTTTTACTAAACAAAATAAAACAGACCCAAGACATATTTTGTTGGTGTAAGATGACACCAAAGATATGCCCACTGATCTTGACATTTTGCTGCTAACCCACTTGTGCCCAAACAGTAGTCCCATGTGCCCAAAGACTATATATTGCATAATAAGAAATATTATTTATTATTCCATTATTATTATTTCCAAGGCAGGCACAAATAGAGTAAGATATTCTTCCAGTACTCATTCATAGTCAGCCTTTACATGTATTTATTACACTACAGTGGCGCCTTATGACCTGGAAAATGCTTACAAATACAAATGTAGAACAACTTCCCATGGATCGTGATATAAATATCCAAACATGTCAAAGTAGAACTACCCCTGATCTAACATTTACAACACATTTCTACAGGCAACACTCGTAGCTATTGATATAACCCTGATAAAATATTGACTCACTGTTCTGGCAGTGGACTCCGTCAAAGCCCGGCTGGCACTTGCAGACGTACTCGCTGAAGACGTCACCTCGGCGGGAGTGGCCTGTCACCTCGCAGTCGGCATCATTCTTGCATGGGTTGGGGTTGCAGGGCCCTTTTGGACGAGCAGAAAGATACAGAAGAGGAAGGAGGAGAGACAAGTTTAACAGAGGTGGTGTGGAGGAATTGGCTGAGGGTGAAGGATAGGGTTGAGCTACAAACATTTTAGAAAACACAGTCTTTTAGGTCAGCATTTGTCTAAGGTAATTAGCCTGAAGATTTTCATTTAGAGAAATGTCAATGGTAAGTCACTATCACCGACAGAGGTAACACAATTGCGTTTGAGCCTACTGCAATATTTAGATATTTGCAGTATTAGAACTGAGTGTCTGTGGCCAAAAAAAGGCTGCGTTAAGTTACTGCTAATGCAAATCGAACACTTCCTACTGCTGCTTCTCATAAAATGCATTTAACTGGCTAAACACGAGTTGACTTTTATTATGAAATAGTCACAGGAAATGCAACATGTTTGAGCTTGACACTAATATCATTAATCAAAAATGAATCTTCAATACAAGATAACGCCCATTTTCATCATTTTTGACAGCAGGTCAGTTTGAAATATTGCAAGGATATTAGAGCAGCTAAAAGTCAAACATTTTCTAACCAGATCATACTAGGCACCAAAGTAAGAGATTTATTTCCCTATATTGTCATTGTTTAACCAGCACACTGAAAAACCACTCTGATGGGAGACTAATTACAATGTCAGAGGATTGACCTACCAGTCTCAGTCTCATTGCAGGTTTCTCCAGAGAAGCCTTCGGGGCAGATACAGATGAATGGAGCTCCTGCTCCGGTCACACAGGTGCCGCCATTACTGCACACATTCACCTCACAGTAATCACCTGGGGGGGAGAGAGAGAGAGAGAGAGAGAGAGAGAGAGAGAGAGAGAGAGAGAGAGAGAGAGAGAGAGTTAGGGTGGATTTCCAAAAGTTGCAAGAAACTGATCTGGTAAAAACAATGCTCGTTCACAGAACCTCATGAACAAACACAAAAAGTAACTCATTTACATGTATTGGAATTGTGTCCACACCCATTTTCATATTGTCCCTCCCACAATCAAAGACAGATGTTGGGTGTTTGACTTTGGCTTAGAGTCATGATGACTGATAAGATGTTTGTTAGGTTTAAAGAGTGAGTAACAGTTTGGCTACTCGTAAAACAAAACTGAACAAAAGCAAAAAAAAAAAAAAAAAAAAAAAAAAAAATCAAGTAAACTCAGGCCCTTATTTCAGAACAGGAAGAGGACGATCAGATTAGCATTATGCATGTTTATACTGCATGTTTGGTTCTTTGTGCAGTTTCTCTCTAGCACTGAAACCAGTTTATATATACAAGTTTTAAATAAGAGAGAGTAAAACATGTTCTGAGGGAGAATCGGCTAACATCCTGATTACTGACATTATTAAATCTTTCCCTCCATTCTCCTGCTGTCTGCTGAATAAAGAGTAAACAGCCTGCTGCAGGTTGGATGTGATGGTCTGAACAGCTGAGTAAGCCATCACAACACTGTAAACACAACACAAACACTAGATGCTTCCACCAGCTCCACTGCCGCCTGGCCTGAACCTGACAATCTGGCAGCTCTCTGGGCACAAGGGAAATCGTGTCAGCTCAGTGGGTGGGGAAAAAAAAAAATGGAATCATGAGGCGTGTAGTGGTTTCCAAAAGCATGAAGACTAAACGATGATTTACAAACAGCTTTACTCCAAAAGGATGCTTCTGCCCTTTGGAAACTATGACAACATTGAAATTATGAACTGCAAAAATTGGAAATTAACTATGATAACTAGTATACATACTATGATACATAACCTAATTCTGGTAAATGTACATTTTAAGATCTAGTATCCACAGTAATTTCTTCAATGCATCAACTGGCCTCATTTTAGAGTGAAGTGAAGATACTGGCATCATATGAAACTAGACCTAATGAACCCATCAGTACCAACTGTGTAATACTAGCTTGTCACAAAGGAGGTTAAATAATGCTCCAAATTTATGCTAAATTTTGGCGAGGAAAAATGGCAAAGACCATTTTCAAAGGGGTCCCTTGACTTCTGACTTCAAGATATGTGAATGAAAATGGGTTCTCTGGGTCTCCCCTTTACAGACATGCCCACTTTATGATAATCACATGCAGTTTGGGGAAAGTCATAGTCTAGAAGAAGAAGAAGATATTCCTTTATTAGTCCCAAAGACGTCAATGGAGAGTGAGGGGGCTGCTCCTGACAAGCGCCAAGAGCAGTTGGGGGTTCGGTGCCTTGCTCAGGGGCACCTCGGCAGTGCCCAAGAGGTAAACTGGCACCTCTCCAGCAACCAGTTGGTCTTGGTCCATGGGGGACTTGAACTGGCGTCCTCCACGTCCTAACCCAAGTCCTTACGGACTGAGCTACTGCTGCCCCAAGTCAGCACTCTGACACACTGACAACTGTTGGGCTGCAGTTTGCCATGTTATGGTTTGAGCATTTCCCTTTAAGGAAAATTTTAAACATAACTAAGTTTAACTATGGCCAATCATGCAATTAAATATTTTAATCAATTGACAGCCCTAATACAAACCCAAAATATTGAACAATAAACCAGTAATTACATTTTTCTCAATATAGATACAACACATGACATTTTGGAAGTGATAGTTTAAATTATATGCTGTTCAGACATTTATAGAATGTGGAGGAAGTGAATAACTGGGAGCCTTTTAACACTTGCGATGACTGTTAAAAGTTAACACTTATCATTTAGATAATTGTAAAGGAAATTGTGGTTGGACCCCAAGTGCGAAATTGGTGGTTTGGGTACTACAGTGTCTGCCGTGGAGGCTAAAAAGGATCTCTGACCCTGTTTTCCAGAGTTTCAGCAGGGTACCTCTTCCCACCTCAACCTAAGTAGACTCGTAGGAGTAGATAAATATTTTTTTAGACTTCTACAGGAAAGAAAAGTGGTATTTTATTCCCACTGAGGGTATAATTCCGAGGCCACAAGGCTACGGCTGAAAATGGCATTTTGAAGAGATTTATAACTTCCTGTGCATCACTGTGTCCGCTCCATCTTTCTAACCCCAAACTACACACACACTTTTCCTGCTCTTGAAAACACTCAAGGATGAGAGTACCCTGATGGTACATGTCCACAAACATCTTCTGTGACTTGCCACCTCTGGAAACTCCCTTGAAAACTTTTAAACTAACCATTCTGGATCTAAAATAAAGACAGATTCAGCAACTGCATGGATTATTTCTTGCATAAAATGTTTTCAGCGTGACTAAGAGAAGAAAGTTCGAGCCGCCATGTTGGTTCCAGTTTGAAAGCTATAAACTTTGTTTAAAGACTATCATTTCGACATCCGTTTGCTCCAGTGTTCTCTGAAGTCTCTCCTGTTACCAACTAGCAGATTTTCAGAGACAACAGGATTAAAAAAACAAACTATATGAACATACTGTAGTTTGTGGATTGCATTTAGCAGTTCTATCTTAACCTCTGACTTATTCTCCATTAGCTATTGAGGTGTAGGCTGGATTTACGTCATGTTCACTGAGAGAGAAGGCAGCATGAGAAATGAAAGAGATCTACTTTGCCAACATCCTGTTTGGCTGTTTATCTACAGGACTGCGCTTCCCATGGTTGTCCAGCGTTATCAGTGCTGTATCCAGTGTCATGGCCTTCCAGTGCGTTCACATCTCGTGGGACTGTTGGGCAACAGGCTCGGTTGGTACTGTCAACACATCCTTATCCAAAAGTTGCTGCCTGTTTATCTTTGGGAAGGAACACAGCCTCCCTTCCTACACTGGAAGACGGCTCCCTTCAGGAAACCCTCTTAAGGATAAGAAATAACAGTGCTGAATAAATGACCCTCCAACCCTCCAAGACCATTTAATGGAACAATCTGAATGATGAACTTAATAAAAAATAAAAAAAAAAATGAAGAAATAGGACATAAGAGAGTCACCCCACTTCATTTAACTGTCTCTGTAATCGTTGCTTGTGGTCTGAGGGGTAATTTAGCTGGGGGTTTTATTGAGGAAATTAAATTAGTGACGTATTCGTCAAGGTGGTTAGCAAAGAGACAGTGGTTTAACCACCAGAGCCTGCTTGAAAATCCCCAGTGATGCCACTGTAAAACCCCCGTCCATAAAATTACATGGAAGTAAAGAAAAGTGTGTTGATTTCTTTCCCTTATTCAGTATATTTGAAATATGATGGGATTTCAACAGGTTTTGCTTTGCAGAAGGGTCAGGACACACACACAAAACTAAAAAAAAAAAAAAGACTTTGAATTCAACCACTTAGAGAAAATATGCAGTTATGTGGTTTCCACACCATATCAAGTGTTGATTCAGAGGAAACAGAGACTTGTTCATCCCCATTATCTTCAGCTGACAGAGGAATACAGTTTCAGAGTAGCAGGAGTTCATATTACAAGAGAAATGTGTGACGATTTTCAGTTTCATTTACTGAGAAATCAGTGCAGAAAAAAACAGGTTTTGATTTCAAATATTCAAACACCGTTTAAAGGGTTGGAGACCTGATTAACCTCTAGTGATATTTAGTAACACAGTCTCATGGCAGTTTGTGAAATAGTCATGAAGTTTTATCTACTTGATTTCTGTACACAGACACAAATTTCCCTTTTTGTGTGATGTTCAGCACAACTTTCAACAATGTATTTTTTCAGCTTTTTCCAGCAAATGTTGTTTTGTGGTGTTCACTGCATTGAAAAATTACATTTTCAAAATCTCTCTCCAGAACAGTTTTCATTGGAATGACTTTCTACTCAAGATATTGTCCCCAAGAAAACTGTGGACAGAAATGTTGCTGTTGAATTTTTCGCCACTTTTAAATGCTGTGATCGCCTTCATTGTGTTTTGGAGGCATCAGTGATCTGAGGGATGTATATCTAAGAACCTGGACAAAAAAAAGTCAAACTATCTGCATAGCTAGATACCACAAGATGTAACTGAGAAATGCTTTTGTTTTATTTGGTCAAATCATCCCTTTAAGCTGCTGCCTATATATGGAAAACTATACAAAATTAGATCAAATATGGGCACAAAACTGTCCAGTTTATACTAATAACCCACTTCAGGCTGCATGTGCCTGAAAATAATTGTTGCTGAAGTAGAGACTCCCTAATTACAAAAACCACAGTGAAAACAAGCCTTAGCATGTTAATGTCATCTTGATATTCTAGTAAATGAGGGCGTTGTTTTCATTATGTAAACACACTGATATATGAATTGTAATAACTACTAAAGACAGCTATGACTCATATGAGTTTATCGCCATAAAAACATTTATTTTGCAGAAGTTATTAATGCAGCAAAAACACATTTAATTCATTTGTCAAAATTGCTGCAGTGCTACCCAACATGGTGCCCCACTTTGTCCTCACCACAGTGACAGATTAGAAAGGTATGTGCAGTTATGTTTGGCAGGACAAGCCATTTCCAAAGAGCATTGTGCCTTTCTAACTCCTTATGAGTCATGGTCTGTGCCTTTCCCATGATGCCTCAGCCCAACAGCCCAAGAATGAGGTTCAAATACCAGACAAAAAACACAGAGCAGTTAGAGCCAGAATCACAAAATAATTCAGTCCCCAATGAGACCCGCCAAAAAAAATAAGGTGTAGCTTATGTGATCCTGCAAAAGCTTGAGCCTTTATGTGCATTCATCAGTATTTTGTTTCATATCAAATGATAGGAAATATCCTAAATTTCCCCACTGTGGGACTGATAAAGGAATATCTTATCTTATCTTATCTTAAAAGAAAGTCAGTTATCACACAGAATTGAAGTAGCCTGTTTTATCTGTTATTATGCTCTGATGACAGTAACTAATTGATATATCAATAAAGCAAGCTTGTCCTAGTTATTTACCTAGTTTCATCTCTGTATTGCAACTTGGTTAAAAAGAGCTCTCAGAAAACCTGCCTCATATCTTAAATGATTACAGCGACTGGCGTTTTGCTTCAGGGGGATGAGTGAGTGACCATGACAAATCTTGTTTTTACTTATTGCACACAAATGAGCGGCAGCACAAAACATGACACACATATGCCCTGTAGGAGCTTCACAGAAGAAGGCGTTATAAGTATATCGTTTGCTAATGAGAGGATCAACCAGCAGTCAGAGTCAACACTCTTGACTTCTGACTTTATTAGAGCCCAGGTGAATAGATAAAATAGAAACAACCCTTTTAGAAGGCTAAATATGCAGACATCACAACAAGAGAGAAATCACTTCAGGACTGAGATAAAACCATCTCTAAGAAGTCATTTAAGGGCTCTGCGCCATGAATGAGGATGAAGACGAGGGAGTCATTTCAGGACATAAGGGTGGGGGTGGACGCTTTGAGGACAGATACTGCAGTGGTATCAGGGAAACAGTGACTGATTTTGCACATAAAATAGCACTTTGGATAAAAATCGCCTTGACATAAGTGAGAAGGTGAGTTCAGTTTGATGCAGGACAAAATCATTTCTGGACGATGCTGCGTTTTAGGAAGGGTTCACTGACAAAGCTAATTTGTCGTGTTAGGGAAATACGCACAGTGCATGGCCATAGGCTAAAATCTATTTCATCTGAATTACTTTGACTTCTGAACACGCTAAGACAGTTTAAGACGGCTTTGAAAGAACAAAAGTCAAAAACATGCTCCATACATGGTGCTTGTGTAGGGGCTGTAAACACGTGAATCTCAAGTCAAGTCAAGTCAGATCAGTTTATTTTTGTATAGCTAAAAATCACAGGTCACAATTTTGCCTCAGGGGACTCTTCCAATCTGTACAGGGTACGACACCCTCTGTCCTTCACAGAGCAGCCCTCAACATGTGAATTATGTGTGTATGGTTACATCAGTGCTCACATCTGATGTGTCCTGTGGCTTGAAAACAGTAAAGGCTCTGCCCTCTGCTATGTCATGCACACACTGGCATGCTGGAGCGTATAGGCTGGCAGGCAAGAGTGAGAACTCAGTGTTCCAGAAAGAAAAGGAGAGGGGCCTGCGTATCTCACGTCCAGCCGTGGTAAAAACTATTAAGGATGTACTGAAGCATAATAAGAAGGCTCGAGACCTGTAGAGTGCTCATCTAGTCTAAAGACCTGCCACTTTCTGAGAGCTACAGACAAAAGGAAAGGGACATGTGTACTAGGAAGTGGATTAATGAAGGCCAGGCCTACCCGAGTCCTTAAATAACCCAAGTCTTTTCAGTATTAAGATAAACAGGACTCCAGCCGCAGGTGAGCATTCAGTAATCTGCAAGTGCTACTCCAGAGCAACACGGCCATCTGCTGCTGCAAAAAAAAAAAAAAAAATAAAACAACAAGGGCCGGCCACTAAAAATACACACAGACGCCACGCACCATCAACCCAACAACAAGCTCTTCTCTCATGTACTGTAACTGAAATAGAGCTGGAGTAGTGTCACAACAACTGTCTAAACTGAACAGAGTTGTACCTAGGGCTGGGTAAATAAATATGACAATATACTGTATAACATCACAATAGAAAAATGCTTATCTGATCTATTTTTCTATATTATTTCTATCATGATACAGGCTAGGCCTATATAGGGCTAGGACGATTCATCTATCTCCTGATTGTCTCCTGAGTGTCTCTGCTCATATAAACACAAAGATTTCGTGTAAACATTTCTTGTTCTTTGATTCAACTTTTTCTTGGCTCAATATTTAAGCTCACATGACAGCGTGTAAAATATTCAACATGGCAGATTGGAAAGTGGGACGACAGACACTAATAAAGTGGCCCAAATTAGAAGACACTCCATATTGCGATGAAACATTGATTAAGGAAGCTATTCAAAATTCAAATGGAAGAAAAAGAGCCTGTCATATCTTAAGGGATTTGGTGGGAAAAGTAATGACAAAGTCATCAGTGCTGAAGAAGACAACAGCCTGAAACCCAATAGGGGCAGATGGTAAGAGCTACACAAACACTCAACACTGGGCTGGGGCTGCCTCTAACCACTGTTTACATTATCAATTATTCCGCTGATAGTTTTCTTGATGAACTGATTAGTTGTTTTGTCTATTAAATGTCAGAAAATAGTAGGGTGGGGACTATACACCTATCTCCCAATTTGATACTTTCACAATATTTATATATACATATAGTATGTATTGAGATTATTAAATGAACTGAATAAAGTTTGACTGTTTTGTTTCGCTTAATGTGCCTTATAATTCGGTGCACCTTATAAGGCGAACAATACGGTACTTCTGCTAATTTCCTCAAGGTCATCTCTAGCTCTCCCATCAGCACCGTTCTCTTTATACATCCATGGTCAGCTCCAGCAGGCTGTTTGAATGCATTTAACATAAATGTCAGTATACACTGCACTTCAAAATTGTGATACAGAGGTGAATTGATTTTTTTTTTTTTTTTTTTTACCACCCCTAATATAAACCCTGTATAAAAGTCACTGTATGATTTGGTGCAACTGTGGAGAGGTGAACATCCATCACATTAACAGGAAATTAAATTCCTGTTTAATTAAGTTAAAACCCTACCTTACACGTACAAGTAAATTTGCACCAATTTCAGCTGAAAAAATGTTCATATGCACCTGTCCAAATACAAATTATACACATACACACATTCATGGCACGCCATTGGCCCAGCATCTGGCTATATTTAGCCCTGGTTCACTCCGTTGCCCTAAGTGGTCTTGTTGTGAGAAAAGAGTGCCTCAGCCCTGACAGAACACCATTTTCCACTTCTCTCCCCTCAGCAGCAAACAGATAGGACAAATTCCTGCTGAACTGAGCCTAATCAGGTAAAAACACAGCGGGCAAAAACGTTCCCTCAGCTCTTATACTGCCTTGTAAACATTTTACATGACACAGCAGCAACAAGTCCCCCCCCCCCAACACACACACACACACACACACACACACACCCTGACAGCAGTGTGGAGAGGTCTAAGCGAGCGCTGACGTGGGTGGAAGTTCACTGGCATGCCTGTGCTGGCGGCTGCATCCGGAAAAGTGACTCAACTCTGTGGTCAGTGCAACCACACCTATTCTCTACGGCTGTCCCGTCCCCGAGCCTCCAGGAACAAACATGTTGGGATGTGCGCGCTCCTCTTCATACTGTTTCACTTTTAATTCACACAAAAATAAGTGCATTAAACATTTATGCAAGAGATGCACCGGGGAAAATTTAGCAGCCTCTTGGTCACGCAGGTCTATATAAGGACGTTACAAGACAAAGAATAAAGATGCAGTTCAAATCTAAGTCCAGCAGACCAGTTCTCAGGTATCTGTTAAAAAAAGCTTAATTATTCTGTAACCTATTTCCAACTTAAGCACCTACAATGATCTCCGAATTGAGAAAATCTTCTGTCATCCCTTAGTGAAGTCACATGCTGTCATCTACAGCCTGCTGTGTTTGTCAACATAGTGGATGTGCACGCTGCATTATTTATTGCTTTGTAATCTACAGGGTAATAACAGCTGTGTTTTTTAAACTTAAAAAGGGACTGTGGGGAAGCTTTTACTCCTGCAAACAAATCGTTTTTATTGCCAATGAGTGAACAGGTCGTAACCTAACCTAAAAAAAATGAGACCTTCGGCAACTTTCTGGGTTTCCTCTATCAGCCTGTAGACTGATTTTAAAGTAGATGCTCCCCTTTTTTCCAGGAAAATCCAACTGATGTGACTCTCCTAAGCTCCGCCCCAGGGCTAACAGTGTGCAACAGCTAACGTTCACTTAGAAATGGAGTCCGCTATCGCCGACAAACAACCAATCACGTTCAGTCTTGTGTGTGTCACCTCACTGTTTTGGCTTGCTCGCTTGTGTAGTGCGAGCACAAGCAACAGCATGCTGACTGTCATTGGCTTATTGGCCACAGGTGTCTCTGTCAACAAGCAATGTCTGATTCTTACACAGAGCCCCTTTAAACAAAATTTTACATTTATATATTTTTTATTTTGTTGCCATTTATTTGTGACAATTTAAAGTTAACGCAATTATAACATGTTTACACTAATTCATTTCAAGGCCACTAATTTCTTTGATGCATTAAGGCAACTTGTGATTTTTAGATTGTAGCGGGCACAGTTTTAAAGCTGGAGTGGATCTCCACTTGGTATCAAAGTAAGGAAGCTATTGGTACAACCAGATCATACGTGTTGAGAAGAAGCCTAAATAATGCTCAATAACTTGTGCTACATTTTGGCGCCAAAAACTGATTTGGCCATTTTCAAAGGGGTCCCTTGACCTCTGACCTCCAGATAGGTGTATGAAAATGGGTTCTCTGGGTACCAGCGAGTCTCCCCTTTACAGACATGCATTATGATAATCACATGCAGTTTGGGGCAAGTCATAGTCAAGTCAGCACACTGACAGCTGTTGATGCCCTTTGGGCTGCAGTTTGCCATGTTATGATCTGATCATATTTTTTATGCTGAATGCAGTACCTGTGAGGGTTTCTGGACAATATTTGTCATTGTTTTGTGTTGTTAATTGATTTCCAATAATAAATATATACACTCATTTGAATAAAGCAGTGCATTTGCCCATTCCCATGTTGATAAGAGTATTAAATACTTGACCAATCTTTCTTAAAAGGTACATTTTGAACAGAAAAAACATTACCATTAAATATTTTAATCGACCTATGATTGTTTTGTGTTTTGTTTTTCAGCTTCTATTCTCTATTTTTTTTTAATTCTTACTTCCTGCTTGTGTTATTTTAACCCTTGTTTACACCGTGGGACTGAGAGAAAGTGTTTTGATCCTCTATATGTGTAAAAATTTTTTACATGTTTTTATCATTAATGGGGATCCAGGTAAAGAATAAAACAAATTATGGTATGTAAAGGTTTCACGCAGATTTTTCGCAGCGTACAGATTCAATAAAATGATTTTATACCCTTTCCTTCACACTTTCCAATAAATCTCTGAAAGACTGGAGAGTTCCCTGACCTATTGGTTGTGTACATTGATCCATGAGGCATGTTGACATGTTGTCTGCTTCCCAACTCAAAAAGTCCAAAGTCCATCAGGAGAAATACAACACACGAGATGTCATTCACACAGCACCAGCCCAAGTCGTGAATTTTGCTTTTTTTGCAAAAGAAGCTTTAAGTGGAACATTTTTTATATCTGGAAAATCCATCATCACACCAAGAAAAACAGTTGTGTGACATGTGATGCCTTCTCTCTGAGCAGAAAATGAAGGCAGGGGAATCAGGCCATTTTTTACCCTTTATCCACTGCCCTTAATGTGTTTGATGCATGGAAATGCAAACAAAGCAAACTGCCAATGGCATAAGGTTAACTCTGGACAAGTATAATAGCCAGCCTGTATGTGTCCTGCTCCTTGAAAGGGGCACAAAAAATGCCCCAAGGTGTTATTTCTGCAGCCATACATTCACACATAACAAGAGTGTCTGGTTACAAAACCTACGCTATAAGCTCCAAATGATTATTCTCCTTTAACTGTGAGATATCGCTGAACATTCAACTGTCTAATCGTGGCGTGTCAGAGTCAAACAATGTCTCACTTCTCCCACATTCCCACACGTCCTCTGTCCACTCACTCAAATCAAGGATCGCTTGAACTTGTTCACCTTCTAACTGCTCCGCTACTTTTGCGATGAATTCACGGTGCCACACACACATTTCGACTACAGGAGGAACAAAAGAGGAACTTCAGCGTACAACTGAAACAGCAACCCCGTCAACGGTAACGGACCGTTAACGGTTACGGTCTGAACTGTAAACACAAACAAAAGAGCCAACTTACCGTTCACCCCAAACACCAGGCAAGCTGTTAAAAGTTGCAGCCAAAGGACAAAACGCGTCTGCTCCTTCATGGCTGCGGCTCTAGTCGGTTGTTGGTGAGCTGTAGCTCGTTGTTTGGCTAGTTAAAGGGACGACAGGAGGACAGCAGCGCTCCGGGACGGTGGTGCTTCAGAGGCTCGAGCTCGTTGTGCGGCTCCACTCCGGAGCCACCAGGCAGCAGGCGGAGAGCAAGAGCACGTGCGCCTCAGCTCTCAGCCAATCACAGCCCGACTACTTAATTGTTGCTCCGCCCCCTTCCTTCCCGCTGTCGGTGACCAAAAAAAACACAACACCCACTGAGGGCAGTTAATCACCGTGGAAACAGAGGAAGCGTTGATAGCTAATGTGCTGCATTTAATTAAACGTCTTGATTAAGATCTTCAACATGAAACCACTTGGAGGAAAATAATCGCTCCCCAATTTTGTCAGTTGCAGTCACATTTAACCTGTGACCTAATATAGTGTTTCCATGGGGTTATTTAAAGCTGCGGTCGGCAAGATTGGAGCGACTCTAATTTTAAAAAAGTTGTTTTTATAAAATGTTTGCTATATCCTGACAGTAGTGCATCAAACAGGTAACATGAAAAAGTGCCTCCGTGTCCTCCGGTGCTCAGGATTTCACCATGAATGTATTGGTGCCTTCAAATGGGGTTGTATTTTCCGTGTTTATGAGTTGATTCCATATGAATGCCACCCTCAAATCGTATTCACAACCTCATAAGTGCAAAAATTTCTGAAAGCTCAGCGTTCACGACTTGTGACATGTTTATTGACGGTGTGAGAAATGCTGGAGCCCATGGAAGTTCATTTATCGGTGCATAATTGCACCAATAAATTTCGGACGTCTCTGGGATGAATAAAGTATCTATCTATCAATCTATGTATATATCTATCTATAATAATAAGTTAATAATGTACAGTATATTGTAATTTTAGTCATATATTGTTTTTCTTGGTAATTTTATATGTCTGAGGAAAATATTGATATTCTCAACAGCCTCATCTTTCTCCTCTGTTATTATATCTTTGCATTTCCTTCATTATGTTACCCACTTGCTAGCTTGCTAAAGTGTTAGCCTCTGTGGTTTCTAGACGGACAGTAATGCTAATAGTGCCGTTGCTTAGCAATGGTGTTCTTCACAAGTTAACCACTTGAACGCAATGCATGTCATATTCACAACTTCCCGTGTCATGAACACCGTTGCCCACTACGACCATGTTAGGATCAACAGCCAGTGCATCCTGGGGGCTTGGATTTTTCAGACTGCAGGAAAACAACCATTCAGAGCTGATCTAAAGTCTGCTGTCCAGCTGCCATTTAAGAGAGCCACAAGTCAATCACTTGACTTGACCAAAACAGTCAAACTAGGCAGCGTTGATCAAATATGAATCAATATTATTTCTCACCTCAAAATGTTTTCAGAATCACCTTGTGGTGCACAGTTTGGCAGTAAAATGAGGAAATTGGTGACCTGACAGCCATGTTGAGATCTCTTGAGAGAATGCTAGGCATCACTCAAATGACAGCAGCACAGCCAATAGGAACACTCTTTCTGAAATGAACTGTGATTGGTCAAAATCTCCTGTCATGAGCTTTAATTTTAAAAGCCTGAAAACAGAGCCAGAAGTCTAGTTTTCTCTCAGACCACTTGAATTTCAATATGCTGAGAAGTTATTATGGAATGTTGGCCAAATTATGCCAAAAAAATTGTTGCCTACTGAAGCTTTAACACTTACTTTCGTTTAATAAGGTCTGGGAGGAACCAGTAACACTCAGTGTCCTTGGCATTTAATCCACTGAGACCCACATCAGACATGTTTTTGTCTTTTTTGGGGGGGTATGCGATAGCAGGTCAACAGTAGATGTCACATAGAAGTGGTGTACATCATCTGAAAGCTGGAAACCTGAAAGATTAATATGAGACGCAGTAATGCAGTGCAGTGCTGTAGTTAGTTGATACGATTTTTTGTACAAAACATACTGTATACTTCACATGAAGTGTCTGAACACCATTTCTAAAATATCGGCGAACTACGTGAGTGATTTCCCCCTTTCACACTAGGCTGGATTACCAATCCGCAACTGTCATGTTAGCTCATGTAGAACAAATAAAGTCTGTCACTATCAAATGAAAAAGTTCACTTACTGAAATATGTCTCAAGATGTGTAAATTTATGACACCCCTCTGTTTTCTGTTCTGCAGCTCATTAAGACTTTGCATGTGTTTACTCTGCTTATTTTAAGCAAACAGGCCAGTAACTGGTTACATCAATGCTTCTTTACCTCGTAACGTCTTCTTGTGTTGTTGGCCTATTCTTAAATAGTTCTGGGAAAATTCCCATGATGGCGCCATGCATGAAATCCTCCTCTGAAATGCAGATTAAGGCCAGTGTGTTATTGTGGAAAAGGTTCATCCGTGGGCGTTTCTCAAGCCGAGATCCAGCAGTGGGTCAGAGTTTGACTTTGTGCTCACGGAGGGAGTGGGCGTGAGGTGAAAAATTGTTTTTAATGGGTGTGTTTGAGATAGATGTCCAAGAGTGTCAGACGCCTTCAGTCTTTCGCCTCATTCCTCTTACATGGATGAAAAGGATTTAGCTGTCATTTTTTCATCTGCTCCAAATTTAGGAGACCTAGACAGGCTAAATATAACAGTCACGTTTTTGTCAACTTTGGAGAATATGACATCTGCTTAATTAATTGCCTGGGAAGTGTCTTTCTGCCTCTCATCTTTACATTTTGTTCTCTGTGATTTAACAGGAGTAGCAACAATATTCTCAGGTGAACTGTACACACTGATTGGCAGGGTAAAATATAACCTTCTGTAGCCTAGTAACAAGCCAAAGTGATTTAAATGCAGCTTAAAGTGGTCTCACGCTTGGCGACTAGCTCAAATACAGAAGAAAAAGGCTGCTGCTGTGCTTTGATGATGTGCTGTCCTCACATCATCATCACATCTCCATGCTTCATTTGTCTCTCTGTTCTCATGCACATTTAGATCAATTACAGTTCTTGTAACTATGCAGTGTGAAAGCTATACCCCTTCTTCTCACATGCAGGACAAAAAAAAGAAGAAAAGTCCTTCCCCTGATGACCTTTTCTCATCAAAGCTAAATCTCGAGCTTGATGGAGCGAAACCGAGCTCCTCTTATATTCCCACTCATTAGACTGATGAGCAGTAGGTCAAACAGAGGGTGAATATACTGTAAGATGGGAACTGGAGGACTCTCTGACCTCAACTCCTACTTGATGAGATGAGGAATACAGAAATTACAAATAAATGAAATTGCATATTTCTCTTTAGGGGGTATAACTTATCTGGGAAAAGTGTTCTCTTTTCTTATAAATGGAAAGCGACTGCAAATGCAGAAGGTTATTTGAGGTATTTCCTATCCGGGCAACCTGAGGATATGCTGGAGAATTTAAAGTGGCAGTATCATAACAATTAAAGCTTCGTCTGTTTATGCTCATATATGGAAAATGAGTAATAAAACAAATTAGCTCCCCTATTTGAACTATTAGTAACATTCTTAAGATAGGCGTGAACTGGAAGGTCTAATTTAAGCAGGTTTATACTTATTTGAATGACATGAAATGTTGTTTTCAGCAAATCATCCTGCATTATGTTTTCTGTTCTGCAGTCAGGAAGGTGTTATATAATCCATTCACTGTATCCATCCATCCATTATCTGTAACGGCTTATCCTATTAAGTGTCGCAGGAGGGCTGGAGCTGATCCCAGCTGACACTGGGTGAAGGCAGGGTACATCCTGGACAGGTCGCCAGACTATCACAGGGCTGACAACCATTCACGCTCACATTCACACGTACGCACTAAAACTTTAGAGTCAAACCTAAACTGCATGTCTTTGGACTGTGACAAGAAACCGGAGAACCCAGAGGAAACCCACGCTAACACAGGGAGAACATGCAAACTCCACACAAAAGGGTCCAAGACCAGGTCAAAAACAGTTTTCTCCTCCTGAACCACATTTATATTAGAAAATAAAGCAAAACAGAGGTAACCTGGTGTCCTCTAGGTTTAAGGTACTGACCATGAACTGCGACATCCACAGTTTGAGTTCAGCTGGGGACTTTTTTTGCATGTCGTTCCCCATCTCCCTCTCTAAGGCTGGATTACCAACATGGCAAAGCAGGCAGCTGCCCCCCAGGGCCCCAGGCCATCAGGAAGCATGAGCCGTTAAATTGGATTCATTTTTTGATAATACTGTATGCACCACTAAAGCACAACGAAGTGAATGCTGAGGGCCTTAAAGGGCTGGCTATGGCTAAGAGGGTGAAGCGGGTTGTCTTTTATAATAGCAAGGTTGGCAGTTTGATCCCTGACTCCTACTGTGTGCATGTTGAAGTGTCCTTGAGCGAAACACTGAACCCCAAGTTGCTTCCCGGAAGCTTTAAAGCAGCCCACTGCTCCCAAATGCTTAGGGTGGGGTCAGAGGTCAAATCTGATGTATGCATGTGACAGTAAAAAAAAGAGTGACACCTGCATTATCACCTAATCGTGAGGCCTCTGTCTCACAGAGGGGCCTTGATTTAAAATCTATTTTTAAGACTGTTCATATTTACATTTATAATGTGTTTTAAAGGAACAGTGTGTAGCATTTCAGGAGTCATTTTGTTTTCGTTAGCTTAGAACAAGCTTTTCATATCTACATTGGTCCTCTTCATGGAGTCCGCCATGTTGCTCCGCCATATTTCTACAGCAGCCCAGATAGGACAAACCAAACACTGGCTCTAGAGAGAGATTTTCATGATGGATCTTGTGAAACTGGTAACGTGAGCGTCAGAGTGTAAAACCGTGGTACTGCCATCCGCTGTCTGACTTTTGTTGCTTCTAAAGCTGTGATATTATGGAGAGGACGGCCTCTGAGCAAGGTGAATGACGTTACCACACTTTTGCACTCAGCGGCTCACATTACCAGCCTTGGAAAGAGATGAGTGAGCGGAGGGGTATTCAGTTGGTTGCAATCTGCAACCGCACCACAAGGTGCCACCAAATCCTACACTCTGTACCTTTAAATGGTGCCTATTCCTAAATACATGTGTGCACAATTAAATTACCAAATCAAACTAGATAATTCATGGCGAGAGAGTGGGAGAAAGAGGGGGTCAACATATCATTTATCATCCTGAGTCACCACAGCAGATTAATTTGGCCCTGTGTCCTCATTTCCTGTCAATGTCTCGATTATCCAACTTTTTTTATTTTAAAAAGAACTGAATGAAAGAAGCATTAGATGCAATGTGTAGACTTTTCCTTTAATGTTTGTGCAGCTGATTTTGAATTAAAACCATATCTGTGTCTGTATGTAGGATGTTTTTAAACACCTCTGAGTATGGGGGCGGCAGTAGCTCAGTCTGTAGGGGGTTGGGTGGGGGAGGGGGGGGGCACCGGTTAAAGTCCCGAAATGGAAAAAAAAAGGGGGGGGAATGGGGAGGGGGGGGGGGCCGTTTTTTCCTTGGGGGCTGCGGGGGGGCCCCCCAGGAAAGAACCCAAAACCCACAAGTGGGGGGGGGTTTTGTGGGGAGCCCCCCCCTCACTCTCCTCTCCTTCAATATATGTGTGTGTGTTTTTGTTTTTGTTAATATAAAAAAAAAAAAAAAAGAAAATTGAATTTCATTTCCCGGGGAGAGAAAAAAAAAAGTTTTTCTTTTTTTTATCCTAGACGGACACTCCTCCTGTCCCTAAGACATCTGACTTGGCTAAACTCTAGCTTGAGATCATCATAAAAAACCAGTAGGTAACAACCAACATAAGTCACTTAAATGTCTGATAATGCTTTAGAAAACATGAAAAGCTGATGTGGACTGCAACATGCAGGGATACGAGAGATTTTCCCATCATGTAGTTAAAGCATCACCAAAAATGCCAAAGCTTCCATCATGTTGAAGTGTGCTTCAGCAAAGGTACTTAAACCCCTCTCGGTTGCCTCAGAAAAAGTGTCAGCAAAATCCACTAAACTGTGAGACTCAACAGAAAATAGCTTTATCTGTACAGTCATGAAACCATAAGAACAGTCATGTGCACTGCGGGCTGGTTGACGTGAAGCAGCCGTCAGATGTGGTGAGACCCCATAATGGCAGCATTCCTCTTCTTCTATCAGACAAAGCTTCTTCTCATGACTGACCTTCACTTAATCTGAGCCAGAGGATGAGGCTAATGATGGTTAGACTGAGCTTCGATGTGACAGAAGCCTGTTTGATCTTAATCCTTAGCATAATCCTGCACACTCAAACCTTGTGAAAATGTGGTTTACTCAAAGGAGAGTGCTACTCGAGAAATGAGTCATAAAATTCATAAATCTGTGAGTTTTCACTTCTGCCTCTGACAGAAAAAAAAGATCAAGCCCTCTTTCACTTCTGCCTTCCATCTGGAAACACAAGTGAGGATCCGCTCATTATAAACACCATCATAGATAAAGAAGTGAAAATGATTGAGGAGGGGAGAGTACATTCCTGTGGCTTTATTTATTTGGAAGAAAGTTACAGTTCAACTGAATCCTCACTCTGACGTTCATAATTCACACAGCTGTTTTTGCTCAGGACTGATTGCTGCAACAACATAAACTGTATAGAGTGTAGCCTCTTTTATTTATTATGGAGAAATGACGATATATCGTGTATATTCAAAAGTATCACTGGATTGATTGGATGCCAATATAATCTAATCAAATTAAAAAATAAGGGCTGTCAAACTTAATGCAATACTAATGTATTAAGAAAAATTTGTTTTAATGCCACTAATTTCTTTAACGCATTAACACAACTTGTGATTTTTAGGTTGTAGCATAGAGAGAAGATACTGGCATATGGAACTAGAAAATCTAAGGAATCCAATCGTATTAACCATGTCGTACTAGATTGCTGTGAAGGAGGCTAAATAACGCTCCAAACTTTTGGTGAGGAAAACCTGCCCATTTTCTAAGGCGTCCCTTGACCTCTGACTTCAAGATATGTGAATGAAAATGCATTCTATGGGTATTCATGAGTCTCCCCTTTACAGACATGCCCACTTTATGATAGTCACATGTAGTCTGGGGCAAGAAATAGTCAAGTCAGCACACTGATACACTGATAGCTGTTGTTGTCTCTTGGTTTTGAGTGTTATGACTTGAGCATATTTTTTATGCTAAGTGCAGTACCTGTGAGGGTTTCCTGACAATATTTGTCATTGTTTTGTGTTGTTAATTGATTTCCAATAATACATATATACATATGTTTGCATAAAGCAGCATATTTGTGCATTCAAATAAGTCAAAAGTCTCAAAAAGTCTTTAGAGCAGTGTGCCCTTATTGCTACATGTACATTTGTACTTTCTTGCCTACTTATCCAGGTTTTCATTAGAGTCCATACTGTACTCATAACAGATCATAATAATAAACTGTCTGTTACAGTCCATTCTATCAAATTTCTCAAAACAGACCATGTTATCAAAGTACTAATGACAGCTTCTGTTATTATAGTATGCATTGCAGACTATGTTCTCTTCTCACAAAATTTGAAATATTATAATAGTGGTTTGGTAACTGTGGGGCAAATTGCTATGAAACAATGTAATGGGTCTATGCGAATGTTTACTTATAATGTCTTATTTTCTCATAAATATAGCATCACTTTGTCATAAACACATCATAATAAACCTCTAATTAATTTTAGACTGATCCTACACAACTACCAGTAAAGAAAATACATTTACAGCTTGATTAAGTCACTATGAATACGCGCTGTATGTGGGCTACCATTAGTGGATGGCGCCCTCCAGTGGTCAAAATACTCAATGAGAGAGGGTCTGATTTGACTGAATGACATTAACTACTGTCCTACTACCAGTTTATAACTATTAAAACCCACTTTAAACACATAATAACCTAAAAAGTAATCCGTTATTGTTGTTAATCTCTTCTGCAGTAACTATTTGTGCAAGGACTGTTGGTAAGTTTATATGAACTTTATTAGTTTTATACCCTACCCCATTTGTTGACTTTAAGTGTGTGAAATGATGTCAGTCTTTCCTATCTGCATGCTATTTGCGTGATATTTGCGTGTCGTTGTAAAATGACGGTCTACAACAGGCGGACATGGATGCGCCCGGTGACTAAACCGCAGCATGTAGTTACTGTAAATTAGGCTGTTAAGGAAGTAAGCCACACCGCTGTTTGTCATGCTACCTTCAAGTGCTGTCGGAATCCAAACCACAAACTCGACGAATACGGAAGCTGAACTTGCATTCTCAGAAAGTAAGGACTGAGTTTATACATAAGCTATGATAGCTGATTAAATGTGTAGGTGATGGAAATCAAGAGCTAATATCACGTTAAGAAAAAAAACTTATTTTTATTAGTTGGCTGTTTTGAATCACTAAAAGTCGGAGCTTTATAATAACACTTGAACGCGCCCTGCGTTCCCTGCTGGTCAGTCACTTCTCTGCTGTAAACAGACGGTGTGTTCAGGGACTGTGCTCAACTCCGGGTGGATCCGACCAGAACCAAAAACTACCCAAAACCGCGATGGTACGACCGGAAATATTCTCGATATACTTTTAAAAACATCATCTACTTTATATGGAGTCCGTGTAGTGTTTGAAGCCTTCTTCAGCCTCACCTAGAGCCTCTTCAGGGACAGTTTTAGCGTTACCTGAATGACAAAAGAGAGAAAGAAACTTAAACCAAGGACACTTACTTAGTGTGAGTCTAATTTAAACTAACCGGAACACAGCGGACTGTCTCTGTTTTATCCTAATCTACTTTTCTGTAAGTTCCGGTTTTGTCGTGCATGCATTATAAATGCATCTACATGTGAACGCAGATAATATGCCGTTTGTTGTTTACGTTTTTTTTTTTTTTTTTTTTTTTTTTTTAACCAGAGTCACTGAAACCAGAAAGTTTTTGTTTGTTTTCCAGCACTGAGTGAGCATCATCACACAAAAAGGAGGGACCACAACCACAACCACTAAGACACACAACCAGGTGGGTAAAAACTGTCTAAATCATCAGTTTAAATCATCTATACTACAGTTAATACCGTCATGAAAAGTGTCCACAGTCATTTATTGATATGAGTTTCTTATGGTCAAATACTGGCATCAGTACTTTTGAACTGAGGCATCCAATACCCAGTACTGGAAAGTAACTAAGTACATTAATTCAATCACTGTACTTAAGTGCAATTTTGAGATATTTGTATTTTATATGAGTACATTCAATTTCCTGCTACTTTATGTACTGTAGTACAACTCAGAGGCAAATTCTGCACTTTTTACTCCACATTTATTCAATAAGTTTGATTAATAATACAAAATATAGGATATTAGACAACTAAAATCTGATTTGATATGATAGATTATGATAAAATTATTGTTCCAAATTATTAAGCAGATGAATTATATAAAA
Organism: Pterois miles; assembly: GCA_947000775.1. Lineage (NCBI taxonomy): Eukaryota > Metazoa > Chordata > Actinopteri > Perciformes > Scorpaenidae > Pterois > Pterois miles. Next base: position 6,504,324 of record CAMQGK010000565.1, read on the forward strand.
ACAGCTGCAACTAACAATTATTCTCATTGTCAGTCTGTTGATTATGTTTTCAATTAATTGATGAGTTGTTCGATCTAAAAAAATCATGAAAAATATCGATCAGTGTTGATGTCAGATGTTTTGTTTTGTCCATAACTCAAAGATATTCAGTTTACTGTCATAGAGGAGTAAAGGAAATAGAAAATATTCACGTTTAAGAAGCTGTTATCAGAGAAATTTAGAGTTGTCCTTTTAATTAATTGTTATTAATTAATTTAATTGTTGACAACATCGATTAATCATTAAAATTAGCTCCCCATTTACCACCTGTAACATCAACGTGATGTACACATGAATGCATCACTAATTACTATATAACCCAACAATATAATATACATTATCATGCATTATGAGTACTTTTACTTTTGGTACTAGTATATTATGTATTATGTATATGTATATGTATATATTATGTATATTTTGATGCCAGTAGCCTACTTTTGTACTTTTGCTGAAGGGAAATTTTGAAATCTGACTATATCTGACTTCTACTTGTAACAGAGTATTTTCTACAGGATCTAAGTACTTTTGACACCTGCCAGTACCTGATATTTTAGCCGCTATTTATGCATTTTGTTTCAGATATTGCATGTCTGCAGCAGAAAGTGTGTTTGCATGGTCAGAGATTCTGACACAGACTTCAGACCAACATGATAAACATGAGAAAGAAAAACTGACCCACTGAGACCAGAGTACAGATATTTCTTCTGGGTTAGCAGCTCCCTAAAGAGAGTAGCTACATGCTGAGGAAGGTGGAGCCCAGGACCATCATTGGCACATTTCTAAAATTCTCGTTTTATTGTGATTTAGCGCTGAGCTACCTCATGGAGCTCCCCAATGTGCCACCTTCTAACCTATAAAGACCTATAAAGATTATTATATTATTAGTAATTTTTCAATCCTGTAAGCTCTTAATAAGTCATGTACGTAAGTTGGATGCTCTCCTGACATGCTGCGTATATACTGTAGGTTCTCTCCTGCGTTCACAATGGCCGCCCTTGAGGATGGCGACATGAACACCTTCGGCCCGGAGCTGCCGGCCATGTTTGATGGTATGAAGTTGGCAGCGGTGGCCACTGTCCTCTACATCATCGTCCGCTGTCTGAACCTGAAGAGCACCACATCACCACCGGAGATCATCTACCAGGACACACCTCTCAGCCGCTACCTGTTCAAATCCTGCCCGATGCTGACCAAAGAGTGAGTGTTTATTATTATATACTGTAGTCCCAGTTTTAAAGACTTTACATGCACCTTGTACTGAGACACTGGAAGACTAATTTGAGTCTGGATCACCTGAGATACGCCTCACATACCTACAAGCAGACTTCTGTCTTACAACCGCTGATATGAATGACTTGACCTGGAGCCTCAGTAGGACTTGGTGGTATGGAGAAAATCAAATATCACAATATTTTTGACAAGTTCAGAAAATTACATCACTTTACTGAAATGGAGACATCACTTATGCCACATTTCAATGTTTTACGGTATGCAAAATCTAAGACAATATCTTGCCTCATATTAAGATATCAATATAATATGGATATATTGCCCAGCCCTAAGACCCGGACATGACCTTGGACTTGTGACTCGACTTGGATTTAATTTAATTTCTGTTCCATTTTTTTTTCCTACTCATTAATGTGTTTAACCTCCTGAATATTTCTGCATGATCGGGTCTCTAAACAGTCTTGAATTACATAAATAGGGTATCACTGTAAAGCTGAGACTCTTGTGTATCCACTGAGCCCAACTGTATTCATGTGTGATGATGTTGCACACAAACGGCTACTTTGGGGCCCATAGTAGCCATTTCTGCATGTTACCTGTGACAACTGACATCACTGTATAAAATGACCTGTGGTGACCTCGAAGATAATCACAGCCTCATGAAACTTTACAACCACAAACAAGAGACCTGGAGCATTCAGAGGATGGGTGGCTTTACTGGCTAGATTGACAATAAGGGGGTTTCTGTGCAGCTTTCATAACAGAAATTATCGCCATCCAATCGCCAAAAGTTTTTGATATCAAGTGGTAGCATGACTTTTTCTGTGGTGTTCCTCAATGTCTTGGTGTCTTAATGTAGTATTTTGGAGGGATTATTTTTATAAATTCTCGTATGGTAAAAAAAAAAAAAAAAAGTTAAATTTAGCACCAGGTCAGTGTAACAAATGGTATCAACTTAAAAATTGCTGCAACAACTTATGAGCCCTTATACTCTTCGATTTATTTTAATTAATTAATTCATGTTTATTTCTGATTTGTGATGAGAAGAACTTGACACACAGTGTTCAGCTGCAGCTCAAATTAATCTTCAGGTTCCCAGCTTTCAGATGATATACACCACCTCTATGTGACATCTACTGTTTACATGCTGTACCCCCCTAAAAAGACATAAACAGGTCTGTTGTGGGTGTCAGAGATTTAACAGCATAAATGCTAATGTTTTTCTCTTTATGCCAAACAAATCATTGCTGCTTGCACATGATGAGCCTAAGTTGACTCATACAGTACATCCTGTGAACTTCAGACTCAACTGCTTTAAAGTACATCATTTTAAAGTTATGCTAAATCTTGTTGGCTTGAGACCCACGTATTTCTAACAGATTAACAGTACAGTACATGGGAATAAAGTGTCTAGAGTTACATGATTTGGTGATATAAAAATGTCAACCAGTAATAAGCAATCTTCTCTAGCTCAGAGTTCAAATCCAACTGAGCTGCCTGGGCTGAACATTTAAATGACCGGCAGTGCTTGTAGATTTATCTGCCTCCTCCTATAGCTGGACTGGTATGTGTGCCTGTCTGTAGCGTGACAATCTGTGCTGAAACATCTTCAGCTGTGATATATAATATGGAGCTCATCCTTCTCTTCAGATACATTCCTCCCTTGTTGTGGGGTAAGAGCGGACATCTCCAAACGGCCCTGTACGGCAAGATGGGACGTGTCAACACTCCAACGCCCTGCGGCGTCCGCAAGTTCCTCCCAATGCAGGACGGGGCCACGGCGACCTTTGACCTCTTTGAAGCTCATGGAGACCACAGCACAGGGGGTCAGTGGCAAATACTGGGGTAGCAGCTGGCTTTGGATTTACTGCATGTTTAAGATGTAAACTACTGCACTTCTGTCTTTTAAGGCTTATTGTTTGATGATGATATCACTGATTATTGTTTAATTCTCCTGTCTTTTCCTCCTGAGTTTTATGTTTTTGCTTGGATCGAAGTAACTAGTAGCTCATACTACAGTACAGTATGCACAAGCAGGAGGGCCACTAATGAAATCCCTAGAGCGAAAATGCCATGCATCTCAGCAGCCAATTAAATCAACACACACAGACACACACACACACACAGCATCCACTTTTACGCCCACACATGACTCCACTTTGTCTGCGTTCCCTCTTTGTGTGTGTGTGTGTGTGTGTGTGTGTGTGTGTGTGTGTGTGTGTGTGTATGTATGTCAGATGACATTACCATGGTAATCTGCCCTGGGATCGGTAACCATAGCGAGAAGAACTACATTCGGACCTTTGTGGATCACTCCCAGCGGCAGGGTTACCGCTGCGCCGTCCTCAACCATCTGGGAGCCCTCCCCAACATGGAGCTCACCTCACCCCGCATGTTCACCTACGGTAACGAAGGAGACATCACATTAGATTTAGGAGTACAGGTTTGATTAAATGTTACAGTTCAAACCAAAGTGGGGAAGTTCACTTTATTGCGTATTTAATGTTGGTTCACTAAACTGAGGAGAACTAAAATTAGGGGAAGCAAAACAAAGCAAAGCAAAATGAGACAGAGGTTTAAGTCAAAGCTAAAACATGGAAACTGAAATAAAAACTGAATTTCATAAACTTTTTATCTAATGTCAAACTTAAAGGGCAGGTCCATCTGAGTTCTGGACCATTTTTTACAAATGGAAGTTCCCACTCAGCCATTAGCAAAAAGCAGTGACCTATGCTACCAAAGTAAGCTAATCAACAAGGTTCAAGGTTATGAATGAGTCTGAGTCAAAGTTAGCTTTTAGTTTGGAAATAACTGAAACCCTTTTGAAAATGGCCATACCATTTATTTCTTGCCAGAATTTAGTGTACAGTAAGTTTGGAGCATTATTTAACTTCATTCACGACAAACTAGTATGACATGGTTCGCACCACTTGATTTCTTATGTTTTCTAATTTCATACGATGTGATGCCAGTATCGTCACTCCAGCTCTAAAACTGAGCCCACTACAACCTCTCAAAGATCGATTGCGTTAATGTGTTGAAGAAATTAGTGATGATGAAACAAATTTGCATTAACACTTAATTTTCGTGTTAAGTTTGATAGTCCTAGTTTTGATTTTTTGAAGTGGAGTTGTATGTATACTCTCATTCTGGTAAAATTACTGTTTTTGTGAATATAAGTCTTGTGGCTTTGAAGAGATAACTGCTTCAGTTCGGCTTTGCATACATAAAGAACACCACTGGGATGCTACACTATTCTATAAAGTACTAAAAAACAAAAACTATGGACTCGCTATGTAAGTATTTATCACCACTACACAGTTGTAAAAGTGTCTCTCTTTCATTCAGGTTGTACCTGGGAGTATGCGGCGATGGTGAGCCACATCAAACGAGCTTTTCCTCAGACGCTGCTGGTGGTCGTGGGCTTCAGTCTGGGGGGAAACATCGTTTGTAAGTTCCTGGGTGAGAACCGATCCAACCAGGACAGAGTGATCTGCTGTGTCACTGTCTGCCAGGGTTACAGCGCCCTCAGGTTGGTAGAAGGAAGGACCGGGACTGATATGACTAAAAATGCACAGGATTGGTCAAGTGTTTTTCCTACCTGACTGTATGCATGCATTTTTGTTTGTGTAGGGCCCAGGAAACATTCCTTCAGTGGGATCAGTGCCGGAGGCTCTACAACTTTGTGTTGGCGGACAACATGAAGAAGCTCATCCTGTCACACAGGTGGAGAAACAACAGTTTCTGCAGTTACAGATGTGTTAATCCCTTCAACTTTATGAGGTTTTATCATACTGTACATAAATTGCGGCATGTATTGAGTTGTTTCTCTTCAACAGTGGTTCTCAACCTGGAGGTCGGGAGCCCCAACAGGGTCTAAGATAATTTAAGGGGATCACCAGATGGTCGTGGAGAAAAAAATAAAATAACATTAAAAATAAAATAACATAATTTTGACGGGGGAACGTTTTCATATTACATTGCCTGTACTAGTGATATAATTTGTCTTAAAATAGATTTTATTGAGTGTGTTTGTGAGAGCCAAGTCTGCGTGCACATGATTTTCTGTCGGGGGATTTTCAGCAGGTCTGGGGGAAAGAAAAAGTCACCAAACTCATAAAAAATGCACAGCACAGCACATTGGACAACACCTTGGTGTGATGACAACAAAATTTTCATCACAGACAAACATTAATTATTTAGCCTACATTTAATAATCAGGTCACAATAATCACTCAAAATCAGCAGGGGGAGGTGTGTAGAAACAGGGCATGGGGGTCACAGACACCCACCTGATCATTCTGGGGGGTTGTGACTGAAAAAGGTTGAAAACCACTGATCTACAACACATGATTTGTTGCAGTGGATTTCTGGAGCAAGAAAGTAAAAGATAAACATCTACTGTATAGGAGGTGAAATATAGACAAGAAATCAGTCCCAGACGTCAGCCAGACGCTGAAAAAATAGGCTAATAGTGTGAATGACTTAGAGGTGCTGCATTACAAAACATTTCTCACATTGCTAGACAGGCTTACCAGCCAAACAAAGATTTAGCTTCCTGCCCTGATTTGTCTGAGTACCTTTATTGTACTGTTCAACAGGAGCAGTCTGCTTAGCCTGAACTCCACCAACATAGGTGATGCAGACCTGGGCAGACTGTACGCAGCCACGTCTCTGATGCAGATTGACGACAGCATCATGAGGTGGGTGAAGTGTTGGTGTATTTTATAATTTGATTGTTGTGCTAATGGCTGCCATGAACTCTACAACTCTTATCTCTGTCACTGATGTTATCACATGATTTGTACTTCAGGAAATTTCACGGCTACAGCTCATTGAAGGAATACTACGAGAAGGAGAGCTGTGTGCACTACATCCACAAAGTGAGTGTGTAGGTGTTTGCACAGCAAGCATGATAGGTTTTCGTTGAGATACTACTTATATTAATGGTACTACTACTTTAACCTCTACCATGCCTTCAGCTACTATTGTTTCTACTACTGTATTACAAGTCCTACTGTTACTGATGATACTTCTACTACAACTACTGGCACTACTAGGACTACCGCTGCTGCTTTTACTGCTCTTGATACTACTACAGTACTTAATCTTTCATTGTAACACCCCTCTATTACTTCTCCACTAGTACCACTATCAGGACTACTAATGGTGCTCAGCTTTATATTACTCTGTGACTGTTACAGGTATATGGAGTCATATAATAAAGAATAAATCTGTGAGAGAATAAGAAAATAAATGTGGAAATATAAGGAAGAATAAATAAAAGAGTACATAAGTAAATAAAAAAAATGTGGAAACAAAGAGAAATAACTAAAAGAATAAGTAAATGTGGAAGTATAGTCAAATAAAATATGAAGCTGGCAACCTCACCACCCCCCAAAACCATAAACTGTCATCTTCAGTCTTGATGCTAAGCTAAGCTAATTGCCTGTTAGCTCTAGCGCCCCAATTAAAGCTCAGAAACAAGAGTGGTCAAACTGTACTTTGTATGAATGTGAATGTTACCACTATAGTACTATTGCTTCAACGCCTACAGTACTACACTGACTAACCCACTACTAAAACATCGTCTACTACTACTACTATTACTCCTGCTCCTTATGAAGTCATTCATAAACAAACTGTTGTTTTGTATCCAGGTCACTGTGCCTCTCCTCCTGGTAAACTCCTCAGACGACCCACTAGTTCATCAATCACTACTGGATATTCCACGCACACTTGCAGGTTTGTGTTATTACAAAATTCATTCATCAATAGTAGATAATTAGGAGTATTTTCAATGGTAACGTTAGCTATAATGTATTGCTCTGGTCATGATATATACCGTAGACTGTATATGAAGATGGACGACATGACAGCTCCCCAAAAATGGCACCAAAACATCTTGGTCGCCCCCTGGTGGCTGGCTGCAGTATAGGTCATAAATCCCAGCCCTCCATGTTAGCGGATGGGACATGGGCCAAACCAAAAAGTCCAATAAATTTTTCCCAAAGATGCTTTCTGTCATTTTAGGTAGTTCTTATCACACTGATGTATGTTATGTAAGTGTGAATTTTTCCGATAAGTTTGGTTTTAGTTAGTTATTCAAATCTAGCCTCAATATGATCACTACTGTGACTGGCTCCAAATGACGTCCAAATGTCAAGATGGCAGCCCCCATATCTAGTATAGTTAGGCTTCAATTTTATACAGTAGGAGGAAGGGGAGACACATCCGTCTATCATCTATAAATACAGTCTATGGTGTAGAGTAATTCCTCAGTTACAGTAATATTGAATATTTCATGTGGCACAAAAAAACCCTGTCTTGATAGAAAGGCCTTCATCAGAGTCTTATGATTAAGAGACAGATCCTGCAACTTTTAACTCTAGAAACACAGAGAAAACAGGTCACACATAAAAGCAACATTAAATAATAAAACAATAATGTTCACATTTTATAAAAACAGTTAAATGTAGTATATGAAGTATGGAGTGTGATCTCCTCCTCCACTCATCTAATTATGCAGCAAAATGCAGAGGAGTGAACTAAACTGTTGCCATGACGCCTCATATTTGGTTTTCAGTGTTTGGCATGTTTCCTAGAAAATGAATGACTGCAACAGTAAAACATTGTCCTCACTGTGACACAAACTGAGACTAGTGCAGACCAAATGCACCCGCTGTCCTTCCTCTCCTCTGGAGCCGGACACTGGAGCCGGAGTCTTAAGTGTTGATAAAGTCTTGTTGCAGCTATCTGCTCAACACCGCCCAGCCCAGACAGTCTTGTTGAATTTTTCAGGGCCATGTGATACGACTAAGCTGTTGGATTATATATAGAGTGTGTGTGTGTGTGTGTGTGTGTGTGTGTGTGTGTGTGTGTGTGTGTGTGTGTGTGTGTGTGTGTGTGTGTGTGTGTGTGGACCCAGCGTGTTGCCTTGTCTTGCCTCAGTAGGTCACATGCACTGGCCCCTATGTGTGTAAATCAGTGTGAGTAATGACTTAAAGCTTGACAAGTGAAATTCTAAACTTGTCCTCAACTCTAGTTTTTTCTTTACATGTTTTCCTTCATTTCTAGTAGTGACCCACTTGTTATTATTTGTACAAGGTCCAAACCTTTTTCAAACCATTTTCAAGTAATGTTTTGTTGATTAATTTTGAACTGAACTATCGTCTCCTGAATTTAGTTATTAGACTTTCCTGTACAGACCGTTTGCAAGATAAACACACTTAAAAAACACTGAATAAACAAATATTGCCACAGGCTTTCTTAGTTCTTGAAAATTTGCCTTTTCAAATAAGGTTTTCAAGTTTTCAAGGTTTGTTGACAATATTCTGCACAACCCCCAGTATCTAGTTGAATTGGTGCATGTTTGTCTGTGTGCATCTGCAAAAAAATTACAGTGGCTGATAAGGGTCGACTGAATGCAAAAGCTGCAACGCGAATACAAAAGCCACAACGTAAATGCAAAAGCCGCAAAGCGAATGCAAAAGCCGCAAAGTGAATGCAAAAGCTGCAAAGCGAATGCAAAAGCCACAACATAAATGGAAAAGCGACAATGTAAATGCAAAAGAGACAATGCAAATGCCACAATGTAAATGCAAAAGCAGAAGTGACAACAATGGATGTTGACAATGAAACGGGCCGACTATTATTGTATTGTATTGATCCCAGCTGATCCATATAGAAAACATTTTAGAAGTGGTTTTGACATCCATCACTTATGCGTCTCAAGCAGCAGATACCCTTCGATTTTTACTATATTAAATGTATCAATCCACACTTCATTTTAAGCCTGTTTTTGTCACGTTAGTGAAGCGTAATCTACATCAATAGCTGTTTAAATCACATGTTGTGGCTTCTGCATTCGTTCAACCCTTCTCAGCCACCGTAAAAAAAAGGGCTAAGGTAGGAGAGAGTGTGTAGGTGGTATAGAGTAACAGAAAGGGAGAGGAGGGCAGCGTATTTCTGTGTGGAAACCAAATGTCAGTCACCGCCACGAAGCAGGAGAGCTTAATTATTTACCTTCATACTGACAAGATCGGGGTGTCTTTAATTACCAAATTACCGGAGATGCTTGACCAAAAAGTTACAAGCTCTGGAGGCTGATGGATCTAGTTGGTGAACTACTTTACACTTCTGAACTAATGTCATGTTTGACTCTGACCCAACTTATTTTCCTCATGCAGATATTTCCACGATGTTTCAACCCTAGACTGTAATTATGAAGTGGACGTAGTCACTGTGACGCCACTCATTAGTTTGTGGGCTACGGTTTTGAACGAGTTTGTCACTTCTTTTTGCAACCAGACGAGTCGCCCCCTGTTGGATGTTAGAAAGAATGCAGGTTTAAGGCACTTCAGCATTGGTTTCACTTTTCAGACCCGAGGTTGCTGCCTATCAGCCATACTTTAATTGCTGAGAAAATAAGAGATTATCTTACCTCTCCTTCTATCTGTAGAAAAGATGCCCAATGTAATATTCGTCCTGACCCAACACGGAGGCCACCTGGGCTTCTTTGAGGGAGCCGTGCTCTTCCCTCAGCCCCTCACCTGGATGGACAAGGTCATCGTCGAGTACACCGATGCCATCTGCCACTGGGAGAAGAAGCAGCCAGCGTGCCAGAGGAGCAGCCATCAGGACATGAACTCCTTCCTGCAGAGCACAGAGGGGACACTCAATGGGTAACATACTGTACATAGAGGTCTGGAGACAAAACCATAGGCCGAGACATACACATACACATAATGGCCTTAAAGTTTAATAAACAATTCTGGGACATGTAGGAAGTCACTAAAATGGATTAGTAAAGGCTAAGTTGAAGTGGGTAAACTGGAACACATAAGATACCTGAAAATGTAACCTGATCCCATGGTGAATCGGTCCTTCCTCTTGTTCCCAGTTAACCTCCAGCATAACGCAAGTTCACCCTCTGCTGGTTTTTGGCAGCTGCTACTTCTTGAGTCTGGAAAGCAGAGTGATATAATTAGTGGAGGGGGGCACTGCAACCAGAAGATGAATGTGGCCTTTGACCTGCATGTAGAAAGAAGAGAAACTACTGAAAAACTTCCTTTCCTTAGATAATTGGGATATTTATTCATTATAAAAACTGGAAATTCATCTTAGTGTGAAGGACACAGTGAAGCCTTAAACCTTTAACCATAATATACTTTAAAACATACCTGAAGACCCACATCAGTTATATTTTGAAGCATATTATTATCTATTTTAAAAAGTCTTTCAGATTTAATTGCCTTAATATGAATGCAAACTTGCAACTGGTTTCTCATGAATCACTGAGCTACCTCTGATAAGCAGCAGTATGACATGGTTTATGGTTTATGGTGGTGATTTCCAGCTCTTGCTGAAGATAACGTCTGTCGTGTTCAGCCAAACTGTAAATTTGATTTCCTTAATATAATATACTCTTTTTCCATTAAAGGAGCAGTGTGTAACATTGGCAGAAATGGAATATAATATTAATATTTTTTTTAGTGTATAATCACCTGAAACTAAGAATCATTGTCATTGTTAGCTTAGAATGAGCCGTTTATATCTACATACGGCAGGGAGCAGGTCCTCCTCACAGAGTCGGCTGCCATGTTTCTGCAGTAGCCCACAATGGACAAACATTTACGTTTTCACATTGGCCACCGTAATTCTCCTTGGCCCACACAAGTTTCAGTTGGTTGCAATCTGCAACCGCCAAATCCTACACACTGCACCTTTAAGAGAAGTTTGCGGTTTTATTGGAGGACAAATGTGTTAAATGACACCCAGTCTGGTTTCTTTACATATATGTTGAGGCATAATTTAACTTTTTTTTCATTTTGCATTTCCATTGTGTGCAGTGGACCAAGAGCTGTTATTGTTGTTGCTGACTTTCAAAATAAAGGACTCAGGGTGCCAGGTTTTTTTTTTAAAAGCGGTTATAAAGAGTTATAGAGAGGTATATAAATGCAGACAGACAATCCAGAGCATTAATATAGCAGCAAACAACTCTTGTCTAGGTAAAGATATAGTGGAGTAATGTCTACCTGAGCAGAGAAGGAAGTCTCTCTCCTCTGTGTGTGTTGTAATCAGAGCTGCTCTGTGCTTTGTTGACATAAGCGGGCTGGCTGTGCGTTCTTTTTAGTGCATGTTAGCATGCCTCACTGGCTAGCTCACAACCGCCATTCTGCACTGCTCTCATATGGCGGTTACAGCTGATTACGCCGTCGCCGTAAATGTAGCGCCCACCCTCCACTTCCCCTCAAGTTAAACACTGCTAGCTCTGTTAGCAATGTTGCTGTTGTTTTCACTGTTAGCGCCGTTAGCTGCGAGCTGCTCAAGGCAATATATAAAAAAATAATACACCCAGTCTCACCATTAATGATTTATTTCTAACACTCATGCCGTCACTTAATACAAACAAGCGTTAACAGGTCAGCTTGTCCTATTCCATGAATTGCTGTAATGAGGATGGACAGACGGTTTAATTTCCAAAATGCCGCTTCAGAAAATGTCCTTTGTTGTATTATAATAAATTATATTTATAATTTAGGACACAAGATACTGAAGTATACATCAGAAGTCTACTTGACTGATCACAATAGAGCCGGGTCAAACTGTGTTTGCAAACACTTTCAACAGAAAGTAGAGAAGAGAGAGCAAATGGGACACAAACAGTAAACATGTTATATAAGAAATCCTATTATGGACTCTCAATTTATGCACTAACCAAACAAATGGACCAAAAGCACTCTTCACTTTTCAATAAAAAGTAGCTCAACTTTGTACTTTTTAATGATTCTGCTGTATTTTACATACAGCCACATGTGACTCCATGGCTTCGGCTCAAATACAATGGAGGTCTCATAATAGACATAACTTTGAACAAGGGCTAATTAATACGTTTCATAAGTGACCAAGGTTATTTGGGGATTGCTTTGAGCTGCTTATTGTTACATACTGGATGGGTGGAGTTTGCCATGTAAAACAAAAAATAAACAGTGAAGAGAGAAGAGATTGATTTTGTTTTTGTTATATTAAAACAGAAGACGCATGAAAAAGATCACATAAAACTTACCTCTGTTATGTCGCCTGATATAGTATATTTCCATGATAAAGATCTCAAACACTGACAAAATTGGTGGTGGATTTTATATGACATAATCATTTGTTTTCTGTGGTTTATTCTGGGCCAGTGGTGTGCATGTTTGATATGTTAGTCACAGTTTCCTGTGAGTAACATCCTGTCAGACAATGCAAATAAATACACCCAGGCTCATGCAAGTCTTATTAATACAGCTTTAATTCTCTATGTGACCTTTAAAATGCGACTATAACCTGCAGCGGCACCTCTGTTGTGTCTGTATGTGCAATATGTCCTGACTGTTTGAGATACGCTTGTACTTTCCCTATTGTTGTGTGGCACCATGTATCAGCATATGGATGCAACATTTATCATCTAATCTTAATGTGTTCTGATGCAGTGCACAGGCATGACTGATTAGTCATATCTGAACTCACCCTTTAATAAATATTTTTCACAAAGGTGTTTTTTTTTGTCTCTTTATTGTGACCTACATACTATCATCATGGCGAAGTCAGTTACTGTTGGATTTGCCAAGATTTTGTACATACATTACTACACTGCTCTGACTTTTGAGTTCCTGTGACTTTTCCTCTAGCACCACCATCTTGTCAACATTTAATCTTCTAAATACTTTTTTCTTTTGACCAAATATTTGCAAATCTAATGACATTCCAGCCAGCCTCGTCTTTATTTAATGCTGCGTTCCAGACAAGTCAAAGGCTGAAAGTTTGGACTTCCGACCTTCAAACTTTACAGGTGCACGACACCAAACGTAAACAAAAAACATGGCTGACTGTGACAAACTGATATTTCTTTGACAAGTGTACACACACTTGAACTCTTGGTGCAGCAGGGCATCCTCCACATTATTTATATTGGGCATTTTTAGCATTTTTCCAAACAAGATTTGTCCAGAGAAGATAATTTCAGAGATTTTTTTTTACCATAACAAGCTATCTAATAGCATGGCAACATATTCTGACACCAATTTACATGCAGAGCAGGTTTTATTATATGATAGTATGTATTATTTTAATTAAATATAAGCAAATATATGTTATGCTACCTTTTAGTTAATGGTTTAACATTTACAATGTGCGCTTCCATTGTTGCTTCTTTGTAAAGTTGGATGAAAATGGATTTGCCAGAGTTTTGCCTCCATCTTTGAGTAGCATTTCATTATACTTTTTCCTAGTTGGAGGTCAGAAATCAGAGCAGCAGCATTAGTTTTGTACCAATTAGCAAATGCTAGTATGTTAACCTAAGATGGTGAACATTTAGCTCAACACAGCACGTGTGCAGCCTCACAGAGCCGCTAACATTGTTAGTTTAGATGAGGAAACGGATGTAAAGACTACTGTACAACTTATATTTATATACAGTTTATTGTACATTTATTGACATTCTTATTGGTGCACCAGGTAGCACAGTGGGTAAAACGTCATAATATTCATATTGAAGAACAACCTAAAAAACAAGAGACAGGCACTTGTTGGAATATCAGCCTCGTACTTCAAGGAGAGATGGTGGTGGTGGTGGTGGTGGTGGTGGGGTGGGGTGGAAACTCAGAAAGCTGGAGCCAGCCAGAGTTAAAGCAAGCTGTGTGGGTGAATACGGTCCAAACAAAGCACAAATGAACAGGTGAGAGATGGAAAATCTCAACTATTTTATCATTTTCTTTCCTTTATGAAATGACATTAAAAGACTTAACTGTATCTGAATCTTCAAAATTTTAAACTGGTGCATTTGCATTTGTGAGAAGTGAAACGGGTTTCCTGTTGGACTGTGCTTTGTCAGGACTTCTGGAAAACACCACCTGAACTTCTCACACTTTCATTCATAACTTGTTTTTCATTATAACCACACAGCTAGATTTGGGCTTTGAGTCTCCACAGTCTGTGGGGTTTTTGTGTGTGTGTGTGTGTGTTATATATATATATATATATATATATATATATATATATATATATATATATATATATATATATATATATATATATATGCTCTTTAAAGGAAGAGGGAGGAGGTTTAGTCAAACAGTTTGGCTGCCGTGGCCTTGCCATCGTACTTGGAACCTTTTCCATCAAACTCAGAGGGAAGGATGTCGGCGTCAAACTCCTTGTAGTAGTTTTCCAGCTCGTCTCCGTGGACGAACACCTGGAACGAAGACAGCAGCCGTTAGAGGTATTTCAGTCTGTTCAACATGTAAATAAGTGGAGTGGATATCTATAATACCTTGAGGTGGAAAATCTTTATAAAGTCAGTACAACAGATAGCGAAATACCAGTAAAACAGATAAGGCATTAATTGCATAAACACTGCATAAGTTAATTGTAAAGTGTCATTTTGGGGTATTTTAGTATTAATGCAGGCCTGCAGCAAGCTCCACAAAAACAAAAAAAAAAAAATTGCAAACTTTTTATGCCAATATGTTATTCAAATTAAATCGAAAAACAGAAATCTTCAAATTGGATTAAATATGTGTGTTAAATCCAAAATTTAAAAGCTAAATTAAAATACTTGACGCTAACAACTGAATACTTTTACTGCTGGTACCATTTCATTTAACAAAAAAAAAAATTGAGTTAAAATGCCTTGATACTTCATGTAATGTCATGTCACCTCATATCAGTATAATTTTACATGCAATTTCTCGCTGCTGAAACTCCTGCACTGAAACCAGTTTCCTCTAATGTGGCTGTATCTGGCTGACTGAAGGAGGAGCGCAGTGCTGCAGTCGGTCGTTAAAGGATCATATGAGTCTGACTCACCCTCTCTAGCAGCTTGCTCTTCATCAGGGGTTTGACCACGTTGTAGGTGGTGGTAAAGTACCAGGGCTGGTGGATGAAGTGCACAGCTTTGAAACGGGCAGGGAATGAGTCCTGGTGGGAAAATAAAAACATATTATTACTCAATGAAGCCCTCACTGAGAAAGAGTCCTGCAGAACGTATGAGTTTGAATGAGTATGAGTATGAGTATTTTCTTCCTGATACAGTTTAACGTTCTGGTTCAAGGTGTTTGGACAGGGACGAGCCCTTTTCTTAATCTAAACACATCTTATTCTCTAACCTGCAAACCACAATCAGACATGAGGAATAAAATCGTCTGTTAGGAATACTGTAAAACAAAAACATATTTTTCTCTTAATTCTATGGCATGTAGCCATGCAAAGTTTACAGCCTGTAAAAACGAGGGTATGAAAACCATCTGAAACTTAAACTCGGCTTTCCATCTGCAGCTTTCGTTCCTAGACTATCCGTCCTTCCCACCTGCAGCATGTCCACCATCTTCTTGAGCTCGGTGGGTTTGATTCCTGACGCCTGCTGCATGGTGAAGCCCTTGAAGTTCTCAATGATGCAGAAACCGTTGATCTGAGTCTCCTCATTCTCCAGCAGCTTCTCCAGGATCACGCAGTAGGCACGCAGGATCTGAACACACACACACACACACACACACACACACACACACACACACACACACACACACACACACACACACACACACGTTTATCAGCTCTTTATTGATTTAAATATTGCTAATATATTTGAGCAAAACTGTAAGAAAGTTATGGTGAGCTCCAGTGGTGGAACGTAACAGTGAGGACATTTTCTCAGGTACTCTGTTTAAGTACAGTTTTAGGGTACTTTACTTGAGTATTTCCATTTTATGCTACTTCTACTCCACTGGAAGTCAGTATTGTGCTTTTTACTCCACTATACATTTATTTGACAACGTTAGTTACTAGATACTTTGCACATTCAATTATTAATACAACCTAATCATCTAATACATTATGATGTATTTAGAGCTGCAATGATTAATTTATTAGTTGTCAACTATTGAATTAATTGCCAACAATATTATAATCTATTAATCAGTTTGAATATTTTTTTAAGAAAAACATTCAAAAGGCTCTTCCAACTTTTTAAATGTGGATATTTTCTGGTTTCTTTGCTCCTCTATGACAGTAAACTGAATATCTTTGAATTGTGGACAAAACAAGACATTTGAGGACGTCATCTTGGGGTGTGGGAAACACTGATCAACATTTTTCCCCATTTTCTGACATTTTATGAACCAAACATCTAATCGATTAATAAAGAAAATATTTTTTTTTGTTGCAGTCCTATATTTTATGTTTTCTGTTCATGTTTGAGCAAAATGGGGTGATATGAAGAAAAATCATGGCAAGATCCAGAGGTGGAATGTAAATAAGTACATTTACTCAAGTACTGTATTTAATTACAAGTTTGAGGTACTTCAGTATTTCCATTTCATGCTACTTTATACTTCTACTCCACTATATTTATTTGGTAACCTTAGGTACTAGATAGTTTGCAGATTCAGATTATCAATACTTATATTATTTCTTATAGTACTGTATACCTTAATCTATGATGATATAGCATATTTTTTTTATGATATATCATTATAGGTGAAGCTGTAGAGTAGTATAAAGCAATTCAAATTAGTCTCCCTGCTCCAGCTGCAACATTAGTTGCATCACTAATAATATATCGGTGATATATAATTCTGAAATTGGTTATTCTGCATGAGTACTTCTACTTTTTGTAGTTTAAGTATTTTCTAATGCTAATAGTTGTGTTTATTTACTTGAGTAAGATTTTCAATAATGATAATTATAAAAAATATTTTATTTGTATGGCACTTATCTAAACAAGGTTCCAAGTACTTCACAAAATACATAAGAATAACACTAAAAACATAAGTAACTATACAAAATATAGTTGCACTGATAAAACAATGAAAATAACTAAAATAATAATGTGCAGAAAGGCAAAAACAGAGCAAAATAAAATAACACAAATGTTACAAATCAGGCATCGAGAAAAAGCTTTTTTGTAAAATTTATGTTTTCTACTTTTACTTGATTTAAAATAAATAAAGTATCTGAATATTTTGAAGGGTCACAGGTTTGAATCCGGCCCTTCTGTGTGGAGTTTGCATGTTCTCCCTGTAATAGTGTGACTGGTTGTCTGTCTCTATGTGCCCTGCGATAGGCTGGCGATCTGTCCAGGTTGTACCCTGCGTTCGCCCAATGTTAGCTGGGATCGGCTCCAGTCCCCCCTCAACCCCGAACAGGATGTGTGGTTGCAGATGTGTGGATGGATCTGAATATTTCTACAAGATCAGATCGGTGCAACAAAGAAGTCATTTATCCATTTGAATGAGATGAGAGTTTGGAAATATGCTCTTCTAGGTGCATTGTGGGACACATGGACACCCAGAAACCAACCATGTACCTCATCGAATGTGATCTCCTCATAGTCCCAGTTCTCAATGTTGAAGAGCAGAACCACACGGCCGTACTTGTCTCTGCTGGGCAGGATGCCGGGGTAGCCGGCCTCGATGGTGCTGCGAACGGCCTCCGGGGTCAGATTCTCAAACAGCTCGGGGTAATCCTTCCTGAAACGCACATAGCCTGGCGGGAACACAGGAGCACATTATAGGGTCACAGCAGGCTGTAAATCTGCCATTTGTTTGGTTTCAAGTAGCAACTTGGTTTCATTTTTGTTGTTCAGTAACAATATAGGACATTAATTCACAATTTATTCCTGTGAATGAAAATGTAGGTTGGGTCACACTGTTGCTAAAACTATTTATCAGTCTGGTTTCATCCTAACAACAATAAACCACTGTCATCTTTTAGCATGAAAATGATCAGTGCAAAAAAAATAAAATGTCTTAGTATTAGCCTTCAAAAAACATGTAATTTGAAGCCTGTTTTGGATCATATTTTTTGTAAATTACTTGTTGTTGAGGAACTACGGAGTAGTGTGTCTCTGTTCATCACTATATTTTATTTCAGACACAACTGACAGATTTAGAGTTATTAAATGATATACATGTATATCTAGTGGTGGGATGTCACTAAGTACATTTACCCAGTAATATATAAAGTAGCTGAAATGAGCCCCACCTTCACCAGGTGCAACATTAGTTAATAATTAATAGTAGTAATATGGATCCAGTAATATAATAAATATAAAATATAAAAATGATCAATCTTTGTACTTTAAGTATATTTTGAGGCTAATACTTTTGTGCTTTTACTTAAGTATAATCTTAAATGGGGTACTTGTGTAACAACGTATTTTTACACAGGAGTTACTTCAGTTAAAGATCAGGGTACTTCCTCTGTCTCTGCTCATATCATACATACAGATCAGCATGTTTATTATTGATTTCTTTTATGCTGGATCCATGTGATAAAATCAGGAGTTTGAGATATTTGGGTGTGAAAAATGCTGTCACTTCAAACTGTTTCTAACATACCCTTCATCAGGTCGTAGGCTCTGGGTACGTCGTACTTCCTGGCGCGGATGAAGCGGACCAGCAAACTGTCTGGTTTCTCCCCAAACGTGTCCTGCACGCCCTTGGCCAGGTCGTCACCTCCATCTGCCTTCTCCTTGATCATTCCTCGCAGCTCCTTCGCCGCCGACACCCGCTTCTCATCTGTCTCGTTCAGCTCGTCCTTGGCCTGTAGGGGGAGCCAGACCAAACAGTTGGCTCACAGTGTGTTATACACTTAAGTGACATGACGCCCGAAAGTAAAAGAAAAGTTATGTTTATTAATGTTGCCAGAGAGGAGTACTGTTTGACAACGCTATCTCATCAGTTTGGTTTAATCAGACTGGTGCTAGTGAAGAACTCAAGTCTGAGGTGTTATCCTGGCTCTCTTAGGTGTCATTCAATGCTAGCCAGCTAGCCAGTCTTTTATCTTCTGAGTCAGCGGTTTCCTTTGCTTTCAGTGCATATTTTCAAAGAATATTATCATGAGGGTTCCTACGTGGACATCTGGCATACCTTTTATTTTTTTTGGCCCATAAAAAACTGGGTTAGGCTGGCCCAATCGTATCTGTAAATACCTCCCCCTTTGGGATCTGTGCCGGCAGAGGAGAGCAGTCTATGCTCGTAACACAGCACAGTTTGAGTTTGTGTTTAAGCTGCATTCGTCGCAGTGTGCAGCTCCTGAAGTTAAGCTTTGCTTGATACAGCAACAAATGGGTGTTACTATTATTAAGAGTGAGAAATGGAGAGAACTAAGAGATAGAAATACTCAAAAGCAGGAGCAAAAATAAATAAAAACAAATAATTATTAGTTTATGCCATAGACCCCCCACCCCTTTGAGATCCTCTTTGAAGGTCCCAGTATGCCGATGTCATGAGAGATGAGGCTATGCAGCTCTCAGTCCACAAACACATCACGATCCCCTTCATAAATCTGAGCAACAAAGCCCTAATGGTGGGTGAACAGAGTTTCTGTGGGGGAGAGTAAGTCCCTTTGGTGTGGACTCTGGGCTTTGTAACTTTGCAGACATGCACAAAAACAACAATAACTAAAGGACCTGACTTGGTATAATGTGAGAACAGGTCTGGTTACCTTCTGCTTGGTGTGGTCCGGCAGGTTGGCGCAGGGCCCAAACACTGGCCCGTGGTCCTTGACGGTGAGATGCTCCAGTTTGGCCCTGAGAGCCTGCTCCTCCTCCGACACCATACGGTAAGTTCCACTCTGAAAAGAGAGCAGACAACTTACTATAGCATCAACAGTACAGCTTGGCTGTGCACTTCCAGGAGTTACTGTAACCATTTTGACCTTCATGACAGCCGTGTGGTGTGTCTCAGCACCAGTCTGCACACCCTCATAATGGGCTGTGCAACTGGCACAGCTAAGTTAATATTAGTCAAAACCTTGTCTGTCCTGAGTTATGTACAGAAGCATTATCTCAGCAACAAAAGCAAAAAGCAATGTGCTATCTTGAGTATGTTTTTCTTCAATTGTAGGATTTCTTTAGGGCTCCACATAGTGAAATCATGTTACGCTTATAATTCAGATTCAGAGTCAGGCATTCTGTAGTTCTTTGTAAATGCAGTACATCTTATACGTGCACTAACTGGTGTATCAGAGCTTTCGAGGTCTAAGTCCTGGGTATCATCTAAAATTGTGTTGATACTGGAGCCTTTTCAGCTGTCTAGAAGGTAACCCACAAATTACAAAAACTTGCAACAACTCCTGCGAGACTCGCTGCCCGCCGACCTATCATAACCTTAACTATTCACGGTCAATGCATAAGTTTAACCATCTTGAGTCACAACCCTATTCAGCGCTCAACAATATGTTTTTGCACAGTTTAACAAATCATTTAATAACATAAGTTTGTTTGGTGACAACTAGAAGCTGCTTGAACCACTGAGGTAAATTTGCAATTTGTGATACTGGGCCATATAAATGGGCGGCTCAGTCCGCGGGGACTTGGCTTGGAAACCCGGGGTCGTGGTTCAAGTCCTGGCACAGACCAAGTATGCACTATGAACTTGTAGCTACAGAGGTGCAGGTGTGGTTTCACTTTGTGCTGTGCTGTGTAAATACAATGTGCTACAATAAAAATCTGATTTACGTTTACATAAATTAAATTGACTTGCAGCCAAAGTTCTTAAAAGTTGAATGTTGTTGCTTAAAAGAACAGTTGCTTTCAGCCGTATAAAAACTTGGCATTCAGTAAATATCTGATTAATGAGGAGAAAAGACAACAAATCTGACCAGATAATTGATTCTGACATAATTCAATGTATAAAAGTATATTATAGGTCTGACACCCAGTCCTACATGCTGCAACTATTAGCACATCATAGTATGTGGTGGAACAAAACAGTTTCTCTTTCGTTATACTAACAGATAATTGGAGTCAGAGTAAAGCAGCACTGAATTGTCTATAATGATAATAACTACTGTCTCTGCTCAGCAGGCTGTGGCACTATTGGCCACCCATGAATAGGTCATCTCCACAGTGGAGAGGCACAGGCGTTATTAATGACATTAATAATGGATGTGATCATTTAGCTGAACCAGTTGCAGGGCTCTGGTGTTACGGATACTCACCAACTGCCATTTAATGTGTCAGCAGAGAAACACTTGTACTCCTTCCTGCCGACTGCTGGTAAATCTGGTGATCTAAGTTGGTTTCTACCCCTGCATGTTGTCAGTTTAATTCTCTCACAAGACCCGGTTGTGCTGTGTGAGGTTTAAAAAGCACAACAAAATACCTTTTCACCAGTGTTGCAGCAGCAGCAATCAATAGGACTCAGTGTTTGATTAATCTCCCTCACAAGTCCAGTAAAGCCTGTAAATACATGGTGAGGACTACTAGCCAAGATTAGCAGCTAAGGCTACTGTAGCCGTTTATGGCATCCATAACAATGGGTCTTTTTCTAACACTGAGCTGCAGCTGAGTCCACGTTAAAGGAAGATGAGGAGGTATTTTTACTCAATCAGAGCCCTTTAATTCTCCTGTTAGTGCTGAGAAATCCACTTCAAATATCTGCACTGGTTCTCTTTGAGCAACATCAGTTTTAAGTAAGAAAAAGTTCAAATACATACAACCACAGCCATGTCTTCTGCTCTTTGTGTCAGCTTCGTACTGTGCGGAAGAAAAAGAAAGGGAGGGATGATAAAACAAACAATTAACACACTGTTCTCCACTTTAATCCCCCTTCATCCCACCCTTGCTGCTATCACAGGGTACCTTGATTCAGCTATATTTAGCACTTGCCCATTCCTGGATGACTTATCAGGAGATTAAAGCTCGGCAGTCTTTCGGTTTCATAATCAACAAGCTCACAGTTGTCAAAGTTTAAACTATTTAGTATCATTGCCAACAAATTCTGTATGTAAAGGTTGAGAAATTTTGCTTTGTGTACAAGCTTAATGTCCCTTTAAATCTCCCAAAAAATAGATTTTGTCAGCACGTGTAGTATCCTTCTGCTCTAATATAGTAATAATGACTTAACTGTTTGATAGGCAATTTATCTGCAGCTCTTTTTGTCATCAATGAATCATTTCTCAAGTAAAAATACAAAATACAACCGAGCCCTTTGCAGGATATGTGACAGTTAATGTAATATCTTTGGCTTTTCCTCAAACAACACACCTCAGCTTGGCTGTAAGAGATTTCTCTTGAAGCTAAACTTGCATTATATAGAACAAAATTAGTAATAATCAGTAGATTAACTGATAAGGAACATTATCATTATCATCACAGCCCTAACTAAATATAAAATATATCACATTTAAACTGAAACATTATTTTAAATGTCTTGTTTATCGTTTTACACACATTCCTGTAATCTGTGCAAACACTGAGGAGGCTAAATAATGCTCCAAAGTCATGCTAGATTTTGGCGAGGTAAAATTGGCCTTTTTCAAAGGGGTCCCTTGACCTCTGACCTCAAGATATGTGAATGTAAATGGGTTCTCTGGGTACCCACCAGTCTCCCCTTTACAGACATGCCCACTTAATCGCGATTAACTGTTTAAATCGACTGACAGTCCTTGTTCCTACACATTTAAATTTTGCAGGCAGAGGTTTGGAGAGAATAAAACACCTTCCACCTGCTGTACTGAGTCTCTATAGCAAAGCAGCGTGTGTGTGTGTGTATAAGATCAATATTAATTTATCCTTATTATATCATCATAGACAGTATGCCACACAGTAGACACTTAAATCCAAAGCTGCAGAACCTCAAGCACTTGCATTTTTGGGATTGTTGGTCACAGTGGGGATGCAGCTCTGAACATGGTCAGAGTTAGTCCCATGATGCACCTACTGGGTCTTATAACTTAATTAGATTTAGCACTCAAATACCTCAAGGTACAAGAAGAACACTGTATTGGGGAGTCGAAGGCAGCCAAATAACCTCATTTTTTTGTTTTTATGTCACTTCATAAGAAAACATCTACATGTCTGGAGAAAATCACTGCTCCTTTAACAAAAGTTAGAGGAACCCGGAATGGTTATACAGCAACCAAAGAAGACTAGAGAGTAGAGGAGTCTCACCTGAGGCAGATGTGAAGTTGCAGGAGGTGAGTCGTCGGTGTGGAGCGAGGTGGACGGGACCTATGATTTGTAGCGTTGGGATTAGTGGCGTCACACCAGATTACATCCAACTTCAATCAGCATAAAAGTGGCAGAGGGTGGGAGGAAGTGATGGCGAGGGTGCTTTTGGTCCAATGGTGGAGGAGCTCCCGTGATGAGAGGCAGGGCCAGTGCACATTTCCAATGATGTAATTTTGAGTACACTTTAGGTAAGAGCTGGTTTAAGAGGGTGGAGGGATTTGATTGCATTCCAAGGAGACTTGAGTGAAAAGTGACCATTGTGACTGCTGATTCCCAGTTTGATTTCTTGCAACGTGATCGCAAGAGAGAGGTGGAGGTCTGTATTCAAATGGTCTGTTTCACATGTTTAGAGACATCATGATCTGCTTCTAATGTGATGTTTTTAATGGGACCAGCAGAAACAGGAATTAATTTATTAATTAGTATTTAACTGATTTATCGATTACTCTGCAAACAAAGGGCTGGGGTTTATAAAACAAAACAAAACAACGTCTCTCTATGTGACTATAATCAATATTCATCCCTTAGATAATCCCAGACCCTGATGAGCAGCAAAATCTAATAAATAAATAAATAAATCTAATTCACCAAATTTCATGGAAATCTGCCAGAATCTGTCCAAACTTTTGGGACAGTGTGCTGAAGAACAACAGGGGACAAAACATACTATCGCAGCAACACATTAATTACTGTATATACATTACATATAACAAACTATGCATAAACTACCAGTCGAACGGTGTGAAGTATCAAGGCCATTTAGTTCAGGCTGAGAATATTTTGGTCTGTAGCTGCCATCAGATTTGGTGCTCTCATTTCTGTCACAGCAACAGTTAAATTCATTCAGGAACTGGTCAATTAATCAATTAATCGATTAGTCAATTGACAGAAACCCAAACAGCAACTACCCGAAAATGTGCAGCTTTTCTCTGTGTTACATTGTAAATTGAATATCTTTGGGCTTTGCTGTGTTGTTCGGACAAAATGGGCAATCTGAAGACGTCAAATTGGGCAACTTGGGCTTTAACGTTTCATGGACTAAATGATTAATCAAGAAAATAATTGCTAGACTGATAATGACAATTACCATTGGTTGCAACCCTATACTACTACATGGGAAAAATAATTAAAAGCCAGAAAAACACAGCAGAAGGGGCAAAAAAGAAAAACAAAAACATTTGTGTGAGATTCTCACAGTTAGCATATTAAAGGAAGGGTCAGCGATCTTCAGAAAGTAACAAGAGTACACTAGATTTTTAAAAATGATCAAACTGAAAAACCCAGCCCAGTGCTGCCAACCCTTTTCCAGTGAAGGTAGCTAGCAGCACTGGCTCCAAAAGTAGCTAAATCTAGAAAGTCGGCAACAAGTCGGCAACATTGAAAGTCCGTCCCTTCAGGCCTCCCTCCAAAGCCAAAATTATCATTATGAACCTAAACAATGAACATGACTATTGTTAGTACTCACAGCTGTCAAGCTTGCAGCTTGTGGACGACTCCGGTGATGAGCAGTGAGCGTACGGGCAGGTAGACAGGTAGCCCGTCCATTCAGGCTAAAGGAAATGATTGGACGGTTTTATTACAATCCTGCGACAGGCACAAATACGGCATTTTTTCCTCTCTTTTTTTGTCAGAACATTTGATTTATTGATTGCTGTTTTGGATTTAATGAAAATTTGACTAATATAACAGAAATGTTTCTAAAATCTTTAACCAACCCTGTCTTTATTTCTTGAGTTATGAAGTTATATTAAGTGTGCTTTGTGAGGTCAAAGTGACCTTTGACCTGTGACCACCAAAACTGAATGTTCATCCTCGAGTCCAAGTGGATGTTTGTGGTAAATGGACTTGCATTTAACCTTTGCTTTTCCAGTCTTCCAACCACTCAAAGTGCTTTACACTACATATCAGCATTCAAACACACATTCATACACTGATGGCAGAGCCTGCCATGCAAAGTGACACTTCTAATCTAAATACTAATTCACACACCGATGGCTCAGCCTTTGGGAGCAATTTGGGGTTCAGTGTCTTGCTCAAGGACACATCGACATGTGACCGGAGGATCAAACCACCAACCTTCCGACTGGTGGACTCTACCAGCTCTACCCTCTGAGCCTCCGTCGCCCCATTTGTGCCAAATTTGAAAAAAATTGCTCAAGGTGCTCCTGAGCTATCGCGTTCACAAGGTACGTACGGGCAGACGGATGGAAAACCCAAAAAACATAATACCTGTGGCCACGGCTGCCGCCAGCACAGGGGCATTAAAAAACAGCTATTTGGTAGTCAGAAGAGCACTGATTATGCCCTGGTACCAAAAATAGTGTTATAAAAAGGTCTCAGTGCTACTTTCACAGCCACACACACATGAACACTCACACACAAGCCACAAGGATTTGGATTTAGACTTATGTGCATTCATATCAGTAAACAGAGACCCTAAACTATCCACAATTCCCTGTGATCAGATTAGTTCTCACATACACAATATATCAGCATTAGGAGCAATATACAGCTTTATATAGTGGGAGCACTTCATCTAATCAGACACACATGTACATAGTCTGAAGCTGAGTAAAGAAATCTGCAGATTGATCTCAAGTAATTGAGCAACAGCGAGGTGTGAAAACAAATTAAAGAATTGCTGGGCAGTAAATACAGCAGGAGACTTATCATAGTGACTGCTGTGGCTTTTTCTTTTGAGATGCTATTTGAGCAAAAACTATGATTTTTCTGTCTCTTAATAACTGAAAGTCTGCAGCCCTACTCATTCACACACCGATGGGGTGGCTGTGGCTCAGAGGGTAGAAGCAGGATGTCCACTAATTAAAAGTTCGATGGTTCGATCCCCGGCTGCTCCTGTCATGTCGATGTGTCCTTGAGCAAGACACTTAACGCCAAATTGTTTGTGAAGGCTTAGTTAGGGGTTAAGGGGTTAAGTGTCTTGCTCAAGGACACTTTGACATGTGATGGGAGGGGCCGCGGATCAAACCGTCAACCTTCTGTTTGGTGGACATACAGCTCTACCTCTGAGCCTTGGTGCTACAATTTACTAATCCTCAAAAACATCTCTCATGATGTCCAAGTGCCTCTGATCATCTGAACAGACTGTCCTCTTTAGATCCTATTCAAAGTTATTTCTAGAAAGAACAGTTTTGTTTAAGCTGCCACTGGAAAACCTAAATGCACATGTCCTGTTATCCATCCATCATCTGCAGCCTTATCCTGTTAGGGGTCATGGGGAGCTGGAGCTGATCCCAGCAGACACTGGGCAAAAGCGGGGTTCACCCTGGACAGGTCACCAGACAATCAGACAACCATTCACGATCACATTCACACCTTTAGAGTCATTAATTAACCTGCATGTCTTTGGACTGTGGGAGGAAGCGGAAGTACCTGGAGAAAACCTACGCTAACACAGGAAGAACATGCAAACTCATGTCCTGATATCTGCTATTTTATTAATTAAATATGCTGTTGTTTTGTAATATATACTGCCACATACAAATCTAAGCTGCTGTATAAACTGAATATACTGAAAACTGACATGTATTGATGCATATACTGTAGATATCCACCTACATCATGTATGTAAAGCAACCTGTTTCATTAATTATTAAATATTTATTCCAATATATTTGCACTCTGCACCATTGCACTTCTGTATCATTGTTTGCAATTTAAAGAAACAGTCTGACTATCAGATATCTTGTTGTATTGTATGGTAAAGTGTCATTTTCTTGTGGGTTTCAACACCCTAAACTGTTTAACAAAAGTATTAAAGATTTTTTTTTCAGCTTGCAAGAGAACCACAAAAGGAATTTCAGTCCAAATACAGGACCTTTAGGGCCATCGGGCCAAAATAAATGCTTATTTCTGTGTGTTAGTAAGTGCTTTAGTAGTAGTTGGATCTGAACTGGGAACGCCACAACCCCACAGCAAGCATCCCAAACATCCAGGCCACCAGAACAGTCCTGATTTTAGTAGCTGATAAAAAAAGGATGTATATTTATTCAAAAGGTCTATTTTCTGTAAACGTGACATATATCTCATACCCTGAATGTGAGACCTGTCCAGGCAGGTTTCTGTACACTCAACATCAGCCGCTTGTTCTTTCTTTTGGTTGATGTTTGGAAGTCGGCCATGTTCCTCTCTCTGACCCTGGTCGAGCTAACGTAACCGACACACGTTTTCCTCCTGATGCAATGATGAAGGAGCAGGCAGCCGACTAGTAATCTGCTAAATCAGGCCTGATCTCAATAAAGCGATTTGGGGAACAAAATTAGATGGATTGGTCAAACAAAGCACCTCTGTGTTCTTTCCCTGCTGAGCTGCGGGGCCAAGTTCAGGCTTTAGATGTGTTCATGGGTTTGAAAGCTATTTAGAGGGAGATGGAGCATAACAATATGTACAGCTCCACCTGCAGATCGCTGGCTTTCAAGTTTTGGTAACGTTAGTGAAATTATACGACATACAGTATGTCATGATCTAGTGTCACAGTCACATCTTGAGACTTTTACTAATTTACATAAAGCTATAGAGCATTTCAGCTCAATGACCCACATGGGTGCAGTCGCTGGGATTTAACTGGGAATGCTGGGAGAGAAGAAAATACTTGAGTTAAACATGAACATGGTGCTTTTGTTTGACTACATAACATCTTCACATTGTAGAGACGTTCTTTCTTTACCGAAGTGGATGTTGTAACCTATCTGGACATGGTGCCATAAGACAGATCCTGATCCAGTGTTTGTGACAGAACCTGTATGTTTCCCAACACTAACAGAGTCGTGGTTACACGTGTTCATATGCGACTGCTACTAACAATGCTGCTGTTAGTGCTGATCTGGGACTGGATCAAGTGGGAAAACTGTCACGCCATAGAATGAGGAGGTTTTACTTCTGCAATAAGTGTGATCCTTAATGTAATAATTCAACCAACAGGGTCCGACATTCACCATTTTAGCTCCGTTTTGGTCGCCACCAGCTCCTGATAGAAATATGTGGTTCTTAAGCAGCTAAATGCTCCACTATGTTCACCAGCTCGTTGCTAACAGTGTATTACATTGCTTTGTTGAATACTCAATTCTGATTGGTTAAGCACGGCAGTCTGCGGTCTGTTATTTCTTTATAACAGACCATCTCTATGTATAACAGACCGTCTCTATGAGCAACAGACCATTGCTATGTATAACAAACTGTTGCTATATATATATATATATATATATATATATATATATATATATATATATATATATATATATATATATATATATATATATATATGACAGATTGTTTTTGTGTCAAATTATTAATTTCTTAAGTAAGAGTGGGAAAAAGGGGGAAAATGACAGGGGGGGTTTGTTAAATAAACCCCTTCTCCCTTTCATCTTGAAAACATAAAGATGCCTGCAGTTTATTTTCACAAAGACTGATTGCTCCATAACTAATATTTAAAGATGCTCTATTTCCATTGACTCCAGTGGTTCACATGATAAAATTCAAAATACTGTCAAAAATGCAAGTTTTTGAGATAAAATTCTGAAATTTGCCACACTACATCTACCATGACCTCAAAATGTTGTCATTTATTTTCATGAACATTAGAGCTTTATGTTCTGAAACTTTGCAGTGTGCAGTACCATTTTCACTACGACGTTTTGATGCACTGTGGGCTAAAGTTTTGTTAACTCTAAAATTTGGGTGGATCTTGTGTGGAGGACAGTCTGAAGAAGCAACAAAGCAAGTTTGCTGTCAGTTGAAAAAAAATATCAGAGGACAAATCTTAAGTTTTACAGTTTTTGAAACGAGTGATGGGCTTAATAAATCCTCCTTAGCCCACGGGAGACGTTTCAGTCAGTCACAATCTACAACCTCACCACTAGATGCCACCAAATCCTTCACACTGCACCTTTAGGTTAGTGTCTACGAGACAGGTGTCCTTTTCACCCAGAGAGAAAATCAACCTAATAACAGTGTATTATTATTCAGACAAAAGAATGAAGGTATGAGTAAATCAAACTGTAACTACAGTTGCATCCATCTGCAAAGTTAAACCAGAGCACAAGACTTAAAAAAAACGCTCAACAATACAGAAAAACTCTATGTTTCAGCTGTCAGTGTTGTCACATTCACTCACAGAAAGCAAACGGAGAGCGCGTGTTTCATTTGAACAGGACGCCATTTTATTGGGACATTTAATAGCAGCTTACAGTGAGAGGTAATGAAATACCACCATTATCATTCACAATTACTACAATATAAAACCTTTAAGGCCACATATACATGGAGGTAGCTGCAACAGTTTAAACTACTTTTCAGAAATGTCTTTACTTCTGCCTTTAAGACAGTGAAAAACATTTTAAAAGCTGCAACTCAAGTATTGCAACCACATTTCCATCGCCAACAGACATTTTTAAAAAACAGCAGTATCTGTGGCCGAAGATCTGTTCCATGTCCTATTAGTAGCTAATTTTTACCTTTCAAGTAAGAGTAAATACTGCTTGAGAACTCCAAACTCTACATATCATAAGTTAATAACCTCCAACTCAAAGAGCACCAACATCTGTCAACCTATAAACATAATAAAGTCTGTCACAACTAACAACTCTGCAGGTAAATATCTGGTATCACTAGGGATGTCACGAGAACAATAGTTCGGTAACAAGTTGATGCCTTCCAAAAACGTCACAGGTACCGTGGGTACTAAGGCTGTCCACCACACATTTCCACTGGGCTCTGAAGCTTCGCGACACATCACAACGCAGCAGGCCGACATTTTCTATCCGTCTCTATTTTCACCGTTTCAATGCTTACTGTGCACACACACACAAACACACACACCTCTACACATAAACAGCGAGATTTATCTTAGAATAACTAATAATAATTAATGCTGATTATGAATAATGAATCATGTTGAGGGATTATCCTTATTTCCTTATTTTGGGATTTATGCATTATCATTACATACTTCTTTATAGCACTTTTTAAGAACTAAGCGTTCACACACTTGAAGGGCAATTATCATGACAATGGTTGAAGCTTCGAAGCATTTAGGTCATCCCCTGTAGAAACCAGCAGGGCTTGAGACTAATGGCGTCCCAAGGACAACAGGAAATGCTGTAACCCCACCACGTCCAATTTGTTAATACTACACTGTGAACAAAAAATCAGTGAACTCTGCAGGAGAGCTAGTTAATGCTAGCCGTTAGCTCTACGCAGGACTGTGCAGCTTAGTAGGTGCTAACAGCTAATAACAACTAGCAGCAGGAGAGCTAGTACCATTATCTGTTAGCAGCCAGTGTGCAGCACAGTCTGACTATTGGGCGATGGTTGATTATAACGCTATCATGGTGTGTTCAAATGTGATCTCATAAAAAAAAATTTTTTGCGAGAAACTTGAATGAATCCAGTTGTTTGAAAGGGATGTTTTCACAGCGATATAAAATAGAGAGGGAATTATGAAAACCAATAATTCAGTACTAATTAATGCCAAATT
This sequence comes from Pterois miles, assembly GCA_947000775.1. Classification (NCBI taxonomy): domain Eukaryota; kingdom Metazoa; phylum Chordata; class Actinopteri; order Perciformes; family Scorpaenidae; genus Pterois; species Pterois miles. Next base: position 6,535,088 of record CAMQGK010000565.1, read on the forward strand.
CTGTGACATACTCGTTTTGCTACAGTACTGCAGGGGTCAGGGATGAGCGCTCAAGACAAACGGCGTACTATCGTCCCAGGGATGACAGAAAATCTCCCTGATAACGCAACGTTGTGAACAACAAATCTGTCTTAAAATCGGCAGCACAGTCCTGCGTAACTAAATAATGGAGCTAACTGCTAATGTACAAAAGTTGCATTGTGTTACTTTATGCCTTCAAGCTCTATTCCGTTATAAATAATCAAAAATGAGTATTGGGTGAATGTAAATTCTAATGCTATCAAGATGTGTTCAAATGTTACCTTGTAAACTGTAGTTTTTGGTGAGAAACTTGAATGAATCCAGTTGTTTGAAGATGTTTTCACAGAAACGTATAATCGAGAGGGAATTATCACCTGTTTAACTTCTTAACAAAACCCAGTATGCAAATGGTAACGAAGGGGTGGATGTTGACGTACATGGGATTTATTGTTTTACCTATTTTACCGTGGTATCAGTAATCGTGGAATTTCAGTGGTACTGGTACCGTTTACAACATTTCTGGTATCGTGACATCCCTCAGGAGCTCCAATCATGTTTAAAAGTAATAAGTTAGTAATTTCAGGTGATAAAGTTGTTCTCCCCAAAGTGATAGTACATCTACTCATCTGAGACAATAGGTAACATTTCAAGGTAATATTTCCATCTTCCCATTTTGCATTTAACATTAGTACTTTTAATCCAGACTTGATTTACCATCAGGATGTATTTTCATTCACATTACTTAGTTATCTGCTCTGATGAATGTACGTCACCATGAAGTGTAATGTGTTGAGGTGTTTCCCACCACACATGTAAATATGAATACTCTTCTCTCATTGGCTGTCAGCTATGACCTCATCCGGCCAGTACTCGTCCTGCATGTAGTGGTTTTCGGAGGCGAAGTTCAGTTCATGTGGCGCGTCGTCGTTCCTCATCTTGTTCTGCAGCTCCTGCTCCCACTCGCCCTCCACCAGCTTGTAGAGGTCGAGGGCGGCCAGAGCATCCTCCACCGAGCAGTGACCTCTACGCCCCACCTGGACAGGTAAACACAGACCGGTCAACAACAACAACAACTGATACTGCTCTTCACACTGGAAGCAGACTACAACATCACATTTTAAAATATGAAAAATTGATAATAAAATCAACACGCTGAACCAGATGTGTGTAGACGTGTGCTGAATCATCAGAAGCAAAAATCACCACGACAGCCTCAAAATTTACCAACAACACATCAGAAGACTTCTGACAGGAAATTCAAATTTGGTTATTTAAGAAATGCGACCAGGATATGTACTGAGCAGCAGCATTTTGTAGTTGAAAAATAAACTCATCAGCACTCTCTGGTGGACAAACATCATGGTGACACTTTCTAAATTACATCCTACATTTTGCTTCAGTGTGCTGACATTTCTTGTTACTCAACAAATGTGCTGAGACCAACATATCTGTGGCTGGATTCTGGCCATGTATCGGTCAGGTTTCAGTATCCACCAACAGATTGCTTTATTTCTGTAAATCGTTTTCCTCTATGTGCACTTGCTGCCTTCAACAAAAGCAGACAAACCCACTGACACAGGCCCACAGACTGAGCAACTGGTTCACAAGTTTTTCAACAAGTTTATAACTTGTCACAAAAACTCTCCATATTATTTGACTGAATAAAGCCAGGATCCCTGCTCGTTGATTCTGACGGTCACTAATTCTGACATATGTTTGCATTACAGCTCTCTTTTAACATACTGTATACCCAATGTAAATTATTGATGGGACTACACAAAGGCTGTTTGATCATTATTGGTCAGATAGATAAACTCTGAAAAAAAAAAGTCTGGAAATTATGGAAATTATGGATTATTCCTCTGTTGTTACAATGCTAATTGTGGAGTTTGCATGTTCTCCCTGTGTTTGCGTGGGTTTTCTCCGGGTACTCCAACTTCCTCCCACAGTCCAAAGACATGCTGTTTAGGTTAATTGATGACTCTAAATTGCCTGTAGGTGTGGATGTGAGCGTGAATGGTTGTCTGTCTATATGTGTCCCCCACCTTCGCTCAATGCCCCCCCCCGACCCCTAACAGGGTAAGTGGTTAAAGATGGATGGTTGAAAAGCCCATTTGTTTACCTTCACAATGACGTTCAACTTGTAAGGATCATGCATTTGTGGGATGAGCAGCACAACTCATTATGTGGGTAGCACCCAAGTGAAATTTGTCAACATTTCTCTGCCAATGCTAAACAGTGTATTCTCCTGTTGGTATTTACTTGTTTTTGTAATTATCAGTGCTACTCATCCCAAAGATGCATGATCCTTACAAGTCAGACATCATTGTGAAGGTAAATAAACAGGCTTTACAACAATGTAAAATACAATGACAATTAGCATTGTAACACTAGAGAAATAATCCACCAAACAGTAATTTACAAACTGTTTTGCCAAGTTTACATCAGCAAAACAACAGAATTACGAGAGTATGCTGAGGACCAATACCAATATCTCTTCTTTATAAGTGTCTTTGTTAGAAACATTTTCTTTACAACTTTTAGTCAGTAGCTCTAGGGCTGCCACTACTGATTAATTTCATTGTTGATTAATCTATCAATTATTTTTTTCGATTAATCGATTAGTTGTTTGGTTAATAAAATGGTGAAAAATGTCAATCAATATTTCCTAAAGCCCAAGATGATGTCCTCAAATGTCTGGTTTTGTCCACAACTCAAAGATATTCAGTTTACTGTCATATAAGAGTAAATAAACCAGAAAATATTCACATTTAAGAAGCAGGAATCAGAGAACTTTGATTTTATTTTCTTAAAAAAATTACTCACACGACTAATCTAGTAGTAATTTAATAGATGACGACTAATCGATTAATTGTTGCAGCTCTACTTTGATCATAAGCTCCAACAGTTCAAGTAAGCAAGAAAAGAAATCTTAATGCACATTCTTGAGATACCTTTTAGTAGTTTCGGTGAAAACTTATTTATCAGTATGTATATAATACGTGAGATAATAAGAGGATGAGCTACGTAAACTGGACAGCTGTCTGCAAAGTGATTTCTAGTAGACATAACATCACATATTTTCAGTGTATGAAGATGCTCACCTGTATCCTTCTATTCAGCAGCTTACTGGCCATGATTTTGAGGGAGAGGCAGCGCTTGGGGAAACCGGCCAACCGGCTGAGGCGGCGCGTAGTGCATGTGTCCCTGACCATGTGACCTGGATGGAGCATGTGCAGCGCCTCAAAGTCGTTGTAGACGGAGTGGCCGACAACCACTTTGCCCTCAAGTATACTGAGGATCTATGGGAGAGAAGCCGCACAAGTGCAGAAGACAAATATGAATTTACCTGCCGTTACTGATCATGAATGATTTGGATTGTCGGCTGGGTTTAAACTTGAGAGTTCAAACCACTTTGAACAGTCTATAATTGAGCTTTATGTGATTTTAAATGTAGAAGCAGCACAGAAGGTAAAATATTTTCCAGTCCCCTCCTCAGGCGGGGCTGGTTTTCTTGCGCAAGCGACTCTTAACCTGCAGTACAGCTTCAGTTTTTCTACATACTTGTTTCCTCTGAGGGAATGATGGCAGCTCAGTGTGGAGCAAAGTCACAACTCGTGCTTGGGAAAGCCAGATAAATGCATTTACACTTTGTTTCTTTACTTTTTTTGCTGTAAGAGGTTATATTTGTTTATGAAACAAATGATCCCCTTTCATACATACAAGATGTGACCGTCTACTTAATGGGGAACTACAGCTATTTTTAAAACACTGATATTATTCTGGAAGCTATATAACATGATGTAAAAAAAAAAAAAAAAATACTGCAACTTGCTAATGTATGTGCATATTGTGAGGGCGTGCGAGACAGCAAGGTGGCTGCGTCATCACGGTAAATAGTAACAGCCTGTCAGCGGCGATATGAAGATAAATATTTCAGCAATATTTGCAATATAAATAAACATGCTGTCACTTTCTAAATCTGTTTTATGTTCACAATAAACACTTCTAAGACAGGAAACTGAGTCAGAACTTTGTGACTACTTTTGTTTTCCAGTAGTTAGAGTTTATACCAGTGTTGTCCATTGAAAAACAGATAAGAACAGTATTTTTTCCATGATGTTATATAGCCTCTAGAATAATATCAATGTTTTAAAAAATGTCCGTTTTCCCCTTTAGTGTTGTCACCAAATGTTGCATTTTGTCATAGGTGAAAATATTTTTTTATAGCAATACATATGCTTTATGCATTAACAAAAACCTGAAAGCAGTTCATAAGATTTATGAAGGCTACAACTCCTGGTTAAGGACTAAATTTCAGCTCAGTATGCTGTAACATGATTGAAAAGCTACTTTTGTTTGATGAAATGGCTTCGCAACAAGACCATGCTGTGTAGTACTTACTGGCTATGCTTACTGCCTACGCTGACCTATTCATTGCATATTTAGTAAAGAGATAATTAGAGAATCAATCCGTAGATCTCAGATCCAAAAGCGAAGCGGGCCTCACCTCCTCCCTGGCCTGAGTGAAGGGCACGGCGTTGTGCAGGTGATGCCTCTGGATGCCGCTCCAGCGAGTCCTGTAGTCTGTGACGGGCTGACACGGTTGGACATATTTATCATATAATATGTTGCCGTGATAGTCCAGGATGCTGCAGCGGGCCAGCTCACTGCAGCGCCCACCAGGCCCCGTCCCTACCATCTCGCAGTCCAACGCCACCACCGTGGTCGGGCACGAGCTGAGGCACGGTGAGCTCCGACCGCTGGCTGGTGGACTCGCCTCAGAGGAGAAACCACTGTCCACCTCCCAGCTGTCTCTCACGGCTGAGAGTAAACTGTGCGGCTCAGAGAGTTCAGGTTTGGACACTTCATTGCTTTTGTTTTCAGCATTCAGAGGGATTTCACTTTCCTGGTTTGCATTGTTCGATTTAGTTTTTTTGACCAGTTTATTTGTACCTAGTGGCTCATTGTAGTTGTCCATTTTCCTCTTCATGTTGGCAATTATTATTTTCTTCTGGCATTTCTTCCTTGCTCTTGCATTCTCCATGGCGTGAAGCATCATGGATTTTTTGCACAAATACCGGTAGTTGCTGAAAAGCCCCCGGGAGGCTTTATTCCTTCTTGACGGGTCTGCCATCATCAGCAAATGAAACCAGCCTTTCATTCATTTTCTGAGGAGATAAAAATAACACAAAAAATTAAGTTATTTCAAAATTCAGTAGGTGATCGCTACTATTCGGGAGAAATCTATACTAATAAAAAGGCAGCATTGTAGTGTTTGTCACTAGGGTTGTTGCATAACCTTGGTTCTTATCTCAGTCTGAATGTGTGTACAGGCAATGTGAGGGCAACACACAAAAAAGTACATTGCTTCAGATCATGTTTGGCCAATAAAACTGACAGGCACAATACAAATACACGTTTTTAACTCCTTTATGTTACAGCCCAGTGGGGTGGGCATGGTTCAGGTAAAAATGCATGTTACCTCACTGGCTAACAGTGAATAGTAAACATGTGTAAGTAAATGACTTTAGTTCCCTCTAGTCAGCAGTGTTCAGTGGTTGTGTTCGGGGAGTTTATTGTGAAGGGTGAAACAGTAGCAGTGAAGCAGTGATGCACTGTTGTAAACATTACTGTTGCTGCTCTAGAAACAACATGTGTCCTATTTGTATTTTAAATATTCAGTTTTAATCTGGTTCTGAATTAAAAAACAACCAGGCTGACATAAGTATAGCTCACATGCACACTTCAACATTTGTTTATTTATCACAAGTCATATCACCATTACAATACTGAGCAGTGTTATTGCACATAGCAGATTTTCCTCACATGGTGCTGGTCCAGTATATGTTACTGTTGTTTAACAAGCGCTGGCTGACCTGATGCTGTTTGTTTTTATTAATTAATTCATTTTAAATAACACAGTGGCACTTTTCTTTTCAATAAGAAGTCCTGTGATAAAATGTGATAATGAAGAAGTGTTTTATCCCTTATGTTAGTCTACTGTTGTGAGGACTAACAGCTGTTGACTTATTAGGAAATGTCAGGAAGTATTTATCTGAGAGATTCATTAAATTTATTTAAATTCTAAAATTTTAACTTGCACACTTTGCTATAGTGAATAACATGTTGTGAATTTCCCCACTGTGGGACCAATAAAGGAATATCTTATGTTGCTGTTATTCTATGTTTATATTTTCTAAGCTAGTTGAAGTAGTCTGGTATAATCATTGTGTATTCCAACATATTCTTTATATTGTGTAATCTATAGATATTATCTCAAGTGCTGATGTTTATTTTTACTGTTCCTGTAACTTACATTACCTTATCTATCTATCTATCTATCTATCTATCTATCTATCTATCTATCTAGATGAGGAACAACAAATGCCACCACACTCCATTTAAAATTACGGCATTTTAATGCGCTCATAATGCCTGAAAATGGATTAATCATTGGTAAACCAGAGTATTGCATATCCAGAGACGTTATTATAGCTGTAGAGTAAACATGTCTCCCTCGAGCAGGCCGTGATGGGCAGTAGCGATCAGTGTGCGAACATTGTTATAAACAGCTTATAATTATTTACCAGGTCGTGCTAGGCGAATTGTAATTAAGCCGCATTGAACGTTGCCCCTGAAGGGTTCAGAAAACTCGGATAGTCGTGTTTTATGAGGCGTTTAACTTCGGAGGTAGACATGATTGACTGTAAATGACAGATATTTCAACGGACTTTGGCGTTCAGTTCCCTAACATTTAGCTAACTGAATTACGAGCCACGTCAAACATACCAAACATCATTCCTCGAAGAAAAATATCAGGTAAGACTACTGCGAAGACAGAAACTTGTTGACAAAAAGCTAGAGTAATGTTACGATATGATATTTAAAAAATATTCAATCATTTCTACATTACCTTCTGAGGCAGCACGTGTACAGTCCCGTACAGTCTGAACGTGTCTTGACAAGTCTCCTCTGCTCGCCATCTGATTGGCTCATTTTCTTCTTCGTGTATTTTTTGACAGGAAGCGTTCAAACAGGTTCAACTGCCAAATACCTCCGGAGGCGCCGCCTGCTGGTTAGATGCGTTATTGACCCAAATTATTGTTGCACAAGTAATTTAGCCATTTAAACATAATTAAAAAAATAGATAAATAAATAAACAAAACTAAAATAATAACACTACTAATGATCATTATTATTATTGCTGTTATTATTGTTATTATCATCATCATCATCATTAGAACATAATTATTTAAAATCAGATTGTGACCACAGAGACACAAATAAGTCACACATTCAGTCCCTGAGGTCTAGTGCATTCATAAGCAGAAATATTATTGTGGTGCGTATAGCCAAGCTCTATTTGTAGAAACTCATCTGCAACGTGCTGAATCAGCAAAAAACAGCAATAAAGGAAAATCACCTCTTCTAACAGGTTTCTCCAAAAAGACATAAGATTAATTTAAATGTACTGACAGTTTTATGTTCTGCCCCAAGTGTGTTGCTTAGCATGACGTGTTGATTTTAATTAATCTGCATTTTTTATGTTGAAGAGAAAGGCCTTACTGTACTTAACGACAGCACATGTAATACTGCATACAATCAGTTATGCTTCAGTTTTCTTTTCTGATACTATTGAAGTAATTTTCTTATTCACCCCTTTGATCCCAAAATATTTACAAGCCAAACCATATTCAGTTCAATGTAGTTTTTAGTATATCCACATAATCCAAATTATATAACATGAGCTAAAGAAATCTTATTTGTCGATGGCTTAAAGACCTTCACCACCATTTTGAAAATAAAGAATTGTTATTAGAGTAATTTACAGCCCTATGTCTCTGTCACTAAATACAATGCCTTAATCTACATTTTGAATTACACAAAAGGTTTCAACCTAGGCTAAAAAAAAAAAGCACTATGATAAAACATTTCTGATCATGAATGAAGTTCGTACAGCTCATTTTGGTTTTGTGGGCCTTTTTATTTCACAATCCTTCCAAATGTACAAAAACAAAGACGTGTTACAAAAACAAACAGAAAAAAAGGAATTCACCATTACCATTATCCCCTGTGACGACGACAACAGAAACCAAAGCGACAGATGACTGGAGACTCCTGTCAAACCAAAGTGCATCAGCCTGAGGTGTAGTAGACAGACCAGGGGAAATAAAAATCTCAATTTTCAAAAACTGTCCCCTCTTCCCTAAAAATTTGTTTTTGTTTTTAAACATTGGGCAGACCCTGGCCACCACCTCTCCACCTTCCACAGTTTTCCCAGACCAGCGGAGGACCTAAAGGGAGGGCCGCGTCTGTTTCGACTTGGCCTCAGAGCATTCGGTAGTTCACTAAGAGAGTGGAATATAATTTAGTTCTTTCTTTGCATGATTTCCCCAAACTTCCTCCTCCTGTTGTGGTGGGGATGTTGAGTTCCTGTTTGGAGCTTTTATAGCTCAATCTTGTCGTCGCCGTCCTTCTTCTTCCTCTTCTTCTTGGTCTCCTCCTCCACTACCAAGGGGTTGGAGGCTTCCCTCTTCAGGTAGGAGATGAAGTCGCTCACCTCGCGGCCTCCCTGCAACACAAGAGAGACGGGACCATTAGCAGAGTGGATGCTCTTTACTTTGTTTAAATCATCATGTTAAGCGGATTCTCACCTCGTATTTCTTTGGGCTCATCTTACGTCCGGCTGGGGCAAAGTACATTGTGGGGAAACTGGAAAAGCAAAAGGTTAAGGAGATTGATAAGAACATCATATCATTAACACGTCATACTGAATCAGACACTTTGTTCTTCAGACCCTTTAATCGAATTGGGTATCACGGATCGATCATGGATTTTCACTGCCATTGGTATCCACTATTACATTTCTGGTATCGTGATATCCTAATATTTAAGAAATCCAAACACACACATTGTGACCAATAAGCCTGAATATTACATCAACGTGACACATGACTCACCCGCTGACTTCGTATGGAGATGGCACATCGTTTGCTGTGGCGTCCATCTTGGCGATGACAACGTTGGGATCATTGGCAAGCTTTAAAAGAAGAGGAGAGAGAAACTGTTAACAAAACCTACTACTAGATGGTCTGTAAGTTTTGTCTGGACCACGAAAGCCAGACAACTAGTCTAACTATTGACTTAATGCCAGAAAAACAGTTTTCGCATAAAGTGGTTTCTGTTCTTTTACATACTCAATTACAGAACTGAAGTTAATGACTGCCAACACACTATTCAATCTCAAACTGTTTCCTTCTGTCAAGTTGTTGATATTTCAGCTCTCAGAGTATGTTGAAGCAAACCCTTTGCTGATTTAAGGTCATTTAAGCACAGCTTTTATTCAAAGTACCACCCCTCCGTTCCCTCACCTTCTCTCCCAGTTCGTTGAATTTGGGCTCCAGGTTCTTGCAGTGTCCGCACCACGGAGCGTAGAACTCGATCAGAACGTCTTTGCTGTCGTCGTTGACGATTGAGTCAAAGCTTTCGGCCACGACAACCTGGATACAAATGAAAGACATCACAAGTTTACTCATCATGGATCCATGAGCAGCTTTCTCTCAACTTTGAGTACCTTTTTTAAAGATAACATTTTGTGTCATGAACGCTGTGACTGTGGTGTCACACAGCATCTGATTCTGGTCAAAAATACTGCACAAAAGTGTGAAGGCAATATTACAATTAAAATGTTCATTCTTGAAAGTTTACTGTACATTACAGTTGTTAAGGCAATCAGCAGGAGTAATAAGTATAGTGTTTGTAGGGTTTTCGCTGGTGTATTGCAAGTCCAGCAGTCTGCCGGGCCTAAACTGACTCCCCGCCGCGCCTAAGCATATTTTTGAGATGTTTTATAAAACTAAAATGGGTTATAAAAGTAGCAAACTTCTTTAAGGAATAACTCGGTGCACAGGCAGTGTGCTTAACATTAGCAAGTGTGAGAGTGTGTGGGAGCCTGTGTGATGGACTGACAGTAAGTATGAAGACCCTATATAGCTGTGAGCGTAGCCGTGTGTATAGCGTTTAGGCTACGGATGCTAATTTTGAAAATTTTTCTTAACCGATAACCAACCCTCCTTAACGGATTAACTGTCAGTCAACAAAATTTTGTGCCTCTTATGCAGCAGTGTGCCAGCTGCAGTATATGAGCACAACAGACAACACAGTTAACAGTTCACCATCAGGAGAGTTACTGTAGCAGCAGCCACGGTGTTGCGTTCACTGTCTCCAGTTCACTGCAATGTAGCCACTTTCCCAGTAAAAGTCTCCACCGCACATTTAGTTTAGTTTAGCAGGTTGTTAGCTGTGTGTCTGCCCGGATAATAATACAGATTGTCCAACAAACAGGGTGTGTGTTGTCAGTGGCTTTGTGCCTGCTGTAGCGTAACTTCAGCGAGTTTCTGACCAACTGTGTGTGTGTTGTGTTGTGATGGTGAGTGTGGGTTTTTTGGTGACGTTATAGCTGTGTATCTGCAACTGCACATAAAGCTTTAAACAGAACAAATAGAAAAATAAAAAAAGCTGCTCAGGTTTCAAAATGTAGATTTCGAATTTGAATGTCAGCGTTATGAATAAAACTCTTTGGTGCAGCCCTGAACACCGCTACACAGCACATATTAAGGAGAATCTCCCTGGAGGTTTCATCTCACCTTGACGGGTCCGTCGTTGCTCTCTGGGATGGGCTCTGATTTGAGGTAACGCTTCAACTTGCCATCAAAGTAATCCTGCAGGAAACGCTCCAGAGCTTTTCCATCACGACTGTTAGAGCAAAAACACAACTTGTTTCAGTAATCAGAAGGGGGTGTAAGCAAATGCATAATCAACACATGTAAGTTTTCACTTGGACTAATCACTCAGCTCCTACAGGCAAATGAGAATGACTTGTGCTGTCTTTCTATTCTTCTATTTATTTAGTGGTCTAATACATTAAATGCGCACCTTCTCACTGTGTTAAATGTGCATTTACTGAGTCACACTGTGTAGAAACATCATTAGTTCAACTCTAGCTCAAGTCTAGCCAAAGGATTGATTAAAGGATTCACAATGTGTATGCTTTGTGTGGTAAATATTGTATATGCACTTGTGGCAAGAAGAAAATGACATTAGACTTACGAGAACTCCTCTGTCATGACGTATTTGTCTCCCTTGCCAGTGCGGATGGCCACCAGAGGCAGTTCTCCCGAGCTGCCGTCGAAGCCGAACTCTGACACATCATGGCTGAACATGCTCTTGCTGGCCACAGCGAAGTTCAGCTTCTTCCCCTGATCCAGGAAGCCCTTGGCCACCTTCATCACCCTGTGAAAAAGTTATTATGTAGTTTGTCTTAATGAGGATCAAAGTGGCATCTCAAATGAAAGGCAGTATGTAGTGAGTGAAATGTTGAGCTAAATCTAACTCTGAGGGGACATACAAGTTCAGCCAAGTATTCTTAGGAGTGCAATGAGTAAAAAATAGCGAAAGATGAAGTGAAAAAACACTTCCTGTCATTTTTCACTTTCATGTTGTTTTGTTTTATTAGAACCACAGAGGAGACACACTGTCTTGTGTTAAAAAAGGCTGAGATTTAATTTGGTGCTGAAGAAAGAACAGGGGTGAGTTTGGGGACTCATACCTGTTCCTCCAGTAGTTGGAGCCCTTGGGGTTTTTGTCATAATCAACATCATAATAAGCCACCAGCAGGTCTTTCCCCCTCAGCTGGTCTTTGTTGTCATCCGTCATGTGGGGGCAGATTCCAAAGCTGAGTTGAAAAAAAAAAAAAAAAAACAGTTTACAAAGGAATTCAAACAAACAAGCTTTAGTCGGTTATGGACAACCGGCTACTCCAGTGATACAGGTTGTTTACCGCAGTGCAGTCATTTAGTTTGTGAAAGTATTCAGATAGTTCACACCTTTCAGAAAGTCCCCACAAAAGCAGAGTAGTTGACATACTCTACACACACTGGTGCTCAGCAGACTTCAATGTGATGCAGTTAGTGTTTAGACAAGAGGAGAGGTAGCAGCAAAGTGAAAGTAAAAGTAAAGTAAATAGGGGCATGTGGACAAAAAATACAGAAGACTCATCTACAAGCTTCGTCACACGACTGTCAGTGGAAACCTACGTACTGCAACCTTTTCTGTTACAACTGTATGTGTGCTTGAAATTCCAACTCAAAAGCCAATTACATGCACATTTAAATGAACAAAATGTCAAAGTAAAAAGGCACTTATACACATGCACAGGGCAAAATATACAGCGAGCACTGTCATCAACTGATACAGACACACTTTATCACCACATACGTTATTTAGTGCAGTCAAATGGGGCCTTTAAGAACAGCATGAATGCAATTAGGGTGGAAAAAAGAGAAATAAAGGAAATAACATGCTAGTAATTTCACATTTAAGAGTCGTTACTAAACCACATGTTTTTAAGCTCACTAGTGAACAACATCTAAAAAAAAAAAAAGCCTATATAACAGTATGGCCACATCAGGTGACATAAACCAACCAACTGGGAACAATAAACAGGCCAGCTAGTTGTACTCACGTGTTTCCAATCATAATAATTTTTCATTATACTGAATTTGAAGATAATGATCCTCTCCCTCTGATTCTCTATTGTTTTATCTGCACAGTTTCAGTCTGGTGCCTTAGATAATGATCCAACGACTGCAACTAATAACTCGTTTGAGTGACTCTTATAGAATAGAGAAAATGATCTTATTTAACCACCAAAATGTCATGCCACCAGATTATAAAACCCAGTATTTGTTTATTATAAGTGTTAAATACCGTTCCTTGCAGCCTAAATGTATGCAATTCCCTGAGTTTAATGACAGCTAGGGCTGGGTGGTTGGACAAACATATCGTCTACTGGCAATTGGCTGAGTACATCACCGGCTGTGTTTTTTTTTGGGGGGTGATTGTCATTTTTATTTTGGTAATTTAATGGTCTACCTCCGAAGAACGTGAGTCGCTCATTCGCTGTTCTGCAGCCGGAGAGAGACTGCTCGCACTTATTTCACTCTGTGAAATATAGGCTTATTTTGACCAAATCCGAGTTGGTGATTGTTGGAAAGACAAACCAAGACTGTTTTGGTGACTTCTATTTTTTTCTGTCGAATCTGAATGAAGTGTTTTTAAAATGCTCTGCTGCTAAACCAGCTGATCTCCAAGCAGAAACACAACAGCACACACTCCTGTGCAAATATACTGGCATCGCCGGTTGTTGGACGGTTTGACGTGGCTGGTTGGAAAATTTTAACATATTGCCCAACACTAGTGAGAGTTGACTGTGTTTGCAGAGTGGATACCTCATCTTCTACACAAGATAAGATAAGATGAACCTTTATTAATCCCCGGAGGGATATTCCAGCTCCTGTTGGCACTAGGCCATGCAAGTAAATATGTGCTGTTACGATGCAAAATGGCTATGTTTCACAACAGCCAACAAGACGACCTATTGTAAATGTGCTTTGCAAAAAACAGGAATTATCACTGCTCCCAGACTGGAGCATGAGTATATGAATGTTAGATGATGAGGCAATGATGGAGAGAACAGTCACTCACATGTTGTCCTGGATGAACCTCTTGATTTTGTTGCTGGTGTATTTGTCCTCGCTGTATTTGATGGAGCTGTCTTCGAATTTGTTGTTGAGTCTTGGTGGGCGGAACAGGATGACTCCCCTATAAACCAAGACAAGAAATGTCACTGTAGTCTTGCTGCACCAACCGCAGCTACACTGAGGATATCAAATGTGTGAGATCGGAAGTTATTTTGACTTTAAATTTTTTTTTTTTTTTTTTAACAAATATCTGCTCTCAAGGACTCAAGGCAGGAATAATAACTGGGCCAAAGGCTACTTACTCTCCCTCAATGCCATGGCTCTGGAGGAGAGCCTCAGAGTTGGTGTGGGCGAAGCGGTAGTTATCCCTCAAAGCGCTGGCTGCCTTCAGGAACTCGGTCTGTGCTGTGCTCTTGTCATCAGCAAAGAACCCTGGGAAGGAAAAATGAATCATGTTCAGATGAGGATCACGGCTGTCAACTAACTTTTTTCACCATCCTCCCAGAACTGTCCCAAAATACAATCTAAGCCGTTCCCAAATTCGCCCAAAAATTATTTTTTATCCTCCCTGATCCTATTTTTTTCAGCTCCAGGATAACGGGATGTCCTTTACCTTAAGCCCTGATCAGGAAGCAATAACCACAGTCCCCTTGTTTGCAAATTTACAAAATTCAAACTCACCAACAACACTTGCGTCTTGGTCTGAAGTGAACTTTGCCAAGTCTCCTTCAGCCTTGAGCTCCACAGAAGCTGGGCCAGCCTGCTTCTTAAGGAAACTGACAATCCCATCTACAGAGAGCAAGAGGAAGCAATGCAGAGACAAGATGGAGAGAGGCAGAAAAAAATAAAGACCATGAGGTGACAGAAATACACAGATAGGAGTATTTGTGTGAGAGCCTTGAAGATTTTTTTTAAACACTAATAAATCAGAGGCAAATACCTGCAGTTCTTGGACCATCATAAGGACCAGTTTCCTCTCCGTCCCTGAAAATCTTCAAGGTAGGGTAGCCACTGACACCATATTTGCTGCATGTGTTGCTGTTGGCTGTGCAGTCAACCTAAGGGGAAAAGAAAATCATTCACTTTCTGCAGAGATTCACAGAGTGCTATAGTACAGAGTGCAGAGTGCCACGCTAAAATGGACAAAGTTAAGTGAATTGCATTATGCAATACCTTGGCCAGAGCAACGGTGCCTTTCAGACGTGTGGCTGCCGCCTCGTACTCAGGTGCTAGCCGTTTACAATGGCCGCACCTAGTGGATAGAGGACATGCATCAGTCAACCAAGAGAACAAGTTGCACTAAAGCTGTATTCAAGTTTCAGTTTGCCAAAGAGCCTGAGGGAGATGTAGTGATTTCACAGTGTGGAATTTGATACCTCTGAGGTAATTCAATGGTGTTTGTAAAATACAAAAAAGTTTCTTAGGTATGGAGGGAAAGAGTTTCACACAAGATTCACAAGATTGAAAATCATGCAACTTTAGTTAATAGATTAACAGGGGTGCAACCAACAATAACTGTAACTGATTACTCTTGATCATTTGATTAATCATTAGCAAATACTAAAAAATGAACATCACAGTCCCAAAGCCTGATTCAGCACATTAATATTGCATATTTTGACTGTGCAGTAGTCAATAACGTAAAGATATGTGGTTTATTATCAGAGACAACTAAGAAAACACTGAATATTCACATATGATAAACTGGAAGCAGTGTATTTTTTGGCATTTTTGCCTGAAAAAATTATGTTCCCACTTTAGATATAACAACACGTAAAACAAATTGTTTAATTTCAATGTTTTAGCAACTATTATTCTGATTAACATGTATTTTGTTCAAGTTTGGCACAGTGGACACGTCACATTTACCCTGGACCAATCAAAGGTGGACACCAAAACTTCTCTGGGCAATCAGAACGTTACAACGGTGAAAGGACACACCCCTAACTTCCTCGTAGCCTCATAAGCACGCAGTTTCCATTGGAAATGATTCACAGCAATTTAAAATAAAAGTCTTAACTAACTGCCTTTGACTTATACAGACAAATGTTTAATATACTGTCAAAATGTAGCGGTCTTTGAGTCGCTGGTCTACTTAAACAAAATCTATGAATTCAGCTAACGTTAGTGCACCTTTCCGCTCTTAGCTAACATGCTAACTTTGGTCACTAGACAATAAACGAAAGACAATTTGACAGTACAGCCTCTGCTAGTGTTAGAAATTCAAATTATATAACGAATTAAAGACGTCCCCTAGTGAAACATCCACGGTGTTATAATTTTTGCATGTCAGTTAGCTAGCTGCAAGAAGCTCCACGAACCGAGTAAGCTAGCGCTAGCTAGCTTATTTAACGGTTTGCAGTGTTTAGGTGCTCAGATGCTCTCCACAAAGCGTTAAAATACTCACCAAGGAGCAAAAAATTCCACGAGAACGAGTCCATGGTCTCCAATCTTGCTGTCGAAATCATCATCCGTGTAATCAATCACATCACTGGCCCAGGTGAAGCCGGCGAGAGCGGCCAAGAAGATCACCCTTAACATCTTTAACAGCTCAAAAGTCTGTTTCACTTTTTGTTTAACCAAAAAAAATCAGTTGAGTTGCAGACTCTGTCCGTGGTAGCCCTCCTCTTCACCTCTTCGGCGACGTGAAAGCCAAGGCTGCGAGCTCCTCGGCCAGGGCCAAATGTAGACTGGTCGATAGAGAAAGAGAAAGGGATGGAGGCGGTGAGGATGTTCGGGGAAACAGCGGGACCTCTCCTAACCACAGTGTGGCAGCCTCCCATTGGTCCATCTGAGGCATCACTCAACCTCTATCAGCCAATTAGAAGCTTGAAAAGGAGATACTATCGTTTCAGAACCAATCACAACTCGACAAAACCATAACTCCTCTAGGCACGCTGAAGTGGTTCATAGTTTACTGTTTGATGGGTCTTCTTCATGAACTGCAAACAACTCTAAATGTGACAATTTTGTAAAAATGAAGAAGAAACAACCAAACATTTAGTTTAAGAATATCTTAAAGGATTCTGGGAAAAAAATAATTTCATTTTGACACAATTAAGCTGGAAGTCAATGATGTGATATTATCAGGGCCGGCTCTTGCCCTTTTGGTGCCCTAGGTGAAATTTGGATTTGGAGCCCCCCCTTCTGCCACCAATGTCAGCATCGCTCTAGGGTTGTGCTTCAACCTCCCCTCCAGAACCCTATCCCATCAGACATCACAAGGGGATTTTGTGGTGCAGTGGTTAGCACTGTCACATCACAGCAAGAGAGTCACAGGTTTGAATTCAGCTTGGGGCCCTTCTGTGTGGCATTTACATGCTCTCCTTGTGTCAGCGTGGGTTTTCTCTGAGTTCTCCATCTTCCTCTCACGGTCCAAAGACAAACAGGTTAATTGATGACTCTAAATTGCCCTTAGGTGTAAGTGTGAATGGTTGCCTGTCTCTGTGTGGGCTCTGTGATAGGCTGGTGACCTGTCCAGGGAGTACCCCGCTTTCACCAAATGCCAGCTGGGATCGGCTCCAGCCCCCCCGCAGCCCCTAACGGGATAAGTGGTTGAAGATGGATGGATGGATGAAGAAATAAAGTTGTATAAAGTTATCATAAAGTTAATATGGTACAGGAATTGTTTAAAGACATTGTATAGCCTCCTTTTTTTTTTTTTTTTTTTTTTTTTTTTTACTATATTACAGTTTTTACTATACTACAGATACAACATCTTTTTTGTTATGTGCAAAGGTCATTTATTACAATTCCTGGCACCACATAACAGCAAGGAACAATTAACCATGTTGGTATTAGGGCAGTAACTAACAATCATTTTCAGAACTGATGAATCTGCTGATTATTTTCCAGATTAATCAAATAATCCTTTGGTCTAAAACAGAAAACTGTGAAAAATACCCAACAAATGTATTTGTTTTGTCCAACCAACAACTCAACACACAGAGATATTCAACTTACTATAATTAGCAAACTATATAAGCACATTCTTACAATTAAGAAGTTGAAACTTGAAAATATTTGTTATTTTTGCTTGGAAAATTACTTTATTTGCTCTATTTAGAGATCTTCTTTCAGGCAGACTGGCAGCACTATGGTGACCACTTTAATCAGCTAATTAAGCTCCTGTTGAACAAATCCCCACTGATCTTAAACTAAGTACAACCTGCTCAGATGTCAGAGGAAAGGTCAAAAACACAGATCACCATGCTGATCTGCAGGTCTCTACAGTCTTTGTGCCACATATACCTGTTGTGGAAAAACTAAGCCCCCAGGATTTAGTGTGCTGGAGCCATTGCTGATATCATGGACCTTTTTTAGAAACTGTCATTACCTGAAGTTTGTTTTATCAAATACAGTGAGTCCTGCATTATTACTTAATATAGAGGCCCTGTGGGTCTTGTAGAGGGGCCATGTGTCAAAACCTAGTTCTGAAAACACTATTATCTTTTTTCAGTTTGTATTGCGCTGACATGGTGCTAAATAAAGATGTGATTAATCAGAACCATGGGGCTGCATGGTGGTGCAGTGATTAGCTCTGTCACCTCACAGAAGAAGGTCATGAGTTTGAATCCAGCTTGGGGCCCATTTGTGTGGAGTCTCCCCATGTTAGTGTGGGATTCGTCGCACAGTCCGAAGACATGCAGTTTAATTGATGTCTCTAAACTGCCCGTGGGAAATCGGAGTGTCTCTCTGCGTCAGCCCTGTGATCGATTGGCGACCTGTCCAGAGTGTACCCTGCCAGAGAACCTAGAGAAAACCCATGCTAACACGGGGAGAACATGCCAACTCCACACAGAAGGGCCCCAAGCCGGATTCAAACCTGCCACCCTCTTGCTGTGAGGCAAGAGTGCTAACCACTGTATCATCGTGCAGCCCTGAATAGGCATGTCTTTGGACTGTGGGAGGAAGGCGGAGAACCCGGAGAAAACCCACGCTAACACAGGGAGAACATGCTTCTTCCACACAGAAGAGCCTAAGCTGGATTTGAACCTGTAACCCTCTTGCTGTGAGGTAACAGCACTAACCACTGCACCACTGTGCAGCCCATATTAAACATCTCCCCTTCTTCATATAGCTGCAGTTATATGAGTTTGCCAGCAGAGCGAGCTATCTGATAATTCTATCACTATTACGTGAATGCACACAAGCCACACAGCATCTCAGCAGGTGTAGAGCCCCTTTAAATTTGATTTAAGGGGTAATCCTTTTCAATTTTGGAATTCCCCTAATCCTCTAACTCTTTTTTGAAAGTATTTGTGCTCAGAATATATTACAATATTACAATTACGATCACAACCTGTAGATTTACACGCTACTCTGAGATGTCCAGTGAGATGTCCTAAAACAGCAGTTAAAAGTCTCATGTTTGCACAATCGAATATCCCTTTATGTAACTTGTTAATGTGTCATTCAGCAACATTTCCATTAGAGGCCTTCATCACTTTTTCATTTGAATCATGTTTCTCCTCTTCAAACTGCAGATGAAGAGGACAGTTAGTAGTGGAAAATCTTTGAGCTATAAGAAGTAATGAAATCAGGAGGACTAACTATTTGAGTTTTAAACTACTAAAAATGTCTATTGTACCACATTTTTAAAATAAAGACACATAAAGAATTGGGGGGGGGAGGAGCTAAGTTTGGGGGGAGTGGGTTGGGGAACGGGGGGGTCCCGGGTAAAAGCCCAAAAAGGGAAAAAAAAGGGGGGGGAAAGGGGTGGGGGGGGGGTGGGAGACTTCCTGGGGGGGGCCGAGGGGGGGCCCAGGAGGGAAGCACCCAACCCCCAAATGGGGGGGGGGGTGGGAGGGGGCCCCCCCCCAATATAAATCTCTATTAATAAATGTATGTGTTTTTTTTTTGGGTTAAAATAAAAAAAAAAAAAAAAAAAAAAAAAAGGGAAAAAGAATAACTCCCCTGGGGGAGTAATAAAAATAGATTTTCTTCTTCTTCCTCCAGAACACCTACCACTGTTAAAGAGCTGTCTGATCTTATTTCAGGTAAACATTTGTATTTAGAATATAATAAATAAGATGTCACTAATCAACACTGTGCTTCATTCATGCAGATGTGATAAAGGAAAACACTGATCAGATATGGTTGCGCAAAAAAAAAGGTGCACATTGAGTGTTGTAATATTTGACCATATAATGGAGTCTTTATAATACATTGTGCATTCGGTATGTATTATTTACCTTCCCCGTTAAATGTACAATATAAGAAAACCACATCCTGCAGTTCCAGTGTCCAAGTTTACATGATTATTTATGCACTGATGGACTAAAGCTCCATTACATACATCTAAAAACATGTGCGTCAGTGTGGTAAATATTTTTTTCTTCTTTATGATAAACCTGGCTTCCTAAATGCACCAGTTTCTTCCAGCAACACCTCAGAAAGTCACCTCATCTCTGTGAAACTGTGGCCGAGCTGTGCTGCTAATCCTTTAAAGCAGATCTGTCTTTCTTCCAGACCAACCACCGTTTACTGTAAACTTACAGCTGAGACGGGAATGACAGAATTATTTAGGGATCAGATGAGGTCAGAGGATATACTTGAGTTATTTTTTTTTATCTAGAGAAGACGGGCTGATTTGTTAAAGGGATAGTCTGGGTGTTTTAAAGTGGGGTTGTGTGAGGTACATATCTGTCAGTGTATTACCTACAGAAGATGACGGTCGGTGTGTTCCCAGCATAGAAAAACAGACAGGAGCACCGACACTGGAGCAAAGCAATACAGTGCTGTAGATGCAGAAAAGCATATTTTAGCCACCTAAAAGAAAGGCCCACTTCAAAAAACTGACCAGTTTCAGTGTACGTTATATTTAGAATATTTTCCGACAGTGAACTGAACCAAAAGTGAGACGTATCTATACTGACTTTTCATTTGAGCCTGCTGGATTTGGAGAGAGCACAGAAAAGTTTCATTTTCAGTTCAGTTCTCCATTGGAAAGGAGAAGGAGAGGGCAGCAAGATAAAGCGGTGAAAATAAGACACACAGACACAGCTGACAACCTGCTAAACTAAACTAAATGTGCAGTGGAGACTTTTACTGGGATAGTGGCTGCATGTCTGCGACACTACACGCAGCATTGTGGCTGCTAACGATCCCTGACGGTGAACTGGAGACAGTGAACGCGGCACCATGGCTGCTAATGCTCCCAGATGGTGAACTAGAGACAATGAACGCAGCATCGTGGCTGCTACAGTAACTCTCTCACTCTCACAGACCCATTTGTCTGTTGTGCTGATACACTGCATTGCCAGGCACAAATCTTGTCAGTTAATGGTTAAACGAGGGTTGTTTATCAATTAAGAAAATTTTTCAACTTTAGCATAATACACTGACTTTGGATAAGTACCTCATACAACCCCACTTTAAAACACCCAAACTGTCCCTTTAATGTAATTCGAGTTATATACAGTATTGCACTACACAGCATTTTGTGAAACATCTGTACTGTTTCAAGGTCACTGATTAGACACCCGCTGGTATCTGAGCACATCACCTTGACACATTACACTAAATACTGTAACTACTAAAGCAATTTTGTCATAATTTTATCCTACAGTCTGTTACCACCCTTTTATCTCAGGAGCCTGTGTTTTATGTGTGTGGCTTTGCACTCTGCAGCTCTCTTCTTCTGCGCTGTAGAGATTTGTTTTCTGTTCCCCAACATAGCGTCTTCCCTCCCAAAGCGGAGCCCCCATTGCCTCAGTGAAGCGGTTGCCACAGCAACCTTCTTGCTCCTCAGCCATATTTGGAACGGGGAGGAGGAGAGATGAGGTCTGCAGCATTATGCTCATGACATGTGAGAGATATAGAGGGAGGAGGAAGTATTCAGGACATCAGAACCTTCCTGCAAATCCTCGACGAGAGAAAAGCAGATTCCTCACAACACCAACACTTGACGTGTCAGCTGCGTCTCGTCAGAACACTGAACGCCTTGTTGTCCTGTCAGCGTCCAGACCACAACACTGGAAGAAACTGTCGCCTGTTTCATCACTGGAGACAATAAAAATCTATTTGTTCACAATGGGACAAAGCACTTGTTACATACTCCCTGCATCGCAGAGAAAACACTCGCTGATAAAGAAAAGACAGACACATATCTATGTTCACACTCACCCTCAATGATGAGGCGGCACGTAATTCATTAAGCATATTGTTTGCTGTGGTTGTGTACTGGGTGTTTGTTAACGGTTAGATTTAATTGTAACTCATCATGGAGCTTAAATGATAAGTTTGGCAACATTTAATATTTTTGTTCAAAACATCCCATGAAAAGACACAATAATTAATTGTGTAATTCTGTCTTTCAGTACATTCCAGCTTCCTCACAATTGGTTCCTACTGACGGCATCTTCAAAAATGGGTCACAAATATAAACTCTTATTTTTATTAAACAGTTAAATAATTACTTGGGCAGATTACTTTTAGTCCTGATTAATCTGTTGATTAATTGTTTGGTCTATAAAATCAGAATCAGAAATACTTTATCGATAACAGGGGGAAATGGGGACCTTACAGTTGCTCTTATATTGTATGTAAGCATAAAGAAAAAAATAAATATAAAGGAGTATGTAGTGTAAGTTATGTACATAATGCTACAATATATAACGCAACACATGCAGCATAATAAAATTAAGAAATACAGAACATGAAATATGTATTTCTCATTTCTCACATGCTAAACAGTTTCTCAGAGGCTTGTCTAACAGTCTGAAACCTTAAAATATTCACTTGATATTCATAGCTGACAAAGAAAGCCTGTTACACTGTTACTGTTAACCTGGACATTTTGGGCATTTTTACTTGAGAAATGTCTGAAACTATCAAAGCTAGAGTTGGTAATCTCAAGAAACCAGCAAGAGTACACTAGATTAAAAAAATGATGTAACCAAAACCAGAGACCAGTGTTGCCAACTCTTTTCCAGTGACAGTAACAAGTTCCTAAATCTAGCTAGAAAGCAGATTGTGGATTGTAGACAGGAAGGTAGCCCTTCTAATAATTTCATTACAGGTTTATTACGGTTCTGCAACAGTGAAAGCTATCAGATATTTTTCTTTTTTTTTCAGAGCATTTTAATTAGTGATTGCTGTCAGGATGTAAATGCAACAAGTAAAACGAAAACTGACCAACCCTTGCTTTTTATCAACTATCAAAATAGTTCAGATTAATTTTCTGTCAGTCGACCAATCAATGAATTGATCATCATTTCAGATCAATTAAACAGATTAATTTACAATTACAATTACCTGAAACAGCAGGGCCCTGCAGTAAAGTCACAGCTATTTTAAGGGAGGAGAGAGGAAGTTATATTAAGCTTTGGAGACAGTATTTGTAGTAGGATCAGCTCCTTGCTGGTTTTGATCTTTGCATGGGATGCTGCCTAGACAACACAGCCTTTAGGGACTATAGGCACTGTAAGGGAGAATCCTGAAATGTTTAATTCAGTCAACAAAACCTGACGATTTAATTGCTTCATGGCGCCAGTTTTGTTATGCCTCTGACTAAACATTGTCACATGATACTATGCAACCACAATCACACCCCTCAAGCTTGGTTACCATGGTTACTTAGGGCTTGGGCTTCATGCTCCGGCAAAATCCTCACTGATACCAAAGAATGACGTCTGGTTCATCAACAAATGAGAGACAGGCAGCGGAGAGCTACTGTTAAATAGATGATTTCTTTAATAAAAGATATTACAGTGTGACATTCATGATGAGCTGGAATGATATTGCTTCAGTAGCTTACAGTACAGAACCCAGCCCGGCCAGTGTGTGTTATAATAACATTACATTATGACACCAGTGTTTCACCAGACATACAGAACATCCTTACACTGTCTTACCCTGTTAATCTACATTCAGAGCCATTCAAAATAGTGAAAATAAACTGTGTACACACAATCCACGATGAAAAATGAAGCACAAATGGATGGACTATATAAGCACCAGATAAGAGGGATCACCAGATAATAGGGATGACCAGTCAACACACAGGGATGAAGGGAGGAGACAGGGTGTCATGTACGTATAGGACATGCGGCAGGAAGGGTCCAAGGCGAGTTAAAGCCAGGTTTGGTGGGCTGAGGAGTGCTTTGGGAGCAGAGCAATAGATACTGTTTGGCCATGCTGACAGGCAAACTGGCGGCCAACTTTCCTTTGTAGCAACAGCCTACAGTTTGCGTATCCTTCATTAATATTTGCTGCCATTTTAGAGCGAGGTTTGAATTTGAGTTTAAAGATAAAACCTCTTCAAATATATCTGAAACACACTAAAGCCCAAAGCAGTATTCTGGGACTGTGGTCTGTTTTAGCCAGATAGCTGCATATAATATATGTGGATTATTTTATAGGGAAGTATACTGTGCAACAGGGATGGGGGATTAGATGAGTAGACATATACATAGATATTTATAATATCTATGGGCAGAAAGCGGGGTGTTTGTGCATGTGTGTGTGCCCAGAGGTTTGTGGGATTGGGTCAGAGGGTCAGTGTCTACTTAAAGTATTTAATGGGTGGGGGCACCTTGATGTCCTGGCCTCTCTCCAGTCTCTTCTCGCACTCGATCAGGTAGTTGACGCCATCAATCACTGTCTGCACCAGCTGGACCTGAGGGAGGGACGCAACACATTTCAGCGCTTTTACTCATTTTTGCATTACAAATGATCAGCTATCAGACACAAATTATTATTCAAAGCAGAGTATTTATATGTCTTAAAGGAGCAGTGTGTAGGATTTAGTGACATCCAGTGGAGAGGTTGCAGATTGCAACCAATTGAATACACCCATTTTCTGTCAGGAAACATGATGAGGTATTTTGTGGGCGTAGCGTTAAGTGGAGGCAGAATAATTCTCTGAATACATTAGTTAACGTTGGCTAGCAAGCTTTGCTGGCTTGTTTTTAACAATGGCTGAAGAAAATATAAGTTTCTTTTTAATATGTTCAGCTACACACTCTCCAGGACCGTGAGTGTTGAGAAAATTAACATTAACCAACAGGACCAGATTAGCTGAACCCCATGCCGCTGACAAACTATTTTGGGGGAAAGGACTGCTGGCTAGTTAGCTGGCTATCTAGATTATCCGGAGAGTGATAAGATAGCTGTCTAACAACTGCTCTCCACCTGGAGGAGTAGTCTCCTAGCTGCCAGGAGTGAGGCAAAGTGAGCACTGCCGCTGGCCACCAGCCCCCGGTTGGGGTCATTTTCTTTAACCAGTGTTGCATGAAAGCATAGCTTTATAGATGACTGAGATTTTAGATGTGTGTGTTTCATGTTTGCCCCCAGCTAACACTGTAATGTAATCATGGCTGTTAAGGGGTCTATACCCGTCCTGTGTCAGAGAACCTATGGTGGCCTTCAGGTAATGTAAAAACGTGAAAGGCTCTCCCTAAAGTGTATGGTTTGTCCGTTCTGGGCTACTGTAGAAACATGGCGGTGCAACATGGCGGACTCTGTGAAGATGACCTGCTCCATGTGTAGATATGAAGAAAGGATTAAAGTTGTAAGACAAAAACATTGACAACTCCAAGACCGGACAACACCATGGTAGCGACCTGTCAATCACAAAGCATCCCCTGCTGTATGGTCTATTTGACTCTAAATGGGACCATAATTTACTAAATGAACATCATGCTGTACTGAAGAAGACTTGAAACTAGTGATTGAGACCATAAACTCATGTTTACAATGTTTACTGAGGCGATAAATGAAGTGAGAATTAGGCTCATCTTCTCACAGACTTCTATACAATCAGACATCTTTTTGCAACCAGAGGAGTCGCCCCCTGCTGGCTGTTAAAAAGAATGCAGGTTTAAGGCACTTCAGCTTTGGCTTCACTTTTCAGACCTGGAGATTGCAACTGGTGGAAGCTATGGGGAGAAATCCTAAGAAACTTCCAAGAAAAGTTTCTGTAGTAGATGTTCCGGATAAAAAAGAAACTGCATTCAGAGGGAGGATTAATCAACGGTGAGGACAAACGCTCCTAGAGGGGGGACAAAAGTTCTGAGCTCAGCTTTAAACCACCATGAAAAGTTATTTTGAAAGATTTAAGAGCTCTTTCTCTGTGCTTTCCCAGAAATCAAGATTTTTGTTTTGCACATCCAGGATCCTCAGCTCTGACTGGAAACTTTTTATTATCGTCCTCCTGCATTTTGTTCCAGCTGTCCCTACTTCATTAGTTCCTCCATCTCCACCCTCAAGAGTGCTCCTCATCAGTCTGGATGATGGACTAAATAGCAGTGAGCAGCCCACATTCTCACATAAAACCCTAAACAAACAGAAGTGGATGTTTGAGTCAGACAGCCGCATCACTCCACTCACCTTCCAACTCTTAAACCTTTCTATATCAATGTCCTGGATTTATTTTTGCACAGAAGCAGTGAGCAGCTTGTGTTCAGTCAATGACAAAGAGATGAGTGATTCTCAGTCTGCACCATATTGAGTACTAATTTGATCACTGCAGTCCACCCAGAAACAGTGAAGAGCTATCTCCACTGATTCTCCATGCAATCAGAATAAAATAAGCAACCACACGCTCACAACAATAGAGAATAGCTCCATTGTACTGTATGACTCTGTCAGGCGTAACAGCATGAACAAGGACATAAGCTAAATGTACAGTCTGGACAAGAGCTCTCCTTTTATTTGCTCTGGAAAAAAACAATTATCTCACCGTTTTGTGCCATAAATTAGTTGCTATCTAGCTCCACAAAATCCAGCTTGATGACTCAAAACATCCATGTGGCAATGGTCCAGTTAAATGATAAATACTACACTGCTACACACTACTACAATGTGATGCAATACATATTCATATTGAATTTTTGTTTATACAGGGAGGATTTACTTAGCAAGCATGCAACGTTCCTGCAAAGCCCTGATTGTCACCAATATGTCTCACACCTGAGGGACAACCATTGGCATGTACTCTTGGCAAATAAGTAATTTAGGTAAATAAATTGGCAGGTGAATGCTTAAATGAAATGTAGATAATTACTCACGCTTCCCACTTCACTCAGCCACCATCTCTGCATTTCTACAGAGGTTTCCCTACCTCAGACAGTCCCAGGCGGTCCAGATTGGAGATGTCGAACACACCGCCCACAGCAGCCGTGTCCACACCACCGGTCCCTCTCTTCTGCAGACGCAGGTTGTCCAGGATCTTACTGAGGCGGGGATCCTTGGGGTTTGACAGAGAAGAGTTACTCTATACAGATTCAAAGCACTTTAGTCACCATATTACTCCAGGTATCAACATTCAGACAGATTTTGAGTTCACAACCACCAATATTTAAAGGAATGGTGTGTAACATTTTGGGGGCTCTATTAGCAGAAATGGAATATAATATTCATAACTACATGTTCATGAGTGTATAATCACCTGAAACTAAGAATCGTCTACATAGGAAACAGGAATCTTATAACCAGCTAATATCCAGGTGAACATGACCAATTCAAGTTCTGAAAATGTTATTTGGTCGTATAAACTGTTGCACAACATCATTTTCAAAAATATGTTGAGTAAAACAGAAGTTCAGAAACTTTTTTGCTCTTTTGTAATAGCCATACACAGTACGGATCTTGTAGCTGATATGTACAGGGTCCACAATGTGCAAACAATGAAATAAAACATGAGAGAAAAACTAAGGCTGCATTCACACAAGATCAGGCGGTGCGGCTAAAATGCAAGTATTTCCATTTATTCTGAAATGAGGGGTAGAGCATTTGGGCTGCAGCTGCCACAACCCCTGCAGAGAATCACTGCAATGCCTGATCTCGTGTGAATGCAGCCGAACTGTACCACTTGTCCAATTCTCATCTATTCTGGAGGAAATACTAAATATCACAAATCAAAAACACAAGCTCACTTATACTTTTTGAGGCCTTAACTTCTTTGATGTTTTTAATGTGTGACACAAATAGAATAAAGGCACAACCCCCCCCCCCCCCCATTAACTACTGACGGACCAGATTATCTTCTTTCTATTACCACTATTGTGTTACCTTGCTCAGCAGGGGCAGTTTGACGTGGACCCCGGCCCTGAGCCCTGTGCCCAGGTTTGAGGGACAGGTGAGGATGTAACCGAGCCTCTCGTTCCACATGAACTCCCAGCCTCTCTCCTGGATCAGATGCTCCACCTTAGAGAGAGAGAGAGAGAATCACTCACAACACAGTGAGTGTGTGATTCATACATACAATTTCTGACCTTTGATAATGAGGGTTATTGTCTAGTAGGACTGCTGGATGAACTTTGGTGGGGAGTGGACTGGCACAAACACTGGCATAGCGGCAAGTTCCATTGCTCATCCTTTTTCTCTAATGGGACTGTTGGACTGCTTCGATAAATAATTTATGTTTGCGTGGCCATGTTTGGACAGTGTGTTTTTGGAAGACTAAAATAAGCAGGTTTTTTTTGCTTTTGCAAGCATACACTAAATGCTTTTATACTGTATTAATGTCCTCCCCTTTGTCTGATTAAATCCTTGCAGCCATCTGATGGCAGCAGAACAGATTTGTTTGTTACAGCTGCTAACATAAAGATATTCTGCCACTATGATCCAGTAACTTGGTTAAATCATACACAACTGACACCAGACTGCAGCAAAATAAACTGGTCCGTGGTAATTCCCTCTAACTCTTGTTTATGTGAAATCTTGAGATGCATTGGATACATGGTGCATACAGATCAGGGTGAAAATTCCTAAAGGGACAGTTCAAGGCAAAATCACAAATACATATTTTTCCTCTCATCTGTTGTACTATTTATTAGTCTGCATTGTTTTGGTGTGAGATGCAAAGTGTTGGAGATATTGGCTGGTGTTATCCGTGTTACACAGTGTTCAGGCGTACACAGAGTGCATTACTTGCCCACCACCCCCACCATGATTTTGCTTTTTTTTATAGAAATAAAACCCATTTAGTCCATTTTTGCATATCAGCGGTGTGTTATCAATATATCATTAACGGACGCTACAAATTGACAGTGAAAGTGTCTCAACTTAGAGTAGCAGGAGTCAGATTTCATACACAGGACAACAGAGAGGTGACAGCCAAGATGATAGCCAAGGAACTGATATTGAAGTGAAAAGCAAAAGCAGTTATTTGACAATATTTCATACTCAAACCCAATGCTATTAGGGAGACAAAATGTTAAAGAGGTAATCGCCATGTGGAGGACAGTGCTGTCACTGCTGGTGTGCGTGGTGCAGCAGCATCGGGTGGAAACCTGCAGCCCCGCTGCGAAAGCTGGAATGGGGAGGCCAGGCACACAGCCATTCAACATTAAAGAGCTCTGCACATTTTGAGCATCATCTTTTCTTGTAAAATGTCCAGTGTAAGCGGTAACACCGGTGTTGTCTCACAGTTTATTATTCTGTGGGAACATTTCCTCACCGTGAGCAGAAGTATTTTCTTTCTACCAAACTAGACCTGCCAACCATATCACACACAGAGGGAAGCGTGCACATACTCATGGATGAGGCTTGTTCTTGTGACAGCGAGAGATGTAAATATTAAAGGCTAATTTTGGTATTTTCTAACCTAGACCCTATTTTTCCATGTTTTTGTGTCTAAGTGACTAATTTGGACAACACTTTTTTGAAAATGGCGCAGCTGCCAGCTACTAAACGAGCTGTAATGTAATCATCTGGTACCATCAGTTTACGTCCATTAAACGTGCAAATATATTTTTTGCCACTTTTGAGCAGAGTGCCATTATTTTCAAGAGAAGGCCAACATCTCTACAACTGATAGCTACAACACACAGAATATATCACTAAAACAGTCTAGATTGATAAATAGCATTACAGGTAAGAGGAAAAACATGAATTTTTGACTTTGAGGTGAACTGTCCCTCTAAGACAATTAAAAGTTCAGTCCCAGCCATAGTCCCTCTCATCTCAACATCTTAAACAGTCCACACACAAACATACAGAAACAGCATTACCTGCTTGAGGCCTTTGCAGAACCTCTCAAAGACTCTCTTCATGTTCCCGCCCTTCTCCATGGAGATGACCCTGGTGTGGTCCTCCTCATTGACCCAAACCAGGAAAGTCTTCTCGTTGTTGTGCCTGCACAGACAGAAGTTATATTGAGTCATGCAGTATTGATTGCAATGGATAGGGGTTATTTGTCCTATGTTTTTGCCTCACTTTGGCTATCAAGGAGCAGTGAACAGACACAGTGCAGCACCCAGAGAGGAGTAATGTATTCTAATTCAGTAATACAGAGCTGATAATCCATTTCTTATTCATAGCATATGGACAACTTCAGTATATGTAGTGATTATGAATATCCCCATCCTTAGCATAATAACACTATTTTAGGAGCGGCGGAAGTCAGACGATGGTTGGCGGTACCACGGTTACACTCTGAGACTCACGTTACCGCAGTTTCAAAAGCATGTTGAAGAACTATGGTGGCCTTCAGGTAACATAAAAATATGAAAAGCTCTCTCTAGAGCCAGTGTTTGGCTTGTCTGTTCTGGGCTACTGTAGAAACCTGGCGGGGCAACATGGCAGACTCCGTGAAGAGGACCAGCTCCCTATGTAGATATGAAGGACTCATTCTACTATTGTAGTACAACACAACGACGAAAACACAGTTCTCAGTTTCAGGTCATTTCGCACTAATGAAAAAACAGCTGTGAATGTTTTATTCCATTTCTGCTGATAAATCTTTCAAAATGTCACACACTGTTCCTTTAAACAAGTCAATAAATGAGTAAGTGTACAGAGAGTGTTGTATTGACGTTCCTATCTTTAGCCACACTATTGATGGGGCTCTGTGGATAGTGGTGTGAGTAGGTTTGTCCGTCTGTTGGTCCTACATTAGAGTCCAGACTGACAAAAACTATCAGATGGATAAAATACTACAGGTATTCATGTTCTTCAGAGAATAAATCCTAATGACAGAATCCCTGACTCTTTATCTATTGCCCTGGGGGTGGCAGTAGCTCAGTCCGTAAGGACTTGAGGTTAGGACGTGGAGGTCACCGGTTCAAGTCCCCATGGACCAAGACCAACTGGTTGCTGGAGAGGTGCCAGTTTACCTCTTGGGCACTGCCGAGGTGCCCCTGAGCAAGGCACCAAACCCCCAACTGCTCTGGGCGCTTGTCAGGAGCAGCCCCCTCACTCTGACATCTCTCCATTGACATGTATATGTACTGTGTGAACAACAGAGTGTAAAACTGAATTTCCCCACTGTGGGACTAATAAAGGAATATCTTTCTTTCTTTCCTAGTAAGTAAAAAAAAAAAAAAATCACTTGTCACACATATAACAAATCCCATTGAGATTAATATCTCATTTTCAAGGGGGGCCTGAGTACACATAAATGTACTCACATACTGTGAAAACAAATGACTGAATTTTGCTATAAACATTCATGGCATGTAGTATATTAATCATGATTTTGGACCTTAACTCAAGTGCCACAGTAGGGCTAACATTTCAACTTGCAAATACTATAAT
Organism: Pterois miles; assembly: GCA_947000775.1. NCBI lineage: Eukaryota > Metazoa > Chordata > Actinopteri > Perciformes > Scorpaenidae > Pterois > Pterois miles. Next base: position 6,566,137 of record CAMQGK010000565.1, read on the forward strand.
TAAATATCTGAAAAGCAAAGCACAGTGACATTTGCTGAACACATTCATGCTCCCCAGAGGAAGCATCCACTGGATCTGGATGACCTAATGACCCCTCCTGCCACCAATCTCACTTCAAACTGTCACCTTTTTACCACATGACTTTTCAAATTTTAAAGTGCACATAGCCGCTGTCGGCCACTACAAAGACTTTTTGTCCACACTGACCTCCTTAATGTTAGAAATTTAATAAGGTAATGGATAGGTCACAGAGACAGCAGGCTGGGGAGAGGAAGAGAGAGAGGAGTTAGAAGGGAAGAGTGCAGAGTACTTGAATGACAGAGAACAAGAACACGAGGGAGGAGTGAAACAAAAAAGGTGTATTATAAGGATTGGGGATGATAAACAAAAATGAGAGAAAGTAGAGGCGGACGATCTCGCGAAAAATCTCCATTACAGTATACAGTATGTGATTTTATATCATGGTAACGGTTTGCATCATAATACAGTAATTGTTCTGTAAATTCAATTAAGAAATTGTTTAAATTAACCATACAATACTTCATCATATTTGATTATTTTCCTCTATTTTGTGGAACTTCCATACAAACAAAAATAACTGCATCACATGAGACAACACTTTGTTAAAAACACACGACTGAAACAGTAAAACTCAGAGAAGATTTAAATTTCCTGAGAACAAAAAATTTCATTGTTATGGGTTGTAAGGTTAACAGGTGCAGAAATACCAGCCTGTCACTGCATCGTACAACTGATATATTATTTTAGAGTGCACTAAACAGGGTCTGAAATGAACTTTTTTCACTTCCTGCACGGTGCAGGAAGTTTTTTTGTTGCCACTAGAAATTGTGCTGCTACATTTGAAATTTGGAAAATGAACATTGAATGATTTGATGTCATTAATGTTAATATATTTTACACAAAAAAACATTATATGGTAAATTCCAGTGATCGAATTATACCCTAACTTCCGGGGAGGCCCCACTGTGCTGTACTTGTTGTCATCTATAGTAGTTATTTGGTTATAAATAAAATGATTAGAAAACAAATTATTGTAATTTTATCTAAATATTTGCTTTGATTAAAAAAACAACTGCATTTATTGAAGTCTCTCGTCAAAAACTAAATTTTACGAGATTACATTTGAACACATCAGGATAACGTTGTATTCTACCTTCTCCCAATACTGACTTTTATTGAACAGAGCTTGTTCGCATAATATAACTCAATGGAACCTCTGTTAACATCAGCTGATCTGTTATTTAGCCAAGCAGGACTGTAATGCCCACCGGCTGCTAACAGGTAACATTACTACCATGGATTTATTGCACACAGTGTCGCATTATCAGGGAAAAAATGTGCCCCTTAGGTTTAGTAGTAGTAACGTCATGCTTTTGAGCGCTTTTTCTTCTCTCAGCTGTGGCTCCGCCCCCAAACTAAAACGTGACACATATGGCGTTACATCATTATGCATGCATAACTGTCGGAAAGCATCAATACAGAGGAATCAGCAGTCACAGAGATATGAGATGCCAGGGAATCAGACAAATAGAAACTGGTTCTCCACGGGAACAGATTCACTGTTCCCATCCCTAGCTTTTTCCCTGATGGATGACCTGACGATTTTACCCGCCACTGGCAGCAATTTACCTGGGTGCTAATTTCAGATCCTGATACCAAAAGAAAAAAAAGACTTTTCCTACAGAATTTGTTCATAAAAATAAACTACCGGTACATTGTGCAAATGTCTGGTAATCATGTAGCAAGAGTCCTTCATCTTGGGCTGGTTTGGATGCATACTTCTCTGTATTTACAACCATGAGATTATGCAAGAATAGCTACCGGTTGACACATTACACCGTCATACTGTCCAGCCCTAAGAGAAAGTAGAGCATGACATATGGGAGGTGAAAAAAATGAAAAGGGGGAATGAGCTAGAAAGGGAGAGAGAAAGCTGCCAGTGGACCTGAAAGAGGAGATAATGGAGGGATGAAGTGAAGGTGAATTATTAAGGATAGGCTGGCAAAGGGAGAGAGGAGCGAAGCTGCTGATTGATTTTGGCTGGCTGACGCGTTGCATTGGGCTATTCCTGGGTACAAGCTGAAACTCAGGGCTGAGGGAGCATTGTCCGCATTGCTAATACATCACCGCAGCTCAGCCTCGGGGAAATGACATTAATGCTGTAACCATGCCAGCGTAGAAACTAATGGAAAAGTTCATAAAGTGCCTGTAAGATTAAAGATTATGGGGCATTTTAAACAATATATATATTTTATATGTGTTCTATTAAATATGAAAACTAAACAATTAAGCATTCAAAGATTGGCCTGATTTGGGATGGGGGGAAGATTATGGTTTTAATATTTTTTGTATCTGCTGCCAGTTTCTAGCAGTGGAGGAAAAAGTTCAAACAAATCCTAGTGGAACAAATTGATTTGTCAAGATACCAGAAATAACCCCTGAAAATTAATTAATGACAATCACAAAAATCAGATAAAAACTGGCATCAAATACCCTCTGTCTCAGATTACTGAGCATGTTGCTTCTGTCAAAACATGTATGACAAACAGCACCTTAGAGAAATGGTGCAGGAAGTAAGGATGCTAAAGAGAATCTGATGGAGGATGGTGTGAAATCAAACTACAGGTACTTATACTGTATGTGTATATAAATACACTGTATAATTACACAAAGAAATGAAATCAGCAAGACAGTCAGCAAGCGACAAACTGACAACTCAATTATGCTTTCCATTATATTTAAAATAATATTACAACTTCTTGCAAGAATAGCTGAAGCTTGTCCTCAACTTCACATCAATGCATTGTAAGAGTTCACATTCAAGTCCGTATTTTTCGGCAGAAACTGTCGAGCATTTAAAAACAAATACGACAATAACATCTATACACTGGCTCCCGAAACTTGTCCATCAATGATTTTTTTGGAACAGGTTAAATTTTCTGCATTTTTGTTGCATTTATCAAAAGCCAAAAGAGGGTTGTTTAACCACTCGGAGCCGCCTTCCGTGTAAACGTCATTATCCAAAATGGCATCTGATAAACATTCACCTCATTCCCCAGCACAAAAAAACGTTATGACAAAGAAATAAAAGAATACAGAAATGCAGAATTTAAAAATTTTAATTGTGGCAGGTGAACAGCTTGGGTTGGGGATGGTCACAAAACAAAGGCTGTACGAAGGATTAGACAGCAGTAAGTTGTGTTCCAGGCAGCTACAGCGCTTCTTCTACGTCTTCTTCTTGCTCTTTTTGGACTAGCACCTTGAACCTCATAACTGATTCACTTTTGTCTCACATTGCAATCTTTCACAATGAATAGAATAATAAAATGCATCGGACTCTGTGCAAGATTTCTGTGTGTTATTTTTTATCGGATGAGAAAAAAAAAAAAAAAAAAAAAAAAGATGGGGGCAAAAAGACATTGATTCAGAAAAACTGGTTCATCCCCATCACAGAGAGGTCACACATGACATATTGCTGTATGCCTAAAACATTTTGTGTTTACATGTAATACAATGCACTAATGTATACAACTCATATTACCCTTCCTTGTCTTGAAATTTTCGAATAACAAAGAAGTTTTCTCAATCAGCCAGAAACTTGTATCATGAGGTTTTATCACTTACCAGATACCACGAGCATCTGGCCAATCACGAGCCATGCCTGCGCATGTCAGGAGGGGCGACACCGGCTTGTCAAACAGGAAGTGGTCCTATTGTAAATACAGAGAACAGATATTTTAATTTCAAAGTGCCAACAATGGCTAACTTGGATTGGGCAGTATTGTGACAATAACAGTAAGTTGGAAACACATCCACAGAAGACTTAACATCTTTACCATGAGCGCATATGTTTTTACATGAGTATCTTCTTTGGAAATCAGATCCGGACACTAGGCATTATATTTTGTAGGATGTTGCTTTGTGTATTTTCAGGTCTGAGGATCCACTGCCAGATCATGTAAAACCACAGCTGTTATAAATGACTGATTATAAGATGAATATGTGCAATTTAGAAAACTGTTTTGCACTGTTCTGGTGTCATAGGTCACTAAAATTTCCATTCTGAATGTGATTAAACTTGTACTTAAAGGCAATCACCTGTGAAAAGATTCTGTTTCTACAAACGGTCATGCAAGATAAAATGTTTGGAACGTTACCCAACATTAGCCTTAGACTTTTTCTTGCTTTCACACTGCGTAATGTATGAATTTTATGGTCACTTTAATAAGCGTAACCTATGACTTTCCCTATATTATGTTTATAGGGCTGCCCTCTGAAAGACAATGAGTCGAATTATTGTCAGTGACCCCTCAGTCGACTTGAAATTCTTAAAGTCAGGCTGTCTCTTTTTTTTTAAGAGGGTAGATCTATGAAACACTTTGAGCTCTTGTAAACAATTTTGTGCTTTTGTAAACAAATTAATCATAAACACACTGTTGGTAAACGAGACAAGGGTCAGTGTTTGTTTTGTGTCCCCTCACACTGAGGACAGTCCGCCCTGGTTGGCACTTGGCAGTCGCACCGGGAGCCCTGTCCTTCCCTGCAGGGAGAGAGGGCACAGCGAGCACCAAGGCCCTGGGAAGCGGCGAGGTTCAGGCGAGGGGTGCTGCAAAGCTCCGGGACAGAGCCATGAGCCACCTTCACCCTTTCCAAGTCGAGAGCCAGTTGCGGTGCACTTTTTTGTGAAATCTAAAAAACTGCTGTTGTCAAATGACTGTTTACTAACCCCTGCTATCCCTTCCCCCACCTCCAAACAATTCTGCTTATGAAAAGAGGCAAACGCATTGTATTAGCACCTCAAGTCAAAAGTGGTACCTCAATAATGTACACACATTCATACAGCAGCGTCCCTGCATCACTCACATCAATGAGCTGTTGCTGCTCCTTGTCTGTCATCTGGGTGAGACTGTAGTACCTCCCAGCCAGGTCGTCCTTCAGGCCGGCGAGGGCTTCCACCACCACCCTCTCCACCTCCCTGCGCTCTGCCCGAGTGCAGGCGGGGGGCAAGCTCAGCCCTCGGATACTGCGGCCCGTTCTCACCCTGGACGACAGCACGTAACGCGGGTCAAAGTTGCCCGACTGGATCTGAAACAAAAGGCAGGTAAGGACAATATCACTGATCTGAGTTCTCTGACATGAAGCAGCTCTGTGTTGTCAGTGAGAGTATTACCTTGCTGGCGTCCAGGTCGGTGGGGTGTTTCATGGTGCGGGGGTCGTAGCCGTTGTGCCTCTCTTTGATGACAGGGTCCAGCAGTTCTGCAAATACCTGAAACAGACCCATTTAAAAATGTAAGACTTCTTATGGATTAATAAATGGTGTGCTACAATCTGGACTTAATATGTGATATCTGACGTTATCCACATTCACACAGACAGAGGGTGTGTATGGACCACAAGACTGTAAACCAAACCAAAACTACTGTGAAAACCCCAAACAGTGACTTCTACCTGAGTTCAGAAAAAAAAACACTTTACAGAGCGTACAGTTTTTTTATTTATTGATCATCGAGATGTGTTCTCTTTTTTTTTTCCAATGCTGTCCTTTCAAGCTGCTTACAGGCACTATGACTTCATTTAACCTCCAGGTCTGAAAAGAGAAGCCAATGCTGAAGTGCCTTAAATCTGCATTCTTTCTAACAGCCAGCAGGGGGCGACTCATCTGGTTGCAAAAAGAAGCCAGATTGTGTAGAAGTCTATGAGAAAATGTAAACAGTAAACATTGTAAACATCAGTTTATGGCCTCAATCACTAGGTTCACCGCAGTCACCTTGTGACTGACAGGTCGCTATCTCAGCGTTGTCTGGTCTGTGTTTTCTTTTTACAACTTTAACCATTTCGCAGTGTGTTTTCAGTTCATGACAGTTAATTCTATCATTTTTGTCGCCTAAAAAATGTCTTATTCAGTATGCAGTTGTACCACCCTCTTGTGTCACTTCTGGTTGCAAAGTACCAAAATGGCAGTCTACAAACCAGTGGGTGACGTCATGGTGACTACATTTACTCCTTATATACAGTCTATGTTTAAACTGTATGCTTCATTATAGCTTTTACACAGGCTACATCTCATATACAGACAGTATATCAAAGTTTAAAACTGTTTCCCTTCATCTACTTTTATGTAGATTCAGCATAGATGTGTATCAGAATTGTCCCTCAAATTAACATTGCTTAAAAGACAGTTGATGCAATATCACGGAGGGCTGCGGATGCTGGTAGAGGTCTATGTTACTATACAGTCCGGTCTATAAATCTGTACATTTCCTTGCTGCATCATCACAGTTCACTTCTTCACTTTTGTGTACTTAACAGCAGCCATAATACTACACCCACCCAACATGAAGTAATGAGTAATGCTGAATCATTTATTACATTACATTTTAGAGATACTGCATGAAAAACATGTGACCTGTGTTTGCAACCTGAACACTCCTACTGATTGGGGGCCACAGTTAATATCATACTAAAACCTGCTGACTACTGGAAGAAGTCCTACATATTTCTATGGCCTGTAAAGGAAGTATGAGATTAAATTGAAATCTATTTAGACCCTCACTAAAGATAGACACTGACATCCCAAAAGAGGTGTCCAAGGCTAAAACTCTCCCTCTCCTGTTGTGTAATACTCCTTCCTCTGAAACAGGGAGGGGTGACTGTAAGACAAATTTCCCAGTAATTGGGTTTTCAGCTTTGTTGAAATTGTCTTGACAGCGAAAGGCAGCTGGGTTGGGCAGTTTTTTATATCAACCACTTTGCAGTAGTTTTATTTACTATGTCATTTTCAGCAGTTCGGGCTTTGCCAGTGTTGTCCTTATCACTGCAAACTCCAACTGGTGGCCATGACTCTTGCACAGTACACATGGAGATGTGCCAGTTCCTTCTTGTGTGCATGTGTGTATTAGAAAAAGTACAATGACATCTGACCTCGTAGGACTCCTCGTCTCCTGCCACCATGCCAACAGTCTTGATGAAGGGGTGCCCGGGGTTGTCCACACCTGTCTGAATGGCCTGGTCCAGCGTGTACCCATTGGGAGTGGCCTTATCACACAGCTTGGCATAGATGGCAGGCGTCAGGTTAGTGGCCATGCAGTTGTTGTGTTTGCGCAGGTCAGGGTAGTCGGCACTGCACAAATTCAAATTCAAGATAACACATTGCTGCACTGATCTTTGAGAGGGAAAATCGTTGTGGCAGTGTGAGTGCAGGTTAACCGTGGAACTGTGCCCTTGGAGCAGGTGCAGAGAGAGTGACTCACTCAAGGACACTCCCAAATGGCACATACACACATTAAACCTGTTAAACTTATGGCTATGGCAGAACCCTGCTGCAAAATATATCTACTAGTTTTATTGTAAATGAGGATAATATAGTGTAGGAAACACTGGGACATTATGAATAATACTAATAAAAGCTAAGTGATGTACTGCATGTTGAAGACATCTGAATCTTATGGCTCAAGGCTAAAAATGGCATATGGAGAGCTGCACGGTGTTTCACATGAGATATTAGAAGCAGCATTCATTTAATGCTGATGGAGAAAAAAGCCTTAAGATTTATGTTTTAGTGAAATAATGCTAAGCAGGGCTGTCAAAGATAACACATTAATAACGTGTTAACACTGATTTATTTTAACACAATTAATATCTTTACCGCATTAATGCAGCTTGCAATTTTTAAGTTTCAGCGGGCCCAGTTTTAAAGCTAGAATGAAGATATCATCATATGAAAGTAGAAAACCAGAGGAATCCATTGGGACCAAACATGTCAAACTAGCTTGTTGAGAAATAGGTTAAATAATGCTCCAAACACGAAATTTTGGCAAGGGAAAACTGGCATGGCCATTTTCAAAGGGGTCCCTTGACCTCTGACCTCCAGATATGTGAATGTAAATGGGTTCTCTGGGTACCAGCGAGTCTCCCGTTTACAGACATGCCCACTTTATGATAATCACATGCAGTTTGGATCAAGTCATAGTCAAGTCAGCACACTGACAGCTGTTGGTGCCTGTTGGGCTGCAGTTTGCCATATTATGATTTCAGCATATTTTTAAGAAGAAGAAGAAGAAGATAGTCCTTTATTAGTCCCACGAGGGGAAATTCAAGTTTTTCACTCTGTTGTTAACTTATACACAGTACATGCAGACCCGAACACACACATGCACAAACATGCAACAATGGAGAGATGTCAGAGTGAGGGGGCTGCTCCTGACAAGCGCCCCGAGCAGTTGGGGGTTTGGTGCCTTGCTCAGGGGCACCTCGGCAGTGCCCAAGAGGTAAACTGGCACCTCTCCAGCTACCAGTTCACACTCAGTTCTTGGTCCATGTCGGGACTTGAACCGGTGACCCTCCGGTTCCCAAGCCAACTTCCTACAGACTGAGCTACTGCTGCCCCATTTTCTATGCTAAATGCAGAACCTGTGAGGGTTTCTGGACAATATTTGTCATTGTTTTGTGTTGTTAATTGATTTCCACTAACAAATACATACATACGTTTGCATAAAGCAGCATATTTTGTCCTCTCCCATGTTGATAAGAGTATTAAATACTTAACAAATCTTGCTTTAAGGTAAATTTTGAACAGATAAAACAAATATAACATATAACAAATATGACTAATTTGCAGTGAATCATGATTAACTTTGGACAATCATGCAATGAATCATGATTAAATATTTTAATCAATGTCAGCCCTATTAATTACTAATTCACTTCTGTTTTTAAATTAATTATTTAGGCTTTTAGGCAAGCTAGTATGGAAACGAAAAGAACCTGCTGTCAAAGTCTGACTTTTATCCAAACAAAATACCGTCTTAAGGCCAAAGATGGAATGAAATTGAGTTTGGCATGAGAAAGACAAAAAATGCAGCAGCAGCTCAGACTAAGTAGCTTATGGGTCCCTGTTTCCTTCTGTCTGCCAAAAGATAAGGAAGGCTGAGATATTTAAATTTGAATTTAAACAAAAACTGTATTTATAATCTTTTCCCAGAACAACGTAACACTGCATTACCAAACACACACAAACATGAGTCCGGATTCAGATAAGTATTATCACACTGAATGTGCTCTAATAATATGTGTATATTATATATGTATTGGTGTCTGTTCAGAGTCCTTTTGTCCGAAATGAACGATGTATCGGACATGATGTATCGCCGGTCACTAGTGAACTATCATACTGGGCAACTACTCAGGATGTCCCAGAAACTATGTAGTTTATTTTTAAAGGATTATTTTAACCAATATTACTGCAGTTATCAATCTAAAATAAATCTGCTGGTTGGTGACGTTCTCTCTGGTGGTATAAAGTATATTCTGTAATTGCGCTGTATCATTAAAAAGTGCAAATCTACAGATGGAGATGATTTATGCCACTTAAACCAGCATATAGTGCCCATTACCCCCACCCACGTTAGCTTTGGGCCAATAGAAACTCTGTTATGATTGTGACACACTGCAATAAGTTCAGTAGTTTTAATTAGTTTAATTACCAGATCTGGGTAGAACGGGACCAGATCTGGGTAGAATAAGACCAGATCTGGGTTGAATGGGACCAGATCTGGGTAGAATAAGACCAGATCTGGGTTGAATGGGACCAGATCTGGGTTGAATAGGACCATATCTGTGTACAATAGGACCAGATGTGAGTGGTATTGGACCAGATGTGAGTGGTATTGGACCAGATGTGAGTGGTATTGGACCAGATCTGAGTGGGATAGGACCAGATCTGAGTGGGATTGGACCAGATCTGAGTGGGATAGGACCAGATCTGAGTGGGATAGGACCAGATCTGGGTAGAATAAGACCAGATATGTGTGACCGGATCTTGGCGGAATAGGAGCAGATCTAAATAGGACAAGATCTTGGCAGAATAAGATCTGAACAGGACCCGTCCTGAATAGGACTAGTTCTTGGTAGAACAAGACCAGATATTGGTGGCACAGGACTAGATCTGGGTAGAACAGGACCAGAGGTGAGTAGACCAATGATGTGATCATAATAAATAAAGATTTAAAGGTGATGGTTTTAAATTAGGTTGTATTTGTTAACGTCCATGCTATTCAGGCTGTTGGCGGTTCCGTTAACGTTTAGCTAACAGGGTTAGTTCCATTGATGGTTCACACCCCGCCCTTTGTCATTAAATTCATACTAAACCACATAATCAGGCCGCGCTTAGTTTGCGCCATCGACATTATGTTAGTGATGATTACTTATTGGTTATGATCACAACTGATCAGGACTTGTTAATGAATGAAAATAATGACATACGCTGTGTGTAACAGACGCACACTGACAGGCCAGCGGGGGTAACGTTACCTGGCGGGGTAGCTCCTGCGTACAGGCGCTCCGGCGCTGACATGATCCCGGTGGAGCACCAGTCCTGCCGTTACCGAGCCCCCCAACAACGACAGGATCCCGATCTTCCGTTTGGAGGACAGGACTCTGGAGAAACTGCTCGCCATTTCTGTTTTCTGTACGGAGAAGGGAAGAATAAGGTATTATTTCCACGGTCGCTAGGAGGGAGGGACAGGTGGATGGGAGAGATGAAGCGCCTCTGACGGAATGACAGCGGGAGAACCGTTTAACGGGAGTGACGTCAAGATGGACGGAGAAACATAGGACGACGCAGGAAATACAGCTCCGCCTTCAAAATAAAAGACCAAGACGACTATGTTTATGAAATTTGAGTATCTCCATTTTCATCCTCTTCTATATTCTGTTTCAGAGGGAAATTATTTACTGCATGACATAAGTCATGCCAGCTATAGTTGCTAATTACAGATTACATATTCACATCTTACCCACAAAAAAACATGAATGTATTCTGTATCCTGTAAATCTATGGGTGAGATGTTGGATGGTGGAGTGGTACAGCTGAAAATGATGACTAAATTTGGTGTTGTATTATGTATTATGTTATGTATTATGTTGTATGTTGAATGAGGCCTCTTTGTAGTTGAGGGTTGAGTAAGTGAACTTTGAAAATCAATAAATATATTTACAAAAAGATTTTTTCCCACCTTGAGCAGTTGCTGCATTAAAATGATGTTTATACTTGGATGCATCAATAATATCCAATGATATATTAAATAATAGTAACAACAAAACTGTGTATGTGTGTTTGTGTGCACAGTGGTGTGCAAAAATAGGGCACCCCTGATCAAAATGCTTTTTACAAGGAATATCTACACAGTTAAACGTAACACATTTATTTCAATTTTAAAGCAAGATTTATTAGAATTATTTTTCAGTTTCAAAATAATAAAAAAAGGTTTCCCAAACTTTTGCATAGGGCATTTTTCTTTTATTATTATTATTATTATTTTGAAACCAAGTATAGGCCTAAATATACGAGTACATATGTACTCAACTAAAATGTACCTGTATATTTTATAGGTTGGTTCCATTGAACATCCAAAGTAAACATTATTTTCAGTGTCAAGATATAACTAAATTAAACTGACTAGTATTTCAGGTTTGAGACAGATACAGTATTAGTCTGCGACCACCAGAACATCCCAGCTCTGTCATCTATAAGTGAAATGAAACTGTAGTCTTTAGTAGGCTATTTTAACTCACAACTGACAGAAAAAGACTTTATGACAGCTAAAGACCTTTCAGCTGTTACATCTCTACTTAGCTCTTTTTGTCATTGTGCAAAACTAAACAAAAACGAAAAACAGACTAAAATGGATAGAACTGCACATACAAACCCACATGAGCTCTAAAACCCATTAAGGATGAACACTAAGGGTTTTATTTTGAAATTTGCTTTGCTAAAGGAAGTCACATATCTCATTTACGCTAACTTGACAGTGGTGGAGATAAGTGCGTGGTGTGAATACTGAAGGACATCAGTGAATAAGGCTGCAGCACTACAGGGTTTCACATCATGCTGGGTTACACCAGAGCCCAAAAACATAATGGACTCAGCCATTCTTTCCTTTTTCACAAGGATAAGAGGGATTGTTCTGCATTAATACTGTTCACAAGGTAAATCCAGTTATTCATACCATAAAAAAGCTGCAACTTCCTCATAAGGATGCGTCACGGCTGACTACTACTCTGGTTTCTTTGTTCAGTGATATATGTACATATAACTAAATGCAAAGGTTAACAATGACCTCCAAGCAACCTTTATCATTAAAAATCAATATTTACAGAAAGGATCTGGTAGTCCCACCAATCTCACATTTTTCTGATATGATTCTTCATTATGAAAGATAGTTAAACTGTACTGAAGCAGTAACTAAAGAAAACACCTTGAACTCTAATCTTGGCATCACACACCTCAGATCAGTTTCCCACTCCTGTGACCTCATCTGACTTATGCAACCTTTTCTGTCACATTTGGTGCATGGTGTTTATGCATGTATATTCGTGCAAGCTCCCAGCTGCTTTTGTGTTAACAACTCCTAATGTGAATTAATTTGGCAATAGTCAGTAATACAATCTGTGCACAGTGTGGTTACAGACCTGTCCACTGCACAGTGTCCCCTTCCAGTCTCCAGACAGAGGCCATACTGTTTCATATTCTGGGTCTGAGCTCCTTATGGAGGATCATTCAGTAATCTGCAGATTAAAGAGGAAATAGTGAGCATACAGTACTCAGATCAAAGTTCAGGTTACATTTCTGCAGGGCATGGGCTTAGTTTACAACAGGATGTATTTGAACAAATCAAGTAGTACTACTCTGCTAAACTTCAACTGCCTACATGATAAAAGAAAAAGATGTAGTGTTACAGGGGAAAAAGTTGCTGTGGTCAATTTACAGTGCCTGTAAAATAAATTCACACTGTTGTACAACTCTTTTTTTTTTTTACATTGATAAACATGAATAACATTATTACACATTCATTCAATTTAAATACAAATATTCTTACTTAGGGGCTGCACGGTGGTACAGATGGGTCACGCTGTTGCCTCACAGTAAGAGGGTTGTGGGTTCGAATCCTGCTTGGGGCCCTTCTATTTGGAGTTTGTATGTTCTCTCTGTGTATATGTGGGCTTTCTCCCACAGCCCGAACACATGCAGGTTAACTGATGACTCTAAATTGCCCATAGGTGTAAATGTGAGCATGAATGGTTGTCTGTCTCTATGTCAGCCCTGCGACGGACTGGTGACCTGTCCAGGGTGTACCGTCATTTACTATGGGTAATACTCTAACTATGTATAAGTACCTCATACAACTCCACTTCAAAAAACCCAAACTATCCTTATAAGGCTAGACAAATGACATTGACTTTAAGAGTGAATACCTGTCTGATCAAAACTTTTGTTTCATGCATGCAAGTCTTTTAGTTGTCACTCCATTTTTCAAAAAAGCCTTATCATACATCCACTACACTTTTCCTAAAAGCACAGGTGTTACTAATAACCAACTATGACTCTGTTGTATACAGTTACCAGTGAGCCAGCACATACAACACCAGGACCCTGAAACCGAAGCAACTGTATAGAATTCAGCAATTGTTTTTTGTTTCAGCTCTTATTGTGACATAGCAAAATGTCTTTAATGAAAAAGACCTATGATGTCCTCTGGCTACAATGGTTTTCAGTGGCACTCATCTAAGGAGGAATTAAAAATGAAAAACTCACTCCAAAAAATATTTTAAAAATAACATTTTCAAAAAGTTAATTATGAAAACTGATATTTATTTACATAAGACTTTGGCAACATGAGATATTTACAATATGAATCAATCCTTAGGCCCTTCCCTTTCACTTAAAAGCAAATTTATGACAAAAAACCAAACCAATAAATAAACATGAATAATATTCATATCAACAAATGTAGGCTTTAGACTTGATTGTGAAAGTTGTAAATTTTCAAACACAACGATGACATAATATCACCATTTTCCAACGTTCTACCTTCCATGCAGAAACCTGCAGATAAAATCATTAATAGGAACAGCTTTAAACAAACATCTTGGCAGAACTGCATAGTTTTTCAACTCAGAGCTAAACCGTCCTATAATCTTAAAATGTTCTGATTAAAACAAAAGAAACTGGTTAGAACAGAAAATGTCAGTGTCTAAAGGGTTGGTGGAGGAGACTGAGGGGGACATTCATTCATCTGCGAAGCCTTTCAAGTGGTGCTTGAAAGACGTCTCTCAGATCTGCCATCAAAAGCACTCCTGACAAAACAGGGCTGAGAAAGGCACACAGCTTCACAGTAAAACAGACTGGACAATCCTTTTGCTTTGCTTGCCGGACAGTGTTGTGGTTCAGTGAAGCAGCCTCTTTCTGCTGTAGGTCTTCCCAGTGTTTGAGCGTCTGACCGGCTGGCTGAAGGGAGACACGTCCACTCCATCAGCTTCCATCTTCCTCCCTGATGCAGCCTCATCTACAACATTTAGGAAATAATGAGGATTGTTAGTTGCAATAAGTGGAATATCAAGTTCATTATATTAACCAGGTTAATTTTTGGCTATTTAGGCTACTGGAAGAATGGTGGAGTGCCGATCTACTGGCTTACCTGAACAGGTAGAAAATACAATACATGGTGAAGAGTATGTGGACAGTCAAGCCCTACACCAATATGCCACTTGATTGCTTTAAAAGCAGCAATGTGTAAGATCTGGCCAGAAATTTAGCTTAAAACATTAAAGAAATGCACTAACATTATGAACATAATGTGAAGAGGCTACAGTAATGATGTTTATGCATTGTGTTACAGAGATATCTACTGAAATGAGCATCCTAACCGACTAGCATCGGCCTGTACTTTCTTGTAATACCACTTGTTCCTCGAGAGGTGACAGTGAGTCACTGTAACGCCAGTCTGCCCTCAGTTCAGAGGACAAAGAAATAGAGCCTCACAGACAGCTCATCAATAATACACCCAGGATCGGAGTGCATTTTGAGTTTGTTTGTTGGATTAAATCCAAACTGGCAGAAATGAGAAAACAACATGCACCCTTGCCTGGTCTACCCTGTTAGGAGCAGAGCATGCAGTAGCTCCAAAAGACATACCCTCAGTTAGGACTTAACTTGAATTCATCCAATCAAATCAGCACTCAATAGTGTGTGGACAGTATATATTGTGTCCACAAATTTTTGGCCACAAAAAGTTGGGCAGGTAGGCAAGCAGCCAGTCAGGTGTTGGCATCCACCAGCCAGTCTCCTGCCCTGGTAATGCAAATCCATCCATCTGTCCACCCATCCATTATCTGTAACCGCTTATCCTGTCCAGGGTTGATCTCAACACTGGTAATATAAATGCCAGTCCAAATAAATATTTCACTTCATAAATTAGTTGTATTTTCACATACAGTACAGAACGGAGGATGACAGATAAAAATGTATTATTCATTTCTCAGCTGATCGTAATTGAAGACATTCTGCAGTACAGTAGAACTGCTTTACTAAAACAACAAATATGACAGATATTTGATCTATATATTGCATTATCTGAAAACACAAGTACATGTACATCTTACCTTTAAAATTTGGCGTTCTCTTGCGAGCAGATCCCGTTTTTCCCCTGAACAACAACGGAGAGTGAGTGAGGGCCAAAATCCCACTCGCTGTCACCGGCTTCCTCACCTTACAGCTGGGAGGAGTTGCAACTGTCAAAATGTAAAAAAAAAAAAAAAAAAAAAGGACAGCTTTATTCTGTAGCTTCATGCCATCATTTCAGGAATAAAGTTAAACTTTGTATATGTTTAATATGTTAAAAATATTTTAAATGCCAAGACACCAAATGATAGCTCATACTTAATTTTAGCTCTAAAAATGAGTCCAATATCCAATAAGCCAATTGTCACAAAGTAAAATTAAAACACATTTATTGATATAATATGACATTTAAAGGTATCTAGCGGTGAAGTGAGGAGACTGCAACCGACTGAAGCCTCTCCTGGTAGCCAAGTGTGTTGGAGTGATACAGTGGCGAGCGCAAAAATGTGAATGGCCCTATCTAGAGCCATTTGGAGTAAAGCCAGTGCATAGTGTACGTGTATGTGTGCGAGGGAAGTGAGGGGTGAAGCGCCAGAGAGAGAGAGTAGCGGGAATGGAAGCAAATAACATTATCAATTCTGGCCCAAGCAGGAAAAGTTAACAGTTTGGTTTGTCTGTCTGGGCTACTGTAGAAACATGGTGTGGCAACATGGTGGATAGGTGATTATACACTAAAGAAAACATAGTTATTACTATTATATTCCATTTCCACCAATAGATCCCCCTAATTGTTGCACATTGGTCCTTAATTTCAGTCATTTATCAAGCAAAGCTACAAAACAACACATCCATCACAGCTTTACACGTGTGAACATTCTCTTGCTTTCCTCTCATATCACAGCACACTAAATATTTGGTCTGAATATAGAAGCTATTGCCAGTCAACAATGGCAGTGGCAAAAGCATCTTAGCTGTAATGTGTGACCTATAGCTTACTTGACTTGGCGTCACCATTTCCAGCAGCCCAGACGATGTCTTCTTCCGCTCTCTGAGGATCAGCACAGCCAGCCTGCTGAGCCAGCTTCTCCATCCAGTACAAGTCTTCCAGTGGAGAAAGAGGAGATGCGTCTGCTACACCTGGAGGTGACTGTTTGGACGTCAAAGCTAATATTGTCGCTTTGTTGTTTGAAGGCTCATCTGTGTCCTCAACGTCTTGCAATCTGCTAACACCGAGCTCTGCTTCCTCAAGCAACTCCACCAGCAGAGGTTCCCCCTTCAGGCCACGATCCTTGCCTCCAACCCCTCCAATCTGAGCTCTCTTCCTCCGAGGCCAGCTGTTGAAGTTGTCTGGTGTCACCTTCCCTACACTCTGAGGGGAAGGAGTCAGGGGAATGATGTCTGCAGTTGCCACTGGAGACATTGTTCCCGCTGGATGGTGTGTGGGGGTGTAAGACTGGCAGATGTAAGTTTGGACGCTTCCACCTTTTCCAGGCGTGCTCTTAGCCGGGGTAACATGAGTACAGATAGATGGTGAGACACATCCAGGATCTCTGTGCTTAGAGAACAAAGCCAAGGGGCTTTCTAGCTGCGAAGGTTTCACACCAACTAAAGGGCTTGAGGCCAAATCGCCGGCACTCATGGAGTCTGTACGTTTTATTTTGAGCTTGGGAAGTCCTGATGTTTGCATTTCCAATTCTACTTGATAAGTCAGAGGATTTGGAGTACCCTTACCCTTTTGTCGACTAAGTCTTGCTGGGCCTCTAGGTGTTGAAAATCGAGGGGAATCATTTCCGTACCCCAAACGTGCCGCAGCCTCCCTCTGTTGGCGGTCAGGGGTCTGCCGGAAGCCGTAGATCCGCCCAGGTGTGCCCTGGGGCAGCACATGTGCTTTAGGAGAGACTTCATTTGACAAAAAGTCTTCACTGGACTTTGAGGGCTTCCGTGAAAAGCTAATGTTCATCTTGATACCTCCACTAAACTGGGTCTTTACAACTGCCGCATCTACAATGTCCATACTATCATCGTCTGTGGAGTTACAACATGAAGAGTTAAACTGCTGTGAATCTGTGTGGGAACTCAAGTCAGTTTTAGAGGTTTGGGAAGGTTCAGCTTGTACCTTGTCTTTTGTATCTGACTGCATGTTCTTTTCCACAAGGTTGCAGTTCTCAACAGATTCTGTATTTAGTTTGGAAGAGACATTCTCACTAGACTGGTTATGTCTGGTGGTTCCGGCACTTTGACCAGACCTCGTTCTTGTCAGGGACTTTGCTGGAGACTTTACTGAAGTATTTGATCCTTCTGAAACAGTGGTGCCTCCTACTGGTGTAAATACTGGCTCATATGGGGATGCAACGTCGGAACTTCTGCCTGGAGTTCGTCCAGAACGAGTAATCATTATGTGAGTAGGACTAGGGGTCTTGGATTGAGTTCTAGTGTTGGGTTTAGGGGAGAGATGGTGGTCTAAAGGAGGTGTGGATTGTGGAGGAGGCATTTCCAGAAGACTCACAGTGTCACCTTTTTCAGGTGTCCTGTTGCAAAGGTTTTCAGATGACCTCTGATTTTGTGTCAAAATAACACTATTTGCAGTCTTTTCTGGGGTTTTGAAAATATCTCTTTTAGTATTTGTGCTTTGGACAGGACTGCTGAATTTGTTAGGTGTTTTCACCAGTCTCGGCGAAGTGCGGGCCGCAGTACAAGGCGACTCTGGCACCTTGAAAGTAACACTGCTCTCTGCCACTCTACACTTTAGAGGGGATGGAGACCATGTGACGCTCTTCTTGGGAGTCTTGGAATCTGGGCTATTAAGACGATGTAATCCAAGTGGGGAGTGGCATTCAACCAAGGCCTTGATGGGAGTCCTGAGAATACCCTTCAGAGGACTCCTCACAGGGCTTTCCTTAGTAGGTGTCTCTACAATAAGAGTCTGTCTGGCTGGAGACCTGAAAGGACTGCCTCTCAGAGCCATACCAAGTTCACAAGAGCTGCCTGCTACAGGGCTCTCAGCAGCAGGGAAAATACGCATCCTGGATGGAGGTGGGGTTTTGGGGGACCCTAGGGTTCGAGGGGTCTTGGGTGTCTTGGGTGTCTTGGGTGTTGTGTTCCTATGCATGGCCCTCCCATGTTTGGCAGGCGACTTTGTTGGAGTTTTATTTGGACTCTGAAACAAACACATAGACAAAAACGTCATTAAACTTGCAGTAACTTTTTGAGGCCAATTGGGTGCAATGGAAACAAGTTGTGAACACAACATCAACATATTAACAAATAGTTCCTTCTTTACACATCCAGCGGTTACAGAGCAACATTATAATTTATCTGGAGTCATGTTTCTGACCACTTTGGAAATGCAAGTTAAATATTCAAACTCTTTTAGCTCTGTTTTTGGTCTCTATTAACTCCGGAGGGATATATCTGACTCTTTAGCTGTTAAATGCTCCACTATGTTCACCAAATAATCTCCAACTGTGTATGTCCACTGTTTGGAGCTGGGCAGGTAGTGTACAGTGGGTTACAGTGGTAAAAAAAACAAAAAAACAAAACAAAACAATAAAATGGACTTTTTTGCCTCGTGCTGACAAAAATGGTGCTATGAGAGCAGTAAGTGACTCAGAACAGAAAAGTTGTGAGCCCGACAACAATGAACTAAAACTTACTATAAAACTCAGTAAAGCTGAATGGAGCTGCAGGTTTGGGAGCTAATTTTCTGTAGTTTCATCACATCATGTGTCTTGACAACATGCAATTTGCCTGTAAATATTTTTTCTCTGTCACAAACACTTTCAAACAGAATATGAGTATTACACTGTGAAAACTCATTTTTTCCCCTGAAGGTTTTCGAGCTTTTGCACCAAGAAAAAAGTTCTGTGCTGAACAGGCTGAGTTGCGCCGATATTTTACAAAGGCTCTGTAATCCGAACCATGACAGCAAATTTCATTACTCCTTTCAACCTTGCACACAACAGATCCACTCTTTCGGTTCTAACCTTTCACAGCAAAAGCCATAGACAGAAATATTTACAGGTGAGTATTTTGCATATCGTGTCACTTATTTGTCATGCCTTGGGTGTGTAAAGGCCTTTATTCTGAAAAATCACTCAGTAAAGGGATGGTTCAGCATATTAGGAGGATGGGAAGATGGCTGAATAAATGCATAGGTACTGTAATTATATGGATGTCATATTTATTCAGTACAAGCAGTGCTATAGAAAACTTATATGAAAATATATAAGACTCATGCAGGAAATCTACAGGCTTTTTGCATTTTGCACTTTTATTAAATTGAAGAAAAATGTAGGGAATCCAATAAAGAATCTGCCAGTAAGCTATTTGCAGATGTTAAAATTCTTTGGGTACAGCAACTAATGCATATGATGTGTTTTGGTGAAGCATGAACTTACCTCAAAGACACTAGAGTCGGTGGACAGTCGTGACCTGGTGAGCCTGATTGTGCCAGACGAGTCAGAGGGACGACTGGGGGAAACAGCAGCCCCAAAAAGAAGCCGCATGGGAGATCGAACTGTTTTAAAATTAACTCCACTGATTTTGCCGTCGCTGAGAGTCAGCTGGGATGCAGAGAGAGCCCTGTCCAGGTTACGGGAGCGAGGTTGAGAACTTGAGTAGAAGACGGTTGAGTGTCTTCGAGCGAGCTTCTTTATCCTTGGGCTCCTCCTCAGATCTGATACAAAACCAAAGCACAAAAATATTAAGTTATACGTAGTGCTCCAAGGAAACAAAATTAAACTTGAATCAGAATACATACTTGAATACATTTTGGATGGAAAAACAACCAAAATACTGTGATATCAGTAACATACCTTCAGCAGGTTTAACTGGTGACTCTTCCACAATGCACTCCTCAGTTGGGACAGATCTCCTGAAAAGGAAAAGACAACAGTGAACATTTTCGCGTTACAATAATTAACAATTTCAGTTCATTTTTTGGGTCATAGACTATAACTGAGGAATTTAAAATAAACACCTCAACAAATCTCAATAAGGCAAACTAAATACATGCCTTCCCATTTTCTGCCGATACAGGAGGCGACTGGACACTTGCTTGTGGAGGGGAGTTTCACACACTTTCTTTGTTAGAAGTTTGTGCCTCTCTGAAAAAGAAGAATTTCCTTTGAGATAAAAAATTAAATTTAAGTGTGGCGAGACAAACTCCTGTCAGCAAAAAACACATTAAACGTCTATCTCTGATGTGCTCTTATTCCTAGAAATATATTTAATTTATGTCTCCTACATTTAGTATATACTGTACATATTCTTTTTTTTTTTTGGTCAAATTTAATTTAATAATTTATTTAGATTTTTTTTCTTTCCTATTGGTTTACTTAATGTAATCCTGTACCTTTTATATTATCCGTTTCATGTTGTTAATGCAAATAAATTAGGACAAATAAAAAGTCAGCTTTCATTCCTTTGTTTACAACAGTAATAATGAATCTGTTTACCTTCAGGTTCAAGAGATCGCTTGCGTTTCAAGCCTTCCACTGCGGACACAGACTGGCTCCTCGGTAGCTTGGCTTTCTTTGAGGGGGAAACAATCTCTTGGTTGAAAAGGTTTCTTCTCACCTTTGTCACCTCTGTGGAAACATGGTCTGTATTTAAAACTCAGTCTTTAGAGTATAAAACAATCTCCATGTCAGCTTGAAGAGGATTTAATGAGCTTCTAGTTTGCTTCTTTGTGTAAAGAAACAGAGGTTCAATTGAGCTTCAATTCAGTCAGTTATAGTCTCTCATCCTCTTCAATTGTCTGTCAGAAGTGGCATATTTTGCCACAAATATGAATGATTAAACAGATTATTCTGTAGATGTAGTTTTCTGAAGATGTTGTAGACACAATTTCAACCAAATAAATTCAAGCTGTTCACAGTTTAAACCTACAGTCATTTTTATATTCAAAAGATTAGATTTATGGTTAAGTAGGGAAGTGGAGCTGGATGTGTTTAAGTTAAATGTAAAACAAAACATACCTTGTGTTTCTTGTTTCTGAGGCTGAGGTTCTGCAACAGGTTTCTCCAAAGCAACGCAGACCTTTGTTTTGGACTAATGACAATAAACACAATAAAGCAGGTAAGGTAATCTGGATTAGACAGCTAAAATAACCATGGAACATTTTTGCACAATACAACACATTTGAGAAATTAGATAATCAGTAACACATTTAAATGTTTATTCACCTCTGGATAACTAAGCTTGTTAAAACCCAACGATTAGAGATATTATGAAAATACTGGTTGATCAAAGTTCCATAATAATCCAGTAGAGATATCAGCAATGATTAATTAACTATGGTCGTCTTACAGCTCTTGTTGTCTTTTTGGGGATCTCTATTTGGCGAACACTCTGTGATGATTCAGTCATACTGCGATGACGAGTCAGCATCCCACTCCTAACAAAAAGACAGAAAAAAATATAACTCTTTACATACTGTATATCTTACAAAATGGCTTGATCATTTCAGTGACATTCAAAGAGCTACATCATCATCTTCACTCAAACGTCTCCGTATATTTTGTAATTTCTGGTCCTGCCCGATATTCCCCTCACCTCCTCTTGCTGGCGGAGCGATTTCGCAGGTCCTGCAGGCGATCTCTACCATCTGAAACCACACTCCGTGTGGAGAGGGGAGGTGAGGAAGCTGAGGGAGAAACGCTGTCCTTGGCAACGGATTCGTCGCTGAAGAAGTCAGCAGGCAGAACAGCCACTAGAGCCTCAGGGAGTTGGGTGCCCAGACTATGGTAGATGTCTGCAAGCACTCTGGGGATGGTGGTCAGGAAACTGCCATCACAGAGAAAGACTGTTGTTAGATTGTGACAAATATAGATGACAAATATTTGGCTAATTTAACAGCACTGTTTCCTGTTATAATAATAAATAATAGTAAAAGCTGGTGTTCAAACTTGTGATCAGTTTTATTTTGAAAAACTTAAGAGTTATGGCAATCAAGTAAGTAAGAAGTAAAAGCTTGTAAATTAAATAAGTTAATATTAGGCTTTTATTATTTTTCTTAATCATCTGACTAAGAATAGACATAACAAATATCCCTGCAGTCTCTCACACACTTACCCTGGGAGGACTTCATCTCCGAGGAATTTTGTCAGGCAAACCGGGTCTTTTGTTAGGGAAATTATCCTGAGCATTTCAGCCACCTGAGGAACAGGAAGGAGGTAAGAATTTTATTTTGTTTCCCCAGTTGTGCAATGAATGGAGTTCAAGACATATACTTGCTTGTAAAAATGGTTTCAGGCTGTTGATTAAAATCAGATATTTTGTGTTGATTAACGTAGGCAACCAACAAATAAATGATTGTGTTTACTAAGTCAGACTAAGAAGATAAACAATAGCAACCAGCCAACAGAAGCACCCATTTTTCATCAGTATGGCTTGCAAAAGATAGTGCTAAACTACATACTCTACCCATAGTACCCATAGTTACTCGTCTGCCCTTTGCCATTGCATAAAACAAGATTCAACTGCACAAGTGACTCAGTAGCGAGCATCTTACCTCCTCTGCCATCTGATCAGCATCCAGTGAGTCACACTGCTCCGTGGAGAAAAGTCTGCACAACTCCAGCCTCAGCAATGCCTGAAGTTTGCACCTACAGGACACAACCCATGTTACTGACACGTAAATATACTCAATTTGACTTTAGAACACAATTAACCTTTATTTATGAATGAGGATGAGCACATGATTATCAGCGATGACCAGCCACAAACAAGTAGACAAGTAGAGTTGAGTCGATTTCTGGTTGTGCGTGCCTGGTCTGTTGTGCGAGCTTACAACGGTCTGATTTTATGAAAACTGGCATTTCTCACTATGAAAGGTTCTGATGATTAAAAAGTAGCCAACATCAGCAACCTGAGCCAACAGCACCCACGTGCTAAATCCAACTTGTATTACATTAGTAACAAGCAATATGACAAGGTGATTAACATAATATTGTTGATTAAAGGAGACACTAGTGTCTGAGAGGCTGTGCAAAATTTACTGCCAAGCTGAGACCAGCAACATGAAGGTGATCAAATTAGAGTAGAGATGGGAGTGGGGGAAGAGGCACAAGTTGTGCTTGTTCAATATAAAGTTCATGCGTTTTTTTGGGGTGACGAGACGGTTAAAGTTTGTGCCACACCAGCCAGTATACTGCAAGCCTGGCAGCCTGTAACATTAGCAAGTGTACGGTCAATCGCACGTGCATAAGGGACCAAACATGTGACTGATGGCGAGTATGAAGTTAGTAGTAATGTTATAGCTATGAAAGTAGCAACGCAGTGTGTGTACTGTTCTCATTTTAGTTTTGTTAGTATGACTGCAGAGTCTAGCGCAACACTTGTAAACTGGTAAAATTCGGTATACTGGTCCAGTCTGGTGTTGTGGCTTTATATCAAACTATTTTTTTTTGTTGTTTTGTTTTGTTACAAAGTCTTTACACCAGCCCTACTCTAGAAATAAGTACACATTTCACACCTAGGGGAGAGCCAGTATAACCACACCAAGGTGTTTCAGTAACTGTGTTTTACACATTTTACTGACTAATAATAAGAAAAGACATGACGGTAGAAAGCACTCACTCTCTGACTTTGCTATCAGCATCAGCAGCCACACCATAGAGCTGCCTGATTGATTTGCTGGTCTTAAGGAGGTGCTGCTGGACAAACACGGAGGTCTTTACCTGCAAATAAGACATAACATTTTAGATATCAATCACAGTCCAACTGTTCAATCTGACTTATAATGTACTTGTGTACTGATGCACTGAATGCTTTCATTATCCTGACAAGAAATTTCCTGCATCTTATAGTAACATCTTGTTATTCCTACAGTGGGCATGTGAATCTATAAAAAAAACAAATTTCAATCTGCCAATATAACAAATGTACCCACAACATCTGCTGCCAACTGAAATCACAATGTGTGATTATCCACAATTGTGCAGCAAAACCATCCACCATCAATTCATTCATCACATAATAATAACCAGTCTGCTGTAAAGATGAAAGTGGGTCAAAATCCTGAAGTTCATTTAAAGCTGCAACACGTCTCACCTGCAGGTTTGGTTCTGTCACAAGGAAGGTTTTCACAGCAAACAGGAGCTGCTGGACACCAGTGAGGAGGGACGAGTCTCTCTCTGCCACAGACTTCTCGTAACTGCACTTCAAATGCGACAGCAGCTCCTCCTGACTACTGAAACCTGGGACAAGATGCATTACTTGATTTGTTATTTTATAAATATTGGAAATATACTTAATCCTATAGCAGGCCAATAATCTGAGCAGGAATGCTGTAAAGTTTTAACACTCACTGATGGTGTTCGCTCCTCCAGATTTGTTCCTGTCACTTGACCTTCTCTTCCCCTGTCTGTCTGGCACCCTACTCT
Organism: Pterois miles; assembly: GCA_947000775.1. Taxonomy (NCBI): domain Eukaryota; kingdom Metazoa; phylum Chordata; class Actinopteri; order Perciformes; family Scorpaenidae; genus Pterois; species Pterois miles. The sequence goes on from CAMQGK010000565.1 coordinate 6,590,941, forward strand.
CGGGCCCCAGCTGTTCAGCCTCTGCTTGGTCCTTTTGGGCTTTGACGTTCAGCCGCGCCACATTCAGCATCTGCAGGGAGCGGCTCATGGTCTTCATCTTCTGTTTCACCGGTGTGCGTTGGGCGACACCTGTAGATCAAATACAGGAACTTACAGATACATTTTTTGTGCTGCTTTCCCTCAGGATAAAACTTATAATACTGGAAGCTGAACAAATTTCTTCCATTTTCTCACAATTTAAAATAAAAAAAACTTAACCTGTAGTATGTTTAACATGATTATTGGTGAATCCCAATATTCTAAATTTAACTTTTATACTTTTACAAATTTCACAACCTTTATAGAAACTCTAGAATACGCAGGGATATTGAGATGAGGCTTTCTCACGTTTCTTGCCCCTCTTGGCATCGGTGCCCCGGGACGTTTGATACAATTCAGCCAGACCGCTGATCATCTCCTGTTGTAGGACAGACATCTCCTCCTCTTCTCTCTGCTCTGGCACAGCATCCAGCAACCTGTTCAACAAATAAAACATCACGACCAACTGTCACTTTTTGTGCTAAGATTGAGTTTGTTTTAGGTTGTCTTTGATTATTTTTGTGTTTAAAAGTCATGCTTCAAAAGTGCTATATACAAATTCTACAGAAAAAAATATAATCTTACCTCATTGACTCCATTAAATGGGAACTCACTCCTGACTGGTCTGACTGAGGGAACCAACTCTCCAACACGCCTGTTGTCAGCGGGCAATGGCTGACTTCCTGCTGGGCCCACTCAGGATCCTGATGATCCTTTGGTTGGTCTGAGGAATAAACAAAAAAACAGCAATAAATAGCTAGCAACACAACATGCACTGGGAATAAAACTATACTGCTGCCTTCTAAAAGTTTCTCCATCTCTAATATATGCAACTTAAATGAGGCATATACATCGATTAGGAACTTAAAAATGTAATAAAGGTACCCACCATTAGATATGACAAAAGAGAATATTAACCATCCTCATTAAGTATAGTAAATGTAAACAGTGAACTGTGTACTTTCAACACCTACAAGTCAACACCAACCTTTCGGTTACATGTATTTATTTTTTGGGACATAAATTTGTGCTTACTGTCCAACCTTGAGACAACAAAAACAGGAAGGATATAAAAAAAAAAAAAAAAGCAAGCAAAGCCCATCTTGAAAACGAATGACGAAACGATGTTGTGTCCCAAGCAACTCTCTTCTGCTAAGAATCGACATTTAGTGTAGTTTATTGTTGTCTGGGTGCAAAAATTAGGGCTTTTGCATTCTAGAGATAACAAAAAGGAAAAAAAGATGTGAAAATCTGCTAGAAGTTGGAAAAAATACAAGAGAATAGTGACCCTATGAGGAAACCGAGAGAGGGCTAAGAGAAATCACTTAGCTTCTTAGTCTTCTGGGAAAATCAGGAGGGTTGTCAAATATGATCATGTGTGTTTGACAAATTACTGATAAACTGAGGTAGAAATGTTTCCCAAAGTACTCATTTGATGTGTTGAACCCTGAATATTACTATCCTATCCTCACCATCAATGGTGTCACCATCCTCCTCCATGATATCATACACTACTCCCAAAACACTGCTCACAACATCTGGCAGATCAGCTGAGGTTTCTGCTGTGGCGGGGGCAATGACTTCGGTGGTCAGGAACTGATTGTGCTGAGTGACACCAGACTGGAGGATGGTGAGCAAAGCTGTAGTGTGAGACAACGGGGACAGGACAGCCGAGTAGACCAGGCCATTCTCATTCACCTCAGAAAGCTGGGAGAAAAAGCACAAGACAAGAAAAAGCAGGAGAAATAAATCAGTAAATACAACCAAAAAAAATGTGCGCGACTAAACATTTTCATTGGTTGCACCAGTGCACCAGACAATCGCAGGTCTGTGTGTGTTCTGTTTTGTAATCTATGATTATGACTATCTGCAGAAATACCATCCTACGATGTTGTACAAGGTACAAATTTCCACAAGGCCAGTATTGGCATGCCACCCTTCCCTACCTCCAGATCTCTACACCCTGTTAAAGTGTTAAAGACAAAATGCAACAACTATATGTTATATGATGATCTCGTGTCATATCATGAATTGAAATATCCAAGACATCTTGTACCATACTGAATGTTGAAAGCCTCTGAAAAACCAATATAAAAGACCGGGGGGAAAATCTAAGATATCCAGTTCATTAAGAGTTATTAAGGGATCAGGTGTTAAAATCCAACTTTTGATGTACCATCTGTCCTTCAGCTTGTCTTGTCTTTTTGCCATAACTGATAGAGATCGCTGTGTATTCCTTCAATTCAGATGATGTTCAACTGGACTTTTATCTGTCAGCCTTTTCTGTGAAGTATTTCTCACTTTGCTTTGCTTTTTGACTCTCAGGGACTGACATGAAAACCTAACATATGCTTTTGATATGTTGATTATGGCATCTAAAAGACTTTATTTTATCAAACTCCTTTGTAGCATAACAAAACAAACTGATACTGTAGGTGAAAAGCACACCTCAAACATTCTGTTAAATCAATACAAAACTAGGGCACGCCATCACATGACCAAAAAATATGAAATACAAAGTCCCCAAATGGTTTCTGATTTTCTTCTCTTAAAGGAAAACAGGAGTAGTGATTTACAGAGCACGTACTGTATGTATGCTTTAGCAGTAGCCCTTAACTGGGTCAGCTGTACTGTATAACTGAAACATAATTCGGGCATGAACACCTTGTAAAAAGCAGCAGTGTTTGGATGTCTCACCATGTGCAGAGCATGAGCACACAGCTCCATCAGGAGATGCAGGAAGGCAGCAGCAGCTTCCTGGTCACTCCTGCTGCAGCACTGGAGCACCCACGACTCTGTGGAGGTCTGTGTCAGTGACGAGTCATCCCATTCCTGCAGTACTCCTTTCAGACACACTTCCACCAACTCTGGGAGAAGTCTCTGTCTGCGAGACACTGGTTCAACCATGATGCCACAGCTCTGTGTCACATCACCTGTCCAGGTGAAAAATAACACAACACAAATGAATAATGTTCAGATTTAGCTGGCTTTATGATATTGATTTGTTTCTTTTGACACAAGATGTGGTTATGAAGCCCCTTTTCTCTGTTTTCTTTTCATCTGCATGTGTATTTGTTTTGCACACTGTGTTTCATCTCGGCACATGTGAGACAGAAATATTTGTAAAAAAGTAAAGACTTAGTGAGGGACTAGTCAGACTGCAGCGTTCGAACTAATGAAGCCACTTGGATAAGGGGCGAAACGTCTTCAGGGACAAATCTAAGTCCAGTTGCCTTCGATTCAATTTTTGTCAGAAAAAAAAAAAGTAAAGTAAAATGATGACAATGTACAGTATAATGTCTAGAGGTCAACCGATATGATGATATTTGAGAATCAGAATAGCCGATGGCCGATATATGATGTTGATTTTTTGGGGGGCCGATATGTTTGGGTGATTTTCTTTTTTTTCCCTCCATCTGATTTAAAAAAAAAAAACAAAAAAAAAAACAGCTTAATAATAACAAATGATACACAAAATTTCTTAACTTGAGTAAACATTTATTGAACAACACCTGTGGTCTGTCTCTCCAATCTACATTTTGTGTCTGCACTGCAGTGGACTTATATATTAAAAAAACTGTACAATGTAAATATTGAGTACATGGAAAAGGTAATCAAAAAAAGTAAACTGTCAAATAAAGTTTTGGATGAAAAAATAAAGTTTTAGTGCACTTAGCAGCATTTATGCACCTGCTTGATAATCAACTTAATATGCTTAGACATCGGCCGATGCCGAATATGGAAAAAAGTCAAATTAACAGCCCAATTACTCGGTCAACCTCTAATAATGTCTCATGATTATTTTGTATCTATTTGTATTAGTATTTAAACTACAGATCACATGAATAGCTATAACAGGTGTACTAGTTCAGTCATGTTTGATGCATAATAACAAATGATGGTAATGCCAAATTCACACCATGCAGCAGTGAAGTTACAAAAACTGTGTTTTTTAGATGTGTTTACTTGGTCCTCTCTGGCCGCACTTCACCACTAAAAGTTAAACTTTTCCAAACTCGTCATAGATACTGCATGGCAGCTCGCCACAGCCTGCACTTAACCGTTGCTCTGGTGTGAAATCAGCAAAAGAGTTCACTTCCATATTACCAACCTTGCTCCCACCGCAGAACACCACCAATGACAGGAAAAGCCAGGCGGTGGAGCCTTTCAGAAGATAGCAAGTATCCAATACTGGACTTGAATGCAAAAGTCTCTCTCCTGATATCTGAGTCTGGCTTTTGAGTGGAGCAGAGGTTCAGCAGTGCAACCATAGGGATCACTCTGCCGCCCAGCTGAGCTAGGACCTCAGACAGCTTGTCAAAGCTGAAGTGATCCTCACACCTCATGACCTGCAAGAGGACAAAAGATCAAAGTTGCTAAAGTTAGTGCAGTGGAAAAGGGAATTTCTTTTAAACAGCCACTTTGGCAGGTAGCTAATGATTGGATGTTTACAGGCATTCAAAATTTCACACTAACTAATTAAACAGTCAAGAATATAAGGTTGGTTTGGGTTAATACCTTGATCATGCAGGTTTTGTGACATCTATAAACTTTTTAGCCCAAAAAAAAACTAGGTTTCAGGCAAACACCAGATATCAGGGCATTCTGGCATAGATTCTACAAGTCTCTGCTGGAGGGATGAACACCATTCTTCCAAAAGATATTTTGCCATTTGGTATTTAGATGATAATGGTGAGAGTGCTGCCTCATAACTTAATTCAAAACTCTCCCATAGGTGCTCAACTGAGTTGAGATCTGATGGCTGAAATGGCCAAAACATATACTCACATCATTCGATGACCCCATGTGCCCTGTGCACAAGCACCTGCATCATGTTTCTCCACTCAAGTATTCATGGTTTTACCTTTAAATTATCACACGTCTACCTAACTAGGCCAAAAAGTGTGCCATACATTACACAATATGCTTAAATGTTGTAATTCCTCATTGCACAGGCTGCTGTATATGACCTTATATGGCTGCATTAGCTATTAGCACACCTAATAATACATGACATTTACCTGCTTAACTACCATGTTCACAACATTAACGATTGTGTTGTCACCAGTGTTGGAAATTAACTTTTTTGTCCACCGGCCACTGTGGCTACTAGTGGATTTAAACACCTACCAGTTACTCAATACATTGGCATTGTTTTTATTGGCTGGTGAGTGAATCAAATATAGCATCCAAAGTGTATATTTTACCAGCATATGGCTGGTGGCTGGGGCTAATTTCCAACCCTGGTTGTCACCCACCACAAGATTACACAAAATAGCGAAAGGAAAGCAACACTATTTACTGTGAATACACGTTATTTGTTATGAACCAACTGATTCACAAATATTGATAGTGATTTTTGATTTCGTGAATTGTCCAGCTCAGTTTGGTGCCTACCGGTAATATTCTGAAACAGTACTCTGTGCTGTACTCACCTGGACATGTAATCTACTGTCAATCCAATGCAGCACTACCTGTCGCTGAATCAGCATGTCGTGAAGCCCCCTGGGTATTACGCGATCAGTCACATCAGTAGGTAGGTCATGGGTTCCCAAAGAAAGATAGTCTACAAGTTGCGACCTGGATCGCGGACACTCCGAGACAATAAACATCACATTCCTCCCGTTGTTTGAAATATCATCCTCCTGTGAAACACTGGGCTTTCCAGCTTGGGTCCACTTACGCGGCCTCAAGGACAGTTTAGTGGGAGAGGTGATGTCTGGTCTGTCCCATTGGAAGTCCAGTAAGGTTTCTTTCAGTGCATTTTGAACCGAGGCAGAATGATTGGATTGCTGCTTCTGCTGAGACGGTTTATCCTTCAGTTCAAACTTGACATCAAACTCTATTTCAAAGTCCTCAAAGGTTTTGTGGCGAAGCTCCTTGAAGTCCGATCCTCTTGATATGAGGCTTGCATTGCGGCCAGTCTTGGACTGAAAGAATTTATAACCCCAGCGCACTTTCTCAAATCCATATTTGTAGCCGAAATGCAGCAGGGTTTGTAATATTCCTCGTTTCACGAGTTGATTCCTGGTGTCCAGCTGATCTCCTGAATCGTGATCTCTATAATCCACATCGATGACAAAAACCAAGTTGTGTAAAGCCATACCGTCTGCGGTGTCCCCCAAGTGGCTCCAGAGCCCTCAACTCAACGATAAGCCATGAAAACAGGTCAGTCTTGCTCAGATGTATTCAGGTCTGCTATTACTTCATTGTGTGTGGGTACAGGGACGCCATTTACAGCTGCCAACTAAAAACACTTCATGTTTCTAACGTTAGCTATCCTACTAGCTAGCTAGCATAGCTACCAAAATTCAAGTTTGCGTAATAACAAATTAACTTCGGCTAGTGTTAACAGAGGTCGAGCGCTCAACGTTTTTCGAAATAACTTGTCATTCAAAGTAGAATACACGCACGGCCTTATTACGGTATCAAAGCTACTTAAAATTTCCATATAACGTTAATCCCGCAGCCTATCAATCTTCTTCCATATTCGCCATTTTGGTTCTCAACCGTTCGCGCTCCTTGAACGGGAGCCCACCCCTTCACTGTGATTGGTTACAGCTTGTAACAACAACAAACTAATTGGTCCAAAATAAGGCGTAAACTAGTCGGGGATTGGCTACAAGTCTCATGTTAACTCTCTATTGGGCAAATGCACCGTCAATCAAATAAGACTGATTGAAAAGGGGTAAATAGTCAGGCTCGACTTGCATTTAACTTTTAAAAGCTGATTTTACGCGTTGGTAATGCTGCAACACAGTATATGTAGTTATGTCACGATGTCACGGGGAATCTGAGGATTAAAGAAATACATCGAGCTGTCACTGTCTGAGTTAGCAATAGAAAGTCGAATGCTGTATGGATGTAGCTAGCTAGCTAGTTAGCTACTGTACAGCATTGTGTAATAGCCTACTCTGAATCAGCCAGGGACCCCTGCTCCCTTTCTTCCTTTATTATTATTAGTATGGTTATTGTTATTGTTATTGATTCATTATTTCTTGAAGTTTGCAAGTAGGCCTTCATAAATGTGTATCCACTTTTTGTTTGTTGTCAGTTTTATTATTATGTATGAAATTATTTTTTTAAAATAGATATTTGCCCTTAGACATAATGGAACATAAAAATAACAAAGTAACATGGTTAAATTATAGAAAGATCTTACAATTAAGCCTTGGTTTGAACGTTGAATTGAAATTAATTTGATAATTTTGGACCTCCAAAAAGACACGATAGATTGAATCACATTTTACCATATTTTAATAGGAAAATCAAGGTAAATTGAGGTGAGATGTCAGAGGGCAATAAGATAAGATAAGGTGGAATTTTTTGTGCAGCAGTTGCAGTAAAGCAGAAAAGAATAAACCACTTAATTTCAGCAGCCTGCTCCTGTGTTCATTTATAGGAAACAGACAAAATAAAAAATATGGGCAAAGGACTCAGACAGTTTTTTTCTTATTGTGTTTGTCCTCAGATGATTATTCACTTGCTCTGGTGTGCCAAGTAAAGCAGTGAGAGTGAGAGCTTGGCATCCTCAACACAACTGCCTAAAATGGAAAAACTCTCATTCAGAGCAACATCTGGCTTTCATCTGGAGGTCTGGGTCTTCTCACTGGTTTTCAACGTTGCTTCACGTTTTAAGCAAAGTAGGATGCTCAGAATATGTCTGCAGGCAAGAAAAATCACATGAAATGGTCTCCTCAGTGTGTTGTGGGTCAACTCAATGACTACACATATGCTATTTAAATTAGATTGTGCATGACATTTTGAGAATGAGAACATATGCATGATAATAAACCATATTAAAACAGCTATGATCAAAACCCCTGAAACAGGCAGTATCATCTTTATTAAGTAAATGGACCCAGCTCCTCTGTGTTTCAGATGATTTGTGGACAGAGTAAGCGTAGCATCTTCCTCCTACTCCCCAGGGCTGGAGGGCAAACCAGAAAAAGAAAGATTTAAAGAAATGGAGCATTGGGAGAGGAGGTATGTGGGTCACCTTCTGTTTTGCATCCGTAATCACCTCTTTTCTACAGCACCAGGGGGAGATGAAGAGCTTAGAAAAGCTTTGAAAAAGAGAGAGATGAAAGGAGCATGCTGAATGTTCTAGACTGCTCTCTGTGTCTCACCAGACGCCCCCTAAGTCATGAGACCGGGATGTAGGTCAGGGATGCTTTTAGGAAAATGCTGCTGCTAAAATACATGTGCAATACATATGCATGCACAAAAAATTTGTGGATAAAGGTGCCCACACACGCAAAAGTGTAATGCGTGCACACCTACCAGTGCTGGTTATTTCCAGGTCACTCAGCAGATAGTGGTTTATCTTTCTCAGGGATCAAAGTTCATGTGTAATATAACTGTAGTACAGCAACGCGTTGTCATCCCAACTCGTCACATACTGATGCTTTGTCAGACCCCTCTACATCACTTTTTGGTCACAGTAAAAATGCCTTTAATGTTGTGAATTAAACAAAAACACTTGCTTAGGTTTAGACAACAAAACCACTTATTTAGGTTAAGGAAAAAAACAACATGGTTGGGCTTAACCCTCATAATGTCCTGGGGTCAATCTGACCCCACATTTCATTTATTTTCTTAACTCCGAAAAGGGTATGCTTTCATGTAAATAAGGTCTATTGGCCCTAAACTCCAAAATGAAGGGAAAAATGTGTGGTAATGGGTTGGACTGAAGTAAGACTAAAGGTGTAACACAAAAATGAATGACAATTTATACTATATGCTTTAAAATAACAGTTAAAGCAAGTGGGTTCATTTTGACCCCAGAGGACAAAAGGTGTACGGCAAACGGGAGGACATTATGAGGGTTTTAAAGTTACTGCGTTTGTACAGTGAAAATGTGATCTGAATGTGTAAACATGGGACACAAACAAACAGTAAACTGCCATCACCACAGTCACTCCTGGTGCATTTTCCCTGAGCATTTACTATTGCCGCAGATGGGTTTACAATGGATTAATTGAAAGCTCTGTGTACCTCATACCAGTGCTAAAGGGTGCCTTGTGCGGCAGTGTCAAACTATGACAGCCATGACAGAGCATACTGTATGTATTTGACACCCAGGGAATGAGAATGAGCTAAGTAAGCGAGGATCATAGTAAACATTGCCTTAGGAGTAAAACAAAAATTAAGGGCAGTAAAAAAAAACTGGACCACAAGTTTGGTGGACATTTTAAGGTTTCACTCCTATGAGTTTCACTACTTTTAGTGGGGTTTTCATGTTTAGGCTTATCATACAGTAACCACAAAACAGTGGTCCACAGTGAAATGTCTCAACAAGTACTGGATGAATTGGCATGAAATTTAGTTCCCTTATTGCTCCCCAAAGGATGAATACTGATGACCTTGGCCAATACTTCAACAGAAATCTCTAGCGTAGATAATTATTGGTAACAGTTGGGAAATTACACTTGTTATTAGTAGCACTGGCAGTTGCTATTTTAGAAAGTCTGAAGGTGTAAACACTTGAAAATAGTTGGGAATCTGCAACTGTTCATCCCAGATGATGACAATGACAGACAAATTACAGTTTAGAGTAGGGCTGTCAAACTAATTTTATTTCATGGGCCACATACAGCCCAATTTGATCTCATGGGCCAGTAAAACCACTGAGAGACTGCTGTTTCCTCAAGCCTGCCAACAATTCATTTATCCTCTCTGTTCTCAGTTGTCCCTGCAAGTTCTTGTATTTTTACTATGATGAGTCTGATAGTGGCGTTGAATATTATTTCCTCTGAGCACTGAAAAGTGCTATGAACTCACCAAGCACATTGGCCTCCCATTTACCTCGGTGAAGTAATAGGAAAACCAGACAATCTTCCTCTTTTTGTGTTGTGGCTACAGAAGCATGTTTAGTTTTATAACAATGTCCCACCCAGCATAGGGCCATCAGCCCCAGTGTGGACAAATAGGAATAGCAGTGAATTTTACTGAAAAACTGGAATTAATTACTTCTCTGCAATTTTCACACTTTGCAAAGCCATCCAGTGGGTCATAGTATGTCACTATGTGTCATAAAATAGCCACGGTGCAAATGGTAAACCTTTTTTAATGACCTTATGGTAATCATTAGCAATGTTGTTTCTTGATTTTCCATCCATAATTTTGTTTGCTTTTAGACGTTTATTTTTGTTTTTGTTTTATTATTTCACATATTAGATTGTTCAAAAATATTTAGGAGTTAACGGCGTACCTTAAATGACAATAACCAGGCAAGGGGTCATCATACAGTCACTGCTATGAATGTCAATAGATTCATCAAAATGCAATTAGGGCGAGCGTGCGGATGTGAGTTCTGAGACAGAAACAGTACAAACACATAATAGAACCAACAGGCTGTTTACCATAATGTTCTCCAGGCTGTGGGTGAAATCACTGAGCAGATGCTCTCAGTTTGGCAGAGAGGACTCTTGTTCCAAAGCAATTATGGTACCAGATATTATTCATAGTGGCCGGTACACGAGTGCACATCACTAGAATGGCCTTGCCAAGATGTAAATATAGTCTTCTTCATGTCACTGAAGTAGGACAGACTTTTTCTGATCCTACTGACCCTAAAATAAATCTTTCTGTCCCTACAGACTGCTCTCTTTGCTTGTGTTTGTATTACAAACAAGGCAGAGAACTAGTTTGTTTTGGGGGAGATTTTCTGCTTGTTTTTAGGACATTCTGTAATAATGCAGCACTTAGAGTGCTTTCCAAATTGTTGAAATCTGGTGCACTTAATTAAGAAAGATGCCAAATAAAATCACAATATATTGGACACAATAAAAAAAGAGAATATAATCAAATAGAATAAGAATAATGGCAAACCAGACTATCATAACAAAATAAAATGAGCAAGATGATTTTTGTTAATTGACAGATTTAAAATAAATGGCTTATGCAAGACCACATTACAGCAAGCAACATATAGAGTGTTTATTTTAAGTTACGGTGACCGTAGCTCAGTTTATCAGAGTGGTCTGTGATTCATAAAATAAACAATCCCACCTACACACACACACACACACACACACACACACACACACACACACACACACACACACACACACACACACACACACACAGGATGGTAATACATCTCTGTGAGGGATTAGGATGTCTATTTAATGCCTGCTGTTATATCACAAAACTGTAAGTTCCTCTTTCATCTGTTACACATCAGAAGGTTTAACATTCTCAGCCAAGAGAGGACCACATCAGATTTAGTAAAGTTGTACTTTGAATATATATAAATGAATACTAGTTCTTATAAAGCTGATGTGCTATCACAGTAATCCAACTAAATACCCTCAAGACCATACTGCTTTTGGAAAATTGATTTGTTCTTAGTTGCAGCTGTTGTATGTCCCTGTATTGTTTGTCTTGTGTGTCCATATTGATGTACAAAAACAAACAAAAAGAAAGAAATCAGAAAGAAATTAAGCACATTGTACTTTTTTAAAAAAGTACACAGGCAGGTATTTTACTTAAGGGATGGAACAATGTGATTCATGTCATTCTATTAAAAAGTTAAAGGAAGTGTGTAACATTTCAGACAATCTATTAGCAGATGGATTATAATATGGATTATAATATTCATAACTATGTTTTCATGAGTGTTTAATTACCTGAAAGGGAGCGCGTCCTCTTCACATAGTCTGCTATCTTGCCCCACCATATTTCTACAATAACCCAGAACAGACAACACTGGCTCTAGAAAGAGCATTTTATATTTTTATGTTGCCTGAAGGCCACAAGTTCTCCAACATACTTGTGAAACAGCGGTAATGTGGGCTGCAGAGTGCAAAACCGCCAGCCACCATCTGACTCCCGTTGCTCCTAAAGTATTGTTATTACGGTATGGATGGCCTCTGAGCGAGGTGAACAGTGTTATCACAGTGTTGTACTTGGCTGCTCATGTTGCCACAGTCTTGGAAAGGGAGGAATGTGCAGAGGCAATCTGCAACCACACCACTAGATGCTGCCAAATCCTACTCAATCTACCTTTAAGCGTTAAATATGTCACCTCCTTTTAGCATGTAATGTAAAAATATTTGTTAATTCTTGTAGACACAGAGTGGGAGTGGGAGAACAGTGGGAGATTGTGCATTTGTGTTACGTTTGCTGTCGGCCTTGTCTCATCCTGTCTGGCTGGTCATTACTGTATAGTGCACATTAAGCAGTGATGTTGCCTTTCAAACGTCTTGCATTCCACCTACAGTGCGGGAAAAAGCACATTGGCACTTTAACAAGATTACGTATTATCATCCTGAGCCTGTACAGTTTGTTCTACAGGTTTGATTTAACGGATGATTGCCCTTTTTCTGCAATTTTGTCTTCCAGGTTGTTAACAAAGACACTACACACGTCACAGGGTCACATGACCCCTCTTGAATCTCCTCAACTCTGGTTCCCTGTTGATTTAAGATTTAACTGATTACTTTTAGGGCTCAGCTCAGGTCTGAGTCCTACCACTGATCCTGTAAGAGGTGAAGGTTTAAAGGAGCAGTTTGTAAGATTTGCAGAATCTAGTGGTGAGGTTGCATATTGCAACCAACTGAACATCCCTCCACTCAACCCTCACTTACCAGTTGCGTCAGAGAATTACAGTGGCCTTAAGGTCATGTAAAAATGCAAAAGGTTCTCTCTTGAGTAAATGTTTAGTTTGTAGGTTGTGGTCTACTAATTGTCTGGCCGCATTTGGGTTCTAATCAGTCTTTATAACATATAGAATTTCCAGCTTTAGGACACAAAGCATCTGTCATGCAGTTAGAATAAGACAGTGAAACTAATTAGGAGGGAAATATCCTCATATGAGATTTGGTGGTAATGTGTGATTCATCACAGTGATGCTTTTGCACATCTCCTCAGCAACATTAAAACTATGTTGCTGGAGAAAGTAGGCGGACAGTGGAGGCACGAACCGGATCAATCTGTCACCTCATGATGACAAATATGTTTCTCTTACCTCTTTCCCGAAACTGTCCCACACTCCTTGAGCAGACTTTTTAGTGACGCAAATGCTTCCAGAGTTGCGTTGTGACACATAAAAACACATCGTAATTCTGCAGTGGATGTGGTCTAGTATGACAGCTCTACAAGCTCTAGACAAACAATGACTAATGTGTGTTTTTGTGTGAGAGAGGATGACAGAGGTCTGGAGACCTTGTGCTACCAGCTGGTCTATGTCCATCCCCCCCATTGGTTGGGAGACAGGAAGTAGCTGTTGTAGAAAGACAGTTGTTTCGTATCAGACACAGCAGCAGGGTCAGGGTTGTTATGATGATTTCCTAGGCTTGCTGTGTGTGCGCATTAATATAGTATAAATAGTTAAAGCATAATAGTTAAAAGAAAGGTTGGCAATATTCTGTACTTTTTACTTACTTATTGTCAACCAATACCATGAAAAGGCCCAAACCAACATGGAATTGATCAAAACAAGCATCACCTGCAGAGCCTCATATATTTTATTCCTCAGTGCCGTAGATGTCTATAGACTATGTTTACATGCACACTAATATTCCACCATTATTCTGAACATGACAATATTCCAGATTTGGGTATTCTGAATCTGATTTTTCTGATTAACACATGTAGGATATCCTAATATTGTGTGTGTGTGTGTGTGTGTGTGTGTGTGTGTGTGTGTGTGTGTGTGTGTGTGTGTGTGTGTGTGTGTGTGTGTGTGTGTCACAGACAAAGTGTTATGGACTACTGTAACATATTGTTGGTTTTAGTCTTTTCATGGGATTTTTTGCTAATAAGTAAAACACTGCTGCCCCTTTCGGTCTCACAAACGTTGATCTCCAATCTGTGTCCCTCTGAGCTTACATCTCCTCACAGCAGCAGCATCACGGTCCAACAACTTAAGCCATCAAAAGTCTGGAGAGAATGTTTCTCTCATCTCACAGATTTACTTAATCAGAGTCTATTCTTAGACAAGCCACAATGCAACCCAAGCAGGTTCTCAACTAAAGCCCCTGCAGCATTGTCTCCGTCTGCAACAAGCTGCTGACTTGCACTCGGGATGGAAGTCATGCATCACGTTTTACTTGTCACTGAGTGGACTAGGGGAGCAGGGTTGTTAGGATGGCTGCAGGGGGCACTTCTCTCAGCAGGCTGGTGGTTGTAGTGGCTGATGACAGTCTGACATTACTGAAAGTGCGTCACCAGTCCAGCAAACATGCAGCAGACACAGCTCAAGTACTGAGTGTTTACATGTGGGTCAGTCGTCAGTTTATCTTAACAATAACACAGGAGATGGGCAACCGGTAAAGGCTACATATTGCCTCCCACTGTCACGCAACTTCCTCCTTTATGTACTCCTTTAGAGTCAATATTGTTTTCTCAGATCCATTGTCTTGGTGCTGAGATTTATTGACCTTTGCAGATCTTGTTATTAGGTATGCATCAATTTATCACCCCAACATCAGCATCGCCAATAGTCATCTTGTTGACCGCCATTGGCCTTTCTGCAAATAAGATGACATTCGACGATGGCAGTGGCCAATGTTTTATCTGTTGTGTTGCATCAATTTTGTGCCAATTTGCGGTTGGTTTTGGACGACGGCCACTGTCTGGACATATCTCTGGCTTGACAGTGGGGGCTATGCACCATGTGTAACCATTGTATAGCAGGCATTTGAAGCAGTTAAAGAACATTTTTCATGTGAAAGAAGGTTACATTAAAGGCTCTCTCCAAAATTTGTAGGTTTGAATTTGTCATTTAGACTTGGTAATTACAATGAAGATCCTTTGTATCCTTGGCACAAAAACAAATATACAAAAACAATTGTATCAGCCAAATTGTTATTTTAAACATTGATATCAGCCCAGTACATATTACAAATTGGTTTCTGTCTGTTTCACTGTAGTTGACAGTTGTTCAGTGTTAATCAAATGTCTGGTCAGTCAATGTCAAAAATGTCTGAATAATACACAACTCAATAATGAATCATAGCAATTTGTGTCAGCAATTGCACTTCCTAAATAGAAATTAAAGAATAAATGGAAATAGAAGATGACTCAAAATACTTGAAAATATTTATTAAAGTACATATTGTACTACAACATTGTAACATAAAGTAAAACAAATATAAAGTATAAAGGTTATGATTTTCTTTCAAAGTCAAGGTGACTTTAGAAGTCAGAAAGAGTAATAAAATATCACATCTACAACTCCACTTGGTTATGAACAAAATAAGAGAATAAATAAAGACATTTAGAAAGGCAGTTTGCTTTTGCTCAGAAACTCAAGCAAGAGCAGAGATTTCATTCAGTGTGAAGCTGGAAAACAAGAGCGTGATAGAGCTCTTGACAAATACAATGACACTCGAGAGCTTCAGTGACGGCCAGGTCACTTCTGATGCTCAGTACATTGCTTAGTCATAGTATCACTAACAGTATTTACAGTGTAGTAAGTCACAATACTAATTTAACAGTCCTTCCTATGGTGGCTTGCAAAGTAGAAAAATCTGTCTATACAACTTTAAAATGGAAAAATATCAACCAACTTTCATCATTCAAGTTTTCCTCATAGACACAGACTACAGTAGAAAAGGAATACATTTGAAGAGAGTATTCAACTGCAACCTGCAACCTTTTCACTCATCATATCTATACAGCTTTTAACCAGCCTGTGGCACTGGTAGAGGGATCTTTACTAATGTACATCTTCAAGCTATATACTGTATGTCGATATGTTAGACAGCAGCAGCTTACAAACACAGGCAGGCTGGCAGACAGGCCAGTTTGGTTCAGTTCAGTTGGCCTCCATTCGAAGCGGCGTCAAGGCGAAGCGAGGAACATGGGTGCCAGGAGATGGGCATGTCCACCCCTCACTGGGTGGAGTCGGAGTCACTGGAGTCCAGACTGGCCTGTGTTGGTGTGGGGGTACAGCTGTGATGGGCAACCGGTGGGCAGAGGGTCTGTGTGCTCCGCCGCAGGTTCTCCAGGGATTGCAGGAAGGACCGGCGTGCCCTCTCCTCCTCCAGGGGCGAGGAACCCTCTTCTTCTACCTCAGCAATCTCAGCAAAGGTGACAGGTTGTGTTTTGAAGCGAGCCTCGCGAGGTCGGCGGGAGCGGCTCTTGCCCCTCGCTGGGCCCTTGGGGACAGGTAGCTGCTGGGGGAACTCCTCCATGGCTGAGGCCATAAGGTGGGCCGGCAGGACGTGGAAGCCAGAGGCCTCCATAACCATCTGACGCACAGCGGCCATTGGTTGAACGGAAGCCCAAACAGGTGCAAAATTAAATCTAGTTTAAATCAAATGCACAGCTGGAAGATAACAGCTGCACGTCTCAAACTTGTCTTTCCTTGCACTTTCTGGTGCTTTGTCCTATATGAAGAGAAGTCTCTGTTTCAGGAGCAGCAACGCAAGAGTTCATCCAAAGTCAAGTCAAGCAAACACTCCTTGAATCTCCAAGTCCTGGCACACTGAAGATTACCAGTCTTAAAGAAACAACTGCCGTTGTGCTCTGGTCAGCCTCTGTTCTTCACTCCTCGATGTGAGTGCTTCTGTTTCAACTCTGCTGCTGCCTGACGTCTCTTTTCTCTCTGGCTGTTTCTCGTTTTGTGTGTGAATCTCAGTCTGCTGAGGTTTATGCCACCAACAGCTCCAGCGCTCTCTTTTATAGCAGCTCACTACCCACTCAATGTTCTCTCTCTCTCTCTCTCTCTCTCGCCTGTTTGCTAGGTCCCTCCCTCTCCCCTCCTTCCCTCTCCGTCATGGTTCCGGCCTTCAGAGCAGTCAGCCAGTCAGAGTCACCCCACCAAAATAAACATGACGAGAGAGTATGTGTGTGTGCTAGGGTGAGGGGCTTTGATGGATTTGTAGGTGTGAGAGAGATTTAGAGAAAGACAGTGGAGACAGAAATGGAGACATAAAATGGATGCAGAACAGAGACAACAGAGAGGAGAATTACAACAGAGAGAAAAGTGGTCCAAACCAAAGTCAAGGTCGAGAGGCTCAAATGCTATTGCTGTACATGTTTCATGAAATGCAGGACACCTTTGTAAAGCTGAGTCAGTTACAGAGGTGTTGATTCAACTCTGTGGCAATTTCTGTGTCTGCAGGTTCATTTTATTATCCAGTTTACAGTAAGTATTTGTGAGCCAAACTTTTTCCAGATTCAAGAAAAGTTTGCCAGGGCAACAATCAAATTAAAACAGCCTAAAAAGGAAATCTGCAATATGCAATCCTGGGTGTAGTTACCATTCTATGGAGCACTATATATTTTACCTTGCACAGCAGCTGGATTCCTCTGATGTCCAGAGAATCGCAGGATTACATATAACATGAAAATCCATTGTCAGGCTTCAATTAATGCTTTTGTGTCTGACAAGACAGACAACGAGCCAATTAGCATCCTGTGAGGCAAGAAGTGCAAGCTACAGGCGTGGCTTAACAACACAGTGAGACGGGTCGCTCCGGTAGCTCACCTGGTAGAGCAGGTGCCCTATGTACCAAGAATGAGCCCTGAACGCAGCGGTCCAGGGTTGGAATCCAACCCACAGCCCTTTGCTAGATGTCATCCCCTCTCTCTTGCCCTTACATAACTATCACTGTTTCTATCCATTAAAGGCAAAAAAAATAATCTTAACAAAAAAACAACAACACAGAGAGGCAAATGTTCATTCTAAACAACAACAATGGCAGCTCCTGAAGAGGTTAGCGTAGCTGCAATAGCATCAGTTATAAGATAAGATAAGATATTCCTTTATTAGTCCCACAGTGGAGAAATTCACTATCAGAAATTCACAATTCAATATCAGAACTGGAGAGTATTTCTTCTTTCAAAGAAGAGCAAATACTGGCACCGAAGGCTTTTCTCAGTGGAAAAAATGTTTTTGCTGTTTTCCCAACTGGTTTTGGCAAAAGTTTGATTGACAGATGGTTCATCCAATCACCTATCAAGTATTTCTTAGAAAGTGCCTGCTCTTTTCCAAACAGTTCCCAATGACAGCCAGATGACAAAAGGCAAACCATCTTAGCGGTCAGGTTACTTCAGTATATATATATATAGTACAGGATCCATTGTTTACCATAATTTTTTTTCTCCTTTTATGGCTCCATCACTCACACTACAGCTGGAAACAAACAGCTAAACATGAACAAGTGATTATATTTGTAATATTTCACCAGCCAGTTCCTTTGTCAGGATCAATTAAGTTGGTTAATAGTTAAAGCAACTATGCTCCAGTCAGACTGACAGACTAACAAGCCACAGCAGATAATGGATTTTCTCTTGTATGCACTTGAAGATGCACACTCTGTTCGCTCAGATGAAATATGTGGTTAAAGAGAGGCCTTCCCCCCGAACCCACCACGAGTCTGGAGGGAAACATGTCAGGCAGCTCTGCTTGCAGTGTTCATAATATAAACATGACTGCAGAAGACATAAACAAGGTCAGGACGTTATTACCGTTTCGCTGTCCCTGTGTTGGTACAACCACTTTGTCTCTTGCCTTGTGTACATACAGTGTGGAAGCCCCACATGAGTGCATGCAGACTAACAATAAGCTGAATGTACAATAACATGTAGACAAATCTATCTGGACGGGATGTCTTTGGACTGTGGGAAGAAACTGGAGCACCCTGAGGAAATCCTGATTCACACAGGGAGAACATTCAACAAAGGGTGAGCTAAAAAGCAGGACATTTCTGCTTAACATCAATTAATTATCACCACTTTAATGAATAAAATGAATGTAAACAAAGACTATCACAAAGACTTTATCAGCTTTTGGCACTCTGAGCTACTAGATCACATGTAGCAGAAAATATAGCTTTTCCTTTATGGCACAAAATTCAAAAGGACACATCATGTTCATTTCCAGATTCATACATGTAATTTTGGGTTCTACTAAAATACGTTTACATGCTTTAATGTTCAAAAAAAAATATTTTTCTCATACTCTCTGTCTGAATTCACTCTCTGTCTGAAACACACTGTTTTAGCGCCTGTCTCTTTAAGACCCCCTCCTGAAAAAGATTAGTCTGCTGTGATTGGCTGGTGAGAAAAATATGGTGCAGCTTTGCGAAGGTAGTTCTCAAGCTGTGGGTGATATATTCTAATGAGCCTGCATGTGACATAGGAAGGGGAACCAAATCTGAATAGCTTGCTGAAAGCTGAATGTTTTCTGATCAAGGCAGACCACAAAAAACTGACCGGGTTGTCTTATTTCACAGTTTGTGGGTTGGTAAACACTCCAGATACCCAACTGGTGCACAAGCACTGAAAAAGTGATTTTTTTTTAAAATAATATGTCCCCTTTAAAAGAGGTTATGTTCGTTATTTATGTTCTTCCAGCATCACTGACTGCAAGTTTTCTGGCACCACAGATAGTGTTAGCTGGCATTCCCATGAGACATTTGGCATCCATTACGTTCACAGACAACCACAAACCACCTTAGCTACAATGTTACGGAAGTGTCTCAGTGTACCAAATTAAGTCTATGAATAAATTATGTCTTCTTGCACTTTTTTGAAGGGCTGGGTTTGGATAATCCCTCACACTAAAGTCCTAATGAATAGAAGAAAAGAAAAATCAGTGGCAGGTTTTTCACAGTGGCTTTCAATGACAATGACCGTCTTGCTGTATGCTATCGTTCTTATTGCACGGATATCAGAACTGCAGTCATAGCAGCAGTCTGCTATAAATAACAGACCATAGAATGCCATGATTGATCAGTCAGAATCGAGTATTCAACAAAGCTGTTTAATAAATAAATACATCTGTTGAAAACTTTAGTTTTGGTGTGTCATCACAGCATCAATGTGTAATGTGTTGAGAGCAAGAATAGAGAATATACTAAGTTAATGTGCCTGATCCTGATTTAAACATCCATCTCCTGAAAAATATACTGTAACTGCTGATATAATAGCAAAACCAGCTATTTAACACTATTTACTTTAAAAGCAAAAAGACTGTAGGCTGTCGTCGCTACAGTGGACGTATGTATTAGGTAACTTTTGTCTGTCAAATACATGTTAAAAAAAGAAACCTGGAAATTAACTTCTTAAACATTTTCAGATTACAGATCAGGTCAAGTCACACAGGATGCTTGGTTTTATAAGTCACAGTAGACATGGAAACAGAAACACAAACACCAGAGACTCATCGGCAGTCCCAGCATCATCCAAGGCAACATGTCGTGTCATCTTAACTGTAACTGTAATGACTAAATTTATCAGTGTCACTGCTGACGGGAGCATGTAGATCTGTTGGGTCGGTTACATTCACACTGCAGCCGACAGCGTCCCATTGCAGATTTCCTCTCTCACATGTCACACAGGTCAGATGATCAGAGTGACATAAGTCTGTGTAGAGTCACATTTTCTCACTTCTAACTGGGAACATTGATTTTTGATACAAAATCACTTCCTGAGCCCATTCAACTCACTTGTGAATTTCAAATCTCAAGACTGAAATATTTACTGAGTCCTGACAGTGACCCTGATGAAGACCTATGCTGGTCACTACATGTTGCTCATTTTAAACAACGAATGCCATGTAAAAGCATTTTAATATTGTTCAGACACTACAGTGTGCCTGGGAATATTTCTGAGGGAGCCTTGCACTTATCTTTTTTGAGATGACCTTTCAACCATGCAATGAGCCCTTCACAAGACTGATTGAGCCCAGTATACCTGCAGGATCCAAAGAGCACCTGTATGTGATTACAACAAAGACCCAGCGATGCTTCTACTGCATTGTCTTCACAGAAATAGTTACTGTTGCCATGAAAATAAGCAACTCTTGTTTCCACACCTCAGCTCTGCTAAAATATGAAGAGACATACCAGTATTCTTGCAAAATGTGAGGTAAACATGAGACAATCGTCACAACAAAACAGTGTCCTTCATTATTATGACTAAGTTCAATTCATGGTCAGCCGCTCTGCAATCTCACGACAGATTGTCTGGTTGTTGTAGGTCACAACTATTGCTGTCACATACAGTAATGTCATGGGTGACATCAAGGACTGACGCACATAGTCGGTGTGACAGTATAATTCATTTACGACCACTTCCACAAACAAGTCTGGTAAATAAACTAAAAGAGATCTGTGTTCGTGTCCGGTGTGAAACCACAAGTCAACGTTAATTTATTTGTCCTGTAACTTCTGTACTTAAGTTACACCACTTCTGGTGTTATTTAAACCCAAATCGTAATCTTTTCTTGCCTAAGCCTAAGTTTATGCCTAAGTTGCCTAAGCTTAACCAAGCCAGTATATTCCTAAACATAACTAAGTAGTTTTATTTTGAAAATACTGGAGCATTCACAGGAAAACACAAAAAATGTGTTGCTGAAAATCATGCTGAGCATCACGAAAAAAAGGGAAATTTGTGTCTACATACACAAATCAGACAGATCAAATATCATGACTATTTCATGAACTGCCGTGAGACTGTTACCTAAAACAGACTTGTTGTGTGAACGTTGCCACAGCAAGCAAAACTTAAAGTTAAAGGGGGATGTAGTCATCTGTATACTTTGATGATAAACGTTGTGTTTTTCTTTTTATACATACTGTATGTAGCTTTAGGAAAATTAACTTTTTAAATGCACATACATGAAAGCAGGGTGATGGATAAGTCAGTGACACACACCTACAAATCGTATCATGATCTATAATCGCAGTCAGTGTCACAGTGGGCAACATGTACACCAGGAACTCAGGGGGCAAACCCCAGTGTCATCCATAGTTACTAATATTAAATTGTGATATTGCCAGCAGTGACATCATGCAACCTACGATCAGTCGCACCGAGGTGACAACTTTTTTGCATTTCAAGGGTTGACCTCACGGGATTTCCTTTGCCGTGTTTTCAGCGTTTTCAGGAATGACGTTATGGCCTAAACGGCTCCCCCGTTTTGTCATGCATTCCTGAGATGACACCTCAGGAGGGTGAGACGGAGACCAGGTCATCCTGTTTCTCCTCTCTCTCTCTCTCTCTCTCTCTCTCTCCACACACACACACACACACACACACACACACACACACACACACACACACACACACATTCTGTAGGGTTGTAAGTCGTGGACGTGAACTTGCAAATACCTCTTTGCTCTATTTTGAGTAGATCTAAAGTCACCCACGATCGAGCCAACAGCTGCTAGTCAGGTGACATCACATGACATTTGTGATTCCTGTTTAACAGTAGGTGTGTGTGGTGCCAGTGTGTCCATTTATGTGCATGCTTGATTTTTTCATTTCATATCATCACATATTTGATTTAGCATACGTGTGTTATGACACTCTTACTGGGAATGAGGAGCAGGAACTGTTTGTGTCCATGGGGATGCCTCGTTTTTATGAAAGAGCTGGCTGCCAAGGCTGCATGTGTTGTACACAAGGACACCATTGCCTGGAAAAACATTTGCACTGCACTGTTTTTTAAATCATGTTGTCAAAAACTCAATTTAAAATGTAGAGATGAAAGTAAAACAACTGTCCTAAAAATATCACAGTCCACAATAGACTATTATCTCCTTTTCTACACGTTTCCTTGAAAATTAAATCGGTTATATGAAGATTTCTTTCCTCTGTTATTTCAGAATCTTTCAAAGTTTGTGTTTGTAGAAAAAATAAAAATCCTGGTGAAAATCCTGGCGTGCATTGCTGCACATCAGTGTCTTTTGTCGCCAAAGTCAGAAATATTTAAATCCTGCATATACAGGCTTTGATAGCAAAAAAAAGTCAAGCAAAATTATGTAAAAAGCCTAAAAAAATCCTGTTTTTGCACCAGCATAATATAAAATGCTTGTTGAATGGAAAATCATGGTTTTGGCACTTCATATATTTGCATTTTGGAGTTGATCAGTGCATCACTAATGCCTGTCATCCTGCCTGCATGTCCAAATAGGAGGTTGGGGGGTGTCAACAACTCATCTTCAGAATAAACTAATGCACTGAAAAGAGGAATAATTCTTCAGTTTATTATGGTTTCTTTGTTTCTCGTATTTTGTATAAAGGTGTTATCCTGGGTGCTGTATTGCTCTATCTGCTCCATCTAGCTCTGTATCCTGTATTCAACAGCTGATGGCATTTGGAGGAGAATATCTCCAACAGGGAGCGCAGGCAGAGGCAGCTGAGAAATAATCCCCTCCAATCCTCTCCTTCATCACATACACCACCCTTGTCCCACCCTCAGCACACAAACATGCACACACCTATTAAAGATAGTTTGAAATAGACTGTCATATGGATATGGCTATTAACTAGGACACCTGAAAAATGACTGTACATTTCTTTGTTTTTTTTTTTTTACTTTAAAGCTCCACTCATTAATATCTTATGTACTTATATGAGGATACATTTTAGGCTTTTGCGTGACATTTGTATGCCACGCAACAAAACTACGGTAACATCTGCAGTAAGGTTTAAAAACCACTTAATTAGGTTTAGGAAAAACGTGGTTGGTTGGACTTAAAATAAGCACGTAAACTAAGTAAAATATGTAAAGAAACAACGTAACATAACAATGGAAAATATGCCATGAAAAAATACAAGACAAATGTCACTAACATAACTTAACAAAAACAAAACCATCTTGAACACCCGATCTCCTGGTTGAAAGTCTTGTGTTTGTTGGACCCAGCCACCTAGCCTCCTACCTGCCATAAGCGGTCTATGCTCTAAGCATAACTTATATAGGTAGATGCATTTACACTGCAGTCAGGACAGACTACATGGTGTAAACATGACACACCAAAAGCAAGAAAGGCAATCTTTTTGCATGCAAAATTCCTTTTCAGCCTCTTTTAGCTTATTGTTTTGTTTTTATTGCACATTTACTAAATGGATCAGTCTCACTGTCTCTGCTGAACCAACTGTCCAACCTACCAAGCACCAAACAGGCTTAACTTAGCTAGTTAGATGGAAAGTGTAATGGAAAATCGATCCTAATTTTGAGAGACACAAAAACTTTGTCACTATGTCTGTGATATAAGTTCTTTAAAACATGCTCGCAAAAAGAGTTATGAAATGCGCACAATAGTTGCACACTGGGACATACTATACATATAATTAAGCGGATTATGATATACTGACTTTTAAAGCTGCTTACAACAGCATATTCCAGCAGAGATCTTAACTGTAATAGGATCCAGTATCAGTGACATAATATAAATATTACAGTCCTGGTTATGAAACGTGGTTGGAAACAAGGGCATCGGCTGGAAAAGGAATCAGATGGAGCCATTGTAATTAACAAGCAGGCTCAACTTTCACTAGTTTCCACTTGTGTGTGTGTGTATAGTAGTGAGTGTGCAGGTAGAGTTACAGGGCTCAATGTAAGGGATTAGTTTGGGGGCTGGCAGTATCATTGACATAGACAAACACAGAGATGTACGCTATGATAAGGATTTGGTAATACAGTGTGTCTCAATATAGAACAGATTTTAATTGTCATAACATAAAGTACATTGTGTGACTCACTGCTTGTCAATTAGTGCAGCTTACCCAAGTGTCACTGATAATATGACCAAACCAAATTCATAATAGGAGAAAGCAACAGACTAGAAGAAGCACTGAACAGTCAAGAAATTTGTCTGATTAAAGCTGCAGGTCAGTAACTCTGAGCAAATATGATAAAGTTATTTTATAGAAGTGTCACTACACCCTGACAATAGTGCATGAGACCAGTAACCTGTGAAAAATCATGTTCCCTGTGTCCTCCTTGTGTTACTAATGCTAAAGATTTCACTGTGCACAAGGAAAACAACCAATCGCAGCTGATCAGTCTCTGAGCAACTGCCAGTCACTCACAAACTCTGATCAAACGGTCAAACTAGGCAGCGCTGATCAAATATGAATCAATATTCTTACTGTAATGCCTATTTCTCCCCTCAAATGTTTTCAGAAACATTTTGTAGTTACTGATAGCAAACAGTTGAGCCAAACCGGAACAAACTTTTCAATGCAAGTTCAATACATTTTTTAGGTATCGTTTAAATCTATAATAATGCACAGGATTATAAAGGAGACTATATGCAGCCTGTGCTAAGTGAGCTGCTCAAACTTCCACAAACTACAGAAACAAATAGTATAGTAGTATATAAATATATATATTGAGATAAAATATCCAAAAGAATTACTTCCACAGAGTGTGAGGAGGAAGAAAATGAAAGAAAACAAGAGAGAGAGAGAGAGAGAGAGAGAGAGAGAGAGAATCAAGGTAAATCCATTATCCAGGTCCACAGGTCAAGAGGTGAGGTACACGCCACAGGCCACATTCCCCGGCCGGGAAATCACCCTGTATCCACCTCGACGGGACACCCGTTACCATGGCAACCTAAATGTCAAGGGGACAGTGGAGAGGAGGGGAACCAAAGTTTGTAGTAACACAACAGCTCAGGTGCTGCATCAAGTCTCCCTCCTAAAGAACTACAAGTGAGCACGCTACAACACAATACAACAAGTCATTAAGGAGTTTTCAATATTCAGTTATTGCATTACATTATGGTGAATCTCGTGTTTGTATAACACCTCTGAAAATGTGCTGACAAAATATATTTTATCCTAATTGAGGTATTATACTGTACTGTATGTTAGTTAAGAGACAGGTTTGTGATCCTGCAAGGCATTTCTGCCTGTCGCACCTCCACCAGTGCCAGGGTACCAGCTGCAGAGTCTTCAGCTGGGAGTGATCCTTCTTAGATATTTCATCTCATTGATGCCAGAACACCTCAGGATGTTGGGGCAGCGGTCAGGGACGTGTCCCTGCAGCTGGATTTAGATGGTCAGATGCCTCCATTATGTGGCTTCTTGTTTCCCCTAGTTCTTGTCCCTTTGTAGCCATAACCAAAAATTTATTTTCGGTTGTGATATAGATAAGCAGAAACGGGAAAACGGGAAAAGCGGTTGACGATGGATGGATGGATTTTTCACTGCTTATTTTCATTTTAGTTTCAGTTTACTATAAGAAGAAACACTTTATTGATCCCCTGAGGGGAAATTCAATTTTTTCAGTCTGTTGTTATGCTTTACACAGTACACACAGACCTGAAATACATATACGCACCAACAGAACCTACATTTATATACATTTAATAATGGAAAGATGTCAGAGCAAGGCGGGTGCACCTGTTCACACTCAGTACTTGGTCCATATGGAGACTTGAACCGGCGTCCCTCTGGTTCCCAAGCCAAATCCCTACGAGTTACCACAGTCCCTTAATAACCCTGCATTGAAGATACATTACTCGAACTGTGTCCATGCAAAATTATTTGCCTGCAACTAAACCTGTAATACTAAAACTACAAATACCCGCATTAGAAAGGCTCCATTTGATCAGTCTGTATAGTATGATTGATTGTGACAAATTCATATTCCTGGATGTGACACTGCTGACTTACTACCAGGAAACTTTAATCACATTGCAAATGCTTGTTTACATTTATGCAGCTCTGTTCAACGCAGTAAGCAGTATACTGATGACCGCCATCACTCGTACTCGCTGGTGTATTTTTCTAAAGAGAGGTAGCTTTAGTTCTGTTTGTTCGAAAATAAAAGCGACGGCAACAGAGGCAACATTGTTGTAAATCAATAAACACGTCACCCTTTGGGGGGTTGGCCTGGTTCCCCTACCCTCTCTCTCTGGAGACTGAGTCAGTGAAACACCATCAGGACAACACGGTTATTTATAGAGTGAGACTTGGAGCCTGGGAAGGATTCCCATGGAGGAACACTGTGTCTGTTTATGCTGCACAACCACGTGCATCCACAGATATATTCAGTTTTTAGCGTCACTGATTGTTTTTGTTGCTTTTTGTTCGTTATTTTAATTCAGGAAGAATCTAGATGTGTGAGATCATATTTACTACATTTAAGTCAATGCACAAGACCTTAAGACCAGCAGCTTTTATCAAGTCTGCTAAATGTGAAATTTTGATTATTATTGATTAGAATTGCAGTTGGAGGTTGCACTATCCATCTTATTCCACTTATAACACATGAATGGACATTCAGGGTAGCATCATTCAGATCAGAATTCAGGTGAAAACAGCTGTCAGGGGCACATTAACATGACCCACCAGATGTTTGTTACACAGAGCCATCTGAGAAGCTGTCACGAAACTGTTTGGAAAAGAGCGGGCACTTTCAAAAATTACTGGGCAGGTGATTGGATGAACCATTTGTCAATCAAACTCTTGCTGAAGCCAGTCGGGAGAAAAGAGAAAACATGTTTTCCATTGAGAACAGATTTCAGTGCCATTCTTTGCTGTTCTTTCAATGAAGAAATACTCCACCTCTGGCAGCGACCAGCTCGGTGTTGACACATTCCTATATAAAGAGCTTCCCGTCAGTCGGAGCTTCGGCGGGAGGTGGCGAGTTCGGCGCCCGGTAGAAGGTTCCTGGCCTGGCTGCTCAGGCCAGGAACAGAGCTTTGCTTCCCTGCTCTGTCACTCCCTGGTGGATGTCAACACCAAAATCACGCTGCTGGAGGCCCAGGTTGTATTGCTGGGTCCACTGGAGGGAAGGGAGTCAAGGGAGAACCACTGCAGTAAAAATTTTTTTTTTTTTTAAGGGACTTTGGTGCTCGGAAACATTACCGCTTTTGTCCATAGGAAGCGCTGAAATCATTACAAAATAATACTGAAATGAAAATGAAAATAATAAAAGATACCTTTAACTTTGAACTTGATTCCTGACTTCATTACATTACGAGAACCTTAATCTAAAACAGTGGTTCTCAAAGTGGGGTTCGGGGACCCCTAGAGGTCCTTGAGGAGGTTCCAGGGGAATAATTTAGTTTCACTAAAATGACAGAATCTATGACTATTTTGGTCATGGTTTTAATACACTGTAATAAAACATGTAACACACTGCATTTAGGGAGTAAAAATGTCACACAGAACTACAAACGCAACCTTCCTACGTGTAGAGATACAGGATGCCTGCAGAACGTAAATACATGAACAATAACTCTAGCGAACACATGCAGACTCTCACAAGAGTTTTACACAGCACAGATATTTTCTAGCCATAACCACGCTAACCTCTTCAGCAGCCACCATTGTTGCTTAGAGCGAACAGTCGCCTCTCTGTGTCGTCTCAAACACCTCAGCCATGTATGTGCCAGTATCTCCTCACAGGATGCTATTTGGTCTGGACACAGGTGGTCCAGACACAAGCACATACCTGAAGCCTGAAAGGATGGATTTTCCCGTAATATGAAATCTTGTGATTCTCGCGTGATCTCAGACCCGGGCTTTGATTCCTGGTACCTGTAGTTCTGTCTTTGCCCCGCAGTCCAACAAAAAGTATTTACCTTGTGAAGCCGGTAAGATTCCCTGTCGTTGCCTCTGTGCAACTAAATCCTAAAACTGTTCATAAAGGAAACATAAGTCTTACATAAATTAATATGTCTACAAGTCTTCAGAAGACAGATTTATTTCCAGTGTAATTGTGGCCAAAGATTCACTGCTGTTAATGGACTCACAGCTGATTGTCTCTCTCACTGTAAATGGCAATCACAGTACAACTAAAATGTATTCCTTCTGAATCCGCTTGTGAAGTGTTATCACATTGGCGGTGCATTACAGTCAGCTGTTATGTCCTCACTAATGACGCGTTAACATGAGATCAGTACCAGCCACTATAGCTCACACAGGAAAGACATGACTTAACAGGGCAGGGGGCAGTTATCAAAAACGGTGGGAGAGACGCAGTACGACCAACTAAGGACATGTTTTCTAATAAATCCAAAATTAGAACGAGGCCTTCAAATGAAAATATGAAAGATTGACACATGGAATGCTACTGCTTTTCACCAAAAAGAGGGAAGGGCTTTTACTTCTGACGATTATTGTAAAGCTTATGTTTTGATAAAGTATCCATCTATCTATATATAAGGCAAATATTATTTTTGTCCGTAAACATGTTTACTTCCAACATGTACAAAGGAAGATGTACTTATGATTCCCTGCAATCAAGCAACAGAAGTATCAGTGAAAGATCAGGTTAATACATTTAGGGAGAGAAGCAAATGGTAAACAGACTTGTATTTATATGTATAGCGCTTTTCTGTACTTAAATTGCTTTATACAACATGTCAGCATTCATCCATTTATACACTGATGGCAGAGGCTGCCATGCATGGTGCCAACCTGCTCATCAGGACCTAGACTAAATATTCATTCACTCGCTGATGGCACAGCCTTCAGGAGCAAATTTGGGGTTAAACATCTTGCTCAAGGACAAGCTCAGGCTCAGGACATGTGGATTGAAGGAGCCTGAGACTGAACCGCCGACCTTCTGATTGGCGGACAACCTGATCTACCTCTGAGCCACAGCCGTCCCACAGGAGCCCCAAACCTATTTATCTCGACCAGAGACTGGCAGCTCCAATATGACCCGACCAACAAGACAACTTGACCAAGCTAGATAAAACAGAGTAGAAAAGGTGTTAGAAGACAAGGGTGGAGAGGAGAAGATGAAGAGGCTAATAGGGGAAGGAGGGGAAGGAGGGGAAAGAGGAGGAGGTACAGTAAAGGACAGTGAACTGGTCATGAAGCCCAGGGGACGGGAGGGGAGCTGGGAGGGTGAAGTGAATCGGTCAACTTGTTCCCAGAGCAGCTTCCCAGCAAATCACAGCATGACTTCAGACTGCACTTAGGACTATATTAAACAGAAACACACACACACACACACACACACACACACACACACACACACACACACACACACACACACACACACACACACACACACACACACACACACACACACACACACACAGATGTAAAACAAAATACAAGTGTACTATATATTCTTGAGTGTGTACATTTGGACATACAGTATGCATGCCTACAAAAATACAACATATGTCACTGACTCACTCATTCACTACACTCTATAGGATGCTGGTTTGGGCTTCCCAGAATGCAGCAGTAACCTGCGACACAGTGTTGAGATCATACTGACCTGCAAACATCCTGCCTGCACACTCAGAAGTTCATGGACTGTTCTCTTCTAAATGGACAACGTGCCGTTGAACTTGCTGACAATATGTTGAACTTCAGGGTTTAGCCCTACCAGGAGACGCAGTCTGCTGCATTATACAACCAGAATTCATTACCATTTAAACACCTGCAGCTTTTCCCATAATACAAACATGACACCTTGACTGAAACTCTCAGAACTGTTATGAACATCTGGGGAAAATTGCTCAACTGGTCAAGTCAATTTTATTTGTATAACCCAAAATCACAAATCACAGTTCTGCCACAGGTTAAGCTTTATAATCTGTACAGGATACGACACCCTCTGTCCTTCTGGCCTTTACAGTGCGACTCTAATCAGATAAGGAAAAACCCCAAAAAACCTTTGAACAAGGAAAAAAGAAAAAATGGAAGAAACCTCAGGAAGGGTCGCAGAGGAGGGATCCCCCTTCCAGGATGTAAATGAAAATACAACATTGGCAATCCATATGACAAAAAATAATGCATATAATGTGAACATAATTGTGTGGATCCAGAATAACTAGCATAAACTATGAAAAGGTGTCACTTAGGGTAGCAAGTTACGTAACTGTGACAATGAGGCTTCAAATGTAGGTTGTGACATTTGATGTATGTTATTTCTGCTCTTCCCTGCACTATTATTTTCCTATCCTTTTCCAGCTTAACAGCCAAGAACACCATAAAAAAGTAGAATAACATTAAAGCTCTACTGTATGTGATAACTCTGCACAATAGTGGCACCAAATCAAAATTCTCAACTCCAGCTGGTTGCATTTTTGACATCCCAGATCATGGTGGATTGAGAGATGCATGTCAAATCGGCCTTTTTCACTGCCCCACCGCATGCAGCTGCATGGTGCCCTTTTTATTTTTTCACCCCTATCCGTGTCCGCCACTACATTCAACATATTGCACCATATTCAAAAATTGGTTTAAAATGCTCAAACAGCTGTTACATTAATTAAGAATCATTATGCAAGTCGGTTTGTAACTTAATTATGTTATGTTTTCACCACTGGATTGATTTCAATATCCTTGTGGTTTTGGACTTCATAATGCCACTCAACCTATCTAAAGCTCTGTAATCAAACACGATCCAATAGTTTACGGTTCACTGTCTGCTAATGTGAGACTGCAGAGACCGGTGGCTGGAGATCAGGTGCGCACAGTAAACAGCCAGGACAGGAACGTCGCTGGACTGAGGCCTAATTAGGTGTGATTCATACAGTGGCTCCAGGGCTAAAAAGGAGTTAGCAGCAACAGCAGCTCTGATGTGGCTCCCGTAAACCCACATGTTTCCAGCTCTGCGCAACAGGTGTCAGGATCTGGAACAAGCCAACGGCGGCTAACACAGGAATGTCGGGCAGCTTGTTAGTTTGCTATCGTGTCACATGCCAAGTTCCTTTCCAGGCAGAGTGGAAAACATCAACAATAGAGGGACAGAGCTGGGAAAGTGCTGCAGATACAGAAAGACAAGGTCTAATTCCGAATATGTAGTGAAAATTAAGATGACCACATACATTACAGAAATTTTCTCTGTTATTTAAGTTGACTAAATTTAAGTGAGGTAATTTGCACTAAGGCATTCTGCAGAGTATATTAAAATATAAATATTAAATTAAACTGAAAATATAATATTTGGTGTAGCTCAAAATACAATTTTGGAAAGGTGCTGGCTCTCATATATAGTTACACTTTGGGGGTAGCGGAGCGAGCTCAGTGGGCAACCTCTGTCAAGTGAAGGCAGTGCGGAACTGCCCTTAAACCTGCATTCTTTCTAATAGCCAGCAGGGGGCGACTCCTCTGGTTGCAAAAAGAAGTCTGATTGTATAGAAGTCTATGAGAAAATGAGTCTACTTCTCACTTGATTTATTACCTCAATAAACATTGTAAACATGAGTTTATGGTCTCAATCACTAGTTTCAAGCTTCAATGCAGCATGATGTTCATTTAGTAAACTATGGTCCCATTCAGAGTCAAACAGAACCTAAAGCAGGGGATGCTTTAAGGTGAAGCTACCTTGTGATTGAAAGGTCGCTACTATGGCATTGTCCAGTCTGGGAGTTCTCCACAGTTTTGTTTTACAACCATAACCCTTTCACAGTGTGTTTTCAGGTCATGAAAATTATTGATAACTTTTTTGTTTTTTTGGTCACCTAAAAATGTCTTATTCAGCGTTCAGTTGTACATACCAACAACCAAAATACTGAACTAGAGGCTTCAGAATGGCAGTTCACAATCCAATGGGTTCCTTCACAATGACTATGTCCACTTCTTATATAACGTTTATGAGCAAGCTACAGCGTGCGGTACTGTAAATTTAACAGGATTTTTCACAAACAACAGCTACTTGCTTTAAGAGACTCAGAGACACTAAACCACCATACATGAAAAAATAACACAATAATATAATATTTATTTATCAAATAAATGCACAGTACAATAAATTGTGTTAAATCTCTGAATCTGAATCATTGAGGAACAATGAAGGCTGCAGGTAGGTTTTTTTTTTCCTTCCTATTTTGACCATAATTAGTCTAACTGAATCTCAACATCTACCAGAACAACCTGTAATCAATGAGCATATGCAAGACATGCTACAAGACATTTCCAAAACACAATCACACACTAGCCCCGTTGTTTTGAATGTAAGGCACTGTTCCAAAACTAAATCAAATGTTCAGCACAGATCTGCTTCACATTCAGCTGTGTGACGTTCTCTCCTCGTACAAAATGTCCTAATCTTTGCCTCTGGAGGCCCAACATTATGGAGCCAGTAAAACTCGGGCACAGCATGGCACATTTCTCACCTGCACTGCAACAACAAAAGGCCTACCACCTATTACACAACCTGCTGCACTCACTGTGGGTCTTCCTCATTATCTCACCCACACACAGAAATGGTGTCTGCTGACCCTATTACACAGTATGAGTCCTCGAATCCCCGTTTATATACACAAAAATATATCGTGCAGTCTGTTATTCTGTCACATGTTACCTAAGCTGTTTGCTGGAGGAGTGTGAGGCATAAAGAAAACAGTTGTCAGGTTTATGATTCATATTGTCGGGCAGTTTAAGGAAAGATTACGGCTGGCATTGTAAGACTTAAACACATCAGCAGAGCAAAGTAAGGCAAGAGCCAGATGGGGCGGCTAAAGTTGTCATGGTTACAGTGAGTGCTGTGTGGATGGAAAGGCACTTTGGAAAGGCTGCAGTGAGTTTACAGTGTCAGCGTCAAGTGGTGTTTGGTTTGAACAGGTGGCCTTAATTTAGAGAGTAACTTAACATTAAATCCATGTTTTTGAGTTTGTAAATCATACTGTATGTGCCTTCATTTTATTATACTATCAACTGCTCCTTTTTCTAGAGAAACAACGCTGCACTGTAGACAACAAACAATTAAAACTGTATTACTTATCAGCCAGTGGTTTACACCAGTGTTTCCAAAACTTTTTTAAAATGACATAATTCTCAACCATTTTACCACCATTCTTGCATCCCTTTACATTATACTGTAGGTACCCCGGCCATGTCAAAGAGATATATGTTTGATAAATCAAACAAATGCATTTAGCAGAGTGAACAGACTCTTTCACTTTTTTTCCTGTCATCAGAAAAACAAACAATTCCACATGCTAAACATATAAACAAAACTATGCTTGATGCAATATGGAAAAATATAAGGGTTTTCAATATGGAGCAGGCCCAATGCACTCAAGGTGAAACGGTGAAAAAAAAATCCACCCTATGCCTCATGGGCACTGCGAGTGGTTCATTTCTGCTGAGGGAGAGGCTGCTCACAGCTAAACAAAAGAAGGACCACAAGGTTGTTTTTTTGGTACCGACACCCCCTTTTTTGGCACCTGCTGTGAAATCAATCCATCAAATTGACATCTGACCTTTAAAACCACCAGATCACAGGAGAAAACATTAATTAGGATTTGGCAACGAAACAGAGGATCACAGTTGTCCAAAACATGGAGTGTTTTGAGAAAGGCAATTGGAGGAAAATGGTAAAAATACGCTGTTTATGAGAGGAGGAACATGTAAAAAAAGTGTTTTGCATGTAAGATTTCGGTGTTCTGCTTCGGAGCCAACACTTGTTTATTTTACAGACAGAACAACAGAATAAAAGCTGTTGCAGTGAAACCTGAACACTTCTCAGAAGTAATTTTTCAACCCATTTTTGAAGATTTTAACAAATTTTTGATACGATAAAACTGTTTTATGCCCAAGACAACTTAACTGACTTTCAACAATATTACATGACCAATGACCTAATGCCTAAATATAATAACAGCTGTGACCCAGAGGAGTGGTTTCAGTGTCTTGACACTTAATCAAATGTGTGATCCTCCATTTCCATAACAGAACTGTTAATTATCCAGAAAAGTGAAACTCAATGTAAACAATGGAAACACATTACTACTGTAGACTGGTGAAAAAAGAATCTCATCCATATTGAGCCTGTTTGTTGTTTAATGGGACTCTCCCTGAAAGCTACAGCAGCATACTTTATCACATCGCTTAATAGCTTTACTGAAAGTCACCCAATACAACAAATGACCCATGACTGTTTTGACATCATGAATGGGTCTTTTAAGAGTGCATGTGACTAGGGCTCAATGTTAACAGTTTTTTTGGGGGGCAAATGGGTCAGAAATCTACTTGGACAAAGTCCATTTTATTTGCCACTATACAAATAGTTTTATTTATTAGCGGTTAATAACAAAAAAGACTACAGTTAATTGCCATGTTTAAAATCTATTTAAGTAAATTAATCTGGAGTTTCGCCCAAATCCTCCAACACCATCCAACTGTTTTCAGGATAATTGAAATGTTCAGCTCATAAACAGTGTCTTTACCCGTCGCCATTTTCTAGTGCTGTACATATGAAGTCCTCAACAGAAATGAGAGGGAAGAGAGATGGCTTACTCCTTAGCGTTTTCCATCATAAGCTCCCTGTGTTTAATTATTTTTTACTTGACTGATTGGCCAAGGGAGTTGCTAGATTTACTAGCCCGACGTGGCATTTTATTTACCTCCAGGCAATCAGGCAATCCTTGTTGTTGAGCCCTGTTTACAGTCATTTTTCAGTATATTAGCTCAGGCTGTTTTCATACACCATTCACAAGTATACCTACAAAAAGTAAATACACTGTAATCTATACAATACACAGCTACAAAATCAATTTGTATGTAATCCATGTAATTGTGGACAAGTATAAATAGGGGTGAATGTCATTTAGGGAGGAGTTCGGGGCAGATGGGGGTGTCAAAAAACACTGGCTCAGGAGAATGGTGTTTGTGTCCCATATGAAACCAGAGGTCAACAGTGATGTAGTTTTTGTGGTCGTGTCTAGAAAGGAGCCACAACTTGCAAAATCTGACAACCTTTTCTAACCTTAACTCATCGAGGCAATGCCTTACCATAACTATTTCAGATCAATGCCAAACCTTATCCATCCTGTGAGAGATCCCCCAGTTTGATGGTTCCCTTCTAGCCACTACCACTTCTTTTCACAGAACTTCCCTACTCAAGTTACACCACTTCCAGTTTGGTGTAACTTAAACCATTATCTTTTCGTAACCCTAAATGGTTTTGTTGCAGAAATGCTGGACATTTATAGGAAAACACACAAATAATGAGGAATAACTTTACATAAGATATCATACGCACCGTTATATGAGAATACATGGATTAGGTAATCTTACAACTGCCTGTGAGCTTATTTTCTGTAATAATGAAGCCACATCTATCATGGTGAGGTACTGACAGTCAAACTTCTGTGTCCCACAGATATCAATAGACACTTGATACCTGCCCTAGTCATGCTGTGTTAGGTCTGTCTACTCGATTCACTTTTTAATCAAGTGAAGCACATGATCAGCTGGACTGAGGTGGTGACCTTGGTTGCCCTGTTTGTATGTTAATCTATAGTAGAACAGACAACATGGATGTGAAAACCCTCAAGCAACTTTAAAAGTGAGAGTCAGCACTTTAACCTTTCAATTTAAATCTAATGTGTTGGATAAAACCAAAATGACAACAAAACAGAATTCTTTCTGACTGCACTGTAGCACATGATTGTAAAACCTCAATATGAAATGATCCAAAACTGTTTTCCATTAAACAAACTTTTCTCATCTTTGGGTATAGTTACAACAATGGTTGCATAATCTCTCCTGGATATAACCTTTCACTGATCTCTCTATTTTGCCAACATAATACACAGATTACAGTATATTTTCATAACAATATTTTGAAACTTTATTATGTAATAAAATTTACACAAATATCACACAATATGTCCCATATAAAAAGTTAGCCCTGCTAAAAATAAAGGGTTTAAACCCTCCATTAATCAAATGGGTTATGTTATACTTAATTTGACAAACATCTGTTAGGGTGCAGGGTCGCAGGTTCGAATCCGGCTTGGGACTCTTCTGTGTGGAGTTTACATGTTCTCCCCGTGTAAGCGTGGGTTTTCTCCGGGTACTCCAGCTTCCTCCCACAGTCCAAAGACATGCTGTTTAGGTTAACTGATGACTCTAAATTGCCTGTAGATGTGAATGTGAGCGTGAATGGTTGTCTGTCTATATGTTGTTTGTCTGTCTCTATGTGCCCTGCGATGGACTGGCGACCTGTCCAGGGTGAACCCCGCCTTCGCCCAATGCCAGCTGGGATCGGCTCCAGCCCCCCCGCGACCCCTAATGGGATAAGCGGTTGACGATGGATGGATGGATGGAAGGCACAATGGAAGATACTTCAGAGAAGTAATTATTTATTTCAGAACCACAGCAATCAATAACACCTCCTGCATCTCTGTAACATTACAAAATAAACAGAGTATCCCTCTGAATGGGCGGTTAGTGTGTATCCCCTGACAAGACATGCTTTCCTCAACACAAGCATGTTAGATTATTACCCTGTTAGAGTAGGATCCAATGTTGTTTTTTCCCATAAAAAGTAGCTCTGGTAATCTTCCAAAATGAAAATAGCACAACAACTGATGACCTACCTGATACACAATGTGTCATGTTTTAAAAGACTCAACATAGAACTTATGCAGGGAGGTATATGCACAAACCAAAAAGCCATTCACTTAAAACTACAGGAATTTCAAAATCATGAATTTGCAACTACCATTTTACGTTTTAATTGACCCTTCGCTAAGCCCTGTCCCCTGCTACTAACCCGTCAAGCCCACAGTGTCACTAACTGCACCAAGAAGCAGACAGAAGGGTCTACAATATACGTTTGAAGGATACATGCAGGATTTCAGCAGTGAAATTAGGTCGAAATCATAAAGACAGAAGATAAAGCCTACAGATCACAGTGTAAAAGTGAACCACCACCATGTGGTGATTGAGATAGAAGACAATGAAATTAAGAAACAACACTGTTCCTGTAAAGCCGGGTAGGTCTGAGAGCATAGTTGTCAGACCCTGGTTGAAGCTTGCTGAGGTTACGCTATGATTGCGTTTGAGGGGCGATGGGCTTAGCGAAGGGTCAGTTGTGTTGGTAACGTTGCCAAAAACACTAATGGTTCCTTTTCTTTAGTTTATCATGATTATGTTAGGTTGTTGAAGCACCTTTTTATGGATGCATGTGGGATTCTTCTGTACCTTTACCACTGTATGCCACAGTTCACATGTCACGATAGCATCCATTCCATGTGAATTTGTTTTTGTGTGGTCTTCTTTGCTTAGTTTGCATTGTGTGATGTCTCTAGTTTTTTTTTCTAGCATATGCATGGCCTTCTTGGCTTAGTTTGCACTGTGTGATGTCTTTTGATCAATGACAAATTTTAGTGTAAAGAGTCACAAGAAATTTGGCTGCCTGTATAGTACTATAATCTTCAAGTATACATTTCATAAACATTATATTGAAAATGCAACTATGTTGACTGTGCAAACTGTGCATATGCTATCTAGCTTATCTTATCTCAAAACACTTGTGTAAGCTTGCCTTAGGTTAACTTTAATGATTCTGGTTCAGGTTATAATAGAAGTTTTAAAAAACCTGAACTACCTCTTTGAGGGACTGATCACACAAATCGTATTCAACCGGACAAATGAACTAACTGAAAGTTTGACATACTAACCAAATATTAATCAAATTATTAACTGGAAATGAACAGAAACAACTGTCGGTGCTGAGCAAATAAGTCAAAGTGAAATACAGAGCTGACATTTTATCAACCCTTCAAACCTTCATTATCACCAGTTCTTCTGTTTAGCTTCTCTGAAAACACTGATATCTGATAATCACCACTGGTCAAGGCTGCTGTGTTATTATGGTCCAGAGGTGAATTCAGGCAGAGCTGCAAAGCTTCTTGTTTAAGATGTAGGAGACTATTATTCAAATGGTGGCCTGACTTGTTTTATAGACTTATTTCAAATGTCTGAAATTGCTCACTGAGAAGGACGATGACATTCACTACAAAATATCACCATCACTCATTAGCTTAACTCTTGTGATCAGCGTTTGAGGTGTAGAACCACTGGGCACAGTGTCCTCAGTCTTAAGTACCTGTCTCTGCTGTGCGAGGAGTTTACGGTCAGTTGGATGTGAATCGCAGCTTTGTCCCTGGCCTGTAGCCCTCCGGCTCTGGGTGGATCCTTCTGAAGGTCAAGTTGATGCGTGGGCCTCGATCATGGTACTCTTTAGCCACTTGATGCTGGTGGAGACAGAGGGACAGATAGTTGTATTTTATGTGTCTGTATTTCATCCAGAAAGATTTTTATGACGTTAGGAGGAATTGGCTTAGATCAGTGGTTCTCAAAAGTTTTTCAGTAATGTACCCCCTTTGACTGCCATCAGTGTCTGATTCACTAAACAACAACCTTGTCACTGAAAAAGACTTAAAGGCTACATTTCAAATGTTACTGATGGTATTTTGTTTTTCACTTATTTCTCTGCGTTTTCAGCTGTACTGCTGCTATGGTTTGAACACAAATCTATTTTGTTGAGTTTCATCTGTCATTCCATATTGAAACTGGCTTCCCGTTCGGAATATTTTTTTACCCAGGATGGCAAAGGCATGCCGGCCCTACTCTCTCTCTGATTGGCTTAGTTGGATACTCTCACCCTAACCCTAAACAATCTCACTCCTCAAGCCTAAACCTAACCAATCCAATCAATGCAGGCAACTAGTATTAGCCAGCCATAGTCAGAGTACGGCGGGTCATGACTTTACATTCAAGGGAAAAAAAATTGGCTTTACAGTCTCACTGAACAAACGTAATCATTGCAGTTGACAGCAGTTAGCAGTTAAGGACTGAACTGAAAATAGGAACACTGAATATAAAATCTAGTTTATCGTACTTACATGTACATTTTGTTTTTATTGAACTCATAATATAATTATCTGGCTTATACCCCTTTCATACTGAGAGCTCAAGAAGAAGAAGAAGATATTCCTTTATTAGTCCCACAAGGGGAAATTCAATTTTTTCACTCTGTTGTTAACTTATACATGGTACATGCAGACCCGAACACACACATGCACAAACATGCAACAATGGAGAGATGTCAGAGTGAGGGGGCTGCTCCTGACAAGCGCCCCGAGCAGTTGGGGGTTTGGTGCCTTGCTCAGGGGCACCTCGGCAGTTTACCCAAGAGGTAAACTGGCACCTCTCCAGCTACCAGTTCACACTCAGTTCTTGGTCCATGTCGGGACTTGAACCGGTGACCCTCCGGTTCCCAAGCCAACTCCCTACAGACTGAGCTACTGCCGCCTCAACCACGGTTGCCCATGATTTTGGGTTTGATGGGGTTAACACTAGCTAGCTAGCTAGCTACCTATACCTGTAACTAACTGAACAATGACATCTCAGATCATTAGTTTTTCTTGTCAAAAGCATGAGGCTGACATGAGACAGTTGTGCAGCAATTTATATCTTGGTTTTTGGTTCTATGGCCATCAAATGAACACTTCTTATCAAAGGATTAGTATGTGACACAAGTACATGCTGATCTTGATAATCTGATTCATATTGTAATGAAAACATTTATCAATTACAAATTTTCAATTCAAAATTATAATTACATATATTATAATATATATATACACATATAAATAAGAGAGAGAGAGAAAAAGAGAGAGATTTTAGCCACAAAATACTTGTCTAATCTATGTAGTAAAAAGTAAAGTAAAAAGAAAAAAGAAGCTGCATGAGGAGTTTCCTAAACACAAGCATATTTTTGTTTTGCAGCCGCTGCACTCCATAACAGGTCAACCAGAAAATTTGAAAACAGACAACAAACACCATTTTCTTACATGACATATGGGGTAAAAGGCAAATGTATTCTCCTTTGCAAAAACAACTGTAACCCTAGCACAGACAAAAAGTTCAACTCCTTTATGTCCAGACCTTTTGCATATGAGATTAATTTCCACTTGTGCATCATGTGCCCTGAAAAACACAGACACAAACACTCCTCCTTCACCTACATCCCAAAGGGGGTGAAAGGTTTGCTTAGAGACTGTCCAGAACAGGCAGAAATAACCCTGTATTCCTTTTTTCAAACAAATGAAGTACTTTAACTGGATTGACAGGTTTAGTTAAATATTTAGCACTCACTTCCAAACCTCTTTAGCTGAGCCAGGAGGTTTTATTAGGCAGACCAGGACTGCAGTGACAGAGGAAGAATTAATGGATGGTGTGATCTTCTTTCTCTGGCAACATCTTTAAAGGAGAGATGAAACCTTTGTTGAGATACTCAGGGAGGTGTCTCCATAAAACACCTGTGACCTTCTCACTTTTTCTTTTAAACTAAAACCTCTCTGTACTACTTTTTTCCCCCTTGTCCCCTTTGTTTTTCCTCTCACTCCTTTTAATTTTCACTTACTTTTAAACGTGACCAGCAAAAAGACCATGTGAA
Organism: Pterois miles; assembly: GCA_947000775.1. Classification (NCBI taxonomy): domain Eukaryota; kingdom Metazoa; phylum Chordata; class Actinopteri; order Perciformes; family Scorpaenidae; genus Pterois; species Pterois miles. The sequence goes on from CAMQGK010000565.1 coordinate 6,631,892, forward strand.
TGACTCATAATGACATTTAATGGTTTCTATTCTGGTGGTGTTTCTACTTCAGTTTAAAAAAAGGAAAACTAAATAGTATGACCTATTTCAGACAGAAGTGGAGCTTTATATTATTTACTCTTCCAAAGGCGGAAAACATTTTGTCAATATTAAATTTAAACTATTGTAATATAACATGTTGTCACTGTCACATGCAACATAATGCTCTTCAACAGAAACCAACTACACATTCACACTCTCTATTACACACACAAAGACTTTTCATTCTCTTTCATAAACCTGGCTGCTGTCCCCGAGTATGAAACAAATTACTCTAATTATGCTGAAGCTCTGTGATTATCTCAGGGCCGCTCCATCCATCTTCACTTCCTGTTGGTCAGGGGAAGAACCTGAACACACTTCTATCCTCTCGTGTTGAGTCGGAAGCATTTACACACACACGCACACACACACACACACACACACACACACACACACACACACACACACACACACACACACACACACACACACACACACACACACACACACACACACACACACACACACACACACACAACACGCAACATTCACCTGACCTCACCTGGCTGAGGCAGATAGGGTTTTCAGTGCATGACTTTTTACTCTGTGAATGTTCTCATTCATCCAGGTCATATTCATTCTGGCAACAACTGAATCGAAGGCAACTGGACTTAGATTTGTCTCTTAAGACGTTTCGCCCCTTATCCAAGTGGCCTCATCAGTTCGAACGCTACAGTCTGACTAGTCCCCACTAGTCTGACGTCAGACTAGTGCAGCCTTTAATTTCCGTCTAATCTTGGAACCTATTAGCGTCCAGTTTGACGACAATAAGCCCCAGTTTACAGTCCACTTAGTAACTTGAGATGGGAGAATGGAGCTGGATTTGAGAGACGACATGGAAGACCAGAATATTTCACAAGCAGCCAGTTAACAAGCTAATTTTAAACCAATAAAAAGCTAAAACATCATCAAATAACAGCTGGTGGGTTCTGAGACTGCATTTCGGCCACAGCATCCCGCCTCTTTTGGTCTCCATATGGACTGTATTCAACCAAAGCTGCTTGAACTTAATTAGTCAATACCACTCGAATTACAAATGTAAACCAGAGCACTTCCGATGCCAGAAACATTACCTGTTGCCTACAGATTCTTCATGTGAATGCAGAATCTGTTTATAGAGATTAATTTCTGCTTTTATCTGTGGCCATTTTGCCTACATTTGATTGATGGGGCTTACCTGCCAATCGTCTTGTGTGGCTCCGTCCATCACCAAAAGTGTCCCGTGACTCAGAGGAACCCGAATCCGCTCCACGTAAGTGTAGTCCCCATTCTCCTCCTATCACACGAGCATTAAGAGAGCAAAGCACAATGCATCATAACACATAAACACACACTATTGGCACAATATACTGTCACATGATTAATTAAACACACATTAATGCACAAAAGAGAACAAAAAGCCACAAACTAAGTTGAAGGCACACTCTGTTAGCTGCAAATCACCACTAAATGCCACTACAACTCGCCTACATCATGACTAATGAAGCCTGCCTCCAAAGAAATGTATACTTTAACACTTCAAATAACAGACAAATATTAAACACAGGCCCCTAAATACTCTGCTGAGTCTAAACACAATGCCTGACTTAAGCCGTCCCCTCTGTGTCCAGTTTTTCACTACCTCACCGTGGCTGTTATTGTGTACTCCACTACCCTCACTTACTTGTTTTTATTAAGATTTGCACAGAGGGTTCTGCTTTATTTAGTAGCCTCCTTGACTGTGAGCCAAGTCTGACCACCAAACTAACTCATGAGAAACAGCAAGGTCAGAAAGAGCGTCTGCAGGTTTTAGAGGGCCAAATCAAATACTTTATGAGACAACTTTAATGAATACTGGGAGCTGGATGAGGAAAAAACAAAGAAACAAGACTTTTTTTTTTCTAAATTAACAAAGCAAGCATATAAGCAAGTATAAGAAATTGCTTCCAAAACATTTAGTGTTCAGAAGCATAATATACTTAAAGGGCAGGTCCAGCTGCGTTCTGTTATGTTTTTTTTCTGAATAGAAACACCCACTAAGCCAACGCAAAAAGCAGCGATGTAGGATACTAAAGTAAGCTAATCGAAGCTTATCAGTAAGGTTATGAATAATGTGAACATTAGCATTAGTTGAGTCAATGTTAGCTGTGCTAGTTTGGAAATAACTGAAACGATTAGTATGGATTTTTTGAAGTGGGGTTGTATGTATACTCCTGTGAGACAAAATTACTGCTTTTGTGAATGTAGTCTGGTGGTTTTGAGGAGAGTGATGTAATGGCTTCAGTTCCCCATTGGAAAGGGCTGTCTGACAGCAAGATAAAGCAGCTGTGGATGGGAGCAGCACAAAAATGTATTTTAGCCACCTAAAAAAAACAGTATCAGTTAAAGTGTATGCTATATTTGGAACATTTTCATAGCTTCACTTTACCATCAGACAGCCCTCTCTGTTGGGGAACTGAAGCTACTATATCCTTGTCTTCAAAGCTACCAGACCAAAATCCATTCACAAAAACAGTAATTTTACCTCACAGAACACAAGGGTTGCTGAAATACCGCTGCACCAATCAGTTAGTTTGTTTGCGTTATTGTGTGACTTTCAGATCTAAACGGGGGGGGAAGTAGCTCAGTTTGTGGGGGGTTGGGGGGGGGAGGGGGGGGGCGGGGGTAGAAGCCCCGCGGAGGAAGAAGAAGGGGGGGAGAAGGGGGAGGGGGGGGGGGGGGGTTATTTCTTGGGGGGGGCGGGGGGGGCCCGGGGGAGGGAGGCAAACCCCCAACGGCTGGGGGGGGTGGTAGGGGGGGGCCCCCTCCTTAATATATCTTTTTTTTGTTTTATGTTTGTTTGTGTGTGTGTGGGGTTGGGAATGAATGAAGAAAAAAAAAAAAAAAAATGAAAAAACTGAATTTCCCCTCGTGGGACTAATAAAGGACTATCTTCTTCTTCTTCTTCTTCTTCTTCTAAACTAATGTGGCTTCCATATAGCAGTACATAGCTTAGCTTCCATGCTGGTTGTTCTGTCTGCTTCTTCAAACAGGGAGAACGCCAACCGCCGTCTAAGTTACTGTATGTAATGTTAACAGACTTGCCCTTTATTAAGTACATAACTAATTCTTGGTCCTAATGTAAGAACAAACACTAATGCTTTTCATGCTCCACCATGATCTCACCGGTGGAGGCTGTTTGCGGAGGCTGAACACTCTGGTGTCGCCCAGACTGATAGAGGCGATGGTGGGCTTGTTACCCAGGGAGGCCTCATCGTCACTGTGCCAGCCGATGCTGTCGTGGCCGTCCCGGTACAGGTTACACAGCAGTGAGTTAAAGCTGCATCCACTCGCCTGTTCCACTGCCTCGCGAAGGGTTAACAGCAATGGATGCCACTATGAAGGTTAAAAAAAGAAAGAGGTCAGAAGATAATTAAGAAGGTAAACAGTAAAATACTTAAACTAAATGTAAATGAGAAAACAATGTTAACAAAGAAACAGGATTAATGAGACAACAACACTACAGGCAAGAGAAAATAAAATATTCCAAGAAAAAGATAAAAAATGAAAAAAGAAGGTGAAAAATTAAAAAAAAACAAAAAAGGAAAACAGAGAAAGTTATAAATAAATAAAATAAATGTGTGGATAAGATTGGTCTTGGTAGGTTGGAGGCTTAATGAATCTAACCTGTGTGTTGGCAGCCATGGTGGAGCGAGCATATGTATAAGGCAACTCTCCAAACCAGCAAGTCAGTCTGGGCTCCTCGTACGCCTCACCTGGACCAACAAACACAAACAAATACACCTTTACCTCAAAAGAACCAGTTGACACCACTATGGTCAGGATACTTCCTCTGTCTACAGATCCATTGTAACTGCATGTAGTTCTCAAAATGTAATCCCATTTACAGTCACAAAGGGGAAGACACTAATTTGGACTATATACAATATGCTAAGTATTTCTAAGATGTTCAATATTTGTGAAAAATAATACCTAAGTTGTAGTACAAATACCAATTTGTACTATTATCGGTCGCTAAAGGCACCATACGTGTGGGTCAATAGGAGCCTACTACATCCAATATCAGGTTTTATCATCTATTCATATGGTAGGTCAGCAAAAGACGGTGTAAAAGAACACAACAGTGACTGTAGTAAACAGGAGCAGAGGCGGAAGTCAGGTGACACCACAAAACGCCATATGGGGTGTATATCAGGGGCAACGGATGGGACACAAAACACAGGAGACCGGAGTCGCATCCTGTGTTCCTTTGTGTTGTTTCGCTTTCTTTCATTTTTTGACATTTTTTTTTTATTTTAAGCCAAAACACAGCATTTTATCCTAAACTTAAAAAGTGGTGTCGTTGCCTAAAACTAAAGAAGTTGTAGTTTTATTGCTTAAGCCTAAAGAAGTTGTAGTTTTATTTCCTAAACCTAAGGAAGCAGTTTTGCTTGTGTTCAAAACGTGATGTTTCATTCAGTTTTACGTGTTGCTTTTAAGTTTTGCATTCACTTTTACAACATAGTAGGCTCCTATTGACCCCACATCTATGATGCTTACAGCAACTGATAATAGCCTGATAGAATCAGGTGATTTGGGGAATATAAACATTTTTTTAAAACCTTTCTTTTTCATTTAATAAAAATATGCCAAAGGGTTCAATACATCAATCCTAGAGCAGAGGTTAACACCAGGCTGAACAGCAGTGTTTCACCACCCTCTCTGGTTGAACCACAGCCAGCATCACTGCTGCCTAAATAAAATATACCAGTAATCAGAGAAAGTTTCTTGACTTAAATCAGTAAATGTCAGAAGTAAAAGTTTCTCCATTTTTTTTTATACTTTTATATTTTATACTATACTGTAGCTATGCTATAGACACATTTCAGTCCGTACTCAAAAAGTATTCGATATCCAGCTGATATCTGAAAATGAATGTGGTAGTGATTTGTTGAGGAATTAAAAAAAAAAAAACATATAGGTGGCACTGCATGTTGCAGCCCATTAACATGATACCACTCCTATCTTTCAAATATAAACACTCAACCCCTGCAGATTTTAAATACCCATTTTATGGGTATTATGGAGAACAGCTGCAGCTGTGGACAGTTTTCTCACATCCATCTCTATATTGCATCAGTAATTGGGTCACAGCAATTTCAACTTCAAAAGAGAATGGTTCCATTCTGTTTTCACAGCTACCTATTTTTTTTGCTGAATGACAACTATAAGTAGGGGAGAAAGCTGACATGGTTTTGTTCTTAATTAATTCCTTTGTAGCGTTAACACGCATGTTCAGTGATCATCTGCACCAGAATCTAGCAGAGGGTAAGATAAGGTTAACATCTAAATTTCTTTTTCTTGTCTTCATCTGTTGTTCATGGTGTATCTTTCTTTCTCTGGGAAAAATAAGATCTCTTCCAAGAACCAATTCTCTGCCATTAGTCTATTTTGGCTGGCCCTCTGGTACGAGAACACGGTGAAACCAAAACAAACTGCTCGAGCAGCCATCGCTTTTTATGGCACTGAATTATTCAGAGCCTCTTGAACTAAAACATACATGAATATGTGTGGTCATTTATCAGAAGCCTGAGTCTTTCCATGAAAAGATGCTATCGGGGGAGAAGATTAACAAAACCTTAACTGGTTCACAGGATCAAATTTAGAGCTGCGAGTAATGGACGGAAAAACTGAATCAAGAGGGTTTTAAATGACACAGGCTAAACGACAGAAGACATATCAGAGGGGACTGGTGAGGGGTTAACATCCTTTTTCCACTACTTCCTTTTTAACCCAAACATCACGTGGACTTTGTTGACAAAGTCTCAGCAGTGATGGATTGAGATTTCACAACTTTATGATCTGTGATGGGAAACCATCTTGGTCATTTGTTGTCTTATCGTGCTGTTGCTACGGAGATATCGCAAAGTAACACACCAGATGGACGAGAGCCAGCTGAGCGAAAGGCTGATTTTGAGGCAAAGTCTGGCTGCAGCTCAACAGGCTCTCTGTATATAGTCTGTCTGGGCACAATGTGTGAGTTATTCTTTCTTTTTAAAGGACAATGCCAACTGGTTTGCAGAATGAAGCCATTGCACAACTTCTGCATCTATGAGAGAGAGGCTGCAGATTTTGTTGTTGTCTTCTATCTTTTCAAGATATAATGTGCCAACGTGATTTTAAAAAAACAAAAATCAGGCATGTGCACCAAACAATAATAATGAAAAAGTCTAAACTAGGGCTGTCAGTTGATTGAAATATTTAATGATGATTAATGACGATTGTCCAAAGTTAATCATGATTATGCTCAAATCATAACATGGCAAACTGCAGACCAACAGGCAACAACAGCTGTCAGTGTGTTGACTATGACTTGCCCCAAGCTGCATGTGATTATCATAAAGTGGGCATGTCTGTAAAGAGGAGACTGGTGGGTACCCATAGAACCCATTTCATTCAAATATCTTGAGGTCAGGGGTCAAGGGACGCCTTTAAAAATGGCCATGCCAGTTTTTCCTTGCCAAAATTTAGTGTTTGGAGCATTATTTAACCTCCTTCCCAGCAGGTTTTCTAGTTTCATATGGTGCCAGTATCTTCACGTAGCTTTAAAACTGAGCCCGCAAAAAAAAAAAAAAAAAAAACAATTGCAAGTTTCATTAATGCGTTAAGAAATTAGTGGCGTTGAATTGAATTTGCTTTAAGACCTTAACTTTGACAGCCCTTGTCTAAATATATTCTTTGTTAAAATACCAGATTTAGAGGATTTTGTAACCTTTTGAAGACTTGAGGAAAATAAATAGTTCATCAGTGCACTGTAATGGCACTAGAACAGACATGAACCCAACAGCAAACACCCTGCAGTGGGGGAACCCAGTTCACCTCCAGCTGACATCATAGGCTGATATTACACCCCTTCCGTACTGCTTATCCTTAAGCCCCTGGTACCCACCCTTTCTATAGTTGGTCTTCTGGGACCAGGGAAGCTCTGCCAACAGCTTACTGAACATCCAGTCAGCCTCTTCTGGGGGGAGAAACCCAGGTAGCAGCTGCAGTCTGGACAAATGGAAAGACAAAATACACACAGACTGAGTACCCAGAAGAGTAAGGTGGATATACTGTATATACTGTAGTATGTAGCTCATATATTTAGGCTTTGTACAGGATAGTTCAAAATGAGGCACCCTTGTAACATATCAGTTCAGGGTACCAATCAAAAATCCCTAGTTCAAGTCATGGACCTTTTCCTGTCACCTCTTTACTATCTACTCTGACAAAGGCATACATTTAAAAATACAGTGAGTTGGATTTGTGGCATCTGATGGTGAGGTTACAGACTGCAACCAACTGAAACTTCTCCCTTGTACCAAGCGTGTAGAACTATGGAGAAACTACTAAAGAAAACATATATTATTATACAGTATATTCCATTTCTGCCAATAGATCCTCCTAAATGCTACACGCTGTTCTTTAAAATAGGCATACTCAACAAAACACTGGCTTGTGTTATCCAGCTAAGTGCAAAGTAGTCTAATAATAATAACAACAATAATAATAATAATAATTTTCACTATTAAGACTAAAGACCAGCAAAACAGCAATGTGCCTATTTTAGAGAAATTCGATGTTAAGTAGAAAAATTTAAATCAAAATAATCACAAAATCTTGATATATAATATGTCTATTTTTAGGAAAAGTCATACTTTTGGATGTATTATTTTTATTTTTTGATCTTTTTCATTTTTAAAAAGTACTGTAAATTTCCTATGCCTTAGTTTCTTTGCTCTTGATTGTAATTCTAGGTTTTTTAGTCTTGATAAAACTGTCAGCTCAATATTTAAAAAGTAAATGAAATAGTCTGGTTGTCCAGTATGCTATATGTACAGGATATGTTACAACGTATTCAGTGTCTTAAAAACATGGCTCATTATTACTATTATGTGTCTTAGTGGACAACAGAAGGGAAGCAAGTGCATGACATTCAGTAAGTGCTCTATAAACTGTTGCTTGAGGAATGACTGCCATCTAGTGGATTTAAAACTCGATCACAGATTGTTATTATCACGAAACACACTGGTTTGGTAAAATCACGTCATTGTCTGTTTCCCTCTTTTCCATTTGGTTTAAACTTATTCATCTATACATTTACACTCTATTTTGGGGGGTTTAAAGCTTTTTATATTTAATAAGAATATGCCAAACTGTTCAATTCATCAATCCTAAAGAATAAGTTAAACCAGGCTGAACAGAAGTGTTTCACTGTATTTACCTGGACACTCCTGATGGTCCATGGCTGATCTCATGATCACCTGCTTGTCTGTTCAGAGCAAAATGATGCATGTTAGCCAACATGTGCATACTGTGCAAACAAATAACAAGAAAAAAATGCCAAAAAATGACAAGATGAGACAGAAACACATTTAAAATAGAATGTTTATCCAGTGACAGACAGAAATGTGTAACTTACTCTATCACCTTCTCTGGTGGAGGATATCTAACTGGCTGTGATATAGAATAGACAGAACAGAGAGAGAAATCAAACATTCTCAAAGGATATAAAAGATCAAATTATCCCAGAATTCAACTGTGATTTTTTTTTTATGTTTACCATCTACCTTGGTGGGCTGGTGAAACTCAAATGTCGGAGGTGTTTTCTGTGGTCCACATCCCCAAGAACTAGAAGCTGGGTTAACATTTTTGGGTTGTTGGTTGTTTGGGACCCGACCTGGTAAAAAGCAAAAATAAGAAGCTGTTGTCTACATATCAGGTAGGTTATCGGGTGTATCTCACATACAGTATATCTCTTATATCTTATATAGCCAGACCTGCATTATCATTCTGGCACAGGGGAAAAAAATCATCTGGCTTGTATTTTTTTTCTAAAACAATCACAATCATCTTGGGTGGTGTGAAGCCGAGAGGCCTTTCCCATTTCTGAGTTTGTACCTCCACGTTTCCTTTCCTTGACTCCTCTCCTCACGTCTTAGTCCCTCCCAAGGGAGACGCATGCAGAGGAGGCAAGGAAGGGACGCAAGGACAGAGGAGTCAAGGTAACAGGCAATTAACAAATGAGACATCCTTGCTTGGAGACGTAATTTTTAAAGCAACGGCAATTCAATATGACGTGTTGTACAGTTGCATCACAACATGAAACACAATAAAATGATACAAAAGGAACAGTTACATTTGGAGAGTCCTGTCATGGTTTGAAATTATTCCAGCTGTGTGTCACGCCTCTTATGCGTTGCATGTTCGAAAAACATTTCCGATTTCATTCAGTGAGGGAATCACCTACTACTACCATATGCTTAATGGTCTTGCGTTCATATAGCTCTTTTCTAGTCTTCTGACAACTCAGTGCGCTGTACACTACATGTCTGCATTCACCCATTCACACACACACACATTCATACACTGGCACAGGCTGCTAAGGTGCCAACTTTGCCTACACACCAATGACTCTACCTTCGGGATCAATTTTGGGATTAAGTGTCTTGCTCAAGGACACATCAACATGTGACTGGAGCAGCTGGGGATCAAACCACCGACCTTCCGATTGGTGGACCACTACAACAGCATATACAGTACAGACCAAAAGTTTGGACACACCTTCTCATTCAAAGTTTTCGTTATTTTCATGACTATGAAAATTGCAGATTCACACTGAAGGCATCAAAATTATGAATTAACACATGTGGAATTATATACTTAACAAAAAAGTGTGAAACAAGTGAAAATACGCTTTATATTCTCGTTTCTTCAAAGTAGCCACCTTTTGCTCTGATTACTGCTTCACACACTCTGCATTCTCTTGATGAGCTTCAAGAGGTCGTCACCTGAAATGGTTTTCACTTCACAGGTGTGCCCTGTCAGGTTTAATCAGTGGGATTTCTTGCCTTATAAATTGGGTTGGGACCATCAGTTGTGTTGTGCAGAAGTCAGGTGGATACACAGCTGATAGTCCTACTGAATAGACTGTTAGAATTTGTATCATGGCAAGAAAAAAGCAGCTAAGTAAAGAAAAACGAGTGGCCATCATTACTTTAAGAAATGAAGGTCAGTCAGTCCGAAAAATTGGGAAAACTTTGAAAGTGTCCCCAAGTGCAGTCGCAAAAACTGACTCACATGAGGACCGCCCCAGGAAAGGAAGACCAAGAGTCACCTCTGCTGCGGAGGATAAGTTCATCCGAGTCACCGGCCTCAGAAATGGAAGGTTAACAGCAGCTCAGATTAGAGACCAGGTCAATGCCACACAGAGTTCTAGCAGCAGACACATCTCTAGAACAACTGTTAAGAGGAGACTGTGTGAATCAGGCCTTCATGGTAGAATAGCTGCTAGGAAACCACTACTAAGGACAGGCAACAAGCAGAAGAGACTTGTTTGGGCTAAAGAACACAAGGAATGGACATTAGACCAGTGCAGTGGAAATCTGTGCTTTGGTCTGATGAGTCCAAATCTGAAATCTTTGGTTCCAACCACCATGTCTTTGTGCGACGCAGAAAAGGTGAACGGATGGACTCTACATGCCTGGTTCCCACCGTGAAGCCTGGAGGAGGAGGTGTGATGGTGTAGGGGTGCTTTGCTGATGACACTGTTGGGGATTTATTCAAAATTGAAGGCATACTGAACCAGCATGGCTACCACAGCATCTTGCAGCGGCATGCTATTCCATCCGGTTTGTGTTTAGTTGGACCATCATTTATTTTTCAACAGGACAATGACCCCAAACACACCTCCAGGCTGTGTGAGGGCTATTTGACCAAGAAGGTGGCCTGGCCTCCACAGACACCGGACCTGAACCCGATCCAGATGGTTTGGGGTGAGCTGGACCGCAGAGTGAAGGCAAAAGGGCCAACAAGTGCTAAGCATCTCTGGGAACTCCTTCAAGACTGTTGGAAGACCATTTCAGGTGACGACCTCTTGAAGCTCATCAAGAGAATGCAGAGTGTGTGAAGCAGTAATCAGAGCAAAAGGTGGCTACTTTGAAGAAACTACAATATAAGACATATTTTCAGTTGTTTCGCACTTTTTTGTCAAGTATATAATTCCACATGTGTTAATTCATAGTTTTGATGCCTTCAGTGTGAATCTACAATTTTCATAGTCATGAAAATAAAGAAAACTCTTTGAATGAGAAGGTGTGTCCAAACTTTTGGTCTGTACTGTACATTGACCCTTAAATTACCTGTTTGTCCAGAGGGTTTTGGCAGTTGTTTGGCCCAGGATCCCTGGACTCTGGCACGCTGACGCTTATCTGACATCACATCACATCTGCAGCGTGTGCAAAGAAGAAGGACAAGCTTTTATCAACATGGAAGTTCTCTATAAACAAACAGACAACAGAGTCAAACAGAGTACAGACTGCTAGATTTCTTATTATTTGTAAAACCAAGAACTTCCAGAGGTCTTTCTTCTGTCACAATACATGGTGGCAATCCAATTTCCATTTTTTAGCTTTTTCATTAGATTTTTTAAAAACAGCACAGTACCAAGTAGTACATGTCTGCTAGCAGTAGTTATCAGTGACAACGACAGCAGTGGCATGCACAATTGAGAGAACTGTACAAATAACTGTTCATCTTCTTGCTCTATTTCTTCTATAAGTGCATATTTGTGTGTGTACTATGTGCCTTTAGTATTTGGTGGTAATGCTTTGGTCTTTACAATGGCTCCCTGTCTCTCAGAGAATACATTTCACAATACTCCTGCTGGTTTACAAAGCACTAAATGGTTTAGGGCCAAAATACATATCTGATCTTCTCTATGTTATGAACCATCCAGACCTCTCAGGTCATCTGGATCAGGTCTGCTTAGTGTCTGCAATGTAATGTGATGTAATGTAATGTAATGCAAACAGGACTGGTGATAAATGTACCAGTTGCAAAATACCATAAATGAATTCGAACTTGTATTATCATCTTTCAGTTTCTACACTCACCAGAAAACATGAAATGTTGACTCTTCTCTTGTTATTTATTCTGTAATAAAATATTTGGCATTCAATACTTTGCACGTTTGAGCCTCTTAGTTTCAAATACTGTACAGGTCTTTTAATTTTAAAACTTAACTTATTGAGACTGATCCCCCCCCCTCGGCACACTACAAACCGTCTGGGTCAGTCCTTTCTTTTGGTGGCCATCAGGCTCCATAACCAAGGTCTGACCCCCATGTGACTCTGATCATCCGTATTTATTCCTGGACCAAATGTATATAATTACATATAATTATATAATTACATATATATGCTATGCATATACAATACCCACCCACCTGCTGCACTTTACTTATTACTGTTACTTATTTATTTTATTGTCAATTTCCTTCATTGCACCTTCTCTTTTACTTTTTACTATGCTGTATTCATCTGTACAGTTGTTGATGCTGCTATGACACCCGCATTTCAGTGCAATGTTGACAGACCGTTCAACAAATACTTCATTTAATCGGATAAAGTTTATTTCAGCTAACTATTAGTTAGCTAGTCTGAAAAGATAGCTAGCGATGCTAACTTAGCTAAACCTACTTAAAGCTAACTAAGCTCTGAATAAAGGTCAGAATTAAAAATAATAAATATCCGGTTGACTAATGTTGAACAAAATCTTTAAAATACTTACCAAAACGACTGGTAAAGCGTAACACAACAGCTAAAAGAGAAAAGAAGCCAATGTTACTCTACATTTAGCTACGACGCCTGCGCTTTGACTGCCATGGGAAGTGTGTTACAAAAAACAAATCCTACCCGGAACCGAGATGCAAAAATAGTTTCCGTCTCTGTTTTTTTTTTTTTTTTTTTTTTTTTTACATTTTATGTTTTATTTAATTAAACAAAAGAACATAGTACAGATTCAGTATACAATGGATGGTATATTAATAGAACAATAACAAAAGAGCCACACTAGACAACAATATTATAAAATATACTAAGTGTCCTGATAACCTTTTTTGTTAGTTGACTTCACATGTTGCTCAACATCCTTTAGGTTTTTTTATTCTTAAATTTGCATTGATGGATTTATAAAATGCCAACATCATTGTCAAAACCTGGTGTGAGAATAATGCCAAAATATGTGCTGAACTGTTTTTGAATATTCAACACATACAAAGCAGTTTGTGTTCATGTCTTAAAAAATCTACATGGAGTAGGTATAATGCATACATTTAGCAATATTAACTTATTAACAATATTTATAGATATTTTAAAGGACATCTCATTCAAGATCTTACATTTTAAAGTAGACAACTATTTTAAATATATATATATATATATCCACAAATATTTTAGAAAGGTGATGAATAAAAGTTTTTTTTAAATTATGAATTATTAGGTATTTATTAGGAAACATCCAGACCTTTGGGCCATTCTGCATGATGAGCATGTTCACTTTTGCTAATGATTTTATATATCATAAGTTGATAATCATAATTATATACTACTTAAGCACATATTTAATGCAGGACTTTTACCTTCTCTCATATTTTTACAGTTATTGCTATTTTTACATAAAATACTGAGCCAATATAAAATAGGAACATGATCCCAAAAATCTCAAAAGCTGTTCACATCATGTCAGATAGAGGGAAAAAAACAGACAATTAGATAATCCTGTGCTGTATGCCAGAACTTTTATTAACAAACAGTAGAAAACAATTGTAAGCTGTGCATTTTCAGTTTAGAAATTTTAATTTCCAATCATATTAAAATAACTTCTTACAAAGGAAAAGCTTTCACAAGACTGCTTAGTTAAGGCACAGGTCAGACCAAGTCATATGGGGCATTTAATTGTGCACAAACTGTGTGAAAAAGAGCAGGTCTCCTGCTTTTGTAGCAAACATCTGGTAGTATGTGGACCAGTCTGTATAAAGTGATGTAAAACCTTCATATTTTAGTTTCAACTTCAACTGGAGAGAATATTCTACATCCCTGGGAAATCCTTTTTACTACTGTAAATGTGCAGCGGTGAAGAGGTTTTCCTTTGTCTGTTAAATGTTTACATTTTAATTAAAAGAGGCACAAAAAGCAGCAACTGTGTATTTCATATGAACATCTCAACAACAGAATTATATCTTTTCAGAATACATTTTTTACACCCGCTCATTGAAACTGACCATTTCTAGCAGTAATGTCAGAAGAAAGGCACCTGTGATGAATGCTACAGTTAATGAGAACTCTGAAGAACTTCAGTGAGACATTGGTGCAACAACAACCCACCACAAAGCATCATTTTAAATATACTGTAAATGAGCAATGTTACAGAACAGAACCAACAGCAGTTCTGTAATGCAAGTAAATAGACATGATACAAAGAATGCCATCTATAATCTAGTTAGTCTTAAAAGATTCGAGTTTGGCTTGTGTACTCATACAAATATAAAATAAATATTTATACATTTATATATATATAAATATATATATAAATGCCCACCACCATTTTCCACTGCTTACAACAGCAGGGTTAAAAAATCACAAATTTTTTGGTTGTATTATTTTCACCATCAGTGTCAGTGACAAAATGTATTGTCCTTTGTCATGAGCAGCATTTAATTATCGTTTCAGCTCCTGCCTTCTTTGGCTATTTCCCACCAGACAAACTTTAAACACAAAGTCATACACATGCTTTGATGTGCACATTTACTGAAGGCACACGTGAAATCTCAGGCAACACCAAAGGATCAACCACACAGATACAAAAACATTCTCTGCTGTCCTTAAACAGCGTATCGGGTCAGAACAGACTGGACGCCCTGCAGATTCGTCTGCCACCCTCCTACTCTTTCTTCAAAGTTTCTCCATTCCTCTGCTCCCGCAGCTTCCTCCTCTGCAGGTATCCAGTACGCTGCAGACGGTTCATTCTGGCTCCGAAGAAGATTACGAGGTTGCTTGGTACCAGCTTGGTAGTCAGCCAACCCTGCGAGGAGAGAAACGACACAATAAAGAGGAGGTGCATGAAGTTACAAACCTCTTTAAAGTATAGCTTTCAGGCTTTAATTTTAAAATGAAAACACAAAAATAAACATTTTCCAACATGAAGGAAACTTTTATGTAAATTATATTAATTTTGTAGCACCTAAGAATTTGTTTAAAGACAAAAAAGTATAAAAATAATTTAACTTATATCTCTATCTTTAAGATATAAAAGAGGAGATTGAAAAAATAATAAAAATTGCTACCCCAATGGACCCTGTGTTGTTTTAACTTGGAAAACCACCCCATAAATGTAAAGGGTAAAAACCAAAGCTATATACACTACACTACTTCTACTGGTTGCTAGAAAGATGACTGTAATATGGAGGGCAGTGCTGTCGCCAACACAAACCCAATGGACTCAGAGACTGAAACAAGTCTACAAAATGGAATCTATGATAGAAAAACTGCACATTAACATGGACATTTTTCTGCAAAGATGGACTCCAGTTATGTCCTACTGGATGGTTACTGTAAATGTTAGGATGTGGACAGAAAAAGAAAATACTCTGGAAAAAGAATAAAAAAGGGATGATACTGACATTGAAATTTAAAAGAAACTTCAAGTTAAAAAGAAAAGTACAAATCATCTGACATCCAAAGCTTCTATTTCCATTATTTTACAACAGTATCAGTCGTTTCCACATATTGTTTGATTATGACAAAATACAGCTTGATGTGTGTGTTGCAACATTTCATCAATTAAAGCCCTCAAGGGGGATTAAAAACCAACAACTGAGCCAGATAGTTCAGACATCCCATAACTAAGAGTATTCCTGGACAGTTATTTAGAGGTTTCCCCTTCTTACCATGACGGCATGCGGGAAGTATCCATTGGTCTGGCTCTGCAGACCCACAGTGGTGAGCTCAGCGGCCACATAGCGCTCCGGGGTGGGCTTGTCCAGGGTGGGCTTCCTGATGCGAGTCATCTTAGTGGCCACGAAGAAGGGCAGCACGCTCTGCAGTAAGACAAAGGGAAACTGTGATGAGTTCAAAATGCAAAATCAAGTGTTATTTTCATCTAGGGGATCTGGAGTGTGGGCGAAGTTAGTGCGTAAAATTATCAATGTGTGATTTGTATGCATTAAACCTATAAATGTTTAACTGATTTAAATTAAAAAAAAGGCTCTTAAAACAAAGGGAGGACCATGCTTGTGCTGCTTTAGCTCCAATGCTGTGAAACAAACTCCCTCTCATTGCCAGATCAGCTGAGTCAGAGCAGATAGACTAGTAGTAGCAAAGATAGACACCTGTATAGACTAGTAATTGTGCAGTATAATATTTTTAAAAAATGTTGTTCTTTTACATTTCGTATTATCTCCCTCTCTATTTGTCTACTTTTTAAAATCCCTGCTTTTACTGCATTTTCTGTGTATGATCTTTTACATTGTTTTGTGAAGCACCTTGTCATCTTGGTTTCAAAAGCCACTACAGAAAAAAATGTTATTATAAAACTTCCTGGCCCAACCACAAATTAAACATTTTTTGAATATAACAAAGTCCTTGGTCTTACTCAGGTGAGCACTGAGTCTCTAAAAGCTTAATTTAAATAAAAACTCCCACAGTTGAACAGATTTGCGGCACACACATTGGTACTGTAAAATGCACTTAAAAAAGCACATCCAAAGATTTGCTGTTAACTGGTCTATATCAGGAGAAAATACAATCAGGGTTTGCTGAGGTGAAACTGCTGTACACACTTCAACCACGAGGTGGCACCTGAGTGAAAGCTTCAGAGGGAGCTAAAAACAGAACAAACAGGCCTTACGTGGAAGAGCATATTTTCAAAAATGCCTCCGCTGTAAAAATGCATCATTCATGTATGTGTATTCATTTCATTGCCCTTCAGGCTGAGAGCAACAATTTTGATTTTTTTTGTTAAATCGTTTGAGCTAAATCGGTGAGGGAATTCAATCAGGGATCATCAGATGGACAAATCTCATACTTTTGCTGTAAGGTTTCTATAAAACAGCAGAATGGTTTGTGCAACGGTCTCTAAAAGTTAGCACAGAAACAAGGCAGTTAAGCAGTTCCCTCCTCCTTCTTGGCACCTGTCTAGCTAAAAAAAAAAAAAAAACTCTGAAATGTACTCACATATGTAGGGTGAAAGAGAGGGATTAATCTCGTCAGACAAACTCCAGACTCACCTGAATGATGATGCCCTGACGCCTGTACTCCTCCTGAAGGCCACGAGAGAAGAAATCCACAAAGGCCTGCACACAGAAAAGGATTAAAGATTGTCAATTTTAACACTTCAGTCCACAAAAGGAGAAGGTTGGCTGAATGACACAAGCAAGATATGGACTGATATTATGACAACTTTGCATCCAGAGAGAATTCTTGCTTGCTTATATGTAGGGCTGCCCCCTCTTAGTCAACTAATCTGTTGTTTTGGTCTCACTCCACCAAGATTTCATTCGTCAAGTAATCATTTTTTAATGATTTTTTTCATGCCGATTGACTTATTTTCAAGAAACTTATGAGCACATCTCTGGTAAACCCAACTTAAAGTGGTGCTTTTGTGTGATTCTTCGTGGAGAAACTGACGATTAAATCAATGAATTCATTAGTCGACCAACAATGTCTTTGTTTGACGACGTCTGTAAGTGACAGATATGTACATACCTTTGTGGAAGAATAGACTGTGAGCAGAGGGACAGGGTACATGCCGCTGGCGGAGGAGATGTTCAGGATAACACCTTTGGACCTGAGAAAAACACAACAGGGTAGACTGAGGACAAGAACTTTGCTTTGTTGTCTTTGATGCTACAAGAGTTTTGAATGCATGATTGAAATTTCAGGACTATCATGTTTTGATGATATGACAGAAGATTCAATGCTCACTTAGAATATCATCAACTCAAGAAAGCCTGCAGAAAATCCTCAATATCAACGCTGCTGCCATAATAACACAATCTACATGACAGGGCTTTCCTCAGGATGTGAAGATCTGATCCCAGAACAGTTAAATAAATGTATTTTCAGGTTCTTCAAATCCACAAACTTTTGAAAGATTTTCCATGCCTTCCTCCCTGTGTCTATACACATCCTGTACACTTATAAATACACACACACACACACACACACACACACACACACACACACACACACACACACACACACACACACACACACACACACAAAAAAAAAAAAAAAAAAAAAAAAAAAAAAAAAAAAGCAGTCTGGTAGTGGCCGTGTGTGTTGCCATGGCAGCCTGTTGCTGCAGTGATGTAGTGGAGCGACGCTCCAGCCTCACACGGCACCAAATGTGCCTGCACTACTATTGGCCAGGAGGAGTCACATGGGAACCGAGCAGCCAATCGGCTGGGAAGAGCACTTTGTGTGAATTGAAAGCTTGTCAGCATTGCGAACAAAGGAGGAGAGGAAAAGAAGAGATGCAGTGATGGAGAGGGCTCGGTGAGGATTTCTTATCCCCTTTCCCTGATTAAAGAGTCACCTTTTATAAAAATGTAATCCCCAAAACACTGCTCTCGGAAAACAATTTTAATTTGAAGATTCCTTTTTCAGCTTGTGTGCCACAATTCTCCCCCATTTACGACACCGATATTTGACTGCAGTCATGTCGCAAAACATGGAAGCCTATCATTTAACTCACCTCTCAGCCATTCTGGGCAGCACCAGACGGGTCATCTAAAACAGCAACAACGACCATCTCAGTTAACATCAGTCATCACTCATAAAACTCATGAAGGAGACTAAAGGGGACTAGGAAGGAGGTTTAACAAAAGAAAAAGACTAAAAGTAAGAAGGAGAAAGAGAGAGACAGGCAGAGACCAACAAAGAGAGAGAGAGAGTTGCGTGGGTGGCGAGTACAGACAGCGTTGGTGTAGTCCACCGTTGCTTTGGGAACAACTGAGACACTGCAGGTACCATGGTAGAAACAGCAGAAGAGGAGGAGGAGGAGAACAAAAAGGGGGGAAAGTAAGGAGGAAAAGTGGTGTGCATGGATCAAACTTTAAATATGATATAAATACATGTAGTTTGCAATCACTGGGCTGCAAGTGTTCAAGATAAACTTACCTGGCACACTGAGGTCATGTTGACATTGATCATGTTTGTGATGAACTGAAACACAGAAAGCACCAGTCAGATAAACACTCACATATAAGATTATGTGTTCATACAGTAGACAGCAGCAGAAATATAAAAGGAAGCAGATGATTGTTAGATGCAATAAAGATTAACTAAAACCATGGGGCATGATATAAAAAGAAGACATCTTAATTCATTTGCTTTTTCACAGGCTTAGAGGAGTCAGCATCAGATAATTCCCATCTGCAAATAAAGATGAAATAAGAAAACTCACATTGTCCAGATCAGGAATCTGGAGGTAGTACTCAGGGTAGGGGTAGGACACACCAACATTGTTGACTGTTGAAGACAAAAAGGAAAAAATAAAATTATTCTACAGTGTTTTCACAAACTGGTGCTGGAGAAATCCAACTCTTAATTTCTACCACAAGGTGGCAGCAAAAGTAAACAAGATAGAAACAGGCATTTTACTCCACTCACTAGACAGCCACACCTTACAACCAGTGGAGCACAATTGGTATCATAAAAAAGGACAAAGCGTTCCCTAAATGTTCAGCTAAAAAGTACAATGTGAACTCTCAAGTCTTAACGTTTAATGTGACACCAACAGTTGAAATTTTCGTGTAACTTTAAACATAACACGAGTCTTGATATCAAACTGAAAAGTCTCAGACTTTTAAAAAGAAAATGCTTTATTCTCATGCTCAGAGGAGTCTTCATCCTTCAGACATTACCACCAGTCAACAGTGTGCACACAGATGTCAAAGTTGACAAAGAAGTCAATTCAAGTATCTAGATTAAGGGATTTCTAAAGTATTTTATCAATCTACTGCTTTGATAGAATCCACAATAGGCGCTGTACAATTTGACTCGGCTGATGCATGTAGTGAATTCCAGAAGGGAAGTTTGCCAACAGAGAAACAAAGGCCAAACAGTGCAAGGCTTTGTATGCCTCAACACCCTTCAACCCCGCGAACTGTGTCGAAAATTGACTCTATAAGTGTCTCACCTCCTGCTGCCACCAATACAACAGGTTTTTACAGTATGTTAAAAAATGCACACAAAATGAACATCTTTTACATATATGTTGACATACAAATGGTGCCTGCAGGTCATCACTGGGCAGAGGAGAAAGATAAATGAACACACTGTCCTGAAAAAAGCATCAGCTCTTACCAAGAACACCAATCTCTAGGCCAGTCAGCCCCGCCTCGATCTTTTCGTAGATGTCCGTCTTGCCAAAGTCAACTGCAATGGTCCTGGTCTCCACGTTATACTGATCCTCTGGGAAGGGAGAAACAAGTGTCCATTAACTTTAAGGTTACAATGATGCATCTATGAAAGGCAATGAACAAAAAAGTGTTTAAACTGTATGAATGAAAGTTGGATTGATAAGAGCAAAGCACAGAGGAATGCATGTTTAAGATAAGTCATTTCATATCATACATTTGTCACAAATCAGCCAATTTTACATAGCCCAACAACAGAGCAACCCCCTGGATCCACTGAAATGAATGGAGCATGAAACCAGTCAGTGTCAGACTTCAACTGAAGAGGGCACTGCGTACCAACAAACCAGCTGAGCAATCCCCCCCCTCCTCCACCCTCCCTCCACTCACTCGTCATGTTTGACGCGCCTGCTGCAATTAGAATTTATTGTCCAAAGACTCATTTAGCTGATAGGTGGTGGAGGGAGTTATAAGAGGAAAATTCCTGGGATGTGCCTCGGTAAAGACCAGTAGTGTGTCAGTGTATATTCAGAGTTCAGACAAGGTTATAAAAAAAATAAAAAAAATGAAAAATAAAAAAAAAGGAGAACCTGAGAATGAATATATATATATATATATATATATATATATATATATATATATATATATATATATATATATATATATATATATATATATATATATATATATATATATATATATATATAATTTTAGTCATCACAAACACTTTGAGTAAACATCAAAGAAAATGATATAAGCAGCTTCAGACAAGGTGGCAAAGAAGCAAAAATATTGAGGTTGCCAAATTGGACAAGTAATTTGGGGTTGCCAGGCAGGTGCGATCAAAAGTGAAGCGAGATGTTTGCACAAGGGAAAGAGGAGAAACATTAATGACAATGAAATTATAGGTGGGACAGGGTGGGTTGCCCGGTTACATGCTAAGGAGGGTGGTTTTGTCAGACTAATCGTGAGGGAGGAGTGCCAGAGTTTGGCATGCCGCATCCCGCTCGTGACTACCCATCAGCCCCCTCTGTGGACTTGAAGCACGACAGGGGAAACTGCACTGTGGGAGACGTCAGAGACAGATGGAAAGAGAGCGAGTCAGGGAGAGGGCACTATTTGAACGTGGGCGGGGGGGGGCATTCACCATTCAGTCTCTGTTAAAATCTGGAGACGGGCCAGAATGGAGGAGGAAAAAACTTTTTTCCTTTCATCTGGACGCTTGTTTTCCATCTGTGTAGATGGAAACAAGACCAAGCTTTCCTCGTTCAAAACAATTACCTCAGAGGAACAGGTTGCTCTTTGAGTTTCTTTAATCAGGCCAGATATTTAACATGTTTTTCTTCATGCTGACAGTGAAGTAGTAAAACACAGCCTGCTATGTTGGCTGCATGTTCCCAATTCAGCAGCACTCAAAACAGAATAAAGGAATGACATAACAGGTGCAAAAGAGCCTGAAAAATGGGATTTAGAGGATAAAGCTGCTAAGTGAAAGTACTCGCAAAATGAGATTCTGTAAAACAAATGCATTCAGTTTTTGAAAAGGAAACCAGTGGATCTACACCTTTGTTCGCTGTTGAGTGAAACATCTAAAAAATAAAACACGTGTTTTGTCCTCAAACAAGATGCAGTGATTATCTTCTCTCCTTTTGACTATATTCTAACTCCTCCTGTCAAGGGTATCAAGGCCCTCTTATCGGGGCCTGGGAAACCCTGTAGTGCACAGGGTGGGAGGTTGCACGTCATCGCCTGCCCATACACACATCCTCATCAGCCCACTCACTGTGCTCTCAACCCCAAACAGGTTTCCATGATGTTGTGGAGACCCACACACACTTACCAAGTGACCTGGCCACGTCCTCCAGCTTGTCCTGAGAGCGACTGATCAACATCACAGCAAATCCTCTACGAGCCAGCTAGAAAAGGAAATTCCGGTTAGTAACAAAAGCAGAAGTTTGACCATTTTAATATATTGAGGACAATGTCACACACAGCGCTGGCAACGATAGATGGCAGCAAAAGGAGACGGAAAATTTGAGATCTTTTTCAGTCTTGTTCATATACTGTAACTCTCTTAAGTGTGGGAGGTAGGAAGGGTTGCCTCCTCTTACTCAGTTAGTTGACTAATTGGCTGTTTTGGTCTTTATCGGTTTCTTTTTCATGCTGAATGACTTATTTCAAAGAAACGTATCTGCACATCTCTGGTAAACACAAGATTTAAGATGATGCTTTTGTGCGATTCTTTGTGGAGAATCTGTCGATCTGTTCTCAGCTTTCGATAAGTATGCTTCTTGGATTAGATGACTGAGAAAGCAATGCTAAAAGATGATCCAAAATGCATCCAGTGGCAGAAGACTGATCATTTCTCTCCATCTGCATGTGTAAACTCACTTGTGCTTATTTTGTTGGAAGCATGCCTCTTGAAGAGAGACTACGACGGAGGGCTTGAGAGCTGAAAATACTTTTGAGAAGACTTAATTTTGTGTCGCTTGGTTCGGTCATCTGATCAAGATGCCTCCTGGACACACCCCTGTGGAGGTTTTCCAGGCACAGCCAACTGGTAAGAGGCCCTGGGGTAGACCCAGAACACGCTGGAGAGATTATATGTGTCGTCTGGCCTGGGAATGCCTCGGGGTCCTCCAAGGAAGAGCTGGAAAATGTTGCTGGGAAGAGGGATCCCTAGGATCCCTGCTAAGCCTGCTGCCCCCACAACCCGGCCCCAGATAAGCAGAAGAAAATGGATGGATGGAACGTGTCCCATTCGAACCAGCTACTTTGGGCACACAAAGACTAAATCAACCTGAGTTTCTTCAGCCAGGTTGATCTTTGGGTATGCACAGTGAGCAAATCAGCATGTGCAAATGATGTGAAATGATGCACTTTAGGGCACAGAGGTGGATTTATCAGTGTGAAAGCGAGCATAAATTAACATGCCTAAAACCCTGCGTGACATAATAAATAGTGTAAAATGGTGGCCTAGTGTTGCGTGACAAGCGGCTAGCCCCATTGTAGTACGAACAGCAACAGTATGAGTCAAAGGCCCTACATGACTACATTATACAGCCAGCACACCCACGCTAGTACGGGCCAAACACGTGGCAGGGTAGCCCCTATTCAATGTGTGCTTGTTACCTCTGTATGAGCTCTTGTTGACGAGCCCATATTGAAGTGTGTGTGCATATGTGTGTGAGGACTCTCTTCTGCGTTAATAGGCCTGTAAGAGCTCTCCCTTACCGCGGCCTATGAGTGAACGCGGTGTGTATGTGTGTGTATGCATGAGTCACAGCTTTGCCGTCAAAGAAAGGAAATAAATAAGGGTCCAGGAGCCTCACCTCCTCCGCATAGGATTTCCCGATTCCATCCGTGGCTCCCGTCACAACTGGAGAGAGACAGAAAAGAAGAAAAAGAGGTTAGTATAGGATCTCTTCAAAACGCTCTCACACTAGGTAGCTAGGCAGTGGTCAAGTCAACTTCTGTTCAACTATGAGGAAGAGGGTGTTCTTAAAAGTTCCCCAAAAGTTAAATAATGGTTCATATTTCTTGAGACTGAAACTATGATTTCACATTGTCTTTTGAATTAAATGGCACATTACATTAGCAGCACCGGCATCTCAACAAGTCACACCAAACTGACACATTACTCTGGCACATCTACCATCAGTCCTCACCATTTCATTCATCCTTGCATTTTGTGACAGTTGCACATAAAGAACACACAAATAGATCTTCTTTGTTCACAGGCTTTACAACACACCTTCGCATCAGGTTTAACTGCTTCAAGTCATCACCACAACAGCACAGAGCCCAAACATGGAGTTACTTCAAGGCTTTAACATGAAGCAAATCCAATGGTGGCCACACCCCGAAAGACTATTCACCTGCCATGTAGGAAAGCCTCTCACCAAGCGCTCCACTTTTGGTTGAGATGCTTACAGGGTGTCCATTCTCAAAGTGCACACAAAGTGGTAGAGCGCAATTTGATTTTGGAACAGATACTGTATGCATATAATAAAATGTAATATAGGAGTCAAATCACAAAGATTAAGCTACAAAGACAACAAAGAGGATGGAGATTGTATAGAGGTGGAGATAAGATGGTATAGATTAAAGTAGAACAAAGAGTACAGGATTCACAAAGCCCTAAACACCCAATGATACCTCTCTGGGAGCAGCTCCATGCAATGCAAAACAACATGATTTTTTCTAGATCATGTTTATCAGGTTGACAAGGTTAAATCAAGTGAATCTGCATTTTGGTGGAGGAAGGAGGAAGCTGGAAAAGGAGAGGAGGACCAGAAATCAGAGGAAAGATGTCACAGAAGCACAAGAAAAAGATGGTAAAGTGGCCGAACGGTGGGGCAACGAAGACCGAGAGAGGGAGCTGATGTTCTTCTTGTGTTCAGAGTTCTCCTCACCTTGTCAAGCAAGCAGGGCTATTTTTAAACATTCACTGCCCATCAACCCCAGCTCCTTCTGACGGAGGATAGGAGGGGGGAGAAAGGATGGCTGGAAGGAGGGAGAAAGAAGACGCAAGACAAACAAAAAAAAAAAAAAAAGGAGGGTGGTGGTGGGGTGGAGGGACTGGGGGTACTCACAAATACACACACAGTCGTGCATCATGAATATATTATTAGCGAGGCTTGATGAAAGATTAATAGAGGTAGAGGACATTCTCTGGCAAAGAGCTGGAGAGCAGAAAAAAGAGACAAGATGAGAGAGGGGATGCAGAGAGGAGGGAGTGATGACGAACATGGAGCAGCAGAAAGGAGGAGGGTGAAGTGGGGTAGGGAGGGTGGGGGGAGACGAGGGGGAGTGAGGAGGGATCCTAGGGGCGGCTAAAAATAGAACTGGAGCGAAGCAAGAGAACGAATGAGTGAAGGAGAAAGAGACAGAATAGAGATGGCGGTGGAGGAGAGGAGGAGGAGGAGGATGATGAGGGGGGAGAAGAACAAGTGAGTGAATGAGAGGAGTGAGAGCGAGAGAGAGTAGCACAAAGTCAAAAGTGAAAAGAGAGCAGAATCCCTGGTTATTTTTAAACCTCCCCCGTGTTAAGAATGAAACGCTCCATGGCAGAAAAGCCTCAATGGGCGCGGGCTGTACCAAATCAGGCTCTCGTTGCAGATGCAGGTGGGGGCGAACAGAGGCAGGGAGAGGCTCCATTCGCTGCAAAGTAAAATGGCTGAGGGTGGGGAGAAAGACAACAACCACCTCGACGTGAAATCTGCTTTTTCTAATAGAATCTAGTGAAGTGAATGAGGCGTGTTTGTTTTATGAGCTACTGGGTTCATACTTTACACAAATCCATAACGCACATGCCAAATAACACTAGAAATATGAGCTTTATATCAGCCATAATGTGTAATATTATCAAATATTTGTCAGCTTGCCAGGAACTGTAAAAATCTGCCTCCTTTCCTGTGACAATCATGCAAGTTTTGAGTTTATTTGTTGAGCACTGAAGGCGTAAAACAAACGAGAGGGGTAAGTTGAATAACATTCATACAATTTTGTAGACTTATTGGTTAGTTGATTTAATCGACATATCTGTAAAACCGAAAAGCACCACTTTAAATCTTGTGTTTACTAGAGATGTGCTCATCACTTTCTTCAATCAACATGAAAAAGCATAAAAATGACTAATGGCCTAAAAAGATCCCAGCTGACTAAGACCAAAACAACTGAACAGTTGACTAACTGACTACAGCCTTAACAGCTACAGCCTTTTCCGAGACACATTCATGTACACATGTACCAACAAGTGACTGATAGGGAATATTTTCTCTAACTCTGCCTATGATACCTTTGAGGAGAAAGAAATGACAGGTCATGTCAGCGGAAGCTACAAAAAACAAAAAATATCTAAAATACAAGGAGAGGCCTCAGTGGACCGACCACATTCCTGTCACATGGGACAGCAAATAAACCCCAAAGAAAGGCAGCTGGGACGTCGTTTGCTTGCATGACTGAGTTACAGGTGCAGAGAATTGCACCTGCAAGTGATGAATGTGTCACAATGCACGTAAGGCATCTGAATTTGAACTTTAACCTGATAGAGGGTGCGTGCAACAATGTGTTATGCACGAAAAAAACGTGTACAGCATGACCGTTTAAACGTGACAGTAAAGAACATATGGTACTTAGCTGTGTCAGACTTGTGTTCAGGCTATGCGTTTTACAAAAACAAAAATAAGTGTCAGTCTTAACTCCACTCATCTCTTTTTAGTCTAATTTCCCCCCAAAAATGGATGAAATCTACCTTAAAGGGTGGCTGACCCCAGAGTGTCAACACTAAACAAGTAAAATCCTTCCTATTAGTAAAGTCTGCTGTATTTCGTGTGTAAAACCTCCACTCTGCAGGGTTATGTCATTTAAATTAGTGGAGATGCTGCCATCAGCCAATCGGGGCAATGAATGAACCTTGAGGCACATTAAAGTGACAATCTTTTAGCAAACCATCATTAAAAAGTCTTATCCTTACCATCCAAAGAAATCAAAGATATTTTAAGATGAAGTGACTTTTTGAAACCTCTCCAGCTCTGTCCTCTTAAACTACTTAGTACAGATGTCTGAATTAAATCTGCACAAAACTACTTAAGCAGTGTATTGAATTTAAAAACAAAGAGGTGTAAAAGGAGTGTAAAACCAATGTAAATGGGATTTTGTGAGGTGACTGGAAAAGTGTGAGGCAAGATATGGTGGAGACCACTTGTAAATAATCGCTCCATTGACTTTAAAGTAGAGCTGCAACAATTGATTGATTAGCTGTCAATTATTAAATTAATTGCCAACTACTTTGATAAATCAATGAGTCATTTTTTTGAGAAAAAAAAGTCTATATCCTCCGATTCCAGCTTCTTAAATGTGAATATTTTCTGGTTTCTTTACTCCTCTATGACAGTAAACTGAATATCTTTGAATTGTGGACAAAAGACAGTTGAGGACGTCATCTCAGGCTTTAGGAAACGCCATTCAACATTTTTCTTTACCTGACATTTTCTAGACCAAACAACTAACCAGTTTATTGAGAAAATAATCAGTTGTTGTTCTCTTTAGTTGCTTTGGAGAAAACTAAACCGCTGGATAAAAGAAAATGAGAAATATACACAAAACAGACATTTTTAATCGCTATTTCCTTGTATATCTTTAAAAGACTTTGCCTACCAAACCCCACACACCCCCAAATCCTCGTGCTGTACTTATGAATGACTACACTCCTCCCACTCATTATATAATGGTACCATTTTCTCAATAAACGTTGTCTGGGGAGTGAGTGAGAGTGTGTGTGTGTGTGTGTGTGTGTGTGTGTGTGTGTGTGTGTGTGTGTGTGTGTGTGTGTGTGTGTGTGTGTGTGTGTGCGTGCGTGCGTGCGCAGTGGGATCAGGACGCAGAGTTCCTCTCCAGTCTCAAGACATTTCCTTTTTGCTTTTGAGTTGCTATCAGCCATCGTTAGTGCAACGAAGAGAATAAAGCAAATATTCTGGAAAGGAACCTAAAGGCCAATCATTTATGGATTTATGGGGGGAAAAAAAGAAATTATTATCAGCTATGTCTGAAATATATGAATGAAATTTGATCATGAATCTACACAAGTAACAGAGAGGAAAATAAGTCACCTATTCACCTCTTCCGCTGATGTACAAGCAGAACACAATGTCCAAAATAATACCATTGTTCAGTCACAAACACCCCAGTGCTCCCAGCGGGAATTAATTCCACTCACGTGAGCAATGCATTACATCTGTGACACACACAGATGTAATGTAACAAAAAGGAATCTACGCAAGCGAGCACGTGACTGACAACAGCGCCACTGATGCTCAGAGAAGACGCACGCACACACAACAACGGCTGAATGTGTGTTGATGGGGCAACCACGTAGGAGTGATGAGGGGAAGAAAAATGGAGATTTGGGAGAGGCCATGGAAGTGTGTGAATCCATGAATGTATTCATGTGTGTGCTGGCGGAGGGGATGTGTGCGCCGCTGCCTCTCATTCATTCCCAGCTCTGAACCCAGTTTCTCCCATCCCAACACCTCTCAGGGAACTGGTCCACTATGCTGGCTCTGAAGCGCCCTGACGGGGGCGCATTTGTGCCGCAGCTCTGCCACGCTTAGTGCTGCTCATCACGTCCAGAGGTATTGACATCCCCCAGCCTTTTCTGTCTCCCTCCCTCCTCAGCAGTGGAGCAGCCCCTGCCGCTGCCTGCTCACTATTCCGAGGGTCTAAAAAAAGCAGCAGGAGGAGTAAAAATAGCAGCGTGCCTGCACTGCCTCGTCTGGGAGCTGCCTGCCTGCCTGCCGCAGCACCTGAATACCAACAAGATCCCCCTCTACCATCA
Source organism: Pterois miles (assembly GCA_947000775.1). Lineage (NCBI taxonomy): Eukaryota > Metazoa > Chordata > Actinopteri > Perciformes > Scorpaenidae > Pterois > Pterois miles. Next base: position 6,660,511 of record CAMQGK010000565.1, read on the forward strand.
CCACGACGACCAGGCTGCTGCTGCATCCTCAACTCTCCACCTAACACCCAGATGCCAGCATGTATGAGCACTGCAGGCTGGGAAAAAAACATGAGATCTGATCTGATGAGCACAAAGATGCATGTGAAGAATCTTTTGATTCAGATTAACATGGACTGCATGAGAGAAGGCACGTGTGTGAGGATGAGCAGCTCATATTAACAATATAATTTATGAATATGGAGATTTACATTATTCCCTCTCAAGATGAAGGTGTGCAGATTAGTAAAATAAGCTGATCTTTAGTTGGGGAGAAAGCTGGCATGGTCTTGACTATCACTTACCCACAGGGTGAGGCTTTTTTTGGAAGATTCAACTTCCTATGCAAAGAGAGAGCGAGACAGGGCTAAAAATGAGTGCAAAACTCCCCAAACCCTGCCCCCCACCACCACCACCAAATCCCCAATTAAGATTCTCAGTGAGGAGAGACTGCGGTCCTTGTATGCCCCGCTCTTGTTACGTGCTGTTATGTAATCTGTCGCACCCCAAACTCGCCTATCAACGAGCAGCCCCTCCTACCTCAGAGGGAGAAAAAAAAAAAAAAAGATGGAGGGAAGGATGCAGCAGATCCAAAGACAGCATCCCCCTCCCCATTCCCTCCATCCACCATCCTCACCCAAACACACACTCCATTCTCCATCCGCCCACCTTCCACATTCAAACACACACACATGCTGCTTTAAATAGCAGGGGAGAAAAGTCACATGGGTGATATAAAAGTCGACAAAAATAAAGCTTGATCGGGCCGGGGGAGAGAGGGAGGAATAAGGGGAGGGAGGGTGAGAGACAGAAAGAGAGAACGTGTACTTCAGAGCCGCCCAAGATAGAAGCAGCATCTATATTTGGGTACAGAGCAAAAAATAGTTGTGTCCCCGCTCCCTCCTCCAGTCACATACCTCATTTAAAAATCAATAGTTTCCTTCGTCATGATTACTTGGACTGAGACAAGGTGATTTTTGAGCAGGAAGCAAACTTTGCTGTTTGACCGCGTGCCATTTAGGACAGACTGAACTATGTGGAGTTTTTCAGTTCAGAGACAAAGCCTTCAGCAGGTGGTTTCACTTCATTAGTCCGTCCTCTCTGGCTGAAGGAGTGTTAATCAGTGAAATCACCTGCTGGAGTCGTTGCATGCAGGTTTTCATACCTACCACCACTCAATGGTCCAAGACAGAGAGGACCTATCCCTGCATTAGTGGCATAACTCAAAGTGGTGGATAATACTGATGCAGAGTTCCTTTACACATGTAATGGTTTTCAAAAAAGTAACATATTTAAAAGTGTGTGTGTAGTTTATCAGGTGGATGATGCTGTGAAACGTCTAGCACTGTCCTCCAAAGAAATTCTCAATTTATACGTTTCTCCAGAAAGAATCACGGAAAAGCACCACTTTGAATCTTGTGTTAACCCAATAAAGTCTTACGGCAGTTTGTGAAATTGTCACAAATTGTGATCCATTAGATTCATGTACACATACATAAATTTTGTGATGTGCAGCATAACTTTCAACAACATACTTTTCATACTTTTTCCTACAAATGTCCAGCAAAACATGATGCATGTGTCCATTTCCACTGCAGTCTTTTCATAATAAAACTACTTAGTTAGTTTTAGGAATAGATTTACTTGGTTAGGTTTAGGCAACAAAACTTCTTAGCAAAGTTTCGGAAAAGATTGCGGTTTGGGATTAAATAACACTGGAAGTGCCCTAACTTAACTAAGTGAAAGTCCTGTGTTTTTTGACCCAACCACCCTGAACTCCTCTCTACGCGTTGTTTCACTGCTCTCTATACTTCCCAGTTCACAATTACGTGGATTACGTGAATATCTTTGAGTTGTTGACAAAACAAAACTTTTAGCAACATCATCTTGAGCTTTAGGAAACACTGATCGACACGTTTCAGCATTTTATAGACCAAACAACTAATCAGTTAATCAAGAAAATAATCAACAGATTAATCAACATAGAAAATAACCATTAGTTGCAGCCCAAATTTATCCATGAAAGGTTGCTGATCATCAGCTTACAGCCAAGTCGCATCAAAAACTACAATCAGACCGCATAACATAAACTGACCAAAACTCACAAAAAAAAAAAAAAAAAAAAATTCAAAATCAAAACCCAGATGTTTTTTGGGTCCTAAAACTACATAAATCTTGCACACTATGTGTACATCCATTAAACCTGTCTCAGATGATTGTGGTTTTTACAGCGATTAGGTAATTAGATAATTACTTTCATCAGAAGATGACTTCATACATTCCTTGCAGGAAGACTGACGCAAACACCTCCAAGTACATTTCAACGGAGACTCACAACTGAACCAACTGTCTGTCTGACATGTAACTGGACCGTGACCAACGTAGAAAGGTGTTATTTAACAGAAGGCAGCAATAATCCACCAAATATGTTGGTTCTCCAGTATCGTGTGATAACAAGACTGAGAAGCTACTCCAGTAGTAGCGTGTATGATGTAGTTTGGCTGGAAACTTGGATTGAGTTCATAGGAACAGTAGCCTACGTGGTTTAAAAACAAAAAGAGCAAAGCAAATGCAGAACGAAACTAAAAATATTTAGCTGAAAAGGGGCTTTTTCTGAGGTTGAGCCATCTAAGGAACCAGTACTAACACCAGTTTACTTCATCACTTAATATCACCTTTATTTGCTGAGCCATTTCAGCTCCCTCAAGGCTTCAAATTATCATTTTAGAGCTGAAACGATTAGTCAATCAATTACTTGAGCGACAGAGTTAATCTGTAATTATTTTGGCAATCATTAAATCATTTGCCTCAAAAGTACCAAACATTTCCTTGTTCTAGCCTTTCATAGTCAGTATTTGCTGCTTTTCTTCATCCTGTGATAGTAAATTTGATAACATTTGGGTTTTAGACTGGTGTTTTGTTCACAAAAGAAATGTGAACATGTTACTTTGAGCTTTAGGAAATTGTATGCTGTTTTTTGACTAGTTTCTGACATTTTGTAGCCTGAACAATTAATCAAAAATATAATCAGCAGGTAAATCAGTGATGAAAATAATATTTAGTTGCAGCTCTAGACCATTTAATGGATTATTTTTTAAAAGGAAATTACTAGATCTGGAAGTTATATCGTAAACTGTTCCTGTAGTCTCAGCGGTGGTCAGAAAATCAGGTAACCAGTACAATAACGAGGGCTGGCTGCGACCAAAGAAATTCTTGGTCAACTAACACATACGATTTACTGAGTAATCAATTACTTGTTTTAGTCGACAGAAGTGTAAACAATCACAAAAAAAGCACAACTTTAAATCTTACTAGGTTTGTGCTCATAAGGTTGTTGGAAATAAATCAGTCAGCATGAAAACAAACAATTAACTAAAAAAAATCTTAGTCAACTAAGATCAAAACAGGCAATTTGTCTACTAATCGTTGACGAGGTGGCAGCCCTAGTAATAACTTTAGAAAATATGACAAAGTGAAGAAACATCTTAGTGTTTGTGAAGCTACAGTATTACTACAATATCTATATTGTTTTAACAAATAACTAAATTTCAAATAGACTACTTTTTTGTGCATTGACAAATAATATCAGTATGGTGGATAGGAAGTATTTAAATTCATTCATTGAAAAAATAAATGGGGGAAAATTCACAATATGTAAATAGGTTATTGGGCAAATAGATGGATGGAGAATGTGAGAGAAGTGAAACTGGAGAAGAGAACAACATGCTCAGAGGAAGATGGTACTGTAAGAAATGGATCCACACTGGATGGATGGATGGGAGGTGGGTGAGATGGAGGGAGGGAGGAGAGCTTGAAATGAGGGAGATGCAGAGGATTTTTTTTTTTTTTTTTTTTTTACCCAGCATCCCTGGCTCTGGCACGTGTCACAGAGCGTGTTCATCACATGAACAGCAGAGTTCTCTCTCTCTCTCTCCGCCCACACACACCACACTCTCTCTCTCCCTCTCTCTCTCCCATACAAAGCACTAGAGGGAAGCACATTCACAAGGATGAAAAAGTGGAGACCCTGCCTCAGTTGAAACGTACACACAGATAAATTTCATTCACATATGTGCATTTCCTTACCATGAATGAAGCCTAATGCCTATTCATAAAAAACACTGAAATGCGATCTCTTGTAATAATTAAACACTGCCCTGTGATTCGCCCACCGTTCATGTTGACAAACTTGCACAAATGTTTATTCCTGCAGTCGAATCAAACTCAACTAAATTCTTGCGTAAGTGCTGACCCAAGTCTTTGTCACTCTTGTGCTGAGCTGATGAATGGCTGCATCCTTCTTATATAATAGGACCATTTTCTCAATAAACTGATGTCAAAGGGAGGAGGGGGCCACTTCTAAGGCGCATGTCACATCACTACCCCCCTCCCCTCCCTTGCAAAAAGCTCCCTTTGGTCTAATTTACTTCCCTAATAATGGAGTTTTACACACACATGCAACAGAGCAGACACTGGCTCTCTTATATAATATGAGAAGCTGGGGGCTAAGAGTGGAGTGAGCAGAGGAGAAAACTGGCCACTACTACACATTAAAGCTGCTCCACTGGAAATAAAGGCATTAATATTAAACACTGCATCATAAAAAATATGCCATGAAATAGAAGTCTTTAAAAAGGTGTTAACTTCAAGACTAAATATCTTTAAAATTACAGGAATCTCCCTTTCTTCTGATGCACCCCATTTAAAATCTGCTAATAAATTAAACAGATAAAAAAAATGTGGCATGTTCTAGAGAACTGGTTCCTTCGCTCAGGGTTTTTAATAACAGATAAAACTGAGCTGCAGACATTGGACTGGGTTGGCAGGAGGTGGGGAGGGTGAATATGTGTGGATGAACAGTGCAGCAGAGAGGCTGGGGGAAGCCGCCTTCTCCCATGGTGCAGTGCTCATGTTCTGCCACTAGGGGTCTCCTCCACTAAGGGGAAGACCAGCAGAGGAACTCCAGAGAGAAATCCCTGCTTCTCCTCTACTCTGCATGTGAGAGCTGCAGCGTTTCGGCACAGAAAATGATGTGCAGCAATAACGTGAAAAACTACGCAAAAAGATTAGAAAACTTTTAAATACAAGTGTACTTGACCCTGCAAAAAGGAGAGGGTTTAACTCTGACCTACTTGTAGTGGTTACCAGGTGAACTTAACCTCTGTGACCTGCACACACTCAAACCTGTCTGACCAGGGAACAAAATACTGGTTGTTTCCTGTGTTGCAACAAGAGCCAGTTTAAAAACGTGTTTTTTGCAATCCATGTGGCTTTTGTTGCGACACAAGATTAGCAAAATATTCAGACATTGCATGTATTTCTAGGAAGCCTGTCAACCTGAGAACTCTTTCCATGAATAAAATGTCATTTTGTTTTATCTTAGTTGTGGAACAGCTAATGTCCTCTTCTTGCATTATCACATCAAGTCAATAAGTTCAAGTCTAGATACAAAGGCAGTGGATAATTATAGAGTCCAGCTACAACAGTTATTAAATGTATGTATTCAAAATACACTGTTTATGTACAGCTGAATAGTTCCTTTCAGGTGATCTATTACATGAAGAAGTGTTTTAAAAAAGGCAAATGTCACAAACTATGAAGCTTCAAATGTTTTCTGACACAATGACTCTTTATATACGAGTGTTTACTGCTATTGGTAATACGAGAGTTTAAGGTTTGTGCAAAACCCTACAAAACTGAGTTATTATGTGACTGCACAGCAATATAGAATGGATTCAGTAGAGATGTGGAAGAAAATGGGTAAATGATTAAAAGTCCTACAAACTTATACAGTTTCTGTGGAGCTGCTACAACCAGACTTTACATATACCCTCATTACTTACTGGACATTAAAATAAAAGAACAATACAGAGCCCATTCAATGGATAGATGCTGTTTAACTTGTTGCAACAGGTGCCTCGGTCTTCTAGTGGAAGGTGGAGTCACGCCATTTTACGTACGTGTGAACTAAAAAGAAATCACACCACTCTCTGAGCTCACCGGACCTGCACATCTGGTACAACCAGCCGAGGAGGACACCTCATCCCTAGCAAACAAGTACCCTCCTCCACCTGTTCACTTCCTGCCATGCACTGCTCCAACCGTTGGCTTGTCAGACTGGTGCCATGGAACTGGTTTCAGGGAGTGGCATACAAGCTTGTGGTAAGAAAAAAGGTATGCAAGAAAAAAAAAAATGTCACTGGGAGGTTATAGCTTATGAACCATCTCATAAGAATCCTTGCTGAAACTGATGGTTTAGAGCATTTCCTGCACTCTTAAATCTGAGTTCTACATAATCCCAGTGATTACTTTGACTTATTATACTTGATGCAATAGAAATCCTCTAAGAAATGTTCTTCACTGCGCCAAAAATAGCCTCATGGCTCATTTCTGGTTATTAAGAGAGCAGGAAGGAAACCTCTAGTGCGAAGTTAGAGCTTTATCTGACAAGATACTGGGGGTGCTGGAGGTGGAGCAAAGAGGGGGGTGGAGGGTGCTCACAATTTCTATATGACCAATGGATGACGAAGCGATGAACAAGCGCATGACTCATCGGTGTGCACCGGTATTCCTCCGCATATTCCAGCAGAATCACAAAGAAATGTACATTAGTCATTCCTAAAGGCACCGTACCTTTGCGTCATGCGTTTCATCACCTCTGATGGCGCACAGGGCATCAACTAAACACTCCATTCACAAAAAAATAACGACGAGTTGGATGAAAAGTGCGTCACGGTGCAGATAAACATCTGGATTATTAGGGGAAAAAGACAACAGCAAGCATTCAAATGATCCGGTCGCCTTGTTTAGGGGTGTTAAAGGGAGATTATCAACCTATCCCGATGCGAAAGGGGAGCGCTCGGAAAATTGCGCAGCAAGAGGCTCCAGACGCTGCAGTCTTCTCCAAATAGGAGACTGGAGAAGTGGGTCAAGCCATGGCAGGGCGATTCCTATGAGACTAGTCTCTACCAAAACCAAAATACATTTAGATTTGACTGTTAACTCGCTCATATACGTCAAAGCACGTTGAAAAAGTGCAATATAGAGTCAAATCCAATTAAACACTTTTTAATCTTGTCTGACAATATGTAGGGCAAACGGGATGGGACAAGAAACCGACGACTCAAGCGGAAGGCTGACAAAACGCCGCCTTAATAGATTCACATATTCAGTGAGGGAAAAGATTATTAACACCAGTGCCAAAATGTTGGACTAACTACCCCAACGTTATATATTTTTGTGGAGTCAAAAGCTGTGAAATGATCGAGATGTGGGTCACGTTTTAATTGGGCATATGGGTTTGTCCTACATCATGCGGATTGGGCTAATGTGGTTCAGCAGTGCGCTGGCTGAGAGCTCACCCACATAAAACAGCTCACTGAAAAGTGCGCATAGCCTGCGCAATTTGGCTCCTGGCTCACCAATGTGGGGCATCCCCCCCCCCCCCCCCCACTACCAAATGTGGGTGAAAACGTTGACTGGAGCCCCGGGCAGCAGACGGTGCTGTGTTTGACGCGAGAGGTGGGGGGGAAACAATTGAGCTAATAAGGAGCATTATCTTGCCAGTCAATCAGCTGCTTACCTGCGCTTGTTACGCAACACCAACCTCCCCTTGAATTAAGCCACATAAAACGCACCAGAATGCAGCTCGTCTTTGTGCCAAAGTGAAGTTTGAGCTCAGTAACCTCATTGCACGTCGAGTCCACCTGCCTACTCCTGAGCTGCCCTCTTCGTGACCGTGATGTAGGTGGCGTGAAAATTGATGTGACCCAACTCACCTGCCCATTTGCCCAGCTTCGGAGACAGCAGCTGCCCGTTCCCCAAGACCCAGATCCTAAAGCCCGAGAGCAGCCTGTAGAGCAGCCATAGCACCAGGCAGGCCACGGTGAACGCGCCGACCCAGAAGAGAGGCGTCTCGGCCCTGCGGAGCATCTCCTCAGCGTTCATCCAGTTCATGGCAGCGGCTCTCGGTGACTCGGCGTGTGTGAGAGAGTGTGCGTGTGGAGACCTCAATTTTAGGCAATGTGCTCTAATTTCCAAGGCACAACGTGTGAGAGAGTCCCTTTATAAGGAGGTTGTAGCATCACACACACTCCCCCAACACTTGTCTAGCCTGATTTAAAGCGCACCGCCCACCTCCTACTCCGCCCCGCCCTCCTCTGCTTCTCACTGGCTGCGGTAGCTGTCTCTCGGCTCATCGACTCCACCGGTTGGTGCATTTGCATGTCAATCACCTCCAGAGCTTCCCCCATTCATTCGATTTTCTCTATGAAGCAGGGTGGGTCAAAGGGAGACCGGGATGAGAAGCGATTGGGCAAACATTACGGCAGCTTCCATCCGGAGTCCGTCATTGGCTCTCGCCAGAGCAGGTTTGTCGGTTTCAGTCAGGATTATGAAACCCTCCAAACCCACGCTTTCCGAAAAAAACTGCCCACACCACTTTATGAATGAAAGGAGACCCTCATTGGTGAGAAATCTGCGCGTCCTCCCACCCCTCGGAGGGCGCTTGGAGTCAGCTGATTGGCTAAAGCGGTGCCAGTCTGTGAGGTCAGCTCGCTCCCACCTAGACATGAGTCATTCGGCTATTTTAGGTATTCTGTCTGCATCATACTGCCGATAACCACGAAATATCTGGAAGCAGGTGGAGTGGGGCATCTTAGCGCACAGATTCAGCTGCGTTGCGCACGATAGCTCTTCCTAAGTCGCCTCTGCTGCAACATGCGCGAGTGCAGCTTCCCAAACAGAAAAAAACTACAATACCCATTCCAAATGTCAGACTCTCGCGAGATTTACCCCCATCGTAGTAAGTTCCCCATCCCAAACATTGAGGAGGGGGAGATGAGATGTGGTGTGTGTGTTACATAAACACTGAGACAGTCATGTGAATCTCCATCGCTTTATTTCACTATTTAACATTTTCCACGTACATGAATAAGCCAGTCATGCTTACAGGCGCTAGATGTTTCAGCACAACCGGCTGTCACGATTTTCTCCTCAGCAGTATCACTCCAAAGGCTATTTTGCAGCAGCATTTTTTTTTGGTAGTCTCCAACTCACCCCCTCTGCCGCCATGCTCCCTGTCTCTCCCTCTCTCCCTCTCTCTCTCACACACACACACACAAACTAAACATGAAATTCTGACAAACCGAGGCTCTGTGGCACAAAGCAAAGCCTGTCATGTACTCAGCAGAGGGACAAGAGTATAAAAATGTGTCCACACGCTGACAGTCGTCGTGCTCCTGCTCGCATTCTTTGACACAAGTGAGGAGATCGAAGTCAACGTGACACTGAGAGGAAGGAGCAGCAAGTTGTGTAACAATTTCAAAACGGGGTGAAATTAAATGTATTTCTGACCAACTGCGTCTCAGTCATATAGTTAAAAATATATGTACAAAATGTCATCTGTCATAAAATAATCTTCATAAAAAACTTTCACAGCACCGATGTTCTATTGCACAGACAATATTGTGTATGAATCTACAATTTAATAAACATATATCAGCTTGCAGGCTCTAATATCGACCTTGTTTTTGCGCACAAACATTTGCCAAAAATATTCACATAAAAAAGCACACACACAGCATTTAAGTGTAGTGTAATACAGCGATCAAACTTATATTTTGTAAGAGAGTAGCCTTAAAGTGTGTTTAAACTCATAGCATTAAATGCCTCCAAATTTCACACACACATATGCGCACAAACTCCTATGGATTATTTTGAGAGTCCTCCTTCACGTCTCGGTCGTGTCCTCGAAGCCAAAATAGCTGAAAACAAGAGAGAAAATCTGGATTTAGAGGTGCACAATTTCCTGTGAAAATCTCCACAAGTGTCTGTGTGATCTGCACGATTTTAAAGCACACAGAAAGTGCGCAAACATGAAAATATCAGCTCGTCCACCGCCTCGTAAACACACATAATGCTGCATTGTTTTCGAAGGGATCTTTTTCATACTAAATACACACCAGGGAGGCAAAAAGTAAATATTGTTACCAGTTTGTGCCACAACAATACCACAAACTACAGCTTCGTTTTTTTTTTGTTTTGTATGCACGAAAGTATATTTACCCCTCCTAGTATCGATAGTCCTGAGCACACACACTCACACACACCACCTCCTCTAAATCCTGCAACACAAAGCTTCTCTCACAATGAAGTTTCGGCCCTCTCCTCCCAACACACTCTCTTTCTCACCTTATCAGAGTCAACACTAACCTCCCATGTATCTCCCAGCCCCCCTACACACACACCCGAAATCCGACACTGCAACATGCCAAAACAGATACTGCACTCATCACGTTACTGGCACTCTGTCCAAATCTTATATTTCTTTAATTTTACTCCTTTTAACACAACCATTTTTAAGGTGAGTAAATGTTGCCATAATTTAAAGAGATAAAGAGTCACATCAGGGCAGCGTTTCGGACTCACGTTTCCTTTGCTGATCAGCTCTAAAACTGACAAAATAATAATAATAAAAAAATCCCTGTCATCACTGATTTTTGTGTTTATAATTTACGTTAATACGTGTTGACGTTTTACTGGCAATATTGTAGTTTCTACCCATATTTTATCAGAGTTCACAGGACGGTTATTTACATGTAACGTTGTAATTCTGTGTGTGTGTGTCGCTGTCCACCCCTGTGGTGCTGAAACGCGTATTTCAGCACCGTCGGAGTGGACAGCGACACACACACTTATAAAACTTCTCAAATGTAAATGATGGATTTCTGCTCTGCTCAGCCAGGGGTTTCCACATCTGCACAAGCACCAAACACACCTGAGAGAGACCAGCGAGCAGATCGCCCATGTCCTATCCTCCACACACAGCTGTCCCCCCCTTCAGTGAGTACTCCTGTCCCCGTTTAGCTCATGATATTCCCCATTAACATCTCTGACACAGCATGCTTGTATCAGCTTAAAGAATAACTTTTCAATAGAAGCGACAGCAACACAATACACATCACCAAATTCCCCTTTAACACTTCCAAAAGCTGCAGCATTAACAGGAAAACAACCTGCTCCAGATGAGACTCCCAAATAATGCCAGCTTTCCTTTCTTAATTCTAAATAACATCAGCTCCTTTCACAAATATCTGTGCAGTGAGTCATATTCAAAAGCCTTACAAGTGTCTGACGAGCGACACAGCTTTAGTGGATCCTCTCAACAATATTACTACAGGCTTTTATAATTATGGATTTATTTTATACATACTTATGGAGTATATATAGTTTTTACAGTATAGTTCCATTTCATCTGCCGACCACAGCGACATTACAGCAGCTGCAACTAATACAAGACACACAAAACTGAAATAAGCTTCACTGTACTTTCAGCAAAACCACAGAGCAGAAAAAAAGTCCAGCATTTGAGTCGTTTATTTTATATTTTAATGTCTGTACCTTCTCAAAGAATACTGACAAAGATGAATGAGGTATTGCCGCAAATATCAGTGGTCTTAGTCAATTTTGACAGCCACAATTCCAACAAAATATTGGTGTTTTTATTTGACAATTGAAGCAATTTTTAACACATTAAAAACCCTCACTTTTCACTCAGCTGCAAATTACATTTTACTGAGAACCTCATTTGTCGTGTGTGCTGGAAAGTCTCAGTGGATATAATGCCATCATGTCAGCTGTGATTTCATATCAAATTTCAGTTTTTCAGTAATTGTTGAAAATATGACTATTTGTACAATCTGCATGTGTGCAGTCTGACAAAGAATATGTTGTTTGCTGTGATTATTTTTTGTGTAACATATGACATGTAACATACCTGTGTGCATGTGTGTTTGTGTCCAGTTATTCAGCTGCATTACATGACATGGTGGCTACCGCCACGTTGTCTTTTTCACCCGTTTATCCTGCAAGACAAAAACACAAAGAGAAACCCTTTAAACTCCCCATGTCACCGTACAATAAACATTGTATAACACACACACACACACACAACACACACACACTGACAAACACGTAGCAAGAGAAACACACACTCAGCCTCGTGCTGATTTGGAAAAATAAGAACCAACACACACACACACACACATATTTAAGTACTAAACAAAACAAAACGTCCACATTTAACGTTTCTTCACATCTGTACACACAACGTTTCATCCTCATATTTAAAAACTGAATCAAGATATATGTTGAAGTCCAACACACATCTCTCGGTTGTGCACACGAGACTGATAAACCCACAATTGTGTCAGAAAAATGTGGAGACAAACTGATGTCCATAAACAGCCACTCAAACACACGCAAATTAAAGAATAAAACAAAACGAAACATCCAGATTTTAAATTTTTTTCAGTCTTGTCTTCATATACATATATACATAAATATATATACATTATATATAGTATAAAGATATATATTTAAGTCCAACACACACTGCTCTCAATTGTGTCTTATCAGAAAAACATGGAGACACAACTGTCATCTATGTATATTCACTCAAACACCCTCACACACACACACACACACACACACACACACATATTCTCTCTCTCTCTGTCTCACACACACACACGCACGCACACACATACATACACACACACACACACACACACACACACACACACACGTAACACTCGAGCTTCCCTACTCTCTGTGCAACGTATCTTTAATATAAACGGCAACAACAGAATTACACTTTGAAGATAACTCAGCCAAAAGTCAACATATAAACTATAAATTCATCATAAAAGTTAATTCAACATCTTCTTTGCTAAATCAACATTGAAATAAACATAATAAATGAGTTGAAAAGTAAAAATGGGTGTCGTTCTGCCTTATGATCTTGTCATGAATTAGTTTTCCCTCAGATGTCAAACAATAAGACAAGAAAATAACTTTTACATGGAAGCGTTTGTCTCAGTTTTGTATGTTAGATATAACAATATACATTATATATGAATATATAGTATAACGCAAAGTCACTGGTTTACACACACGCTGGATTCATGTATCAAATAAAATATATTAAAATATAAATGGCTCTTTATGTGTGTTTTGTTTTCTAGTTGTATGTTTAAATAATTGTCTCTCAGATTCATGCATTGAAGGTGACACACACACACACACACACACACACACACACACACACACTCACACACACTTCCAGCCATGACGAGTGTGTGTGACTCTCGGCAGACTTGGTGTGTGTTATTGTGTGTCCGTGAGCATTTCAGACAATTTTCTGTACTTTTACAAAACAGTTTATACAAATTTTTATACACCACCTCCCAACACACACCAATTTTTCATATATGCATAGATGCTCAGAAACTGAACACACACACACTCAGACAGTCACTGTCTGACTCTTGTGATGACAAAGCTGGTAAATCACAAATTAAAACTACCGCTTTCTATAGTTTAAACTAAAATAATAATTGTTGACATTGTGGTTTTATATTTGTTTTTAACATTTTATCAATTTTACATTTAATATATCAGTCTACAGTTTACTCTACATGAAAAGCATCTTGAGAAACCTTCTGTTATGATTTGACACAACATAAAAATTATTTGAATTGATTATAACATCATTACGCTGCATCACCTCCCCTCACACAGACACACACACACACACACACACACACACACACACACACACACACACACAGTAGGACAGCTGAACTGGATGGATCAATTGTTTGAGAAGTTACCACAGTATCCATATTAGACTCAGCTATCACCTGATATTTGCCTTTAAACAAAGACTGAATTTGAGCCTGTTGATATCACCTGTCATGATTTTACTGAACCAGCTTTACGGTATCACTCTGTAAATAAATATAATCAGTGTAGCATTCAAATGAAAGTTTTCGTGACTTGACTACTGCAAACAACTGAACGAACTTTGAGGAGGAAGGCGCTGAATATTTGAATTTCTTTGCCATCAGATTAGCCATATTTAATGGTAATCAATATACATAGTACATACTTTATTAGGCTAAAATTAATGCAGTCTAATGCAAGAAACATGCAATAAACCCTACCTTCATACAGATTATAACATTTTTTAGAGATACTGGCAGGTGTTTCTACTATTTTGTCCACCCGTTTATATCAATGAAGGTAAGCTAAATAATAGAAACACCTCTCTGGAAACCTACAGCTTATCATAAAGCTATCATGAAGTTCAATCTTTAACAGTTTCAACAGCAACTGAACATTAGAACCTTCAAGTAGGACTGTTGTATTAGACTGCATTAGTTTCAGCTAGGTAGGTGTACCTAATAAACTGGCAACTGAGGGTAAGCAACCAGCAGATTTAATCCAGAAATACTAGCACTGGGACTAACTGTCAAAAAAACTCCATCAGACAAACTCTTTATACATTTATACTATTTTAGGAGAAAATAATGAATGCTCTTGTGTGAAGATTTACCCAGCTGATATGTTTACAAAAGACGGGTTGTAATGCTATTTTTCTGAGAAGGTTGAGGCTCTCTCGTCTTTAAGAAACAGGGTCGTCCTGTTGGTTTTTATGTGTCAACCCCTCAATAGAGATGCAAGAGCCCCATATGTAAATGTGTTAGTTGTGCTCAGGAAACCAGACCTCAGATTTAATTATTTGGGAAACAAAACTCCTCCCCATTTCAGGAGGAACCTCCTGGAGTCCCACTAAGGTCCCCTGATGATTAAGCATTACGTTATGATCTGACAAACTCTCTGGATCCAGCAAAGTTTTGATGACAAATTAGGGTTGGGTGCTATGGCCAAAATCTTCTATGACAATATAGGCATTTAAATCCTGATAACAATCTATATCATGATATAGTATGTTTATATAAAATAACCACATGGTAAAGCTTATTTTTGTATAGTCCTGTGTGAATAGGACATAATGAAGTGCAGAGTATTTTCTCATTTTAAGAACTTGAGTGCAAACAGTTTTAAGTGAAATTAAAGAGAAAAAAAGAAATACATATAGGCATAGCCTATATGGCTATGAGAATGATATATGTAAAAATATATATGACAGACATTTCTGTTGCTTTGTTGATATATGTCGTCATATTGCCCAACCTTACAACAAAATCAAACTCTACTCCAGAATCTGCCATAAATGTCACCTGGTGTCTCAACAGCTCGTCTTCCTAAAACAACTGAAGTGGGAATTAATGAACTTACACTGTTAAATTAATTCCTGAATCATTTGTGATCGTGGTGATTTATAAAACTCCCTTCTTCTGCTGTGTTCGAATGTCAAATATCCTGACAGGGCCTGCGAGTGGTTTTAAAACGGCGTATAAGCAGGTGTGCTTTTAAACCCAGCTGGAGCAAAACGTTTCTGCACTCAAGGACACAACTTCGTTGAGTTTTTTTTTTTTTTTTTTTTTTTAAGAAATGAAGTTATTAATTTGCCAGTGTTCTGCACTGGTTTGAAGTTGACCAGCCATTTCCTTTCCCTTGCTCCACCTTTCTGCTCCTCATTCCCATTGATTTGTCTTTTTTTTTTTTTTTTTTTGTCCACCTGCAGACAGATTTTATAGCGATCACAGCATTTTAGCCCTAATTCAACACTTTTGGCCTAGTTTTAGGCTGTTTTACTGTAGTTTTTACCCTCTAGTTCTCACATACAGTAAGTTCTTGAATTGTCTTTTGTTCATTGATTTCTCTGTGGAAAAGGTGTCCCATTTGTTCCACCAGGAATAGGACCCATTCATACTTAAACCATTAAAAGTTACAGCCATTTACCTTCTCATACTGGGATTAGAAGACTCTCTGTGGTTCTGGGGACAGAGGAGGGGTGGAAGGGTGTGTCCCACTCAAACCAGCTTGCCTCTCAGGGTTTCGGGTGGTGCTACTGGAAGAAAAGCTGTCATTTGCGGCCCGTCCAGCTGCCTCCTCCCTCCCTGCCGGCCTTTATTGTTCCTTTCTGCATCATCGGCTGTGTTAATTTCCATTTTCTTTCCTCTCACAATCATCGCTTGGGTCCTACGAATACACAAAAAATGACAGATTCAGCACAAAAACCTGCGCTTCTTAGTGGCATGCATGCACACAACACACAATACATAATACATACTGTACTGCAGGTTTTTTTTTTCATATCCTGAAGCAAATATTTAACTCGTGCATGGAGTTGGGACTGTAATTAAAATAATAACTGTGTGGGTGCAGGTTAACATTGGTAGAATTCCTTTTTGGGGCGGCATACAAACTGCAGGTGTTCTGCTTTTTTCAACCCCTCCGGCCCACCGGACAGACTGCTCACAGTTCCCCTTTGAGGCAAGACTGAGTCTGCATCTGCTGAGTTGTGACGTTATGGTGACATGCACACACACTACACATACATACATACATATATATATATTACTTGTGTCAGATAAACATGGAGATACACTAAAGTATATGTACATCCTCACACACACGAATTAAACAAACAAAATGAAACTTCCAGATTTTTTTCATGTTTAGTCTGATCAAAGTCTCACCATCATATATATATTTACATATATATGTACAGATTAAAATCTCTATATATAAATATATATACATATATACTGTATATATAAATATGGAGACACTGATATCTATGTACATCCACTCAAAAACACTCACTCACAAATTAAAGAGTTAAACAAAATGAAACTTCCAGAATTAATGTTTTTTTTATGTCTGTACGATCTGATTAAAGTCTTGCCTTCATTTACAGTATATATAAAAATATATATTTAAATATACACAAAGATATATCCAGTATAAAGAGTTAGCAACACACGCTCCTCTCAATTGTGTCTTGTGTCAAACATGGAGACACACTATGTACATTCACTCAAAAAAGTTCTAACACACACACACACACACACACACACACACACACACACACACACACACACACACACACACACACACACACACACATACACGCGCACACGTGCAAACGCACACACACACGCACACACACACACACATGTAACACTCGAGCTTCCCCTACTCTCTGTGCAACGTATCTTTAATATAAACGGCAACAACAGAATTACACTTTGAAGATAACTCAGCCAAAAGTCAACATATAAACTATAAATTCATCATAAAAGTTAATTCAACATCTTCTTTGCTAAATCAACATTGAAATAAACATAATAAATGAGTTGAAAAGTAAAAATGGGTGTCGTTCTGCCTTATGATCTTGTCATGAATTAGTTTTCCCTCAGATGTCAAACAATAAACAAGAAAATAACTTTTACATGGAAGCGTTTGTCTCAGTTTTGTATGTTAGATATAACAATATACATTATATATGAATATATAGTATAACGCAAAGTCACTGGTTTACACACACACGCTGGATTCATGTATCAAATAAAATATATTAAAATATAAATGGCTCTTTATGTGTGTTTTGTTTTCTAGTTGTATGTTTAAATAATTGTCTCTCAGATTCATGCATTGAAGGTGACACACACACACACACACACACACACACACACACACACACTCACACACACTTCCAGCGATGACGAGTGTGTGTGACTCTCGGCAGACTTGGTGTGTGTTATTGTGTGTCTGTGAGCATTTCAGACAATTTTCTGTACTTTTACAAAACAGTTTATACAAATTTTTATACACCACCCCCCAACACACACCAATTTTTCATATATGCATAGATGCTCAGAAACTGAACACACACACACACTCAGACAGTCACTGTCTGACTCTTGTGATGACAAAGCTGGTAAATCACAAATTAAAACTACCGCTTTCTATAGTTTAAACTAAAATAATAATTGTTGACATTGTGGTTTTATATTTGTTTTTAACATTTTATCAATTTTACGTTTAATATATCAGTCTACAGTTTGCTCTACATGAAAAGCATCTTGAGAAACCTTCTGTTATGATTTGACACAACATAAATATTATTTGAATTGATTATAACATCATTACGCTGCATCACCTCCCCTCACACAGACACACACACACAGACACACACAGACACACAGACACACAGACACACACACACACACACACACACACACACAGTCTTTGTCCTTATTACTCTCATAAACATAAAAATACATTAATGTTCACATAACAGTGCAGTAAATTAAATTGTACTTGATTTTCAAACAACAGTCTGTGAACACTGCAACTGTCCATTACTACTACTACTACTACTACTACTACTACTACTATCTGCACGCCATCTTTATCTGTACCTCTCTGACAACTTCACAGCTATCCTTGTAAGCTACATTCACACTCAGTCACCTGTCAACTTTAATATACTGCTATTGTGTAAGTGTTGTGTAGTTTTACTATTTGTTTTGTTCTTCAGCTCTTCAACTGTTTACTCAGTTTGTTCTATTTGTTTTTACCTTTTTGTGTTTTTTTAAATGTACACACGGCTATATGTAAGTGTATGGTTTTATTATATGCATCTAAAAACTCATTCATACACACCCATAAATGTATAGTTTTTATTTTTACCCTGTACAATCATGTGTAGATTTATATTTTTATAAATGTAAATTCAGTTTGTATTCAGTTGTTAACTATATGCATGAATCCAAACAAACTCTAATTTTATTTCTTATGATTTTGCAGACAATCAAAGTCCTAGTACTTAGTGAATAAAGACTGATTCTGATAATTTAAGCATCAACATATAGTATTTTCTTACTAAACTTAAAGTGTATGTATCTCATATCAGTCCCATATTTTTTTCTCTTGAATGTAACGCATAAATCATAAAGATTTATATCCAACCCAAAAGAAGTGTGAATGATACTATATATGTCTGTGTGCATCAGTGTAGACACAAGTTTTACTGATGTTTTCAAATGCTTTTTTTTCTTGTATTTTTTCTTTTCTTGTACCATTTTCATGTGTTTCATTCATCATTTTCTGTACTTCCTAATAATAATAATAACTGTTCCTGTTCTGTGAAGCATATTGAGTTAACATGTAATTAAATACGCCAGATAAACATGTCTGCATTGTAATTTAATAGAAAAGACTACACAGATTACATTTTACAAGTTGGATAATCTGTTATGAAGGGTTTCCCTCAGTCCAATTCTCCTCTTTTACAGCACAAATTGACTAAAAGGCCATCAGTTTAAATTTCTGGGAGTTTGACATGAAGCCCTTCAGCAGCAGTTCTGTGAACAAACAGCCTGTGAGATGCAGGAGAGCTGCTCTGCCTCTCTGGAGCTCTGAGCCTTCAGCTATACAGTCAGCCATTTTCTGTCTGACATGAGGAGGCTTCACTGAGGCTGCTCTGCTGATGAGAGGAAGCCTTTTGGAAAAGAACACGACATGGAGGAAAAACACATGCAGATGTGGTAAACAGCAGCGCTAATGACATTAATCCTTCAGTTAAACCTCACCAGAAGAGCCCACATGCCTGACTGCCAACCCCATGAGTGGCCACAACAAAATGGCCGACCTGCATCTTGAGGGATAACCTACATATATGTTTATATAAACATCTTGGAGGTAACATTAAAATGCAGAGGATCTGATTTTAATGGTATTTGTAGCTTTTATTATTTTAAAAAAACACAACTCAACCTGCAGTTTCTAGGGATTTTAAAAGGAAGATTGTGAACAATGTTGTTTTTGGTGCATTAGAAAATTATGATAATCAACTAAAGGAGGTTGTGGTCATTTAAAACGGCCTCTTTCTCACAATAGTTGTGAAATAAGACTTTAAATGGGTATTATTAATAGAGTATAACTTTTCCTTTCTTTGTTCTCTGAAGAAAGAGTTGCCTTTCTGCAGCTTAAAACAGTAATATTTTAGAAAGTCTATCCTTTTTTTATACTCCTGAGATTGTTAAAAATCCCCACAATGAGCTAACTTTGCATTTAATGTACAGTACTTTTGTTCAGCAGGTACAGACTCAAAACATCAGAGTCATCTTTGTCAGATATGAGGAAGGTTTGGACACAATAAAGCCCATCTAAAAACTCATCAGTGTTGCTTTCAAATGAAGGCTCTTGTGATTTAACTGCTGCTGTTCAATGACTGAATAACCATCTTGGAGAAACACTGATATTTGACATTTTTTGGCATCAAAACAATCACATTTAAAGGTTGAATCTAAGCAATCAGCAGCTTCGATCTGCAAATACCAACATTAGCACCAGCCTTTAAAAACACCCACGAAATAAGAGTTTTAAAAGATCCTATAGGAAGAGTTTAACTTAATCGTTGTTTACATGACAGCAAAGTTAAGATTTTGTCTTTAGTCGAGAGATTAAAGCTGTTTGAAAATCTACCTTTTTTTTGGTTTGAAGCATTTAATGTCATTTAATGTTATTCTGAAAATATATCCAGTAAAATTGCCTTTTCTCTGAAATTAAACTAAAGCTTTAGAATTAAGAGAAATCATTAAGAGGAAAATCATTAAATCTAACACCAGTAATATATGAACATTAAATTACACATTGATGTGGTAAACAGCAGCGCTAATGACATTAATCCTTCAGTTAAACCTCACCAGAAGAGCCCACATGCCTGACTGCCAACCCCTTGAGTGGCCACAACAAAATGGCCGACCTGCATCTTGAGGGATAACCTACATATATGTTTATATAAACATCTTGGAGGAACATTAAAATGCAGAGGATCTGACTTTTGTCATTTGGCTCTAAACTGACTCAATCTGCAGTTTCTAGAGTTTTTAAAGGAAGATTGTGAACAACAATGTTGTTTTTGGTACATTAGAAAAGGATGATAATCATCTAAAGGAGGTCGTGGTCATTTAAAACGGCCTCTTTCTCAAAATTGTTGTGAATTAAGACTTTAAATAGGTATTATTAGAAGAGTTTAACTTGTTTTCATGTTTTATGAAGAAAGATTTTACTTTCTGTAACTTAAAACAGTAATATTTTAGAAAATCTATCCTTTTTTATACTCCTGACATTGTTAAAAATCCCCACAATGAGGAACTTTGCATTTAATGTACAGTACTTTTGTTCCGCAGGTACACAATAAAAAAAAATCAGCCATCTGTCAGATATGAGGAAGGTTTGGACACAATAAAGCCCATCTAAAAACTCATCAGTGTTGCTTTCAAATGAAGGTTCTTGTGATTTAACTGCTGCTGTTCAATGACTGAATAACCATCTAGGAGAAACACTGATATTTGACATTTTTTGGCATCATATCAATCACATTTAAAGGTTGAATCTAAGCAATCAGCAGCTTCAATCTGCAAATACTAACATTAGTACCATCCTTCAAAAACACCCACTAAATAAGCGTTTTAAAGGATACTCCTGAAATTGTTAAAATCTCCACAATGAGGCAACTTTGCATTTAATGTACTGTACTTTTGTTCAGCAGGTATACATCAACCAGTCAAAGTCATCTCCGTTAGTTATGATGAAGGACTGGACATGATTTTACTCAATAAACTTTAAAGCCCATCTTGTGTTTAAGGATCGCTCCCCAATTGTACTTTGTCCATATGTCACAAAAATGAATACCAATAGAATAATAATAGTAATAATAATAACAGAATAGCCACCAGGGATCAACAAATGGTAACTGCAGAGTGGCGCAGCGCAAAACAACCATCAGTCAGTCCTGTTTTTCAATGAAATATATTTTTGGAAAACCCTCCCAATGGAAAAAAAAATACAACCTGCCCTGAAAAAGTTTATTGAAAAGGTGAAACACTGACTGAGACTAAACTAAACTTGTGATCACTGACTTCTGATTAGGGACGTACATATATACATTGTAATGTACAATGCTTTATAATATAAAAATGTTTTTAATATATGAGGTGGTATTATGTATTTTTTATTTCTTAAAAGCCTAACAAGTGACAAAGTCTGCAAATTAGCTACGGCTATAAGTCCTATACACATTTTATTGGTTGCGCTTTAATTAAGTGTAACAGTGACTATATGTATTTTCCCTGTCAAATAAATTCACTCAATTAAATTGTAATCAGTGTACGTTTTAAATGAGGGTTTATTATGTGACTTAATTGCTGCTGTTGAATGACTGAATAACCATCAAGGAGAGACACTGATAAATGACATTTTTGACATCATAACAATCACATTTAAAGATGCTGAATCTAAGTGGCTTCGATCTATAAATACTAACATTACAAGCACATAAGAGTTTAAAAACATCCTTTTGGAGGAGATTGACTTTGTCGTTGTTTCCATCCAAACAATGTTAGCAGTGTTAGCTGAGAGATTAAAGTTGTTTGAAAATCTGCCCTTTACTGTGAAACTCTGAAAATGTATCCAGTAAAATGTCCCTAAAATTAAACTATTTGTAAAACTCTGTCTAATCACCAAAAAAACAAAAAACAAAACACCAGTTATATACGAACATTAAATTAATCAACTTATAGAGAACTATATGAAGCGGTGACACAATTAGAAAACTTCTTCATCCAATTAAGAATCACATGAGAGTATTTTATCTGTAAACTTGTGACTTCCTGTGAATCAAGAGCCTCAGAAGTGTATAAGTGCATGAACCCTCTCACACACACACACATACACAAGCACACAAGCACACACACACACACACACACACACACACACACGATAGTCCATTAAATTGTTTACCGGACCAACTCAAAAAAAGAGTTGGAGAAAGAGAAAGAGCGATGACCGACCGCACAGCTGCAGGTCAGGAAGTTTGAGTTTGTTGTTGAGCAAAAGTTTCATTTATTTATTTTTTGCCTCTGAGTGACTAGATCAGATGTGGGATTCAATACATAGTTTGGAGGAAGGGAATTATTGAAATTATTTGTATATTTGAACAACGTTTTCTGTTTTCTGTTAATTTGTACTCATTTTTTAAATAAATATCTTAATAGATTCTTTCCTTGTTCAGCTTGAGTTGCTGAAGATCATTATGATCCTTGAGATGAATTTTTGTTTGGACGACAACATAAATAAATGTGCTTTGATTGTTATTATAATCATATCACTTTATCAGTCTTGTCCCACTTGTATGCACATAAGTAGATTTTAAGGGGTTTTGGATGTTTGGTTATGGGGTGTCTTTTTTTTTTTTCCTCTGTATGTATCTGACTTTTATCCAAGCTGCAAATAAAAGTATAAAGTTAAATTAACATTATAGCAGCAGTGAGTTTGGACTATTAAAGTCAGTGCAGCGATGCCCTGATCACAACTCTTTTATTGTGAAAAGATCACAGATGAGCAGAGACGTGGTGATATATTATATACATTTTTAATAAAAAACACTCAATGAACAGGTTTGAAAGGTTTGGTTTCTATATAATCTACTGTGTGTGTGTGTGTGTGTGTGCGTGTGTGTGTGTGTGTGTGTGTGTGTGTGTGTAAATACATCTGACTGATATCATAACTGCAAATTAAAGCATAATGATCTTAAATTTCTGTTATATGTCGTAACTATTACACGTTTGGACTGTAAGAGAAAAGATGCACTTCCCCTGATCTTTTCTCTTTTCTTTGACACTTCTCTATTAAGAAGAGAAAGAAAGAAAATAAAAACAGTGACTTATAATTACAGATTTAACTATTTTTGAGAAAAAAAACATACATATGACTTTGAAACACAATTAACAGGCACAATTTAACCCTCAGTGTCCTTTTAAGTTTGGTTACATGGCTCTGTGTGTGTGTGTGTGTGTGGAAATGCTTCTGACTAATATCATAATTGCAAATTAAAGCATAATGATGTTAAATTTCTGTTATATGTTGTAAATATTAGATGTTTGGTCTGTTAAACACAAAGTTGTACTGTCCTGATTGTGACTCTGTTATTGTGGAAAGATCACAGATTACAGCTAACATGCCAAGAAAAAAGTAGAGTTGAGCTTATTTTATCACTCACCTCAGTTAATATGAAATAAAAATAAAAATGAAAAGTTTATATTTAATGAAACACTGTGAATTATACTGCCTATAATTTGCTTTTACAGGGATCTTTCTTGACACAGTTTGTTTAATTTAGTCCACACATACACAATGAACTGTAATTGTTAAGAATCTAAAACTTTACAGATTGTATTTGCAGTTTGTGGAAACAAACTAAAATTTACTATCTAAATTATATTAAAGTATATTTAAAGTTTAAAATATGTCATTTTATGTTGAAAAGGTCAAACCTGTGCAGATATTATTATTTGTGCATTAACTGTCAAAGCTCAAATATTTCACTGATAGTAAAATGTGATTTAATCTGCACAAGTCAGTTTTCAGTTGCTGGTTTACAAACTCCTCCTTAGGTTGAGAGACTTTGTCGACCTTTTTGCTTATGAAACCGTTTCAGAACTGACTGAACCCAAAATGCACATTGTGGTTGAGCTGGGAAAAAAACGACGTTCTGGTGTTTCTAGAACTTGCTAAAATATCTGAGTGCAGCTCATCGTTTCCTCTTTTCCTTCCTTCCTCGTTCTAACTGATGTTTTCTTCAGATGTTGAAAAGTGAAATTATGGAAAGATTGAGGAAACGAATTGAAGGAAAGGAAACAGAAGCAAAATGAATGTGTTTGTGTCCCGATCGAGGCTTTGGTCACACTGATTCTTACTGTCTGTTTATTTTACTGTTGTCTTGAATTCTTCCAGTTTCGCCTGTTAAAACTCTTGTGACTCTATTATTTCATCAAACAGAAGGATATATTTTGCTGTAGATGGTACAAAACCATTTAGATGCATGTAAGAATCAGTGTACATAATCTCCATAATCTACATAATGATCTTTTTTTTATAAAAAGGTTTTAGTGCATATTTGAACTTTCTAGAGCTACGAAAACATCAAGAGTATAACTGCGCTGCTGCGACTTCCTTGCTGTTTTACAGAATATCAAACCTTGAGTTTGCCACAAGGTCACTTGTTATGCAGATGTGATGAAAACATCTAAGAATGACTGATAATTTGCTTTTTATATTTCTACCTGAAATTACATATTGAACAGATTTGAAACAGATATTTTCTCTCCATATACTCTATTTCAGCTTCCCCCATGTGCTTTAAAACAGAATAAAAACATATGCCATTCTCAAAATTCATATCACAGCTCGACATCTCTAAACATTTAAGCAAACTGTATTTTGACATTCAAGTGCTTCTGAAATTTGTAAAAAGGTATACATGACCTGATGTGTCTTAAAAAAGAAATGCCTACTTTTGTTGTAGCTGAAAAAAACAAACATGCACACACAAAAACCTGTTGCAATTTAACTGCAAGTGTGTGTTTGAAAGCAGCGTGTATATTTAAATTCTTTCTAGTTAATGTAAAATATACATTTAATTCATTTACCGCCTCAACAATTCACACAGAAAAACACAAACTCTATAAATACTCTAAATGTTCAAAGTAAATGAATCATTCATTATTTAAATTTTGTGAACTCAGCTTAACTTAATATCAAATACATTTTTTGACTATTATCAGGCCATTAAATAGGCATTACAACCCAGTTGCAGGAAAAAAATGTTGGTGTTGTACCTTTCTGCAAACCACGGCTATGTTTCATGACTATGTTTCATATCAGCCTCGTATCATACTAGCAGAAACGCATCACTTTAGGTTGAGGCAATAAAACCACTATAGCTATATAACCAGTATAGTAGTGGGATTAAAACTACTATGTTTGTACAATGAAAATGACACTAAACGTTGTGAAGACGGGACGCTAAGAGTTTTCTCCTGGATGAAAGTCTTGTGTTTGTTGGATCCATCCAACATCCTCCCCACACAGTGGCTCTCTTTTTACTCTTTATAATACTTCACTTGTTTTGACCAAAAAGTATCCCTGGTTTGCAGAAATGTCCAATCCAACATTTTTTCCTGGTGACAGGAAAGGGCATTATCAGTCATTATAAGCGCCATAGATGTGGGTCATTAGTGGCCCAGTACATTGTAAAAGTTATAGCAAAACTTCTTCTTCTTCTTCTTCTACCTAGAGCTGTCAATCTATTAAAATGTTGTGATTAAATACAAATTAATTGCACATTTTTTTTGTATCGTTCGAAATGTACCTTAAAGGGAGATTTGTCAAGTATTTGATAGTCTTATCAACATGGGAGTGGGAAAATATGCTGCTTTATCCAAATGTATGTATATATTTATTATTGGAAATAAGATAACAACTCAAAACAATGACAAATATCGTCCAGAAACCCTCACAGGTTCTGCATTTAACATAAAAAATATGCTCAAATCATAACATGGCAAACTGAAGCCAAACAGGCAACAACAGCTGTCAGTGTGTCAGTGTGCTGACTTGACTATGACTTTTTTGTTTTTGTTTATGACTGCATGTTATACGAGCAGTTTGTACTGATTTGGCCAAAATAAAGTATGTAGTATGTAGTATGTATTATGTAGTGTGTCGTATGTAGTATGCAAACAAAAGCAAAATCTGCAGTATGCTAAAACTATCCAGATGTCGTACTGATTTGGAGAAGATCTCCAATGTGCATCGGACCAGTTTACCTCGCCTGCTGTATCCCACAATGCAATGCGCTGGGGTTACACTCGCAACAACAGCCAAAAAACTGTTTGCTATTTTTTGATATTTTTTGTTGCTATTTCATCACTAAATTCAGTTCAACTGTGAAATCAACTGAGTAGATTTTGAATGTTGACAGTTTTACAATATTAGATGGTGACACATAGACGCGGGGCTTTTATTTCCTTGATGACGGTTTGTTTAATTATCACAACACAAATGTCCGTTATAAATTAACAGGAATCTGTTTATCTGCCTTTTGAATTGATCAATCGCCCGTGGGCGTAGCTCGCTCGCTAGCTGGACACTGACGCTCACAGACAGGTTGTAGAGTGGCGAGGGAAGAGGAGGGAAAGAGCTGCCTCAGACGGAACAGAGAGATACCTGCTGAGACAACATGACCCTTTGAACATTAATCTATTTGCAGGGATATCAGTCCACTGTTTTGTTTCTGTAACTGAAAAAGCAGTTTGAGTAAATTTTGTTGAGCAATGTTTTATATTTCCCGTCTCCCCTCGTTGATGATCCTGTTTGTATTTCACTATGAGCTGTTGGAATAAATAGTTTAAACCTGCAGTACCTTATAAAAGTAAACAATCATAACATAAACAACAAAATCTATATTGTATTTTTGATAATATTGCAACAGTGGTCTGAGTTTGTTTTTGTTGTCCATTGCTTTAAGAGCTGGTTTAAGGAATAAAGCCTGGTCTAGCATTCTGCAAAATACAGTAGTATGCAGTAGGTGGTTTCAAAAAGAGCCAACACCTTGCCCCAAATTGCATGTGATTATCATAAAGTGGTCATGTCTGTAAAGGGGAGACTCGCTGGTACCCAGAGAACCCATTTTTAGTCAAATATCTTGAGGTCAGAGGTCAAGGGACCCCTTTGAAAATGGCCATGCCAATTTTTCCTCAACAAGATTTAGTGCAAGTTTGGAGCATTATTTAGCCTCCTACGTGACAAGCTAGTATGCCAATGGTTACCACCAATGGATTCATTGGGTTTTCTAGTTTGTTGTCAATATTTTTGCTCTAGCTTTAAAACTGAGCCCTCTACAACCTAAAAACTGCAAGTGTGTAATGTGTTAATAAAAGAAATCAGTGGCGTTAACGTGTTATTATTACATTACCTCATACAGCCCTTCTTCTAACACGTTAAGCTGAATGAAATGTTATGATTTGAACACAAACAAAACAGCTTCCTTAGGTTTAGGCAAGAAAACTACTTATGATGGGGCAAATGTGATGTGGGGCCAACCAATCATATAAACCTACAATGAACTGTTAGCTAGTGTGAGTAGCTATATGCATAGAGATGTATGCATAGAGATGTACGTGTATTTGGATTTCAGCTTTGTTTTACATTTCCAATGTAGTTGTGATCTAATTGTGGTTGTGTGTGTGCAGGTAAACTGTACGTCACAATACTGAAACTAAAGATGCTCTAACGGCCATTTCGCTGTGACAGTATGAAGACAGAACTGTCCAAACTTTCTCTCAATGTCTTTTCGAACTTTTCTGTTAAATAGCTCACAACTTTCAGTGGCACAGAAAAGAGTTTTAAAGGGAAAAACTCAAAACTCACCTTTTCAAAACTGTGAAATATTTTTTCGTTGGCTGTCTAGATCAGAAAACATGAGATTCAACAAGCCATTCGGGTTTGGCTCCACTTCCTATGTCACATGTAGGTTCGTTAGCATATATCGCCCACAGCTTGAGGACTACCTTTGCAAAGGTGCACAGTATTTTTCGCACAAGCCAATCAAAGCAGACTGGGCTTTCCTAAAGAGACAGGCGCTATGCTGGATGATAAACCGCTCTAAATCTTAGCTAAGGTGCTGGAAACATGAATGAGTCTGAAAGATAATAGACAAGATTTCCACACACTTACACTCACATCCACGCAGTATTTCACACTATTCAAGTGAAATACTGCGTGGATATGAGTATAAGTGTGCAGAAGTCGTTTCTGTTATCTCAAAGACAGGCAGAGTGTTTCACACAGAGGGTGAAAAAATAATAAAAATGATGCGCTTTTAACATTAAAGCACCTAAACATGTTCTAGTCGAACGTGAAAATGTCTCCTTTAAGTGGATTACTGGGTACTTAAAATCTTCTTTCTCTCTCTAAACTAAATGATAGAAAAGGGCATAGATTTGGCTTCAGAAGTATCTGCATCTTTACTATTAACAGTATTGTGCTTTACTATCATCTTTGTCTGCAACAACTTTGACTGAATGTACGGCAGCCTTCATGTTACAGGCCACTCAGACCTTCTTTCATCTGGACGTTAGTTGGTGGCTGGACAATCAGATCACACTGTTCAGAGAGGAAGAAACAGTCAAGCTGAGGAGGAGACGTCCCCTCCATTATCCAGTGGAGATTATGCCCCTGGTTGAGATCATGGACTACACTGAGAGGTGAAGGAGGAACTCGCTGGTTTGATCAAAAAACTTTGGCAGAGCTGATCTGAAGGAGGAGAGACGTTCTCTTGTTGGACTTTGTGTTTTCAGCAGCAGCCGTAGACATTATTGAACCATGCTGTCTGAAAGTTCAACATCTGGCAACAAAATGGAGTCAGATTTACATCCGATTGTTTTAGGCACATAATAAATGTCAGAAGAGGTTGTTGCATCCACATTCAAAAAGTCAGGATGAGGACAAAACATTCAAGTTTAGTGGATGTTTAAAAATATAGAGCTTTTTGTGGTTATATAGTTTTAGTCTCTTTCTAATGTGTGTCACTCTGCTGCTGCTTGTAGCTTTCTCTCCACACATCTCACACATGTTTCTGTGATGACTTATTTCCATTTTTAAGTTTACGTGAGAAACTTGACACAGAAAAATAGGTTTATTATTAAAATGAAAACAGTGAGCAGTGCAGCGTCTTATTGTTTCGTTCACGAGCACTTTGACACGCTGCACGTAGTTTTCAGACTCGGATCAAACTTGGCACCTTGTTTTAAATCTGTTGGCTTCATTTGTGTAAATCAGGTTGTGAATTCATATTAACATATTGCTTTAGAGATCATAACAACACTGATGTTATCATGTGGTGTCAGATATACAAGAAGTTTTGTACACAAATTATTTCTAAATGTTGACAATTAAACAGTAAAATGTGTTTTCTAAAAGTAGAGTGACTTTTAAAGTTTTAAATAGTAGAAAATTCACATCTGTATTGCATTTACACACTACTGTAATACTTGATTTTACCTCCCTAAAACAAAATTCCACTCATTTCCATTATACTGGATAGCTGTCACCAGTTTCAGACGCAGATCTCTTATAACCAAAGTAAACTTACAGGATTTAAATTTAAAGGAGCTACTCTCGTACTACAGGTGTGATTGTTCTGCCCATAAATGAAATGAAGCATTTATTTCTTTAAAAAAACATTTAAATTTGTTGAAGTTTTTAACTTTGAGAAGTCAGCATAAATATTTTAATGCTGCAAAGTCTGCAGGCAAGTATGGGGCTTTTAATTATTATTCTTGTGGACTAAATAAATGTGTGATAAAATGAGGAATTTCTTTTTATATTAACTAGCAAATAACTCAATGTCAGCATCACATAGTATGGGAGTGAATGAAGATGGTGTGTAAATGTAAGAAATCATTAAGATATAGTTTTTGTTTAATAAATTAATTACCTTAAATTGTTTCAGTAAGCTTCATGTTTGCTTTGTGGATTTGATTTTCTGACATTGTTAGCAGCCGACACATGAACACACTTTAAATAACATCAGAGTCAGTTTCAGCCTGAAATAATCTCCTCCTGTTTTTCTACAACGCCCTTTTATAGAGAAATTAAAATGTTTCATTACAAAACCAACGATGTAAACTTTAATCAGAACAAGACTCCATCAATGAGGAAACTATACTGCTCAAAATGTGTGATTAAAAAGAGTTTAATGAACTATATGTTGTGGACAACAACTTCAATGTTACAGTGTGAAGCAGCTGAGAGTTTTATGGATGAAAAGCAAATATAAGGATTAAATAATAAAAGACAAAACACTGTTCAAGCATCTTGGTTGGTCTGTGTTGCTGCAGTGTCTTATTTTATTTTTGTGCTTTCATATTTGTGTAAATTTGGGTATTTATTGTTTTTGTTTATTTTTAAATGTAAAGTTAATAAGAAACTTTACTAGCAAATATTTTGTAATGTATTTACATTTTAAAATGTGGTTTTGAATGATCATTTTAAGAATAATAGCAGGAACAGGCACACACACATTCACCCATTTTACAGCGTGATTATCTGCATATTGTAACTCCTGTATTTGTGTTACACTTAAAACACACGTGACGGTGCTTCTAAAATCACCATCAGATCTGAATAATTTCTTCCTGTGGATCATGAAAATAATGTTATTTTGTACAGAACGCAGCATTTTCAAAGAGCTTTGCATGAATTTATCAAAACATTAAAGAGGAGAATCACAGTGGTTTATAGAAAATTTACATCTCAGAGTGGTTTGTTTTTTTAATTGGAAAAGGAAATCGCTGAAAAAGTTTGGAGGAAAATGTTCTCTTGGAGTTAATGA
Source organism: Pterois miles (assembly GCA_947000775.1). NCBI lineage: Eukaryota > Metazoa > Chordata > Actinopteri > Perciformes > Scorpaenidae > Pterois > Pterois miles. The sequence continues at coordinate 6,691,529 of CAMQGK010000565.1, forward strand.
TTCATAAAACTTGGTGGTTTAACTTCAGTTTGTTATTTTGACTTGATGAGTGATAAATTTACATTTGTGTCTGTGTTCATAAACATTATTTATCTGAAAATGTAGGTGGGGTGGAGAAAGTGACAAATAAGTGATGAAAGTTTGAACAAGATCGTGTTTATTAACAACTGTACAGTGTGTGTGTGTGTGTGTGTGTGTGTGTGTGTCAGTCAGTAAAGAGAGAACAAGGAAAATAAAAGGTGTGAGAGTGAGTCAGTAAGTGTTAGCATGAGTGCGTCAGCATACGAGTGAGAACTAACTTGTCAAACTGTGTATTCCTGACATATGCAAGTGTGTGTGAGATTGCGTGTGTGTGAGATTGCTTTTGTGTGTGTGTGTGTGTGTGTGTGTGTGTGTGTGTGTGTGTATGCATGTATACCATATGTTTTTCCATATATGTGTGTGTCCACTAACTGTAAGGAGAACGTGAAAAGCACAGTTTGTAATCACTATCCATTCAACTTTCGTTCATGAAAGTAAGTAAAAGTAATTACTTAAAAAAGTAAAATAAAAAGAGATATAAATTAATTTGAATAATTTAAGGTATAACTATTTTTTGTTTTTCTTCATAGTTTGATTTGACGAAACTTAAAGTCAGCTGAAACAACTTAATTAGAAGTTGTTTTGTCCCATCGACAGTTCACAAGTCCTTGAACTTTAAGTAACAGCTGCAAACCAGAGAAACTATTATCAGTCCCACACGTATTTGTGCATTTGTGTGTGTGTGTGTGTGTGTGTGTGTGTGTGTGTGTGTGTGTGTGTGTGTGTGTGTTTTACAGTTGTATTTTTAGTCTGTTGCCGTTTTGACCAACAGCGTATGACAAATATCCAAGGAAATACATTATCCATCTGACGAGTGTGTGCGCAAATATGATGAATATGAAACATGCAATATTGTCTATTTATATTTGTGTGTGTGTGTGTGTGTGTGTGTGTGTGTGTGTGTGTGAGAGAGTATTAAATGGACTGTATGCTGTGATGCTTCATTCACCTACGTCTACGGAGCCACAGAGGCAGCTTTCACAGCACTGATGACGTCCGGACATGCACTGCTGTGTGTGTTTTTGTCTGTATAAGTGTTTGTGTGTGTGTTTGTGTGTGTATGTTTCCAACGTCAGTGGCCACATAGTTCCCTCTTAACCTTCACTTCGCTCCTTCCCTCTTTCCTGAATCATTTTCCACCACCACCTATGGGACGAGCCGGCTGTTTCCTTTTGACTCATACGCCTAAAAACTGTGTGTGTGAGAGTGTGTGTGTGTGTGAGAGAGTGTGTGTGTGTGTGTGTGTGTGTGTGCACATTTGCACGTGTATGTTGGCTAGCAGAGGTGAAATGACAGGTACATGGGTCAGATTCGAAGTCATACAGTATATACGGTATGTCTGGGGTAAAAGCATGGCGAGATGCTGCCATAACCAGGAGGGTGGAGTCTGCTACAGGACATCCTGGCAGAGAACAGGAACCTCCGATCCAAACTGACATGGCACTTTGCCCTCCGGTAGCACAAAACACACACACACGCCACACACACACACACACACACACACACACACACACACACACACACACACACACACACACACACACACACACACACACACACACACACACACACATACACACACATACGCACACGCAAAAACAAATACACGCTGCACCACCTTTTCGTCCGGAAATGTGCCCCCACCACACCACTTCATATTTTGGTGCAGAGCTCGGCAAAATAACAAGTACGTCTGTTTTTACGCTTCCCTGGAAAATATCGACCTTTGTGTGAAAAAAATACCATGAAAAAATAAAATTAAACTCCTGAATCTGTGTCAATATTTAAAGCTGCTACATACATAATGGTCAAATTAGTTGTTTTATCCATGTGTACGTCTTCAGTTAAGATAACGGTGTCCACTGCTGTTGATTCTCAAAATTAATATCTTACAAAGGATATATTAAAGGCTCAATCAGGATTATAAGGTCTGAAGAATATTACTTTGGAAACTGAAGAAATATCTGTACTCTATTTTTCATCTCTCAGCTTATCATGATGTGTAGGCTTGTTTACTGTCAATTTAGCATTATTGATGTAAACAAACAGCATCAAAAAATATTAATAACTCAGATTTAGTTGTTTCCTGAGTTTTAAATAACTCATCAAATGTTATGTTGTGATTTTTTTGTGGTTTACATGTGGATTGTGTCTTTGTATTGGGGATATCTCTACAAAGCTGCTTCAATATCAATTTATCTACCACTGTAGCTGATTTGCCCAATATCTAACTAACTGCAAAACTGTGCATAGCAATACTTGAAAATATGAATTTGTACTGCAACGTGAGAGCATTAAAATAAAACTAAACTTAAAACTAAATCTGTAGATTTCATTTGTTCTTTTTACCTCATGTATGAAACTAATACAGACTAGAAACCAGAACGATCTACAGACTCTACAGAACTGAGTCTCAGTAGACACAATAAAACATAATATAAGGAAACATCGCTTTTATGAAAACTTTTATGTAAATTTTTAGCAATATGATTTAGGACAGAGCCAGGCTAGCAGTAGCGGTTCCGGTCTTTGTGCTAAGCTAAACTAATTGGATGTTGGCTGTAGCCTCATATTTAATGGACAAATATAGACGGTATTGATCTTCTCGTCTGACTCTCCATCAGTAACTGTATTTCCAAAAATGTCGAACTATTCCTTTAAGGTTTAGTTAAGTACAAACGCTACTTGATTAAAAGATGCTTGTGGTTAAAAGGAGAAACTACACTGACTGTTAACAGGATATAGTCTCATGTGGTGGACTTTCCGCTCCAACCTCCTCTCCACGAAATTTAGAAACTTTGCTTCGTCTTTTGATTCTGACAGATAGGAGTAATATCTTGCCTTGTGAGGAGTACCTCACAATGGGAAACGTTTGGATCAAAGTGTCCCGGGTCCCACAATTAAAAGACATGGTTCATTTTTTTGCAGAGACAATAACTTGTCGCCATTTGAGCTTTTAACTCATGGCTGCATATGGAAATATCCTGGCTGAATAGCAGAAAAGTAGAAACAACTCAGTTGAAAATAGCAGATTCATAGATTAAAAAGTCAAACATAGAAGACCGGAAACATTAGGTGAGATCGACGTCTCCCAAGAAGCATTAGTAAGAAACACTGCTCCGACTGAAACGTACAATCTATTCATTTTCAATTTCTCAATCAATTTTGGATCAAGAAGCATTTTTTTCCCCTGTGGCATCATCCCCACAGCAACTAGTGAGGTTGTTTAAGTTTTGAATACTGTGACGCTAGTTGGAAAAACTGACAGAAAACAATATGTTTTGGGTGTTTTTAGAAATCTAAGGGAAACAGTACTAACAGATTATCTAACAAGGCATATTATTCTTAAAAGAAAATTCACAGCAGGAACATTTTTCCCCACAAAAAGCAGTTTGGTGCCATACAGATGAATGAATATGGGAATATCCAATCAGTGAGTACAACTGATTCCCTGTTGTACATGTAGCTCCACCGTCATCATACCTGCATTTGTCGTGGTAAGAACACACTCTCAACAGATGCTGTTGTCACTTCAGTGCTGAGGGATTGCATGCACCGGGTCCTATGTAAAAAATAAAAAAACACATATAAATATATATATATATGAAAGTGTAAATGTGATGTAAAACCATATATATGAAAATGTAAATATCATTTTGTAATTTTGAGAGATTGAAATATTTAACTTACTGTACATATTATCAACTAAACACCTCCTCATGCTTACAACTTCATAAAATATTTTTCTCTTATTATTATTATTATTATCTTGGATTCAAAACTGGTTCACACCCACAGCAACAAATTAAGAAAATCCATATAAATCCAAAAAACTGACACAAAACAGAGTTCGAGTTGAACATGTGGTTGGATGTGAACAAACATTTTGCATATCTGCTTATTTTCCATTGGTATGACAAGATGATAAAACCTTATAGTGTTTATTTGGGCAGAAACAGGACGTGGACACAGAGTAAATTAAGCTTACGTGGGTGTTGAACTCTTTGAACCAAGAAGCAGTGAGATTGGTTCAGCAAACAAAGCTCGACCTGCTTTAGTAGCTTAAATCACAACATGTGCACCAGGAAAATATGCTGCTGATGTTTGTGAATAAGACTGAAGAGGAGATTAACTCACTATCCTAATACAATTTTGTATTGATTTGTAATTATTTCTTCCTAAAAGCAGCCAGCTCCATGTCTTTAAACACAGTTCAATTTGTTCTTTAAAATGATCCTGCTTCAAGAGATATAGAACAGAAAATTGAAGATATGCAGTACATTTACTTCAAGAGGTGTTTCTGGTATACAAGAGGAAAGCCACAAATTGTGAAACGTCTCTCAAATATAGAGTCTGTTCAATCTGAAACCCTAAAAACTTGCTCAAGTATTTGATTTATCTCATTTAGTCTTAAAAGTCAAATGAACACATCTGGCTCTAAAATAAGATAAAAAAAACATGACACTATTTCTTACAAGTGAGTTAAGATATCATTTTATTTGATCTTATTTTGAAAATAAAAAAGAAAAGATTAAAACTTTTGAGGACTTCCCCAAATGGGAAACACAAAGTCTTTGGGATTCTTGAGTAGGTCGTGTAATTCAAATATTAAGCCTTTTAAAAATATCAGGGCTGTCAAAGTTAACGTGATAAAAAGGCATTAACGTAAATTCTTTTTAATGGCACTAATTTCTTTAATGCATCAATGGAACTTGTGATTTTTAGGTTAGTTTTAAAGCTAGATCGAAGCATTACATGAAAAAACAAATGATACCAACCATGCCACATCAGCTTGTTGTGAAAGAGGCTAAATAAACCTCTAAACTTGTGCTAAATTTTGGTGAGGAAACACTTTCCTAAGGTGTCCTTTGACCTCTGACCTCCAGATATGTGAATGAAAATGGTTCTATGGGTACCAACCAGTCTCTTTACAGACATGCCCATAATAATCACATGCAGCTTGAGGCAAGTCATAGTCAAGTCAGCACACTGACACACTGACAGCTGCCGATGCCTGTTGGGCTGCAGTTCACCATGTTATGATTTGAGCCTATTTTTTATGTTAAATACAGTACCTGTGAGGGTTTCTGGACAATATTTGTAATTGTTTTGTGTTGTTAATTGATTTCCAGTACTAAATATATACATACATTTACATAAAGCAGCATATTTATATGTTATAAACACCCACCAACAACAACCAGTCAAATAAATAAAATACTAGCAATTTACACAACATATAAAAAGGTGCCATGTTTTCAATACTATGGGCTCCTGGAATTTATCAGATATAACATTTAATTTCCTCTAAATGTACACATTATCTCAATCAACACATGAGATCGTTAAGTCACCTGCTACTTCAACCCTCTGAGTGAACAGAAATCTCCCTGTTTAGTCAACTGAACTTGTGATAACTCTGGTACCTCTGGTTGATGAAGTCTAAACTCCAGGAAATTACATGACTTTATGATAATTGTTTTAAAAAGTGGAGACTAAAGAGTGTCACATGCATGTATCTGAGAGAGACGGTCCGCAGGGGAAGTGTGGATGTACCTCTTAATCCTACAGCATGACGGGGGGAGGTTGAGAAGGAGACGCAAATGCACAGGTTGGAGAGAAAGAGGAGAAAGAGGGAGAAGACAACAGACGAGTGCACAAGGTGGAGAAGAGGAGGAGGAGGAGGAAGAGGAGAACTCATCATCAGCCGGGTTTCAGTCAGTCAGGATTTCCCCTCTGTCAATCCTCACCTCAGGCCCCTGAGAGAGACGGAGTGAATGAGAGAGGGGGATAAAGATGGAGTGAGGGGGAGAGACAGATAGAGAGAGAGAGAGAGAGAATCACAAGTGAGACAGAAACTTAGAGACAGAAGAAGAGACAGCAGATGAGGAGGAAAAAATGGGGGAGAAGCAAAAGGAAAGCAAGAAATGAATTAAAAACCCAAGCAGGGAAGATGGTGATGAAGAGAAATGGATCAGATGAGAGTTACCAGATGAGATGACGTATCTTCTTCTTCTAAAGCTCTTTGCATGCTGCATGTTTATGCATTAGCCATTCAAAGTATTTGTGTTCTGTAAATACTTCTCTATAAAGTAGCTATTATTGGTATAGTGGGGGAGTCCATCAGTTCCCCACACTGGGCTCTATTTACCTATGAGGGATTCCTTGGAAATGAAAGCAGTCACACAGCAGTTTGTGAAATATTTACCAAAGTTAATGTATTGATTTGTGTACACAGCCACAAATTTCACATTTCTTTCCTGATGGTCAGCAAAAAAAAAAAAAAAAAAAAAATCAGCTAGAATGTAATCCACATAATTGTGAACCGGTGAAAGAGCGGTGAACGGCGTGTAGGGAAGAGGTCAGGGTGGATGGGTGGGTCAAATAACACCAGATTTTTGCAGATTTTTCAAGAAAAAAAAAATGAAACTCGTACCTATTTCAAACTGCCATGAGACTGTGTTGGAAATGATGCACATGTTTGATGGATGATAAAAAATGATGGAAAAGTACAGCAACCTTTAACCTCACCTCACTTTAGCCTTACTTATTGTTTTTATTTTACTTACTGCTAAATACAAACTGGATGTTTCTACTGCAGCTGCTTCACATAAAAAGCATTCAACTGACAAAACAAGATGGTGACTTTTATTGTGAAGCAGCCACCGAAACAGTGTATTGGTAAGTACTAAGACCGTCCATTAAAAATGTGTACAACATATGACGTTTTTAGAATTTTTTTTGCCAGCAGATGATCTTCATTTTTTGCAAGGGAGTAATGTAACGAAAGCCAACAAATATCCAAATGTATGAGGATTAGGGCTGTCAAAGTTAATGCAATTTAATGCATTACTGCAAATTTTATTTTAACACCGCTTACTTATTTAATGCAATCGATCTTTTAGAGGTTGTAGCACACTCAGTTTTAAAGCCTGACCATGTCACACTAGCTTGTCATGAAGGAAGCTAAATAATGCTCCGAACTTGTGTTAAATTTTGGTATGGCCATTTTCAAAATGGTCCTTTGACCTCTGACCTCCAGATATGTGAATGAAAATGGGTTCTCTGTGTACCCACCAGTCTCCCACTTTATGATAATCACATGCAGTTTAGATCAAGTCATAGTCAAGTCAGCACACTGACACACTGACAGCTGTTGTTGCCTGTTGGGCTGCATTGCCATGTTATGATATGAGCATATTTTTTATGCTAAATGCAGTACGTGTGTGGATTTCTGGACAATATCTGTCATTATTTTGTGTTGTTCATTGATTTCCAGTTATAAATATATGTTTAAAGCAGCATATTTGTCCACTCCCATGTTGATAAGACTAGCTCTAAGGTATATTTTGAACAGATAAAAATTAAGCGATTAATCATGATGAATCATGGACAAACGTGCAATTGATTGTGTTTAGATATTTTAATAGATTGACAGCCCTAATTAGGATAAATTGTAAAACTTTTAGGGGAAGTTTTATAAACCTTTTGGGGACAGAGTGGCCACAGTGAGCTTGTAGATGAACAGCTGAATGCTGTACACTTCCAACTCTTCAGCAAGCTAACCAACTTCACTGTGACCTGCTGTGGAAATCATCGTATCGCTGTTGCATATATCTTTGACGGACATCTTCATTAAAACAATGTGAAGAGGTTTGGCTGCATCCACTGATCCACCAGTTGCTCTTATATCTGACAAAGCAGCTGCTTAAAGAGTGCTGTAGCATTAAAACGGGCTTGCTGTTACCATGGTAACCACGGGTGTCACCAAATCAGCCAGGACTGATTTTTTTTTTTTCCACAATTATCAATGATTTTCTAAAACAATACAAAAGTTTCTCTACAACCTTATTAGTCTGGTTCTATACTATCAGGAAGTGTGTTTAACCGCTTTTACATTTGACATTATTAACACTTATTATTTATGATCTGTTTTTTGTTCATGGCTTGTTTGCTTGACTTTCTTTTAAAAGATCTCAATTTACCATCTGGATAAACAGAACTGAGTTCAGCTCTGCGACAGTCAAACAGTCAGTCCTGGAGGAGGATGACACTTTAAAGGGTCAGTTCACCAAAATTAAACTTATCCTTAGCCATGCAGTGAGGCTTTGTTTTGTTTTGTTCGTTCAGGTTTTGAGATACCAGCACAATGGATGTGAATGGGATTTTGTTTCTTGTGGTCATAGAATTGAAAATATAAAAATTAAAATAGCAAATTCAGCAGCAAAGTGTGTTTTCAGTGTACAGTGCTCTACTTAATCTGGACCGTTGTGAACTCATTGTGAACAACTTTATAGTAACGCTGACTCTGATTCAAATGTCATGTTAACGATTCCATTTGTCCATCGTTTTGGAGGTGGAGACAGAATTGGAGACAAATATCTCAAAAACCTGGAGAAATAAAACGCAAACTTTTGTGTGACTAGTTACTACTAAATGAAATTAAACCCAGAAGTGATCAAACTGATAAAATCAAGAATAATTTGCAAAAGAAGTCAAATGCAAACTTTTAAAGCATAACCTGGTTTTCTGACCCAAACCAAACTGAAACTCAGTAACGTACGTTGGTTTATTGAAACATTTAACTAGTAATGTTGATAAAAACAACAGATCTGAAAGTGATTTGCTGTCGTGTTGTGAAGTAAATCTGAAATCTGACATCAACGATTTCACAACGACTAATTTGATGATTTTAAAATCACAGAGCGTCTGAACTGGGCTGTGCAGCATTTGCAGGGCTGTGCATTTTATCTTGTATTTTGTGGGGATTCATGAAGGCTCAGTTCAAACATGATTTGATTTTAATGACTGAAATCAGGACAAATCTGAACATAATCTTAAAATTTGAGCTGATCAATCACAAAAGTATGAACACAGCAAACAAATATGGTGATTAGCAGGTCAAACATTATTTAGAAGTCTAGCTCCAGTGTAACTATTGCTGGGCCCCGATGTACGTAATTTCATATCTCAAAAACAATATATAGCATATTTTTCTGGTAATTCAATAAATAAATATTCTATATGACATAACTACATGGTAAAGCCTGTTATATACGTCTGGGTGAATAAAATACTTGACAAATGAAAAGTACTTAGAGTATTTTCTCATTTTAAAAATGCTGAACAAAAACCATGAAAAAAGAAGTAAATATAGGCCTAACCTATATCATGATGGAAACAATATAGACAGATATATACAACAGACATTTTTATACATATTTTGATGCTATACATCAGTAGCAGTAGTAGTATTTTTACTCAGTCATCACACATAATACAGTATAATCAGTATTAACAAACAATCTTTGTATTAGCATTAGTAAGTAGTGACCAAATAGGCATAGGCAGAAGCAAAATGCTGATATATACCTAACCTATATTCTTATCAAATTAAGCTACCCTCAAGAAATAAAAAAACTAACAAAAAAATGAGGAACAGTATATCATCATATTGCCCCGCCCTACATGTAACAGTTGTTTTAACAGCAATTAAATGTCTTTATTTCACTGTGAAAAATTGTAGAAGACAGTCCACACACTGTGGCTCCTTTTAAGTGCAATTCATTGGCACATCTTAGTGATGTTTTGAGCAGATGCTCTTCTTCAAACTGCATTTCAATGTGAAGCACAAACACATTTAGTCTGGATTTATCCCAAACATCAAGACTTCTAACCTGCAAATCACCAAATTGGAAATCTAAGATTGCAAGTTAGTCTTCTAATGTGATGTCTTTTTAGTTTTCTAGTTTGTTCCTTACTTGACGTCACATTCATTTATGTAATTCACTTCAGCTCTATGCATGTTGGGCCACGACAACTTAAAGCAATGCTGCAGAAATACAATTTAAACATCAGCAAATATCCAACGTAACCAAACTCTGTTTCTGTTCACATGCTGAACAATTGAAATTAGAGTCAATTGATCGAAAAGCAAATCTGTGTAAGAAACGTCTACTGTGACTGTTTTGACATCATCAGACTCTGCAGACAATGCAAAGACGATGGAGGGACAGACTGCAGACACACACACACACAACCACACACAAAACACACACACGCTGTGACAACTTAGAAATGTGGTGTGTGTGACAGAAAAAGTATATTTGACCGCAATGACTGATGGAGAAAAACAGTATCACAAAAATACAAGTGTGTGTATGTACAGAAGTATGTTCTGCATTGTGTGTGTGTGTGTGTGTGTGTGTGTGTGTGTGTGTGTGTGTGTGTGTAGGCCCCTACAGTTCAGTCGTATAAAACGTTGCTCAGCTAAAAATAAATAAAGGGCTCGGGAGAGGAGCGAAAAGCATTGTGTGCTGTGAGTCACGACCAGGAGTGGTGGTGACGAAACCCCCCCATCCCCACCACACACACACACACACACACACACACACACACACACACACACACACACACCTTTTCCTTCCCATTCAAATGCTGACAGGGAGAGTACCGGTTCTCAACACCAAGAGATCAAGACCTCCAGAAACTCCAAAAGACTTCAACACACACACATACACACACACACGCACACACACGCGCACACACACACACACATGCACACACACAAAGCCAAGACGGAGGCAGACTATAATATCCAGTCACATGTAAACCAAAATATAAAATATCTTTACATTTTCAACATCTGAATTTACAGAAAAGCATTCCTTCCTGTATGTAAGCAAATGTTTCACCACTTTTCTGCCAATTATTTACATTCTAAACATTAAAAACATGATAAGCTGTATTTATTTATTGTGTGTTATGCACATTTTGGTGGGTTTACTCTCCACAACATCGCTGTGTTCTTCCTGTTTACAGACATAGACTTGACTCATGCCCAAAATTAATAGAAAATACAAATTATGTTACTCCTACAAAAGGATGAGTCATATTCAATGCATCTGTCTACAGCGACACAATATAGGCTTTCAAACTAAACATATAATTATTCAGCTATATAGAAATATAATGTGTTGTCATTAAAGAGATATTCCACCACATTCTCTCTTTTTTTAGTAATTACACTATTTTTAATTCAACTTGTCTCTTTTGCCAATTAATAAAACTCAGTATTGCTTGCTGATCCCCAGATAATGAAGGATTTTACATTAACAGAGAGGTAAGTCTTTCCTGGTGTTCTTGTGTTCTGTGGATAAGAAAAAGTGTAAAGAAGTTAAAGTGAGCACATCATCTCTTTACAATATTGTCATGTTACAGTCTTTGCTTGATAGTTTTCATGTCTGGACAAGTAAAACTGTTTTTGGGAGAATAAGCAGGTGATGCTGTTTTATGAAAAGAAAACTCAGTTACCTCGACTGACTAAAACCTCAGTTCGCTCCAGGTTTGGTTAATGTCAGCCTCATGAAAAAATGTCAAGCTCTGTGACTAAAACCCTCCACTCCAGAGCTCGTCCTCCTCCAGTTTTCAAAGTACTCATTCTCTGATTTAATAGGGAAATACCACTTGCACGAAGAACTCATTTATTACTCAGTTATGTTGGTGCTCTTGGACAGATCAATCTATATTTGTCAGCATGCACATCTCAAACCAGAATGAAAACACCAGCATGATCTGGGCTTTTTGCTCATTCTTTTTTTCAAAAACATTTTCCACCCTTTAATGTCATTTATGCCAATTTCTGCATGTGTGTAAATATTTTTATGTCAGTTTCATGAAACCAGTTTGACCATTTTCTCCAATATCTATATCTATATATATATATTTTTTTCCCCACCAAAATTCAAATTTAAACTCCAACCACCAACTTAAAAATGACACCTCCACCAGCTACAGTCTGAAAATTAAATCGAGATGAAGTCATTTCACACAATCACAGGTGCCACAGATGCTGTTTGTGTTGTTTCAGAGGGCTCACTGAATCCCCTAGAAATGCATCTAAATTTTTATTATAATGATGTAGAACTAATAATTTAACCTTGTTGTGTCTTCATATTGAAAGAATAAGAAACCAACAAGATATGAAGATAGATGTGTGGTATTTTTATTTATTTATAGCCTAAAAACATTGGACAATATCGACACTGTTAAATATTCTCTTACGTCCTAAACAAACCACGTACCAATGAGCTGTGTGGTCATGATTAGACTGGAGACATAACCACTTAAAAGATGGGTGAGTAGGCTACTTGCTCTCTTCCAGCGCTTGAGTGTTTTTTTAACAGAAAACACAGGTTTTACACTGCGATATTTACTGTTAGTGACATACTGTACAGCCAACAGTAGCCTCAGAAAACTTTCAGGGGATCTGCCTCCAGCCAGCTGTCACCTTATTGAGGTGTCTGTGGTGAAATGAGAAGGTATCATATCAGATAACTAACTTCACCAATCAGCTGCTCCTCATCCTTTGGAATTAAGTAATAAATAGAAACAGGGCGTCTGACAAAATTTCAGCTCAAACATGTACACTGAGCAGCGCTTTGTCGCTCACGGCCAGTTCGTTCATTCCAATAGAAAACAATCCAATCAAACTGATTTTGTCACAACGCTCGCTTGCGTTGCATTCTGATTGTAAGGTGTAATATGGAGGCTACACATATCTCAATACATTATACCTCTCTGCATTGTACACATTACATTCCCACCAGACTTTTTTTGTGAACCCCCAACCTTAAAGTTCAAACTGCACCTATGTCAAACACTAACACAAACTTCACCTCTAGTATATTTGTACACATCAAGATCTGTTAAATTCAACATAGTGCTGACTGCATAGCAAATCAAGTGATTTGTACAAGAAAACTGTTTCTCAAAGTTCAGATTTCACTTGATTTTGCTGATACAGAGATAAAGGACTGAAAAAAAGATCTTTCTCTTCTTGCAAATCGTGACAAACTGAATTTGATTAGTTGTGACTGAATGAATTTCAAGACTGTTCAAGTGCTGACTGGCCGACATCAGCACCCCATCCAATTTAAAGGACATGGACCTGCTGAGTGGTGAATTTTCAGTCCAACAGCTTAGTGAGGGAGCCAATCAGGAGTCCGTCCAGATGTGATGCTTTCACAACTGTTACAGCCCCCAACACACGGAGCCAACCTCAAAAGAGTCGTGCCAACAAATCCCCAATCAAACACCTCAAGTTACCTCGTGTATTTTTGTTCAAATTTGATCTTGAACTCAATTCAAAGACGACAAACTTGGGATGTTCTGCACCTGTGTGACCAAATCAAATGAGTAGTCTCTGTTCATAAGGCACAAAGAGTGGTGGAGAAATAAACTAAAGACAAAGTAGGTATCTATTTTCATTCCATTGTGAACCTGTTTTAAGCAGAAATAGGGTATGAAAATTTGGAGGAAATCACTTATTTGTTAAGCCAAGCAGAGAAGCTGATTTGACTGTTTTCGGAACATTAAATAGGCGTTATCGATCCATATATGTGCCATAGATGTGGGTCAATAAGGGGCTAAGAACACAAATAAATTTGGAAAAAAAAAATTTGGAAATTTGTGTTTAGTGGATTATTTCTCTGTTGTTACAATACTAGTTGACATAATATTTTACACCATTGGAAAGCCTGTTTATCTACCTGCCTAATATTGTCCAACTTGTAAGGATCTTGCATTTGTGGGATGAGCAGCCCAGCTGATTATGTGGGTAGCGCTCAGGTGAAATCTGCCAAAATTCTCTGCCAGTGCATTTTCCTGTTGATATTGACTCTTGTTTCGTTCTGAAAAGTCAGCTTTTTCAAAACCAACATGGCTCAGTTGAAAATTTTGTTTCAATGCAAAACTCCTCATCTCTTCTCTGACATGATTTTGACATTTTTGACAATTAGTAGGAGCTCAAAAAAAGAGTCAACACCAACAGGAGAATACACTGTTTAGCACTGGCAAATACCCGCATAATCAGCTGTGCTGCTCATCCCACAAATGCATGATCCTTACAAGTTGGACATTATTGTGAAGGTAAATAAACACGCTTTCCAACCATGTGAAATGCTATGCCAACTAGCACTGTAACAAACTTTTTTCAGAGTTTATTAGGATTTATTCCAATGGTAGATTGCTGAAAGAACATATAAAAGGACACGACAGCGACCTCTAGCGACCGAAGTATTTATGACAGGAGCAGAAGCGGAAGTCAGGCGCTGTAGTACAGACAGCATGAAACTCCATATGGGCTGGAGGTCGGGGGTGATAGATAATATGTTAGAATATGTTGTTTTAAGTTTCGCTTTTAGTTTACAATGACCCTCATCTATTGTATTTATAGCAGCCAATAACGCCTATTAAATGGCCTGATAACAGTCAAATCAGGCGCGTGGGTGGTCTGAGAACTCTCTCTTGCTGACTGCCTCCAACGTCAAGTCAATATACCGAAATGGTGGAAAGGCTGAAACTACCTGCCAATTGTGCCAGATGACAACAACAACCATTTTTTTATTGAATGGTTATGTTTTCTATCTTGAAAATGTAACAGATCATGGTGGTGCAGTGGTCACGGTGGTGCAGCGGTCACAGTGTGGCAGTGGCCATGGTGTGGCAGTGGTCACGGTGTGGCAGCAGTCACGGTGGTGCAGCGGTCACGGTGTGGCAGTGGTCACGGTGGTGCAGCGGTCACGGTGTTGCAGTGGTCACGGTGTGGCAGCAGTCACGGTGGTGCAGCGGTCACGGTGTGGCAGCGGTCACGGTGGTGCAGCGGTCACGGTGTGGCAGCGGTCACGGTGGTGCAGCGGTCACGGTGGTGCAGTGGTCACGGTGTGGCAGCGGTCACGGTGGTGCAGCGGGGGGGGGGGGGGGGGGGGGGGGGGGGGTCACGGTGTGGCAGCGGTCACGGTGGTGCAGCGGTCACGGTGGTGCAGCGGTCACGTGGTGCAGCGGTCACGTGGTGCAGCGGTCACGGTGGTGCAGCGGTCACGGTGGTGCAGTGGTCAGGGCGTGGCAGTGGTCACAGAGATGCAGTGGCCACGGCGTGGCAGTAGTCACGGTGTGGTAGTGGTCACAGTGATGCAGTGGTCCCGGTGGTGCAGTGGTTAGCACTGTCACCTCATCGGTTATGCAGGTTCGAATCTGGCTTGGGACCCTCCTGTGTGGAGTTTACATGTTCTCCCCGTATTTAGGTTAACTGATGATTCTAAATATGCCCGTACCTGTGAATGGGAGTGTAAATGGTTGTCTGTCTTTATGTGTCAGTCCTGTGATGGACTGGCGATCTGTCCAGGGTGGACACCACCTTCGCCCAGTGTCAGCTGGGATCGGCTCCAGCTTCCCCATGACCCCCAGCGGGATAAGCGTTTGCAGATGGATGGATGTTGTGCAGCATTTATCTGTTACATTTGTTAACGGGGTTTTTGTGTTTTTGATTCTGCATCGTTTCTGTATTTGCAGCATGTTTGCTGTTTATGTATTTGTTTTGGCTTTCGGCAGCACGTTTTTTCATTTGCAGCATATTTCCGTTGTGTTTGTTTTAGAGTTTCATATGTATTTTTTGAGTTGGCAACACGTTTGTCCTAACGGAAATGTTTTGAGCCACTGTAGCTCGTTTGCTGTTGTAGGCCACCATAGAAACACCATTTACACCAATAGTAATATATAATGCAATCCAATACAACAACACCTCTGACCCTAAAAATTACCCTAGAGTTGAATCAACACCTCTCAGACGCTGTAAACAAGAATAAGAATGTGAGAACAGATTTAGTATAAATATGAGCTTAAAGGTGTTAAGTTTGAAACTCAGAGCATTTCTATTGCTTCCACATGGCTCTCAACATGGCGACGGCTGAGTTGGCAGCTCGCAGCTAACAGCACTAACAGTGGAAACAAAGGCAACACGGCCGACAGACCTAACAGTGTTACCCTGAGGGGGGAACAGGAGGGTGGGTGCTACGCTTCCACGGCGTTATCAGCTGCATGACATCAGAGCAGAGCAGCTAGCCAGTGGGACACGCTCACATGCATGAACATGCACTAAAAGTACACACAGTGGCCCAGAAATAGCAACAAAGCACAGAGAAGCTCTGATAGCAACTCACACAGGGGTAGAGAGACTTCATCCTCTGCTCAGGTAGACATTACTCCTCTATATCTTTACCTAGACAATAGCTGTTTGCTGCTATTTTAAAGCTCTGGATATCGTATAGAGAACCTTTAAGTTTTCCAATCCTGTCTCCAAAAATTACATCTCTACTTTACTAAATTGTTTTCTCAATTTTCTTGTCTTAGTAAACTGAAGTCACTGCAGACTTTTTTCACCAGCAAACCAAAACCACAATCTTTGTGGTGCCGACATAGCATAGCTGTAATCGTTACAAGCAGATATTGTATTACAAGATCGGATTGGTAAAAAACAATTGAAATATGTTGTCAGAGAACAATTTTTACTGATACGTTCATTATCAAGATATTACAAACTTGCCAGAGACGATAATTAATGATTAATTTTCTCATTATGTCATTAGAAAACAAAATCCAGCATTTTGCATTTTCTTTCCTTGAAAAACATTTTTGCTTTTGCAAATTATTTTTTTCAAGGAAACAAAGACAAAAAGACAGGGTTGATGAATTCCCCAGAATGTATGTGAGTTTTGCACATTTCAAGGATGAGATTCATTTTTGTGAAGATTTATTTTGTCTCAGGTTTATCCAAAGAATTTAATTCACGATGAGTACATCTATATATATATGGTATTGTGTTCCTTAATTTAGATAGTGAACTACATAACATGGTGTATTCTGCCTTAGTATCATGCTTGTTGAGTTCAGTTGTCTGACTGTTGAGATGGACATTAAAGTCGACCAAGTCACACTGAAAAAGCAGTTTAATTCAGTAACTAATAGTAAATAGTTAACGCTGAGAGTAAACAGGTTTCACAATGATTAGATCAATTTTGGTGGGTCATTTTGTGAAGGAGGCACCAGTGTTTCCACCGATACTGTAGTTAGTGGTTCATTTATGTTTTATCTTCTCGTCACATACAGGGCTTCTAGTGATGGATGCACTATTATACTTGGATAGCCATAATAGATATAGACTCTAATTTAAGCAATTGTGAGGTAATCAGTCTATACCCATTCACTGCTAGAGAATGTAAATGTTAAATATTATATGGTGCAACTTCTTTTGTATTTCTTTTAAAGCTAAATGCTCATGTATCTCAATGACAATGTTTTGAAAGTATAAAATTCAACTTAAAAGAATACTTGTTTTGACGACAGTAAATGCACTGTCGGTGTAATTACCTGCTAATAATTTTATTTTTTTCATCAAAGGAAGCCAATTTTAACAAGTCATTTGGGACAACAGGTGAAACTTTGCCATTGTAGGTTAATCTAGATAAAGCGAACATCTAACGTAAATTAAGCCTTGAAATTTTGACGTTGTTCACTTGGACAGAGAGACGCAAACTCAGTATGATTATACATTACACATGGGCTGGCGAGGAGGGAAAAAAGCCCTCACTGACCACTGCAACAGCAGCAGTGCTTCTTCTTCTTCGTCGCCCGTCAAACACGACTGGTTGTGCTCACATGTGGGAAGCCAGTGAGGGATCACGTCCTTGCTGTTGCACTAGTGACTCCTGCTGGTTAGTCAGGGTGACGGGTGACTGCTCAGGTGGGAGCGGATTTAACCAAGTCCTCAAAATGGAATCATAAAAAACGTTGTGTCCTCCAGAACAGCATATAGAGGCGTTTTCGGATCTGACGCCCTTTTCAACAGGACATCATTTGTCTCTGCTTTTAAAAATCTTTTCAAATCACTGCTGAAAAATCTGTTTTATGAAGTGACAATGCTACACTTATAGTTTGGTTAGGCGTCAGCACGGAAAGAACTATATTAAGATTAGGCAAACATTGTGGTTTGAGTTCAAATTACTACTTCATTAAGGTTAGGGGACCTACATCATCATGGTTACGATGACAAAAACATGATTAAGGTTTGGAAATGTTGGCTGGTGGCTGGAAATGGGACAAAATACAGCAGCCTCTCATGTTAAAATCCAATGTTTTGTTGACCCATCCATCCACCCAGCCCAGTCGCACTACACTGCATCTGAATGACACTGTGATTCACAAGTCGTTTTGTGTGCAATAAGAGCGTCATTCTTGCTTTTAGCACATCATTTGTACGCTATGTAGTGTGTACTGACTGCAATGGAAACGCATCTGAGTAAACATGCTACGCTCAGAGCTAGTGACATAGAATAAACAGAGAGAAAGACTGTTTATGGTGGGCAGGTGCAAAAACACAGAACTGTCAACCTTTCGTGTCCTAAAGTGTGACATTTATTACGTTTTTTTTTTTTTTTAACTTGTAATGTGTTTTTGTGTACTTCTGTTACATTGTTTTCATATGTATTTTACTTAGTTTATGTACATATTTTAAGCTCAACTATGATAATTTTCCTAAACCTAGCAAAATGCTTTTGTTGCCTAAACCTTGCTGCAGCCTTGACTGTAGTTTTGTTGAGTGGTGTAAAAACTATACACATAAAGAAATGTACAAATGACCTGGGAAAAGGCTAAAAGGCATTCTCATGACAAGCAGAATGTCTTTGTAAAGTCTTACTATTTATAAGCCTTCCCATGAGATTGGGTTGATCCATCCCAACCTCCTCCCAGCACAGACTGTGTGGCTTTATAACAACACCACTCAACTTCTGTTTTTGCTCCCATCATGTGTACAGCTGCTAGAGGGCTTCGTCACTTCAACATTTTGGATTAAAAGAACAAAATAGGAAATAAAAAAAAGGGGGGAAAAAAAAGAAAACAGAGATCATGTAAATTATTGTAACGTTGAAATCTAAAGCGGTGTGTGAGGAGAAATGGTTGAAATTGAACTGGAATTTTTGACTTCAACAATTATGAATGCACCTTCCTTTTTATTATGATAAATATCCCACTTCATGGTCATTTTAAGATTCTTAAAGAACAATGATTTGAATTTTTTGCTAACAAGTCCCATGAAAAGACCAAATCCAAGACATAAATCTTTAAATCTTTTAGAACAAGTAGCAAATATACATAGTTCCACTAAAAAAAGTTCAGTAGTTTCCTAAAACACATGGGAACTGTAGTTTTTATCAAATGTTACCCAAACAGGGGTGAATAGAGAGACGATGTCCCATCCCTTCCAGTGGACAACTATGGGACATTATTTCAGAAAAAGACATGAATGATGGTCAGCGGCAAGAGACAATATTTTCTTGATCCTATTTGAATTTAAAAGATCATTTTGCAAGTCAAGAAAGTCAGTTTGTTATAAAACTACTGAAATATCAGACTGTGAAAATACATAATTAGAAGTTATCATTATTATTACCATAATTACTACCATTAGAGGTATGAGAGATAATAGATTTTTTCTCATTTGGGTGAACAAACCTAACTCAAAATAATTTACTCTAACGTTAGCCAGTGAACACAAAGAAATGACCCAAACCTGTCATGTATTTTTATACTTATGGCAGGCTATATATTCAAAATGAAAATGTATAATATGTTAACTATAATGCTTCCAAAATACGATCACTGCAAAGATCATAATTTTTACAGCATATTGGCTGATCACACAGCACACACAGGCTAAAACATCTATAGCATCCATTTTGTTGCAAGAGCAAATGATTGTCAAACCTACTGTGATGACCTCTTCCTGTCTTAGGAGCAGGGGCTTGCAAGAGGAGCACCTGAATGCACCATCAAATGTAACAGGGATGCAAAATAGCTGCCATGAAATGTCTCCAACAGTCTCCAGAGATAGCAGGACAGGGCAAACCTATTGACCTTCCCAACCAATATAATTTATACACCAACATGATCCTATTTGCCATAAAGGATATCCTATTCCTTCACAGTGGAAATTGATGATTAATGCAGAAATGAAACCTATTGTATAGAAACAGGGAGGGACGTGTGTTTTGTTAAATTACAGACATGTTTGGCCTGAATTGCTGCACCAGGTCACGACGCGTCCACCCCCCTGCTCGTACTGGTAGCTACAGCGTTATTACAAGGGCACGTAAATCTAAGGTGACGTCGAGGTGTCGCCTGAACTGTTGACGATATGATGACTCACACTGAGAGGTGACATAGCACAGAGTCACAGTTTGTTGTAAAAGTATCAGACTGTGAAAACACATAATTAAAAAGACGACCCACCCAAATAATTGACGTCTCATGATGCTTGATGATGTGTGTATCGTACTGGGATGTACTCACACCAACAACGGGTCTCGCTCATTCTGTTTGCTTCCCAGCTGATAAAAAGACCAGGTGTCACTGGATAAAACACATCAGGTAAGATAACGTTTCATTTGTGCGTGGAACACAGCTAAGTTGTTGGTGATGAGAGATGTAGTTCACCGAGCGGTTTCACGCAAAATTAAATGATACTACGACAAACTTACAACAAACTGTGACTTTCTTGAATTTCAAAATTATGTTTTAAATTGAGAAACATATGTGTGATTCATGGAGCAAGTCAAACAGGATCAAAAAAAATTCTCACCTTTGACTACCATACGTATTTTTTTTCCAAAATAACTTCCCCTCTCTATAGTGTATTTGTTGAGACTATTTTCAGTCGCAGACTGCTAAACATCTGGTTCACCACATTATTTCTGGCCAGTGTGACCTCCTCCTGACTCGTCATATTTTTGACAGAAGAGGCAGCCTTTTGTGTTGTATCTTGACGCAGAATGTTCATGTGTGGTTACCGTTGTCAAATGGTCACGGTTAACATTGGAACGCATGTTTAAGGTCATGAAACGGTCGGTTTAGGCAACAAAATTATTTGGTTGTGGTTAGAAAAAAGGTCATGCTTTGGCTTAAAATAAGCACACTCGTCACATAGCTTAAGCTACAGACATAACGTCACATGACTCATAACGTCTAAGTAGGTTTAACTCAACTTCTGGTTTCACACGGGACACGAACGCCAGTCCCCTGAGTGGAAGTTCTGTTTCACCCATCCACCACACCTCTCTTCTGCCCTGAGAGGACTTATTCATACTTTATACTATCTCTGTTGCTCTGAGCGTCTAATAATGAGGCACATGGGTTTACACTGAAGTTAGCTGAAAGCCCGGTGTCTCTCAAAAATACACTAAAGGATGCCTTGTGAATCGGTATCAAGACACAGAGGACCGTGTATGCAAGTTTGACTCGAAAGGATGTTATCTAGTGCTATAGGGAAACATAATTTGTCACAGATTCCGATTGTTTTTGACGTATCAAAAATACATTCGTAATGATAGTCACGTAGGAAAATCATGTAGGAAAATCCAGAAGGAAGGAGGTCGCGTGGATGGGTCAACAAACACAACTTTCACTCGGACTGCTGTTTGTGTCTGGTATGAAACTAAAAGCCAAAGTTCATTTGTTTTAATCTTGATGTTTTTTTGTTTTTTTTATCTAAACATAACCAAGTAGTTTGGTTGCATTTTTTGTTTTTATTTGTTTCAATTTACAACAGTAACCATGTTAACCACACTGTTTAAAAGTGTGACCATAATCTGAGAGAAAATACCCTCGAGGCATAGCTGAGAACGCAGTTTATTGTATGAGAGCGTAATTTTGTAGGTGACGGGGTTGCAGTGTGGCACAATTATGTGTTTTTAATGTTTTGCGGACAGCAATGGAGCTCTATGTCTCAGAGGAATCTGATATATCAGGCTTTAGCTACACAGGAGACACTTGTTTGTAGGATCAAGTCATTGTTGGTTTTTCATTGAACATGTTAACAGTAAGAAAAATGTAGAATTTCACCAGCCATATCCTTTAAAATCACATTTTTAAAACACTAGTTTTGTGTCATACCAAACAGTATCTTACACATTAAGAACCAGATACAAGGTATCGTTCTGACCCAACTACACACACCAACAATGCCAGTTTTATTTCTTACAATTGCAAATAAAACAACCTCCCCCACAAAAAAAAACACACACAAACAATTAATCCTTAAGGGTGACATAGTCAAAGTTCAGTCAAACTTGGAGGTTTGAGGTGGACTTAGCAAATGCGTTGTCATTCATTGTGCTTGTCGATAAAACAGATGAGTTAAACATGACGTGGACCGTATGGTTTATATATTTGAGCAACTCAGTAGGGCAATTCCATCACTAAAAAAAAAGGTCACAAAATAAATCACTCCACTCATTGTTTAGCAGAGGAATGAGGTAAAATATGCTCTGATTATCATTTGTGTTTATACTTTAATCTGTCTATAGGAGACATTGATCACTTTATCTCAAAGGACGCATTTAAGGAATACCACATGAATTCTGGCTGCATCCATGTGTGGTCTTCAAACAGATGGAAGCCTCCCTCTAAATCTACACTATGACGTTCCTCAGCTAAAAACAATTGGATGCAGCTCTCCGTGGGACAATCTGAAAATATACATATATGCATAAATAAATATTGTTTATTTTTAATGACAAGTTATAATGCAGCGCATACTGTGTGTTGTGTCGATAGGACCAAGATTTGCCTTTTTGTAGCCTTCGTCTTCAAAGCCCTTCAGTCTCAGTCTGAACCATTACGTCATCTCCCCAAATATAGCTTTGCACTGCTCGTATTAAACAAGTCAACAGGATTGTCAGTGGATATTTAGGAGCATGCCATCATCCACCATACACAAAGGTAGGGTGACGTCAGGACAGAAGTGCTTTCTTTACACATAAATATAAAACATACATCATGGTATTTAAATGGTTTGAAGGCTATTAAAAAGCTGTAATTTACAGTAATTATTCATAAAGTATATTTAGAGCTGCAGAATAATCAGACATCATGAGTCATTATGGATACTTATTAGATTATGGGTGTATCCGCCGGCACACAGTTACTGAATTTTGACCTGGAATCTATTTGCAGTAAAATGTGCGATTTAAAACAGCCAAGGTAAGTATATTTTTTCACGACACTATGTGATGATTTGATGACTTTTACATGACGCAACAGTGTTACCTTAACATCAATAGCTTGAACAGTGGGATAGAAAATACACATCAAACAATTCCCTCTAGTTCACAGTTGGACCATTTTGCATCCCCACTTGAATCGTTGCGATTTCATTATTCTGAGGAAGCAACGACAAGCATCACGTTTGAGGACGTGCACGTGATAAAAGGCAGGGGGAGTAAAGCAGCATACAACAGCAAAAACTAGCAGCGGATAATTTCTGTTAGGGCTGGGCAATAATTCAATATGATAATTTATCGTCTTTCAGTGGAAGCATATCGTGATGAAATCATATATTGAGATATCGTGATGCACAATTACATCGTCTAAATTGATAATAACAAACACATACTGACTCAAATTTCTCAGAAAATCTAAACTGATACGAATTCTGTTTATAGTAATACCCCAGTGTAGTTAAATCTAATTATTGTCGTAATCTGATTACTTTGTATTTGTGTGCATGCATGTAAACATATTGTACAACTGGAAATATTTTTTTTTTCTCTATAATTTCACTTGAAACTGCTCTGATCATTTTGGACAAAAGTTCTTAATAAAATGAGAAAATACTTTTGTCACACTTTTAAAAAGGAGTATACAAAAATAGGATTTACCATGTGGTTATTTCATATAGATTATGTGTTTATTAAATTACCAAAAAACATGCTATATCGTGAAATCTATTGTTATCAATAAGTAAAATATCTATATCGGGAGAGAAGATTTTGTCCATATCACCAGCCCAAATTTCTATAAAACACCAAATAGCTCATGGACAAAATGGTGTGTTTAAAGAAATACAAAACACACACAACTTGCTTTTCACGTGAAAATATCTTTTTCACAAAAAAATATTTTCTCTTATTCATATGATTGGTGCCAAAAAAATGAGAGCTTTGAAGACTCAATGTGGCCAATTTTTTACGTACAATGGTTAAAGGGTTAGTTCACCCAAATTCCAAACAAACATATTTTCTCACGTACCTCTTAGCCATGCAGATATTTTTAGTTTTATTTGTGTTTTGAAGCCTGTCTCTGAGCCGCCCCTTGCTCACAACCCTGGAAAGTTACACTTAGAAATTTTACAGCCAAGTATCGTTCTGGCGTCAGTGTCCATGTTACTCTGGATAATAAAGAGACCTCTCTGTCGACAGTTGTCTTTAGAACAGCTTTCTACAGAAGATATAGTCCCAGAGACAACTGTTGACAGTGTGTTTTGTGGATTATCCTGATAAATTAGGACACTGTACATGTATTTTTTCAATGCTGTGAGCAACACAAACAAAAATCAATTCACTGCCATTGTTTTGGGGCAAAAATATCTGCATGTACAGTATATACCATCAGAGGTATGTGAGAAAATAGATTTTGTGTCATTTGGGTGAACAAACCCAACTCAGAATGGTTTACCCTAACGTCAGCCACTGAACACAGAGAAATGACCAAAAACTATCATGTAACTTTATACTTACAGCAGGCTATGTAATCAAAATGCAAATTTATATATTAAAAAAGCAATGCTATACTGCTTCAAACATATTACTACTGCAAAGATCATGTTTTTGCAGGATATTAGCTGATCACACAGCACACACAGGCTAAAACATCTATAGCATCCATTTTGTTGCGAGAGCAAATGATTGTCAAACCTACTGTGATGACCTCTTCCTGTCTTAGGAGCAGGGGCTTGCAAGAGGAGCACCTGAATGCACCATCAAATGTAACAGGGATGCAAAACAGCTGCCACGAAATGTCTCCAACAGTCTCCAGAGATAGCAGGTTAAGACGAGCCTAATGACCTCCCCAGCCAAACATAAGTGAGACACCAACATGATCCTATTTGCCATAAAGGTATATCCTTCTCCCTCACTCTTTGTACAGTGGAAATTGATGATTAATGAGGTAATGAAACATATTTTATAGAAACAGGGAGGGACGTATTGTTTTGTTAGATTACAGACATGTTTGGCCTGAATTGCTGCACCAGGTCACGACGCACACCCCCCCCCCCCCCCCCCCTGCTCGTATTGGTAACTACAGCGTTATTACAAGGGCAAGTGAATCTAAGGTGACGTCGAGGTGTCGCCTGAACTGTCGACGATATGATGACTCACACTGAGAGGTGACATAGCAGGTATTTGGGAGGGGACTTTACAGCTCCATGGTGCCAAAAACAAATAAGTCTAAAGCAGCAGACAGAGTGGATGTTACAGTCAGTCATAGTGCACGCTCACACCTGCTCAAATATCATCAATGAACATTTATAATCACTTAATAACTTTGGTCATCACATATCTTTACATCCAACACTGACACAGTGCACAGATACAGATGAATAGCGCAGTGTGAACGGTGACCCAACAAAAAAAAGTATCTCCCGAGTTCAACTTGATGATTTTAAACCACACAATTACAATATTAGATTGAGGCAAGCGATGAGCCTGTGTGCGGGTTTCTGCCACATTATCAGAAAATATAATAATAAACATATATTCACATTAATCGTGGAAAAAGTTACGTTGAAGGTACAGGACCACAGCAAAGCACGATTCACAATTCAGGATAACAAAACGCGCAAAATGTTGCCGGGTTTATCTCATAGATCACAACAATCCTGATCAGGAATATTATACTGATATGACAGAACATGTGAAATACCGGGCAAACTTTTAAACCACTAATACACACTCCAAGGCTCTCCTATAGCTATTCCACATAGGAATATGTCAAGGCTTTATTATTCAGGTATACAGTGTACCCGCTGCTACTTTTACGCATCGTTTTTTAGATTTGTTTGACAACATGAACTCAAACCATCTTAGGAACACAAGTCATCTACACGTTTTAGTAATTCAACATATAGGCGACACTACATATCTTGGCATGTATAATGTAAAGGCCTACAATGAGTTGAAATGAGAAGAAAAAGAAGAGAAGGTGATCCAGCACCAGAAGCCCCTGCGCAGACACAACTCCTGCTCTCAAGCACCGAGCAGTCATAACGAGCCTCACGCAAAATGTAATTTAAAGGGTGATTTGGGTTTGACGTCATTCTCTAACACATCGCAGGCCGTGCAATTACCTTTCTCTGGATGAGGAAGAGGGGGAGGACAAGGAAGAGAAGGAGGAGTAAGGTCGGTCGGTCGGACGGTCGTTTGGTGTCCTTCTCTCTCGGTGAAAAGCTCCAAAACGTGGGTCCCTTTTTTTTTTTTTTTTACTCCGGCGCACAGCTGGAGGCTCCCATCGCAGCGGCTGCGGGGTCCACACAGGTCCCCTCGTCTCCATATTTGCTTGTTGTTGTTGCCATTGTTCTCTCCTGCAAGACAGAAAGACAAGGCGCGCATGGTGAGATTTAAACAGACTATAAAGTTAATCTGCGGCCGTGCGTGCGGGCCTACACGGACGGGACAGAAATATGGTGTACAGTGGGGGGTAGCGGGGTGGAGAGAGGTGGGCAAACTTTATCAACTGCATCTGGTGGATATCAGACTGCACAACACAACCACAAACATACACTAGTTCAGAAAAGTCTCAGTTTTTACGCACCAGATTGATACAAGCCTATACAGTACGCAGAAGATACAGCATCCTTAAACGATGCATGGGTAAGTTTACCTTCAGTCACAGAGAACAACAGAGAATCAACCTCCCGGCATCTGCACAAAACTGTGGCTTTTCACGTTATACGTGCTAATAAGACAGAAAAAGACGCAGGCGACTCTACAGGTCAGAGGTCACGCTGTATCCTTTTATAGAAAATAACGTTATCTGTCTGTTTTCTCGTTTCGACATGTGTTTATGTTTTTGCTTTGTCTTGTCAATGTTAATTCACGACACGTGTCCTGCTCTAACATACGTTGCAAGCCACCTGCAACAAGGTGTTTTTCAGTAGAACGGACGCAGCATCTTCTGCGCAGCATCATCTCTCTGCTTTGCTCATGGGTTGGGTCACATGGCACACTCTGAAATTACAGAGACGCATGCTTTTTTTGTCTTTTTTGCAGAGTGTTCATCTTGCTCGCTGTACGTCGTGAACCTTTTTGAGTCGTTCCTTTACTGGTAATTCTACATCGTCATCAAAAGACCCAGAGACCAGGCTTAATTTTGAATGACGTCACTTTCTGCTCTCTGACGTGCACTTTTTTTCCACCCTGACAATATATTTCCCTGCCAAGCTTCAGGCCTGCAACTTATAGGTCTTGCAGCGTTAAAGGGGGCCTAATATGTCAGTGCAAGTCACTTATGAGTAGATCTATTCTTCCTGTGTCTTAACATTAAACTTGGCTGCTGTTTGGCCCCATATTGCAGATATATTTTAGCATGAATCGTGATTATTCACACTGATGTTCCCTTCAGCTGTGATGGGACAGCAGAGAACAAACTGAGCATAAAGTTACATGTGTTTTTTCTTCTCGTGGCTAAATTGAATTGCATATTGTTTTGTTCTTTTTATTCTGTCATTTCAGAAAGAGGCCGCTCATCTCTGCCTTTTATTTCCATTAGTGTGATCACTTCGTGTGCACACATCACTCATTATTCACATATAGTGATAGGAGGAGGCCAGAGTTTTGATGTGCTGCAGAACTTGTGAGTATATTGATCGAATCGCTAAGCTGCAGAAATTTAGGGTTCTTCTGAATCTGGTGGGTCAGGCTGAACGGACGTGGTCGTGTCCGGTTCTCTGTGTGCTATTTGTGGGGAACGTTGACAGGGAACAGTGGTGGGCGATGCTTGAGGTGGATTAACTACTATTCACAAAACTGGGAGGGAGACACGTGTGCGTTTCCACAGTGTGTGTGTGTGTGTGTGTGTGTGTGTGTGTGTGTGTGTGTGAAAGGGGAGGCTGCGTGGATGTTCGCACGAAGGCTGCACACACACGGTCAGTGTATGAGGCAGCGATTGCAGATGTTCCTTCTACCAGCTGCCAATCTGGGCTTGTTGGGGAATCCCTTGCCTATGCACTTTGCTTACGTGTGTGTGTGTGTGTGTGTGTGTGTGTGTGTTTCCCACATTATTTTTGAAGGGGGTTGGGGGTTCAATGACGTCCAGGGGAAGTGGCACCCCACCCTCCAAAAGACACACACCCTCCACTGTTTTGCCCACGTGCAACTTCATTGCAAGGGTCTCCCCGTGTTTACACTCTGCTCTGCTGGGGGCCACTTTCACTTGTTCAGTGTGGGACATGGGTTGGGGGGAGGTGTTTGACTTGAATCTTGCATGGATCAAAGTTTTGGGTCCAACGAGATGTTTGTTGACATGAATTATCTTCTTTTTTTACACAAATGCACGCAAGAGTTTGAGGAAAACTTGGGTGCGACGTGGCTGCAGAGCTTCGCCACAATTTCTAACAAAGAAAAAAACTGTTGACTAGAAAAAAATGACACGTATAAGGGCTGAAAAGCAACCATGATAAAAACGCCACTGCTATGGCAATGACGGGAATAACGGGAGCAAATAAGGACGACATTAATGCAAAAAGAAAATTCGAGGAGAAAAAAAGGAAACAAGCCCTTAAAAATTAAAGATTGTAAAATTCCACGAGTGGAGCCGTCTTCCGATGTCGATGTCTCGGCGCGGCGAATGCGCCCTCCGCAAATGCTTTTTGGGGTAAGGGCTTCCCAGATTAATAGTTATGAACAGCAAGCCCAGACCGCAAAAAGATTCGTGAAGGACATTATCTGCTGCTGCTGATGATGCTGCCGTCCGACGGAGACTCCGTGACACCCGGGGAGTCTGCTCTCTTTGCGCTTCCCTGAATGTATCTCCCATCCCGGCTCGGTTGATTGTATCTCCAGCCATCGGCAACCCGAGGCGAGTGTGTCCCTCCAACACACACACATACACACGTACACACACACGGAAGGGGGATAGGATAGATGGCGAGAAAAAGAGAAAAAAGGGGGTCTCCGGATGCCAAGGCTGCTGCTGCAACTGAGCGCTGTCCAAGGTCCTTTCGCTTTGATTCCCCACTCCTCCAGTTTGAATTCTCCTCTATCGCCCCTCTCGTCTCTCCTCCCTCATCCATTCATTTCTCCTCTCCCCTGCCTCTCTCTCCCTCATATTTTCCTTTCCTCCCCTTTCTCTTTTTTTAATTTTATCCAAACGCTCGGATGTGCAAAGCCCGTGTGATCACTGGGAGCTGTGCATCGATGCGTTTTGTTGTCAGTGTGCTCTCTCTCTCTGTATTATATCCCCTGGTCCGTGTTGTGTCTCCGTTATAGTGAAGCGCTGGCTCTCTGCAGCCGCTCCAGAGCTCTGGGTGAGGAGAGAGCAAGACTGTAAACTGCTGGCAATAAATAGAGAGCAGGGAGGGATCTCATTGGAGGAACCAAACCTCGTCATCAACCAATCGGTGTCTCGCTCATATAGGGACCCCCCTTTTTGAAAAAAAAAAAAAAAATAGACAGGGCTAACCAAATTGTGATCTATACCAGGGAAAGTGTATACTTATATGCATTGATGTAGGGATATGAGCATTTTTATGCGGCTATTTCTTTATATGCATTTTCCTTTTTTTGCGTTTGCAGGGCGTCTATCGAGGCTGCGGAACTGACCGTCGCTCTACATCGTGATAAATATCATTTAATTTTTCTGACAATAATAATAAACAAGATATGTGACAGCAAGGGTGAGCCATTTTTATCACCTGAACACAAATAACGTCCCTCTTTCCTTTTCTTGCGAGCCAGCTACAAGCGACATCAAATTATGGGGAATGCAAAGATGGCGAGCAAAAATAGAATAATGAAAATAACAGTTACGTGTCGACACAAGTGTGTGAAGCTGCGCACAGCACATCCTCATCGCATCACAACAACAAGAAGCATCTGAGGCGACTCCATGGTCACCTATAGAGTTCACCGGAGGGTACCACTGCAAAAACCACACGGGGGACTCCGGACTGCACATTCAGTCCGGAGCCGCGATGGTTCGGTCATTTACAGCGATTTTAAAGTTGAAATCAAACAGAATGACAATTCTATCACCACTACGATAGTTTACAGCTTACACAACAACAGTGTACAACTTTAAATAACAACACATTGCTGAGCATCACATCAAGAGTTAAAGAGTTAATCACGACCGTAAAGCACTCATTCCCACACATAGTCTTTAATGTTTTTTGGTCAAATTAATAATCAAATAGATGAACTCACCTGTTTTTTATTTCCTGCAACAGTTCCATTAGTTTTTCAGAAGCCATTGTGATATCTCACCCCCATAAACAACCCTAAACTTCCCCTCCATGCAGGTTACTGTACCGAGGTGGAGGCCGGGTCACGATCTGGCTCCGGACCCCCTCTCTCCCGCTCCCCCCACCCTTGTTTAAACCAGGTTTGATCCCGAACCAAACATATACCTCCCCCCTCCTCTCCTCTTCTCCCTCCCTCCCTCCCTCCCTCCACACCGCCCCACTATCACTGATGAAACTCGTCTGCATTCAAGTTGGCTGCCAGCATGCCAGCAAACAGCAGGGCTCACACTTAAAACAAGCTTTGGGGAGAAAGGAGATATTTGGGATTGAAAGGGGGTGGGGGTGGGGGGAGGAGAGGTTAGGGAAATGGTTAGTGCATATCCAGAGTCTAAAGCCCCCCCCACCACCACCACCACCATTTTCCCTTCCGCCATGCCCCCTTCATCTTCCCTTTCCCCCTCCTGGTGTGGGTATTTTTTATTGGGTGGTCTTTTCATTTGCAACCCAGTCAGTCACGATTCTCCCCCACCGTCTGCACTGCACAGTGACTGCCTCTCCTGACGCAGCCAACGCGCACATTACTCACTTTAGCAGTCACGACTCGGGAATCCGTGTTTTTTCAACCGAAATTACACGCTCGGTATTGAATTACTGAGCAAGATCTGGCCCCTCGAGTCGCTATTTGCGCGTTTTGACCGAAGAATGACAGAGTTGTTGTTTTTTTGTGTGTGTTTGGGGAGGTGGAGGAATGCATCGCAGGTGAAGTACAATCGGGATTGTGCATGACAAAGACAGGTGGTCGACATGGGTCTTTTTTCATCTGTGCATCGCGTCAATTCAAAATACTGGGAAAATTGGTCACAGTCGTGCAGAGACTGGGTTCGGGGATGAGCACGGTTGTGTCCCAGTCGGGCGTCCGTAGCCTATTCATCATGCTGCCGGTCCGGGTCGCTAATTCAACACTGATACCTGAACTGAAAGGGTGATTCCTTCAAACTCATTCTTGGAGTAGAAGCAATAATAGCGACGCTTCCTTTGCCTCTTGCGCGCCCTCCTGGTCGCATAGACGCAAAGTTACTGTGATGAAAACC
Organism: Pterois miles; assembly: GCA_947000775.1. Classification (NCBI taxonomy): domain Eukaryota; kingdom Metazoa; phylum Chordata; class Actinopteri; order Perciformes; family Scorpaenidae; genus Pterois; species Pterois miles. The sequence continues at coordinate 6,722,831 of CAMQGK010000565.1, forward strand.
ACATAAGGGCATTGAAGTTATAGACGCGTTTTGCTGAGCTCAAACACAGAAAACTATTTTTGCTACTTTCTCAAACGTTTCCTACGCAAACTTGACGCTGGCTGAACAGCTTCACTTTCATTTAAACGCGAGTTGCTTCACTTCAAAGAGGCTGGATCGGTAAAGAAATCAGGCTGATGATCAGACACGGGAGGAAAAGACGGAACTGAGCACAAGAAGAGCTGATCCAAGTCGGTCCGGCTTCTCTCTGTCTGCCTGCCTGCCTTTGGCATCCGATGAGGCCGTTCAAACTATACAGGCGGGAACATCTTTTCCAGCCAAATGTCTCCCCTCAGTTAGCGCAGGCGATTTAAAGGAGGCGGGGGTGCTTCAGTATTTAAGATAATATAATCCTTTATTAGTCCCACTGTGGGGAAATTTGCAATTTCTCCTCCAACGTCGCGTCAGGAGAGAGGATTCACTCAGAATAGATGCTGTTGGGTTTCCAAACAGGAGTAAATAAAGCTTTTGGCTGCTAGGAGCAACACACACATGCACACAAACACACACACAGGCAAACACACCAGCAGCAGCAACAGCCCACTACCGCCACTTGGTGTGGTTTCAGCACCATTGCTGCTGGACAGCTCCCGGGTTTCCCCATGCGGTGCGCCTGGTCTCTGCTGCAGCAACAGCTCCTTCACTTCACTTCACTCCCTCCTCTCCTCCTCCTCTTCCTCCTCCACCGCCGCTTCTCTGTCAGAACGACTCCTCTTAAAAAAAAAAAAAAAAAAAAAAAAAAAAAAAAAAAAACAAGAATACGGAAGGGAAAGGCGTCCTTAAGCGCTCATCAGAGAAGGGTTCCCCTCGCTTTCGCGGTTAAGCAGGGAGATGGGAGGGAAAGAAATAAATATGTGATAGAGACTCAACAGCGCCAACAGACAAAGGGAGTTTTTGCACTTGCTTATTTACCAAAAGGGGTGATTCCTACTCTGCAGGAAGGATTGCTCTATGCTTCGGCTCTACGGTCAAACATGGCTCGTAAAGCATGCCAATGAAATCCATGCCTACGACCGGGAGTCAAGTGTTTTTGGTTTTTTTGTTGTTGTTGTTTTTTTGGCGTGCATGAGACAGGAGGAGGTAAAATTGTGAAAACAACATGGGAGCATGCACTACCAAATACACAAAACTACACGGAATTAAACATTGTCTCACTCACCGTGGTGCAGCCACATCCTTGTTGTAATCTGGAGAAAAGAGGAAAAACACAGGGAGAGATTGAGATTTTTAGTGGAAAAGCCGCAACAAGAGTCTGGAAAAAATGCAACAGATAAGTCCACCATTTGTTATTATGTAGGCTTACAGTGGCACGTCCAAGTTTGCTCAGGATTGCCTCCCTTTTTATACAAGTGATACCCGTCTGTCTATTTCTGGCGCACGATCAAAACTATGATGCTATTTTTAGGTCACAGTACGAGCAAGGGAAAAAAAACACTCACGAAAGACATCGCTTAGGAACGTTACGTGAAGTGCATGTAATGTAAATTAATTTTGCCTCTCCAACTCTGCACAAGAGCCCCGATTCCCCTCCGTTGCATCATTGCAGTGATTTTTTTTTTTTATAGAAACCCAATGTGCCTCCAACAGCACCACCACCTCCATTCTCCTCCTTAAACTACTTTCACCCTCTACAGCTAAAATCTGGAACTCGTCGTCGCTGCCAATATCATCGACAGTATTTGATGTCTTGTCGCCCTCTTCAGAAGCTTCTCGTCCCACCGTCACTTCAGCAGCTCAAACTCATGAACGCAAAATAGGTCCAAATACTGATGAACGCGGATTACCCGACGCTCCCTGCGGGATTTTCTTTTTTTCTTTAAGTCGACGGAGCACTGTAAAATTTAGTAATTAAGCTTTGCTGACGAGAAGAAGAAAAAAATAATAAATAAAAAGCCGTTTTTTTTTGTTGAAGGGCTGCGTCAGTACTAGGCATTGACGTCACGTTTAGATTCTCTCACTTTACAGCCCGTAGAGCCTGATTAAAGACACTGCCGCTCTGTGATCAGATCTTCGCAAATGTGCCGTGGAAAAAATGAGTGACAAAATAGGAAAATATTACAGGTGGGTAATGTGGTGTGGACTCGTGGAAACTGCAGCCTTGGAGAAGGTTATCTCCTGGTAAAAACCCTCCTCTAATGTTGGAGCATCTGGGTTTCCATCCAACCTCCCCCCCTCCCTCTCTCCTCGTCTTTATACATGCCCCCACCAAGCGTTGGTGCTGTTTTGGTCTTGGAGCATTTTTATACCAGCATACAGTGCATTTGGCAGGCAAAACACGGTGTCTCTAAGCCGAATGAGGGGAAAACACATCGAGCTCAGCCGCTGCCTCCTCCATCTCCCATATCCACTGGCCGTGCCCACGCATCAGACCCCGCTCACCCACGGAACAGACCCACTGGGAGCGCACACTGGTCCATGCAAAAGGCGCACAAACAAATCTCCCTCCACAGTATGCTCCGTCTGTCACCCCACCTCCCAATTCAATATATCTAACACCTTTACTGTAAGACCCTCTCCACACAACCCACGCCGTCCATCTGCACTCGTGCCGCGTGGAGATTCACGAGACTTAACGGGACGGGATGGGGTAGATTGTATTGGGGGGAGGGTTAGGAATGGAGGTGGTAAGTATCCACTGAGTGGCAGCTACCTAGAAAAGTCGGCTCTGAGAAGGGAAAAGGGCTGCGCCCGTCGCATCGGTTTGTGCTATTTTTATCCCTGCCTGTAGGCCAACTGTATGTCCGTGACTGCTGGCGAGTGCATGTATAGGGACAGACACACGGTGCGGATTTAGCATGTCCTCTACACTGAGAAAACCAGCATAAGGAATCAATAAAGACCACGGTCAGATTTTATGCTCTGAATATTTTTGGCATCTCTTACTGTCTGGCTTTCTTTGTTTTCCACAAAAACAAGAGAGAAGGATGAGAAGGAGAGAAAGGATGAGTCCATAGTCCATACCCAGTAACCCCCCCCCCCCCCCCCCCCAAAACACACACACAAACAAACAACCACCACGAGCCACCCTACAGACACACATGTACACACACAATTCCCTGTAGTCCACAATCATTCAATCAAAGAGGGAGCAGTATCAATGGGAGATGCAGCCGAGGTTCCTCAGTGCAGTGCGCCAAGATCACCACGTGGTGTCGACAAACTCAGCAGCCAGAGATCCTCCTTATTCTACCCCCACCCCATACCCCCCTTTAAAAAAGTAGGCACTCCTGACTCCTGCAAGTTGCAAATCGCAGCACACTTTTTTCTCCTTTGTGAAACCCGACTTCATCTCACAACGATAAGGGATGAAACACGACTCCTTGGCACAACTAGTTCATTACAGGGGACGCGTTTTCCTCGTTTTAACCGCACCAAGTCAACAGTTATGAACATCAACATCCAAACTGTCCACTTTAGGCTGATATAAATATTCAAGACATACATTTTTAGAATAAAAGGCTATCATGGTATAAAACTACTGCAACTCTAAAGGAAAACACCTGTTTAGACACTTGTTAAAGTAGGCTGTAACCGATTTAGGTGATTCGTGATGTTTTTCACCGTGTTTATTGCCGTAAATCAACTTATCCGGTGGTGATATGTGGACGCAGCTGAAATATGCACTGAGGTATAGGTGCTGTCGGTGGTGCTGAACGGCTCAGTCCGTCTTTCCTATCTAATCTCCATCCTGCTACACAAAGCAGCCACAACTCACTTCACAGCCAGATGGAATTAATGCTGCTGCTTCAGCGAATGCAAGTAAAGTTAGAGAACACGCAGGATTTGCATGTGCAGTTACAAGGCAACATGTTAAGTGTGAGATGGCTGGCAACACGTGTGGACTGACGCAAGTCCGCTGCGGAAAGTTGTTTACAAGTGGAGAACTAAAGGCGTCTTGATTACCTCGAAGATGAACGTCGTCTATAACACATATACAAGAGTGAGGGTCTCTCACGTTGGCTTCATTGGCACGACACAGAAGAAACCAAAGTTGCCAAATAGTAAAATACATCACAGATATTAGAAACATAAGAAACGGGGTAAAGAATATAACATTTTCCCAAAGTTCCCCCTCTTTCTGCCTCTCTCTTAGTTGTTACTAGGCATCTGAGCAGAGCAGGCAGCCTAAAGCAGAGGATCCCCAACACGTGAATACTCCTACGCATTACCGCAGCCCGCTCTCTTTGAGTGTCTGCAAAATCCCCTCTGTTGTCAATATGCATACACACACACAAAAACCCTAAAAACCTTCCTGAATACAGTACTATTGCTGTGTTTATATCCCAGTCTGATCGTTCCCGGAGATAGCGACGCGTGCAAACACCAGCATGCCCTGCGATGAACCTAAATAAAGTCGCCTTGGATGAAGAGATGGTTAATTAAGAGCTTCAGTTAGATTTCTCTGCAAGGCATGAATCCACAATTATAATCAACGTGTTCACAAAAACGCGCACAAAAGACTGACATCTTGGCATAATTTAGATCATTGTGTCAAAAGGATGTTCCCAGACTAGAAACCTGACTTTGGCTGGCGTTCCCCGCCACAACATTCCCACTCGTGAGCGTGCTCAGATCAACCGGTAATCACCGAGACTCTAAGTCCCAAAATATCTCCGCATGGTCTGACTGCAAACTTCCCTCACTATATTAAGTTGCTACACATCACAGCTAGAACAGCACGTTCTTGGTCGGGCCATCTACGAAGGAAAGCACTTACCTTTTGATTTAGATTTTTTGTGCTCTTTTTAAACTATTTATTACAAAATGACTTTGCGCAGAAAGAGGAGACCGAGAAGGTAGAAAGCGGGGCAGCCTATAGCCTCTCCTCCTGCGTCAGGATGGAGAAAGCAGGTCAGTCCGATGATGTGCGTCGTCTCCCTGTTCTGACGGTGACTAAAATATTTGGCGTTGCCATTCAGGATTCAGGGAGCAGGCAGCTCAAAAGAAAAGTGGGCTGGCTGCTTGGTTGGGTGGTGGTAGTGGTGTTGGGAGGGGTGAAGGGTTTGGGAGTGGAAAGGTGGCGGTGGCGCTGGTGGTTGGGGAGGAGAGGGAGAGTATACTGAGTTGCAAATGTGAGCCAGCTGATAGAAACTGCCCGCCAAATCGGTGGGACTTTACGCAATTGGGGAGGCGCACGACGCGATTCACCTCACTACATAGACTGTCTCTCTCACTGGCTGTGCGCGTGTGTCTCTCTTTGTGTGTGCGTGAATGACTTCCACACAGAGACGGAAAGCATGAATGGGGCAGGAGAAGACTGAGGGTCCGCGCTATTATCGACGCAAACCGGCCGGGAAGGAACACATCGGGCGCAGTTACAATGGCACCAAGTAAAAAAGCAGAGAGAAACAGGGAAGCACTCATGTCACAACACAGGGAAGGGATTTGGAAAAGTGTCTCGGCAACGAGACCTGCAACCACCTCTCTTTCTCTCTCCCTGGTCCTCTTCTCCAGCAGTGTGCTATTGACCTGCATTGACGTCATTGCGTCATTAGGTTTCCCTTAGAAACACTGACTTTCAAAAATAGTATCAAATTAATTCAGCCGGCAAGGAGAGAGGGGTGGGGCTTGTGAGTGTTTGGGGGTGTTTGGGGTGAAGGTGGGGAGGGGGTGGGGGAGTGTGGCATCGTGTTTTATTCTGAGATTTTTACCCCCCCCAACAACCCTCCGCATCCTCCCCGCGCCACCACCACCATTTCCAAGCCGACTGACTGGGGTGGCGAGCTAGACCAGACACATCGACATCTGAAGTCTAAAGACCCAGAGCTCAATGGGAACAACACAAAAATAACTCAAATTATAATTAAATTTCACATATTTGTAATTGTTACCAAAGCAAATATATAAACACACAGACTATGGAAAATAAGGGCATAAATACACTAAATGAAAAAGATGATGATAAATAAATAAAAAGTAAAGACTAGCCTTAGTAAACAGGTCAAACGGAGTTGTCTCTTTTTGTCTCTCTCAGTCTCTTCCAGTCTAAAAATATCCTCCAGCTGACCAAACCTTTTCCCCATTTAACCTTAGAGCTGAGGGAGCCAGGACACCTCGCAGACAGACAGACAGGAGGCAGAGAGACAGGAGACAGAGAGACAGCAGTAAGGGAGACAGGAAGAAGGGAGACAGGTGGCAGAGAGATGGGAGGTAGAGAGACAGGATGCGGAGTGACAGGAGGCAGACAAATAGGAGACAGACAGACGAGAGGCAGAAAGATAAGGGGCAAAGTCAGGGGGCAGAGAGACAGGAGGCAGAAAGAGAGAGACAAGAGGCAGACAGAGTCAGACAGATGGCAGTGAGACAGGAGGTGTAAATCTACAGATTGTTAGGATGCTGCGATCTTCAGGGATTTAGTTAGAATAGCAGACAAATGTAATGAGCCATCAAATCACCCTCAGATTGACAGAGACAGAAGAAGTACTAGTGAAAAGCTGAGAGTCATTCAGATTCAGGTGTCACTGAGTCTGGTTGAATTTACAGGGAGGGGGTTTTAATTCACAGTGTCTGTACAGTGCTATTTGGATTTAGAGGAGCAGTTTTGTATTGGGGTTTGCCTCCAGGAGCTGTCCGTGGTGCTGAGATGTCACTATACGCTGGAAACCCTCAAGATTTTACTGTACTTTATTGTCCATGTTTTTACTAATTTATCCAGTGCACTTTTTTGAAAACTCTTCAGTGGAATAGTGTTTCTATTATTATTTTGACAGGCCTCTGACTCATTTGAAGCCCAGGAAAATATTGTGACTAATAACTGATAATGGGCTGATGAAGCAAAGTGGCAATATAATCACCAGAATCACTACAATTTACATGTCTTATTCACAAGCTACTGGAGATCATATAGAAATTACACACAAAGAAAAACAATGCATCCCTGAATTAGGTGAATTTTTGACAGGGAAAAACCTGAAGACCTCCCTTATTCCATAAAAAAACAACATAGTTATCCATCCAATCTAACTTCTACTTACAAAATTCACTTAACTGGTGATTGCAGTAGAGAAGCAACTGTGTCAGTATCCATCAAAGTACACAAAACAGATGTACCTTATATAAAGAAATAAACGTGTAAGTGAGAGTGTACAAAATAGATAGATAGATAGATAGATAGATAGATGAACTTTATTAATCCCCGAAGGGAAATTATCTTTCAGTTACATCCCGTCCAAGAACGGAATGTATGTTTTTTTTAATAATAAGTATGACTTATTATTGTTTAATCTCAATCCAGAAGTTATAGTTTAATTATAGTTATAGCTTAGTCACATATATATCACAGTATTTAAAGAGGACCTATTGTGGTTTTGTATTTTTTTTCCTTTCCTTTAGTGTGTTATGTACTTGTTTTGTGCATTTAAAATGTCTGCAAAGTTACAATGCCCAAAGTCCACACAAAAAAGAATTAATCTCCCCACAAAAACACTGCTCCTGAACTGCCTGAAACTCCTCGAATGAAGTCACTCCTTTTTTCCGTAACATTGTGATGTCACCAAGTAATACAATTGCATAATACCTTCCTAGCGGCTAGTTTAAAACGCCCTGAATCAGAGCCAGTTAGAACTGAGCTCAAGCGGAGTCTGAAGAGTAAAGGGAGAAACGTAAAGTGTTTTTTGAACAATTAATCATGTTCTAGTAGACACCTAAAATACAAGTATGCACCTGAAAATAATAGTCAGTGGTGACACTGGTGTGGACTTACCCATCTTGTCAGTGTGTTTTCACTGAAGAATCTAGAGCTCTAGGGAACGCTGACTCATTCTGACCTTTGACCTACCTGTAGAGTAAAGAAAGCTAAAACAATATTTCCTAGTGAGCATCAGGAGGAAAATATTTTTTATCTTGGTATTCTCCTGTCTGTAGCCAGTTGTTTCAATTACAAAATAGCAGAATTAAAGAAATTATATTTATATATTATATTATATTATATTATATATATATTTATATATCTACAGCGTATGAGCAACACCAGTACTTTCTGTCTTTAATTTAATATAACTAAGATATGTTTTGGAAAATAACTATCTGCACCTTTCTCCAAGACACACATTGTCACTGATGCATGCATGGCTACGTCACGCACAAACGTAGTGCATACAGATGTTGGCTACTGATTTGGAACCTGCCCACCTGTTTATGAATTTTTAGACTGGCTCCATTGAAAAGTTGCCCAAATTACTTTAGTCACTGGGTTGTTATTTGTTTTGTTTTTCTGGTGTGCAGAAAGAAACTCTGTGATATATAAGAAGAAAAAACTGAAGAGAGAAGGAGGTACATACAGAGGGGGAGGGAGAGAGACTGTTACAAAAATACTTCACCATTAGGACTGAATTAGGCCTTATGATTCATCCTCTTCAATTGAGACACACATTTCAAATGTCGTAGGATGTTCCATCTCACGTCTGGTAGCCATTTAGCACTACACCTTTCAGGTTTTTGCTGTGAGGACTGTGCACCAAATACACTAAAAAAAGGGTGTGAATGCTGTTTGGGAGGAGGAAGTGGAGCGTGATCAACAACTCCATCTCCATCTATGCCCAAATACATGAATGTACCACTAACCTCCACAGGTTACCACAAGGAAAAGGTGGCAGGTCTATCCTGGGTTCAAGCAAACGCCTGGCCTGCTGAAGCGCCCTTCAAGGAGGATCTGTAGCAGCTGCTGACCTCTGACCACTCTGTGAATGAAGGGAAAAGACAGGAATCAATAAGGCAATCATAATAAATGAGAAAATAATAAGTGTTGCTGCAGGTACAAGCTTTGTGGGACTCAGAGATGTGTGATAGTGGTAGCAGGCAGGGGACCCACATGGGGGAGAAATGTATCACAGAAGACGTCATCAGCTCCAATGGAAGTCACGCAGTATTCAGGGGTCAGTGCCAAAGCTGACGACAGAGTTAGAGAGATGGAGAGAGATCCTGGGTGTGACTAAGACACTCCGACCATGGAAAAAACAGTGTGCTGTCCTGCTTTCCTCCTCCATAATAACATAAACACACGAGTCAGTCAGCCTGTTTGAGCGGAAATGTTAGTCTTGATAACGAAATGAAAATGTCGCTCCCTCCATACGGCCAATTGAGCTTCAACCCTCCGCTTTGTCCTTTTTTTAAAGCATGTCAATACAATAATAATACCTTCCAAAACATTTGCCTTGGGTGTGTGATGGCCCCCATCTTTTCCACTTGGATCTCTGCCTGTGTGTGTATGTGTGTCGTATACACACAGGTCCTTTTAATTTGTTTGATGTCCCCTCCCATCTGCCTCGTGGCTTTCCATTCTGACTCGTAGGCTGCGTCTTTCTAGGAAACAGTGGGTGTTTTGGTGTGATGTTTACTATTGGGCCCCAGTGGATGAGGGCAAGCATACACTCAGAAAAGAAGGGATTCAAGGGATCCTTTGCTTTACACATTGAACCATTATGACTGAAAGAAAAAAAACCTGCAGAGGGGTACAACATCAAGGTTGTAATGTCTTGTCTTTGCTGATTTTACTTGGTTTAATGTGTGCTTATTTGTTTCCTCACAAACCAGCTTCATAAACAGGTAACCTAGGTAATCTGCAATGATTTGTTGACTAAGCGATACATCGATTGACAGAAAAATAATAGGCAACTACTTTCATAATCTGTTCGTTGTTAATCAAATCTTTTAGTCAAATCACAGAAAATGCTGCTTTCAGTCTCCAAAAAAAGGAGATATCCTGCTTTTCTCTTTTTTATATCACATTAAATTGCATATACTAGGGTTTTGGACTGACAAAACAAGACATCACCTTGGAAACTGGGATGGACATTTTTCAGTATTTTCTGACATTTTCTTGATCAAGCGATTAATTGCTTGATTGCTCTATAAAATAATGTTGTTACGATACTGGAATTTCTAACTTTGATGCGATACTAAAATAACTATGTTCAATACCTTTTTTGATACCATGGGGAAAAATTGAGGGCTTAAAATTTAAGATTTATAGATTTAAGATAAATAGTGTGTCAAATCGCTGTCGGAGAGAAGAGACAGCAGAAAGCGCAGCTGGTAGTGTTGTATATCGATTTGAGTATTGAAACCATTTCAAATATTCAGTAGTGTATTGATAATGCGGCAAATGAGTATTTCAACAGTTTCCAATATTCAGCATTGATATGTATCGACAAGACTAGAACATAATTGGCAGATTTAGTAGTAGAGAAAATAGTTAGCCCTACACAAAATATGAAAAGTTTTAATTAAAAAACGTAAAATAAACATTTTTTTTTCTTTTTTAAAAGTCTAAAATATCTTTTAAAAGTTAATTATAAAGGTGAAGAGTTGATATGGTGCATCATGCATTATTAAGGTCTGCGTAGGACAATTTAAGACTTATTTTTGACCCATTTGTTTTCTTGTTTAGCTTCACTGTATATGACAATGGTCAAAATAAATCAAACTAAAGGGAAGGTTGAATATACAGTGTATAGCCTATAGGTTTAAAGTGGAAGAACCTGCCAGGTTTATGATGCAGGACCGTTTTTGTTGAGAGTGTGTACAGAGGGATGGCTGGCCAGGTTTTGTTTGAATTTCAAGCCCAGATTAAGGAACCCTGCGCCCTCGCCTCCCCTCCCCTCCCCCTATTTATTTTTCCATCTCTCCTACCTAAATGATGTCAATGGAAGCAGAGCTATAGTGCTATTTATAGAACCCCCCCCCCCCACACACACACACACACACACCACCACCACCACACACACACACACCACCATCACTTACAAACCCCTCCTACACCCAACACCAACCATCCTTAGCATCACATGCTTGGTTGGGAGCTCTGCTGCTCACAATAAACCACCTCAAGAGAAGAATCCGCATGAATCGAGCCGCTGAATATTTATGAACGGCTTTGTCACATGTGCCCCGCGCGCATGACCCCCATCACCCCACTTAATGTGTGTGTGTGTGCGCGTGTGCGCGCGCGCTAAGTGTTTGCCTGGTTATTGCCCGTGCAGCCATACTTCCCTCTGCAGGAGGAAAAAAAAAAAATAAAGAAACAGAAAACCCATTGAGGGGGGGACAGAAGCGATGCGCGCCCCCTGCCTTCCTCTTTCTCTACTGCTGCTCTTCATTCACTCATTTCGTGCAGTCATTCATTCATTCACCACTTTCCCACTCACTCATTCACACAAATCCTCCCGTAAAGTCTGTGAATGGGCGCACAAATGGGATGAATGTAGGAAGCCACCTGTTCTGTTGGGGAACTATTTGCAGCCGTAGTTATTTACCTATACAGTTGGAAGCACCAAGTTGAACTTGTGCGCGTGCGTGTGTAGGGTGGGGGGGGGGGCACCCATACAAAAGTACACAGTGTTCCCTGGGTATGAGTTTTGGGAGCTCTATGCATAGACCAAATAACAACCCCTCTTCTCCTCCTCTCTCTCTCCACGACTCGTTCTGTCTCTTGACATTCACATGCTAGATTACGTAACATAGTTGAGGGGGGTGCTGGTGGAGGTGAGGGGGGGGGGGGGTGTTTAAAGTCTCCCTCCATCGCAAATAAATGCACGGTTTGCTGCACAAGCGTCTTCGATTGAGAAGAACTCATGAGGTTTGTTTTTTTAGACTGACTTCTATTTCTGAAAGGCGGCCGGGATAAAAATAAACTACCCCCATCCCCACCCACCCACACACACACACACACACACCCTAACTCCATCATCCACCCCCACCCACTAAGATTCAGAAAAGCTGAATTTCAAACCCATCCTTCATCAACGGAGTCGTGTAAATATATCAGGAGAATAGCGCGGCTTTATCGGCAGTAGTTGTTAATGGTGATTTCAGGGTCTAACGGGGCAAAAACAAGTCCAGAAATGTGATTAATCCCAATGTTGGACTTGCTGAATATCTTACTTTAAAGAAAATCTATAATACCTGTATTTTGAGAGGCGGGGTTTACATATTCTACATTTCTCTTCATTCAAGTGCTCATTATTTCGCTGGTTCGCTTGTATCTTTCCTTATGTTTCTGTCGTGCGGCAGTAGGAATTGAAACGTGTTTTAACATATATATGCATATAATTTAATATACAGCGGCAGAGAGAAGGGCTGCTGGTATTTATAGCGATACTGTGTACATCCACAGCGGTCACACGTGCAGCAGCCGCTTCCCTGCACTCCTGCTGAAGTTGACATGTTAACACTCACTGGCTGCTATATTTAGCCCAGCCTCACAGTGCTGTTACTATTCCCAGCATTGTACATGAGGGGGCGGACGGTGCGTTTTTTTAACAAAAAAAAGGAAGGAAAAAGTTCCCTTTTCACAACTGATTTATTTTCCCGCGTTCATCCCGGTCTGCTATCTGCCACTAATACCTCTCTAGTTCAGGGATACTGCAGTTAAAGGCCATGATGATACCAGGAATGAAGAGTGATGGGCTGGATTGGTGATGAATAAATACCTGAACAGACACAACTGATAAAAGTGGGTGCAAAAACTCATACCTGATGGTTTGTAGCTGACCGTGACCTCTGCCCGTGTGGTGCACTTCCTCACATTATCAAACTTTATAGAAATATTTTCAAGCTGTCCAAGGCTGGATATTCTGGTAACATAATACTATTAAACTCACGCCTTGTCTGAGTCTAGTGAAAGACAGTTATACTATGTCATATATGCTTCACTCAAATGCAGCTGTCACTTTTATGAAATTGTCAAAAAGTTTTTGTCGGGCGCAGGCGTTGACCTGTTAGAGCTGTCACCCATATAGAAGAAGAAGAAGAAGAAGAAGATAGTCCTTTATTAGTGCCGCAAGGGGAAATCAATTTTTCCTCTTTTTCTTTCAGGTCATGCAGACTGACACACACATGAAAACATGCAACAATGGAGAGATGTCAGAGTGAGGGGGCGGCCCCGGAAAAGGGCCCGGAGAGGGGGGGGGGGTGCCTTGCTCGGGGCACCTCGGCAGTGCCCAAGAGGTAAACTGGACCTCTCCAGCTACCAGTTCACTCAGTTCTTCACTACCCCCCCCCACACCCCCCCCCATATCAAGGCTGAGTCCAGGCCTGGGTTCATTTCAACCCCCCTTTCCAGTCTATCCAATGTACTATCAAATAAAGCCCAAAGAGTCCTAAAAATAATTTAGTTTTTGTCAAGTAAAGCTCTCCTTGAATGCATTCTGTGTAAATCTGCATTGTCTTCTTCTTTGGGGGCGGCAGTAGCTCAGTTTGTAGGGAGTTGGCTTGGGAACCGGAGGGTCACCGGTTCAAGTCCCGACATGGACCAAGAACTGAGTGTGAACTGGTAGCTGGAGAGGTGCCAGTTTTACCTCCTGGGCACTGCCGAGGTGCCCCTGAGCAAGGCACCAAACCGCTTGTCAGGATATGTATATAGGTCCTATTTGTGCATGAATGTATTTCAGGTCTGCATGTACTGTGTGAAAAAACTAACAACAGAGTGTAAAAATTGAATTTCCCCTCATGGGACTAATAAAGGTTGTTCTTCTTCTTCTTGTTTCAACTGCCTGATTGAGGGCTAGTATGGTTTCAGCACCATGGTCAGTTCCCATCAGGACTAATCCACACACAGAGGTTCAGAATCACGGGAGGCTCTGTAACAGACTGTATAGTGCACGCTGGATTTCTATGGCCCATAAGCTGATGTCCTTTACCCCCTTCCTAACAACTTTTCCTCCACATTGATGGCAAACGACGGATGTAGAACAGAATTCACGAGAAGCTGAGAAAAGACAACTGTGGCAAAACTTGAACGTACCGCCAGTTGACTGATGCAAAAAATGTGCACCATCCAATAAGAAATAGGTGAAATTACTATATACTATGCTATACTATAGATGGTAGGAATGCAAACAAGCACAGAAGCACATTTTTGTTGCATATGGTGAATTTGAGCAATTCTTTCTCAGATAAGAACCTTACAAATTAAAAATATGTTTCAATAGTACTGCTTGTTTCTCATTCCACCTACTTTAGTACACTTTGAGTCCCTTTTACTATTATTCTGATGACTATTTAGTGGTTCGTGAAGAACGCCCAGTTCAAAGTGTGACACATTTCGGTTAGAGGCCGCCAGGATATCAATTCTCCCTCTGTCTATACATAGAGACAAGGCTATTAATATTAGGGCAGCATACAGGCATCATGATATAGAGAGTATATTGTAAGCAAAATGATATGATTTTTTAAAATCTACTTTTAGGAAAACTGTCATAGTAAAGAATACACCACTACATGGATAAAATTAAAGTAGTAATGAGTTTTGCATTTATCAGAATTCCTATAATGTTTTGTGCAATCTGAGCATGTAAACTAGTAATAATAATTAAAAAAAAAAAAATCAGTAGTTTTTGAGACAAAACATACTCAAGTGTGCCAACACCCCTCATTGATATGGATCATTATTTATGATATGAAATGGTAAAACCTCCAATTTGGAGAATTCTCTCAAATTGTATTGATTACATGCAGCTTAGGACAACGTACAGTTCAGCCATCACAGTTGAACAACACTGAAGTTGAAGAACATTTTGCAATCTGCTCTAGAAGTTGTGGTGTAAAATCAAGTAGGCCTAAAATCAGGAACTCTAAGCAACAACACTGTATAGTGTTGCATGCATACAGTTGTCCTTACTGGTCAAGTTCTTGAAGTTTACATTTTCTTCCCCACTGAACTGTTTCTTTTTGTTTTTGTTTTCAATTATTCCCCCTATCTATATTATATTGCCAAAAGTATTGGCTCACCTGTCTTGACTTGCACATGAACTTAAGTGGCATCCCATTCTTAAGTCATAGGGTTTAATATGGTGTCAGTCCACCCTTTGCAGCTATAACAGCTTCAACTCTTCTGGGAAGGCTTTCCACAAGGTTTAGGAGTGTGTTTATGGGAAGTTTTCACCATTTCTCCAGAAGCTCATTTCTCCAGAAGCTCATTTGTGAGGTCACAAACTGATGTTGGACCAGAAGTCCTGGCTCTCAGTCTCCGCTCTTATTCATCTCAAAAGGTGTTCTATCAGGTTGAGGTCACGACTCTGTGCAGGCCAGTCAAGTTAATCCACACCAACCTCTCTCATCCATGTCTTTATGGAGCTTGCTTTGTGCACTGGTGCACAGTCATGTTGGAACAGGAAGGGGCCATCCCCAAACTGTTCCCACAAAGTCGGGAGCAGAGAATTGCCCAAAATCTTTTGGTATGCTGAAGCATTCAGAGTTCCTTTCACTCGAACTAAGGGGCCAAGGCCTCCTTGCAGCTGCTTGGCCATGGAAACCCACTCCACACTCCATGAAGGTCTCTACGGACTGTTCTTGAGCTAATCTGAAGGCCACATGAAGTTTGGAGGTCTGTAGTGATTGACTCTGCAGAAAGGTGGCGACCTCGGTGCACTATGCGCCTCAGCATCTGCTGACCTCACTGCGTCCCTTTATGTGGCCTATCACTTTGTGGCTGAGTTGCTGTCGTTCCCAGTTGCTTCCACTTTGTTATAATACCACTGACAGTTGACTGTGGAATATTTAGGAGCGAGAAAATTTCATGACTGGACTTATTGCCCAGGTGGCATCCTATCACCGTACCACGCTGTAATTGAGCTCCTGAGAGAGAACCCATTCTTTCAGAAATGTTTGTAGAAACAGTCTGCATGCGTTGGTGCTTGATTTTAAACACCTGTGGCCATGGAAGTGGTTGGAACACCTGATTTCAATTATTTGGATGGGTGAGTGAATATTTTTGGCAATATCATGTATCTATCTGGTTGTATAAGTATATGCTGTATATACAGTATGCATATCCTCTGATTTGTGTTGTCATATGGAAGCTACTGTTCACTACATGAGTTTGTGAACCAGAAATGTTTTTAAAAAAATTACGTAAATATACGAGATCAGATCAGCAGTAGTGTGTCATAAAACTATCACACGTACTTGTCTGAACTGCAACAATTACATTTGCATGTTAGCCAAAGTTTCATCATCTTATCCACAACACAAATCTTGGCTCTGTGTTTTCCAACAAAATAGCACAACTGAACGCACCACACAACCTGCTAAGAAGTGAGAGCAGCATCACTCACAAACGCAACAGTGTGGCCTGCCCTTAAGCAAGATTAACATCGTTTCTGAGACCTAAGTTACCTCAATACTGGCAACGAGAGCAGGAAAAATAAACATTTAGGACCTCTAACTACAGCTGGAGACACCCGTGCATGCTCAGTGTAGATTTTGCCTCGTGTCTGTTGGGGGTACAGGTTTTATCACCACCAACACACTCAAAGGTTGGTAATAAAGTGAGGAAACCCATCGAGTTCCACCAAGTGCTTCAGGACTATTGATTTACCTTCACTTCTACTCGCACATGGACTCGTACAGTCGCTCCTTCCTTCTCTCTTTCTCTCTCTGAGGGTCGTCTTCGCTTCCTCTCCCGCTGCTGCCGCCCACTCCTCCTCCTCCACCACTTGATTATTTTCAGCTCCGCCGGGTGTGTGTGTGCGTGCGCGCGCAAACGCATGTGCCAAGCTTTGGCTGGCTGGCTGGCTGGCTGGCTGACTGGCGGGCTGGTTTGGGAAATACCTGGTCACGATCAATGAGGAGAGGGTTTATCCCGGTTGCATACCGCCCCCTACTGTCCTGAAATGAGAACTTAAACTTAGACCTTAAACGCACCATTGTACCTGTGCCAAAAGATGTACAGTATCTGCAAAAATACACCATCAACCTGCAACTCAGTGAGATCAAATTAGTAAAAAGAGAATTTAAAAAGATGCATTGTTAAGAGGTTGGTGCAATATTGAATCCAAGCCTGCTGCATGACAATATATCATGACTGTTCACAGACATTGCGTCAAAAGCAGCCAACTAATGGCCCATTTTGATGCTTTCTCGTCGTTGCAGCCTTATTTCATTACAGCACTGGTACCTGACCAGTAGTTGACAAATACAACAGGCTCTTAATCTCTAAATAGTCTCAGAGAAGGAGGAGATATGGTGTTTTTCTCTGCATAGCTCGTCAGGATCGCAGAGTTCCTCCATGCGCTTTAACCCGAGCAGAAATACAAAGAGACAAAAAGACATCATGAAAGCTTTAAGTGACTCGTTCGGTTGAGGATAAAAATAGACCAGGTCGCTCTGCGAGGAAAACCCTGGTCTGGATCGCCCTCTAGAGGGGAGACTCTGCCAAGACAAGAGACAATTTATGCATGGACGGTCTGCTTTTGAAATATTTTTCTGCAATAAGGTGTTTCATTGCTCATCATTGTTGTAAAGCAACAATCACCTTTATTTCTAATCAATTTGATTAGCAAATACAACAATATTATACTACATAGTCATGTTTAGCTTATTCAAATGTTTATTTCTTTTAATGTATTCAACATTTTAACTTCTCTGTGTGTAGAAGAGGAGGCCAAGATGATTTTATGTGGTTTATCTTCGTGCACATCCTTAATTACATGTAGCAGTGTAGCTTATTCAGCAGATTTATGTTTGTTTGTTTGTTTTGTTGGGTATATACTGGAGCTGATGCTGGTGTATATTTCATATTAATGTTTTGTTTTTCCAAGTTGAAACTATTCAGCTGGCTCTCTGTAAAATGCTTCCACAGTTGATTCAGAAAATTGAGTTTGAGTGCCCCTCCTCCTGCAGAGCATCCACCTACACACACGTGTCCTCACATGCAGACCTGTATCAGCAGCATCCACTGAGAGCTGCTGGGTGTGTTGGAGCATGTGTCTTCTGTCTTTATGGGAACCCAGTGTTGGACATTTTAGAGTGCATGTGGACATGTTTCTAATTTCTGGGAAGTTTAGGAATAAGATTAGTCTTTAGAGCGAGTATTATAATTAGACTTGGCTTGGCCAAATTTTCCCTGTTAAAAGGGTATTTTTCGGTTGGTGAGTTTTTCCTGATTCAATGAGAGGGTCGTTCTGTGAAGGACAGAAGGTGTCCTATCCTCTACAGATTGTAAAGCCCCGAGGCAAAAATGTGATTTGTGATTTTGGGCTACACAAGGCCATGGACAAAGACTTGGGTTAAATTAGGATTTGTGCAGGTTTACGTAAATTAAGATTTGGTGGGTAAAGCATATGTTTGAAATATTTCACATACTGTGTGCACCAGACAATTTACAGTTTAAGACCCAGAATAATACACACAAACTACTAAATGTGTTGAAAGACAAACCTGAATGGAAGGAAACTAACATTTACCTTTTAAAACTTGAAAAGAGGAAACTTTAACCGAGGACCAGGCTCCAGGTTCAGTCCTGTTACTGAACAACACTGCTGATTCATTATTTGGTGTAATTTGCTGTTTGTTAGTTTATTAGTTCTTAGTCAACTAAGATTTATTTAGTTGATGAGCCCTTTTTTAATGCATTTTCATGCTGAATGACTCATTTCCAAGAAACTTACAAACACATATCTTTTAAAACTCAATATTTAAAGTTGTGTGATTGTGTGATTCTTTGTGGAGAACAAAGTTTTACAGATCTGACAATTAAATCAACTAGCAGATTAGCTGATAAAAGCATTTGTGTTTGGTCGAAGACAGCCCTAGTTTCTTTTATGTTAAATTTATTATGTTGCTTTTTGCTGTTTCAAGTATGTCATTTGTTGTTTTATATGAAAGTTTTTATGCTGCCATCTCAGCCAGGATTCCCTTGAAAAGAGATTTTAAATCTCAATGGGAATATGCTGGTAAAATAAAGGTTAAACACTAAAAATAAAAGTAGAGATATATTGGAAATATTAAACACAACGCAAACTTAAAAAAAAAAAAAAAAAAGACTGGTGGCTAAGGGATACGGTTTTGGTAAAGCTTAGTGTTTGTACATCACATCAGAATTACAGTCAAGATTAGAGTTTCGCATAAGGATCAAGTTCACTTCACATTAATGAACAGACAGACTGCCCTCACAAGTATTACAGTACAGCATCGAGTTGTATGTGTAGGAAAATGTGCAGAGTAGAGCCTCCAACACCAGTGTGTGTAAAATAAAGTGTGTTCTAAACATGGCAGCAGCTATTTATAACTCGTTCAATTATTGAGAGCCAGAATCTACTCTTTTCTACTTCAAAGCTACACACCCACCCACCCCACAAACACACACACACTGGGCTGAGCGGAGACGCAGTGGTTGACGCAGACATGTAGACAGCCGGGAAGGCACGTTTGCGTATGTGTGTGTACTCTAAACGTAGATGCCAGACCGTGAGCTAAAATTACCCTCCTCACTCTGCTTTGGTACAGATATAGGTGAGTACAAATAGAACGAAGAGGGAAAAGTAGAGACAGAGGGGTGGAAAGGATAAATGGATGAATGAGAATGTGAATGGATCGTGAATGGGAGGAGAAAGGTAAGCTTGGAAAAGGTTTTGAACATGCAAGTTTTGAATTGTGAAAAGGGAAGCAGCAGAATTATGTGGAGTATCTTTGTCTTGACACCAGACTAGTTTTCAGCATAACTATGGCAAACTTCTACATAAAGTAAAAAAAAAGGACAAAAGTTCATACTTCCATACAAGTTTATGATAAAAATCCAATGAAACATCATTGATTCATACAAAGTAGCATAGTCAGCCAATTCAACTTAAGCTCTAATAAAAAAAGAAAACAAGATTAAATAAAAAGGTAAAAAGAAATGCATTCATCAACGTTCCAAAACAAGAGGATCTTTATCTTTTCCTACAACAATCCGACAAAAATATTTATCAGTTACAACTTGGCAGTCTTTTGTTCCACAAAAATACACAGAATAATATCTTAAAAATGAAGGGGGGAAAACGTCTAGATTTACTTGAACTATCGCCTTGGCCAAGAGGATTATGGGGAACAAATAATGAAAAGTCTGAGCCCGTTGTCTGATATTTTGAAAACCAAACCCTGACCGCCCCAACCCTCCAAAAAACAATATCACAAAAACCTGGATGTGCGAGTTGGAAAGTGAAAAAGATGTGGAGACCAGTTAAAAAAAAGGAGAACAGGTGACAAATAGTCCATCTTGGTGCAGAAACGATCCTGATGTGATGCAGTTCAATGAGCAATATGTACGGTATCTGTGTGTGTGTGTGTGTGTGTGTGTGTGTGTGTGTGTGTGTGTGTGTGTGTGTGTCTCAATAGATTCGGCCTCGGCTCCTGTTTCCTCTGCCTCCGAAGCCTCGTCCTCGGCCGCCCCTGAAGCCGCCACGCTGCTCTGGAGTTGCAAAAAAAAAAAATAAAAAAATAAACAGGTCAGTGTGTACATATTATGGACTATAACTTGATCAATATTGCATTCTTGAGGCTGATATGTGAGAATTAAAAACAAATAATAATTGTACAGATCAGCATTAAAGCATTAAAGATCAGCATTAAAGAAAATCATGGTTGATAACCACAACATAAATTTTAATGCTAAAAGATTTGTGCTGAGCAGAGTTCTGGCGATAAACAATGCCATAATGACAGCGTTTCTAAATGACCTCAAACATATCTTTGGCATTTCTATACTGCAGTTTCCTTACTGGCCGATATACTGTACACACCGGTACAGTTAACTATATTGGCTGATTTATCTCTTGGCAAGATTTGCTTATTTGAGATCTTTTTCTCTTTTAAAATGAGAAGAACTGCCTGAGGTTTCTTTGTATTAAATATTTTTTCTATTTCCTGGAATCAGTTATAAAACAGAGCTTCAGATGAAGATTGCATCTAAAAATGTCTGGATTTCCAACCATTTTAATCAGGGCTGTCAATCCATTCAAATATTTAATTGCGACTAATCGCATGATTGTCCATGGGTAATCGCAAAGAAATCTCACATTTTTATCTGTTCAAAATGTACCTTAAATAGAGATTTGTCAGGTTTTTAATACTCTTGATATGGGAGTGGGTAAATATGCTTACTTTATGTAAATGTGTGTGTACATTTATTACTAGAAATCAATTAACAACACAAAATAGTGACAAATACTGTCCAGAGTCCATCACAGGCACTGCATTTAGCCTAAAAAATATGCTCAAATCATAACATGGCAAACCACAGCACAACGCATTGGCTAAAATGCAATCTGAGAACCCACCAGTCTGACAATGATTTATCTTTTAATTGGTTTAAAATTAGCTTGTAAATTGGCTACTTGTGAAATAATCCGCTCGAACATCTCGCCCGGATATCCAGTGGCTACACCAGCACCACAGATATACTATATAGTAGGCTTGGGCAATATAACAAGATTATCTTTAGAAACGATGTTGACTGGCCACAATAATGGGCCTCAAGTCCACGATAGCAGAACGATATGTAATATTATTGATTACAGATATTCTGCCAGTATATTTGCAAGGCTGCCAGGCCTGGAATGACTCCCCACCTGGCAAAGCATCAGGAAATTATATACTTTTAAGCGTTTTTTTAAACTACTACATTCTCCTTTACAGAATAACAGTGTGGAGGTTGTGTGCTTAATGTTGGCGAGTGTCTGTGTTTGTGGTTGAGAGAGAGAGAAAGAGAGAAAGAGCGTGTATGTGACAGAGAGACGGTGAGAGGAAGTCTGATGTAACTACCTGTGAGTGTTCTAGTGTTTACAGTTTAGGTGCTTTTACAAAGTACTTACACAATGAGGCTTTTGATAAATAATTATCAGTAATGTGGATATAATGACTAAGTGTGTAAATGCAAATAATAGAACAGCTACAAAAGTCTGGTATGTTCAAAAAACTACTGTAAAGCAGCCTTTAAAAGCAGGAAAAGCTGAAGAAGAAAACACATGTCATACTACAATATCTAAAACCAAAGACGATATCTAGTCTCATATCACAATATTGATGCAATATTGATTTATTGTGCAGCCCTAATTTATCTTACATAGAACGTACAGATCAACAGTGGAGAAGTGTATTACACTGCAAGAGTATTTTTAAAAGTTTTATGCTTTGTTTGCTGTGACTGCATTGATACTGGAATCCATTGAACTGCTGTGAATCAGCAGACTACAGCTGATGTCCTACAATGAGGAGCAGGCTGCTGACTTAGAGCCACCTTTAAACCTACAGCGGGTTCGTATCAATAGAGTACTCTTTTCCTGAAAATTTAGTTTCAACCATACTGTTAAACAAGTCCTTACAGACAAAGATATGATTAGAAAATAATTGCAGCTCTATTAGCAAAATCAAAAATACATACAATAACTCAAAGTGCAGTATAAAGTAAATAAAAACGGTTAACATGATGCAAGACAGTGTTTATAAAAATGAACTGAAGAAAATAAAAGTGCTACAGTGCTCCTCACCATAAGTAAAATTGCCAATGGTGGCGCTGTACTTGCCGCTGGGGGGATTGTAGATTTGCCGTGCGTCCCTCCTGGGCTGAGGAGAGACCTGTTTTTTTGTGCTGCCGCCGGAGCCCATCTCCTCACCTGACGGGCGTTTGGCCCTAAACGAACAAAAAGGAAAAGAAGATGACGACCTAATGGAGCAACAAGGACACTCAGCTCCTCAGCTGTGTATATTTTCTGACTGCTAAGTCAGTGGGAGCAGACTTACGCTAGTGCCTCTGACTTCTGGACAGGTTTCCAGGATAGAGTGACTGTGCTCTTGAATGATGGAGGGTTATGGAAGAGATCCTGTGAAAAAAAGAGAAACAGAAACATAGAAACTATGTACATTGTAATGCAATACTACGCAGTCCTTATAACAATCTCTCCTGTAACAGTTGTAAAAAAAAAAAAAAAAAAAAAAAAAAAAAAAACAATACCACTCTCAGAAAAGTTGTTTAATTTTGTGTTGTTGCAGTGGATCTCATTATTGTGAGTTATTCATGTTTTAGCATATTTTAGCTCAGTATAACACCGTAAAGTATAGCCTGAAAACACCTTACCTTGATGAGGACGTTGATGTTGTTTGTGATCTTGAGGGCCACCACTTTGATCTTATTCTGATTACACAGAGAAGACAAGTTAGTCTGAGATATTGTATAAGATATTGTATACATATATAGATATATTATACACATGTTGCTGTGAAAAAATCTCCTTCAAACAACTACATTTATTCAAGTTTCTCAACAAAAACTACATTTTACAAGATGACATTTAAACATATAACATTAGATTTCTCCGTCCTTCGCCCAATAGCATTTATTACTGAATAAAGCCTGAACGCATCATAATGTAGACCAATGGCGGATCCCATGCTGATATCAGCAGGGTGAGAGCTAGTTAACGTTAGCTGTTAGCAGCTAATATAACAGCTAATATTAATTAGCCCTCCTCCTGTCGATTTCAACATGGATTTGTTGTACACAACGTAACATTATCAGGGAAAAAAAAATAGGATGTGTCCTCTGGATGTGTCAATAGTGACTTCACTGCATCTCAAACATTTCTATTGTCCTCGCCATTAGTCGTGTGCCCTGACAGCCGCAGAAAAACAAATACTGTCATATTTTCAGAATTTTGCCATCGACTTGATAAAGTATTGGCTCTCATGACATTGCTAGTCTGCATTTTTGTTGATTGTAGACATTAAGTTTCGATAGAGCAGTCGTTACCTCTTCTGTCTTCAGAGCATCTCCTGTTTTGCCTTGTAGTGCTACTCGCAGCTGTCTGATGTAAACCTGCAGGCCTCTGGCAAAATACTGTAACCTGTTGAAACACAAAGCCCATTCAGTTCCATGTGAAAAGTGTTTTTGGATAACATGACCAAGATCTAACCCATCAAACACACTTGACATGCTCACTTATTTTACTAATTGTACCCCTGGAGACTTTCTTTGTGTGTCACGCTTCTCACCTGATCTTGAAGTCTTTGAGGCGCTCAGCATCCACTTTGTCGAGGAGGAAGTCCGGCAGCTTTTTGCCCAGCTGGTGGAAGCCGAAGAGGAGACACTCCACGTAGCTGAACTGCAGTTTGGGCTCTTCACTCGCCGAATTCTCGCCGTTCTCCGCCTCTTCTGGTGGCAGAGGCATGAACTCCTACACAAAAATCATGACCGCAACCTTTTTGTTAGCCTTACTTTTGTGTCAAAAAGATTGGACCATTGGGGTTTACTAGAACAACTGCATATATGGAGAGTTTATTCTTCTTTATTTCGTTCTTGATTACATTATAGATCAGTCTATGAAGACGTTTCAATAAATTCTCCCCTACTTCGAGTTTAACAACTCTGACAGTCATAGGAATAAAAATGTAGACTTTTGATAAAAGGTCGTTGTTTTCAAATACCAAGACAGGACAAACTGAGAAAGGAAAGTGAATAAGTCATGTTCCTGAATGTCCAAACAACTGCTATTAAAGTATCCTTAGCCAGAAAAGAAATCCTTAGTTGGCCAGGGGCTTACAGTAGAAACCTGACTGAGATGATGCACAACAATATGAGAGAAAAGCAAAGAGATAATAGAAAGAGCAGTAAAATCAACAGAATGGATCAGGGGAAAAACTGCCAATGTGTATTTTTATTTTTTAAGTGTATTTCTCCATGTACAGTGACAACAGAACAATCCGTTCTCACCAGCAGCTTGGTAAACAGCATGTTGAGGTTGGCCTCCAGCTTTTCCATGTCTCCACAGAATGGACTCATCTCAGCCAGCAGCTTCAGCACCTACACACAAACACACGGCTTAGCAGATCCCCTCACACAGTGTAATGTGCATTGCTAATGAGAAACAGTGTTGCGTGGTGCAGACTAATGACCCATTAACAACATGCAGTTGGCTGACACCTCTGACAGGTGGCTGCCATGCTGACTTTGTTTACTACTACAACCGCTCACCAAATGTCAGACATTAGGAGTATCGACCTCACACCAGTGGCCATATTCGTCAGGCCCCTCAGGAAAGGGAGTGATGATTCAAGCTGAATAAATCCAGGCCGGGAAACTGGTCTTTTGTCTAATGGCCACACTGGCTTGTAAAGTGAAACACTGACCAGGTACTGTTAGTTTTTTTTACTGGGCTATACAGTTGTGAAGTGGGAGAGGGAATGGTGTTAATGTTAACATGAAAATACAAGACTTTCCTAGATAAAGTAACAGTCCTTTCAGTTTCTGTAATGGCCACCAGTTTAAATCATGTCAAGTTTGAGTCTGAAAATCAAGTTTTATTTTGGCGTGGCAAACGGGTCAAAATACTACAATACCCATGAGCCTCAGCGACTGACAGCTAGCTTCAACTAAGGCTATCACAATATCAGATTTTTACTCATGATTATTGTGGCCAAAAGAATCATGTTTATTAACAATACGAAAGGTCATATTTATTAAAAACATATCAATTTATATTTTTTAATATCACAGTTATCATCAATACCTGTATACTGCGACACTCCTAGTTGCAACAGGTAAATCAAACATAAAACATATAAAAGTCAATGCCGCAAGGTTATGGTCAAGGTGACCGATCATATCATTGGTAAAGATTTTACTTTTACTTCAGGACCGAGGGAATTCACTAATCCACTTTTAGATCTGACTTAGGATGTGGTAAGTGTAGGATCAATAAATACAAAACCAAAAACTCACCTCCAACTGAATGTCCAGCTCAGCCACAGGGCTTGTTAGAGCGCTGAGGTTAGGCAGGACGTGTTCACAGAAGTAGGTTACAAAACGTGTGGAATGGACATTTTTCTACAAGACAGGAGAGGAGAATGATTAATTCACACTTAAATAACAGCAAACAATAATTACTTGTCATGAATGTCAGACAATTTGTACTATGTGTAGAGCTGCAATTTGTCAATTAATTGATTATGTGATCAACAGAAAATTAAACAGCAACTACTTTGATAATTGAGTAATCGTTTAAGCCTCTTTTCATGCAAATATGACAAATATTCTCTGGCCCCATCTTCGGAAATGTGAGGATTTGCTGCTTTCCTTTGTCTTGTGTGATATTAAACCAAATATCTTTGGAACAAGCGATGCAAAGACGCAACTTTGGGCTTTTGTGATTAGCAAAAACAGTGATATTTACACTATATTTAAGACTAGGCCATTAATTGAAAAAAAAATATATAATGGATAGTTGCAGCCTTAACTGAATGTTATGAATGACTTAACCTTGTTGATGTAAAGTGCATTGTTGTACTCACAGAGAACAAGGGCAAGGCCTGGCGTGTGCACTGCAGCAGGCGGTCAACAGTGTCGGGGTCAGCTGGGTTGAGGGCCTGCTCCAGGAAAGCCTGCTCCACCACCAGCTCCACCAGCTGCTGCCGCCCATTTACTGTCTGCAGCACCCGCAAGCCTGACACGACACGCATCAACAGCACAAACTCCTCTCCTGTGACATCCTCCAGCACCTGAGGAGGCAGCAGAGAAGAGACAAACGCTTATAAACATGTGTTCTTGTCTGTTTTTACACAGGATAACATCCACTAAATACTACATCATTGTTTGACCTCCTATGCAGGCTTAGGCGATATAACAAGAGTATCATTAGACACAATATTGATTGGCCACAATAATGGTCCTCACATGTCCACAATGACAGAACAATATTCACTTATGTTGAATACAGAG
The DNA here is from genome assembly GCA_947000775.1 of Pterois miles. Classification (NCBI taxonomy): domain Eukaryota; kingdom Metazoa; phylum Chordata; class Actinopteri; order Perciformes; family Scorpaenidae; genus Pterois; species Pterois miles. The sequence continues at coordinate 6,749,337 of CAMQGK010000565.1, forward strand.
ACTCCACCACTCCACCCTCCAAGCCTGGAGGGCCTGAGATGACTCCTCGCCGGGCAAAACATTGTCACATATTTCCACTCCCATCTTAAAACTCACAATCCAGAATATGCAAGTCTGCAAACAGTATCATCAGCAGGAAATTTCAACATCGCCTAACCATACTCCCATCTAATGTCAGTGTAAAAACTAGACATGTTTTTCCCCACAGAAAAAGCAATAAGCCAGCCAAGTTTCAGCCAAAGTAACACATGAAGCAAAAACTCGTCTCCACTTTTTAAATGACCACTAACCCCATGGCCTTTAAACTAGATCCATTATAATACAAATTCACTTTTTTTCACAAATTCACAATTCAATTTCACAAATTGACAAAATAAATGCAAGTCTTTGAAAAGAAAATAAGCTTAAGACTACACCAACATAGAGAAGACAGCAAAATCACTAGCCACATCCAAGTGACAGTTTTAACACATCCTGATTCCAGTCCATCATACGGTGTTATTTGTTTGATTACCTGTTACATTCAGACTGACACAAAAAGATCACTCGTCTATGATCAAAGATCACTAATCAATTCTGGGGCGGAGAGTAGTCCGTAAGGACTTGGGTTAGGGGGGGGGGGGGGGGAACCCCCCGGGAAAAAAACAAGGGGGGAGGGGTATTTTCCTGGGGCCACACTATATGCTAACCTTCTTTGGGCTCTCTGCAAAGAGCAGCCCCATCACTCTGACATCCTCCATTGATGCCTGTATTGTCCTTTGTGTGGAAAAACAGAGTGTAAAACTGAATTCCCCCACTGGGGGAAAAACATGATTCTTTCTTTCTTTCTACACTATATGCTAACCTTCTTTGTCTCGGCAAAGACGTATTCCTCCACCTCCTTTGTCATGACGTCCTCCGGCAGGGTCTTCAACTTGGTTGACAGAAACTTAATGGCCCTTTCCCGCACTATGTCCTCTCCCTGCAGGATTTGAGAGAAGAGGCCACCGAGAGTACCTGGTCAACAAAAGACAGCAGTAGATGGAATTGTGTTAATGCAAGTGAATAATTACAAATTCACTGGAATTACAACCCTAATCTGAACTACTGATGACTGATTGATATCTCACGTATACTAAACAGTACAATCAGAACATTTATGAAGACATACATGATTAGATAAATATTCTGGTCCCAGTTCTTAATATCATGAGGGGAAATGAACCCCTTCAGATCTAGATGAGATTCATCTGGCAGATCTAGTGGCTGTGATGGATGAATGCTGATTTTAGTATGGTAAATACACACAGCCACCTGTATAAAAGAATGGACCATGGACAATTATTTAAAACAGGCCTAATGACATCCTTTGTTTCACACGACCAACAAAACAGCTCTTAACAAAATAACACAGATTAAAATAAACTATCTCAACAAGCAGAAAGAAATCTCGTTCTGGAATAAATACCCCAAGGAGGAAGTGCAAGAAAATCATGTTCAGTGTCCTCTTTCAGCACAGCTCTGAAATGAACTGAATAAGTGACAAACATTCAAGTGCACCGTTTTGGCTCAACAGTGGAGAAAAGCAACGCTTACCCTTGGCATCTATCTTGAAGATAGAAATAAGTGCTCCATTCACTTGGTTGAACTCTGCTGTATCATCTGAAAGCGCAAAAAAAATACAGATTCCTCATAAATCATTCTATTTATTATTTCTAAATTCAACAGACCAATGTGCTGTACAGCCTGATAAGCAAATCCGATTTCCAGGTTATCTGAGGAATTATACTGAGTGAAAATCAGATTATGATATTCTGAAGGGATCATAGCAAGTAAACACAATGGCTGTATTTATAGTATAAACTACCCCTGTCAGTGAGGTTATATGTTAAAAAAAAAAAAAAATCATATACCAAAGGTAAGTGTTTAGCTTTAGGAATCCAATACCTGTCTGAAGGAGCTGGGTGAGAATATCTGCAACTCTGAGGATGTTCTCCCCAGTTGCAAACCGTGGAAGCTCCTTGATGGCCTGTCGTCGGATCTGGACGAAGGAAAGCACAAAGACAAATTGTGATGGAACAAAATAAAATGACTGTCTATCTAATCAGCAACTTTAAACACAAGTTTGTTTTGTACACCTGAGCAGTTTAATACGCACCGACACATCTTCATCTTCACAAAGATCAAGCTGAGCATTTATGGCTGAATCAGCCAGTTCCGGAAAGCTGCTGAAGAACTTGGGAATAAACTGTGCTGCCAGGCGCTTCTCCTTCGGGCCACCCTTCACGCCATCTAAGATTACTTGGTAGGAATCTTTGTGCTGCAGGATAAAAAAAGTACATCAATAAACATGCAAGATATACAACAGCAGCACTGCATTACAATTCCTTGTCAGCCTCACATTATAATATAACATAGGTTGGCTCCAAATTAAAAGTGACGTTTGATCCAAAGCTCGCTGTTTTGTAGCAGTCACTGGAACAGTGGCGCACAGTACATAAAGCTGAGCCTTTTAAACGTGGGGCACTGAATGAGTGGGTGTTACCGTTCACTCGGTTATGTAGTAGCCCCTGTATGTTTACTGAAACTACACTGCTAGAGAGCAGAAAAGAGGACATTCTGCTCTGGTGTATGATCATCACTTGATGCACCTATTGCAAAAAAATCATTTTAGCAGTTCAGGGGTGTGTCCCTCAGCCTGTGAAAACAGAAAACAGTTTCATCCATGGGAGACTAGATGTTGATACCAGAAAACGTGTTTTACAAAGTAGGATAGTATTTACCTAGGACCTAGGCACTAACACAAAGATGCTATATCGCCAAGTTCCACTGTGGGCAAGCATTTCCTACTACAGGCTACAAGTCAGAAAATCTCAGGCTCTGCAACATTGATTTCGACTACTCAGATTTGTCTCCTATGCGTCCCCTTACGTTATGGAAAGCAACCATTTAAATACTCTCTTTAACTGGCAGCCTGGTAAGATGTGTCTTTCGTTCATTTACTAAAAGATATCTCAAAATGACAATGGAGGTGCCGTCACGTTTCTGATACACATGTAGATTGACTAGTTTCAGTCACAGTAACAAAACAAAAAGTTAAACCGGTGAGCCTGTGTTAAACAGGGAGTAACCCGACTTGCAAAACTGCTCCAAAATCGTGCATGATCACTATGCTGTGAATAACTATGTGCTCTTTGTGCTACTGAAACTCAGATTTGAGGTAAATGATTTTGCCAAAAATGTTTCGATCTAACAAATCAGACAGTCAAAAATTATCTATGACCATCCAGAGGAGCATTCACTTGTATGAAAATTATTGCGTTGAACTGAACTCGACACCCTGAGCTTAACGGCACTGGTTTCACTTAAAAAGAAACAGGTTCGCTAGTCAGTTAACAACCATTTGGTTGACACCAAAGTAATGAATAACGAGTAAGCAACGCCTATCGCAATGATCGCTATAGCGAGGCCATTAACGTTAGCACGGTCACTACGTTAGCTAGCTACAGTTAGCCTAGCACGCACAGTGTTATGTAGCTTAACGGATACAACAAAGTTAACAACTGTAGACGTAAAATAAGAGAATGCAGCAAAGCAACAAAACTCCCGGTTCAATAATGTTTTACAATGAAGAACTTATCTTCTATTTAAGGCTACCTGGCTGAGGTTGTCCTTAGCATCAGCAAGGACCCCGTAGCTCCGATAGAGATCCTCGATAGTGACCGCCATCAGCGTGCGTCCGGGTGCCTGCCGCTCACAGATAAGACCGCCGATAAAAAAACACACCAAAAACACTCTCTGGTCGCTTTGGCTGCGTTTCAGACGACTGCACCACAAACAGCACCGTATTATCTGGATATATGTTCTTCGGAAAGGGGTCGGGGAGATGAAATTTCGAGAAGCCCGTGAATGAACAACCCCTTCGATCTGTCTTCCCGCAATCTCTGGCGTGTAGGCTAAAAATGCTACGGAACAATGAGTGCATGCGCAGGTGGTGTAGCGAATCGCTTGGAGACTCACAACACACGTGACCACTAGTGTGCGCAGAACTGTTGCGCAGTAAAACCCCTTATGTTAACAGTATGTTCAACCTGACATGTAAACAGATGCAGGCTTATATTGACGGAATTCCCTTTTTATATATATATATATATATATATATATATATATATATATATATATATATATATATATATATATATATATATATATATATATATATATATATATATATATGTTTACATGTGTGTCTTTCCACCTGCATGACAAACACAAGTTTTGATTTTGTATTTAAGAGTTTGGTTTCCAAATTCACAGCTTTGCTAATACGCCGATTTATCACCTCTATGTATATACATGAAATTTGACCTCTGCATTTAACCAATCCTAAGGAGCAGTGAGTTGCTGTAAAGCGCCCAGGGAGCAACTTAAGGGTAAGGGTTTTGCTCAAGGACACTTAGACATGTAGACAGAAGGAACCAGGGATCGAACTGCCAACTTTGCCAGTTGAAGGATGTCCACTCTACCCCACCAAGTTACAGCTGCAAAAAATTACAGGACGGTCTCTCAGCATGTTCTTTCTGCCTCAGCTGGGTCTTGAACTCACAACCTCAGACACAGAGGAAAAGTCACTCTCTTGGTGCGATTACTACTCACTAGTGTTCACTGATGTTTTTGAACACTGAGAACTATATGTCCATCTTGTGGCAAACTAAAGTTAATTCACTTAACATATTCCATGTGATATGAGTACTGTATTTAACCTCTGATCGTAAATGTTGCATCCACATGGAAAGACAGTGGAAACACTTTTATTGGACTAATTAGTTGCAACAACAATTATGTACAAGCAATTTCCTCTCCCAATAAAATGTTTCTGGCATAAAATGAATGTTGAAACATGAGGAGATCCAAGAAATGTGGTTTCACAGGAACCGGATTCCTGCTCCAAACTGGACCCCGTCACATATCCTGCAAGGAATGGAGAAAATATTTCTCTTACCAATGTGTATGTAAATGTTAACATAGGTATCTGGATGACAGTCCAGAAAAGGCTTGGCATTGCTCAATATATACTGATTATGGTTTAATAAGACGTTAAGTATATTTCAGACATGTAAACATATGTGTGAGTTACACTGCTTGAGTTGAAGAGAGCCACCTGTACAGGCAGTTCAATGTGATTGTTTAGTTTGTTCTAATTGTCTCTAACTTAATCATTTAATGTAAATCATCTTACCTACATAACCAACTACATAACCAAACCAGCCCTACCTGTCTCCACTCTGGACTCCCATGGGAATGCAGTAATTCAGCTCCAGTCTGGCAATATTTCCCAGACGCAGCACAATGCCCAGTCCATATGACCAACGGATGCATTCTGCCAGTTTCTTCAAATGTGCTTGTGGCCCCTCACCTGAGGAAAAACAAATATATAACCTCATTCAGACAGAAAACAAGGGCATATGCAAAATCCTACATCAATAGTTTGAGCTCTGCTTCACCCAATCACAGCCCACCTCAGTCCAAATCTGAACTAGATAAGAGTTAGATAAAATTCAACCCAATGACCCAATCCTTCCTAACAGAATTCATAAATGTCAAGATCTGATCCATGAAACATGAACCTTCAACAGTCATTACAGAGGTGTCTTTCGTTCTGTTTCACACTACTCACCATAGTTGAGGTTACAAAGGTTTCCGGCATTAAGGAAGAAGTGTGTTCTGAAGAGGTCACCGAAGCCCCCCTGCCTGGTCTGAAGGGTAGAGGGGTGTAGAGGTGGAGGCCTCCAGCCCAATAGCCCTCTCCTCCCAGGTAGTCGCCTGCCATACCAGTAATTCCAGCACAAAACTGTTCAATTAACCATCAAACTTTAGTTTGGTTACCAAGAAGCTCAGCCAAGTTAATGTCTCACCTTCACTCTGTGGGCCCATACTGTACATACTGAATCCCCTGATACTGGTGGGGCCACCTAGATAGAACCTGGGAGATCGACAAAGACACAGTAAACATACAATATGTAATATGAGCCTTCTGTGAATATAGAAAGAAGCCTAGAATTAATGAAGTTTCTTAATTGAATTTAGTTCACACAATTGCAGCAATTTGCATAAAAAAGTGTACTCCCTTTCCGAGTCATAACTCACATCCATAATACACCCATTTTTTGAGTCATTTGGCCTCATGCAAGAACTTTTTCATATTCTCATCTTAACTTTTTCATACCATGGGCTCATATGTTTGCCACAACAGATTCAGCAAATGTTCCAAACTTCAGATAAATGAGGGTGAGTTCATCAGAAATGTAAATAAGCATAATTAACACTTCAATCATAGCATATACCAAGAGGTTATGCGTCCTGCCCCATCCATCTGTCGCCACTTTATCAGCACCTGTTGAAAGACATGCTCTCTTCCTAGATATTTAATACAGTCTATAGTCAGAAATTGTGTTTGTACCTAAGAGAAAATTCAAAACATGGGAAAACTGGTGAATGTGACAAGTTCCCCTAAATAATTCATACAAGACTATTAAGAATTAATCTGTTTGGACAAGTGGTTCTTGCATGAGGCCCAATGTGACTTACACTTTCTGAGGATGTGTATAATATCTGTAATGTCTTTCGCTATCAAACATATAAATCATAGAAAAAAAAGACACTCCCTGTAACTGCAGAACTTGCCAGTGAATCATCACTGGCAAGTTGTGAATGATCAATTTTCTACAGTGTCAAAGTAATCCAATGATAACTGTCTAAACATGCATGGGTTCATGAAAACAGGAAATGCTAACAGTGCCAATTTGCAGAAATGTTGACAAAATATAGGTTCAAGTCTTGAGTGTCAAACTTCAAAAACACTTGGTCGTGTAGATAATTGTAATATGGTGGTGCACTGTATGTCTGTACCTGTCTGCTATGCTTGTTGGCTTGTCACCGATGGGTAGGAGCAAACCGCCCCACAATGTGGCAGAAAGGACCTGGAGGAGAAGGTCAAAGGGTTTAGTAAAGTGCACAGAATGTCAAGTTGTTGTTTTAGCTCAGAAATATACAGTACGCCTGGCAAAAGAAAGACTACACCAAGTTTTTGAAAATTAGTCTGTTGGTCATTTAATTCATTTTTCTGTGAACAGATTATTCTCACTATTATCTGAGTTCTTCACTAGGACCTTGTACTTTGGCCCAGTAAAACTGCTTAAACCTACATTGCACCAAGTGTCTTTAGATGAGATAATCTGCTAAATGGCCAAAATGTAAAATGTTGAATCTCACCGAGTCCCAGAGGAGTGTTTTGTTGAGCTGGATCTCAAAGTCCTCCTTAAGGAAACTGGCATCTCCCCCAGTGTAACCAGCAAGTTCCTACACAACCACAATGCAAAACGTCAGCTTGGTGGACACAATCAGTCACGTTGTTTTCATACAGCATTTGACTGGCTTGGTGTTTAACGACAAACCTGGTGGATCTTCAACAGGCCACCTTTCCTGGGGAGGATGGAGGAGTTTCTGGTGTCGATGACCATAGAATGCTGAAAAACAAAATGGCACCATTCACACAACTATTCAACATAATTCATATCCACCGTTCACTGTCCCCCACACAATATTATTGGGATGTGCTGTGCAAACAGTTTTGAAAACCCTGACTTAAGCACCGAATACCAGCTTTGCCATAATTCTCTGACAGCAGACTACATTAAACTCAACAGTTATTTCAAAAACCACAATAAAAAATTTCTATGTAAAATTGGAGACAAATACCGAAAGTGAGGACTTGAGGGAATGGCCACTCTCCTCCCGGATGGCAAACGAGGCAGTGCGAGCCAGACAGCCCAGCTCTCTCCACACCCCCTCCCACTTCAGCGTTTGGTTGGTCTTCCACAGTGGGAACTGTTTGTGGTAGATAGGTAATAAGACACCAGTTTATTACATTTGTTTGTGCAGATCTCATGCAGTAAATGAAACTTTTGTTTTCTAGGAAACCTATCTCCAGCCAGAACTGGACTTTATGATCTCTACCAGAACATTTGTTGCCTTCTATTGTGACTCTTTTCAGCCAATTTTGTTAAAATGCAACCTAAATATGTTAATCCACCTCATCCATGTGCGCAGAGGCAAGATTTACAAACACTTTTATAAGCACACAAAATGAAAAAAATAGAAAACAGGCACAGAAATAGAAACAAGTATTTACGCTCAGTTCTCCAGAGATGCCTCGATCCGTCTCCCTCAGTGAACTCCATGGAAACTGGCCTGTTACTTTGTATATGTTGAATGAGACACTGGAGGTGAAAAAAGAGAAGCAATACCAATAACCTGCTAGGATAGTTACTGCATAGATTACTCAGGTATTTACCTCCTCACCGATGGACCCAAATCTAAAGTACCAGGAGAGTCGCCTCAACTGCACAACCTCAACCTCCATGCTAAACTGAACTGCAGAGCGTATTGTAAAAGAAGCCTTCTGTCAGGTTCAGTAGACAAGCATGCATACTGTATAGCAACCAAGGTTATATAGTTTTGAATTTTCAGTTAGTTTTTATTTAATTTTTGTTTAGTCCTAGTTTTCAGAGTGTATTTGCTAGTTTTAGTCTAATTTTTCCCCCCAAAATTTAGTTTTTATACATTCAGTTTGTCTTCAACAGGGCCAGGTATAATATCTCAGAAGTATGTAGCTACATATACAGACAAAACACATGGTTGGAAAAAAGTGTAGGAATAGCCACAACATTTAATCTTTATGCTACATGCTAGCGCCATCTCCTGGAAGGTCAAGTTTGTTCACTTTCTGTGGTTCAATGTCACCGGAGTTGTTTCTTTTTTTTTGGTTGTGATACAGCTAAAAAAATAAAACTGAAATGAATTTACAGCCATTTATATTTTATTGTTATTAGTTTTTTTTAGCCTGGCAATATTGTTTGTTTAGTTTTTCTAAAGAATATACTGTATAGTTTTTAATTTAGTTTCAGTTTGCTAAAAATATTTTTCACTGCTTATTTTTGTTTTAGCTCCAGTTTTGGTTTACTATAATGATAGTTGTGAGGAGACCTAAAGCCAAGTGTCTTTTATGAAGCTGTTCATATCTTACTTGCGTTCAAAGTTTCCTGGTTGGGGTTTGAAGAAGGAAAGGCCGTAGGATGTCTCTTTTGTGCCATATGAGAACTGAAAGGTCATTTTCTCTGCCCGACCTAATACATTGGGTAATTTCAAGCCCAAAACCTGGAAATTAAGAGAGGATATTAAGGTTTTCATTCTTCTGTATTTAGAAGCAAGCAAACTAATAAAAATATCAAATGTAAAAGACAGTTTTACTCAATACGTCTGGAAAAAAAAAAAAAACCCAAACAGGTAGATAGATTTGGGGTGAGGTGAAATGTCTGTATCACATAGAAATACACCAGAGGTACAAACTAAAGTTAAAGTGATCTTTACGGAAAGAAATTGGTTAAGTAGTGTATTGAAGCCAGTGCAGTTTGACACTACTGTTTGGACCTAAACCTGGGGGCGGCAGTAGCTCAGTCTGTAAGGACTTGGGTTAGGACGCGGAGGTCACCGGTTCAAGTCCCCCATGGACCAAGACCAACTGGTTGCTGGAGAGGTGCCAGTTTACACTGCCGAGGTGCCCCTGAGCAAGGCACCAAACCCCCAACTGCTCTGGGCGCTTGTCAGGAGCAGCCCCCTCACTCTGACATCTCTCCATTGACATGTATATGTACTGTGTGAACAACAGAGTGTAAAACTGAATTTCCCCACTGTGGGACTAATTAAGGAATATCTTTCTTTCTTTCTTTCTAAATCAGTATGTGGCCTTTCAGGAAGTAGATGGTGACCTGAGCCATAATAGCACTCACCATGCTTCCTTCATTGTTTCCAACCATGGTGTTGTAGCTGCCCGTCATCCGTCTCAGCTCGGTGACTTCAAACGTCACATCGAGGCCATTAGGAAGAGCATCCTCACCTGAAAAGAAGAGAAAACAAACAGAGTAACTAAATTATTATATGTTTGGTTTAAAACAATAAGTCAGATAAAGACATAGATAACCTGATTTCATGGTTCAACTGAAAATGCACCATTATAATTTGCACATTTATTCATACGACCGTGCAGAGACAGTACCTCGTGAGGTGTCAATAACAACTTCAACTTTTCTGAAGATACCAAGACGCAGCAGCTTCTGCCGGGCTTCATGGGACTTTCGCATCACCTACACAACAACCATGTTTTGATGTCGGTAATATTTACTCACAAGGACTGACTAGTATAACTGTGTCAACATGTGCTTACATCAATCAAGTTCTTTGCCCTGAAAACTTCCGCGATTTCATAAGTCAACAAGTCCTCTTTGGTTCTTCCGAGCCCATCTATGTGAACTCGTTGAACTACAACCTGAAAACAGAGACAAATAGCATTCGTAACATTCACACCCACAACAAACCATTCATTAATCAAATATTATGATGCAGTTTCTCCCATCTATAAAATGTTCCCTACAGCTGGTTTTCTGGCATTTCTGCTATGCTTGCAAAGCACAAACCTAGCATGGAGACAGGCCTGGTGATATGTGAGAGAGTCTCATGAAATTACTGCCTGGAACAAAACAAATCTTACATCCTTGTTTTCAAGGACTTCTTGCTTTGGCTCCTGCTCGATGTCCGGAGCCTCGATGTCGTCAGGTTGAACTCCTAGCTCTGGCCCTCGCATGGGCAGAGGGTCCAGGCTCTGCAGCACACAATATGGGGGAAAAAATATGTAATCACAATCACTGTTAACTGTGTTTTATTGATTCATTCATTCATCGTCAACCGCTTATCGTAGGGGGGGGGGGGGGGGGGGGACCGGGGGGAGGGGGGGGGAGGGGGGGGGGGGGGGGGGGGGGGGCGGGGGAAAAAGAAAAAAAAAAACAAACCCCAGGGAAATAAGAAAAAAAAACAAAAGGGGGGGGGGGGGGGGGGGGGGGGAAAAAAGGGGGAGAAGAACAAAGGAGGGAGGACCCGGGGGGGGAGGGACACCACCCCCATACTGTGTTTTAACAAATCAAATTAATGGGGGTGGATAATGATGAAAAGAATGATTATATTTACTGTACTGTTGATTATTTTCTCAGTTCATTGTAGGATAACTTTGTCTATAAAATGTAAATAATGTCCATCACATTTCCCCACAGTCCAATTTGATGGCTTCAAATGTACTGGTTGACTGACAGACCAAACCCCAAAAACATTCAGTTTACAACAATAAACAACAGGGAAAAGAAGCAAATCATAATAACATGGAGAGGATGGAACAGGAAATAGTTGCTGACTTGTAAATTGACACATCGATTAGGCGATTATTTCAGATCATTTCAGATTAAATCCAACTTAGATCAAACAGGCATTAGAAAAAATGTTTAATATGTGCCAAGGCAAACCAAAAAAAGGAAAATTAAGGAATTAAAAAATGTGATGGTCTTTTTTCATGTATTTTCTTAACATATTTTAACCAATTAACTCTATTTTAATTATTTAACTAATAACACTACACATTGATGTATTATATTTTGTATTCTGGCCTTGGCTACAGCCCTGTACAAGATAATTAGGGATAAGGATAACGTGTAATAGTGTAAACAACACTATGAGCGTGGTAAGCACAAGCTGTTTCCACAGTGTGCTGACTGCAGCAGCCTGCAGAGTGGAGGAGCCACTAGCGTCTGTCATTACTGTCAGTGGTTTGTATCTAAATACACAGCAACACACAGAGTCTTTAACTGAGAAGTTAAAAACTAACTATAGTAGCAGGGAATTAACTGGATGTCTTGTTACAGAGCTGACAGTCTGAGCCTCGTTGGACCTTGTTGATTGTACAGTATGGGCCTTTTGTTGCAGCACAGTAGAGACTCTGTCTGACAACTAACTGAACACACGGAGAGGTCAAAGTCGTAGCTAACACGGTCACCGGACTCTTCCTTACCCTGGCGTGGACGGTGCCCATGCTGAGCTCCACAGGGCGCTGTCCCGGAATATATGGGCGAAACTTTGAGAGGAAAAAGACCAACTAATTTAACCTACAAGTAACCGGAGAAAGGCGGCGAGGTTCCGTATAAGGAGGCGGCCATGTCACTTCCTGACCACGCCCTCTGCTGGTGCGCGTTCAACACAGCAACGCTACAAAATGTAAATACATTATAGTAAAAATGAATGTATTTACTGCCACTATTTCTATTTATTATGTTTCGAGCTATTATTTTCTGTTTTATGTATTATATAATATTATATTATACGATATTATATAGCTATATAATATCGCTATTACTTACTACTACCATTCAAATAATAATAATACTAATTATAATAATCATCATCATCATCATCATCATCATCATTATAATAATAATACAAATAATGACAATCACATACTGTAAAAAAAAAATTCAGAAAATTAGTACCGGTATTTTAAATACTAATTTAGTATGTTTACTACTATTATTACCTGTTTTATTTATGTTATATTAAATTATACAATATTATATTGTATTATTATTGACTGTAGTACTACTGCTATGCTACTACTTACTACTAATATTTTAATAATAATAACAATAACAATAATAATGACAATAACATTTTGTGAAAAAAAAAATTAAAAGCTTCTTAATTTTCTACTCTGATAATACTTGCCATAAATTTCAAAATGTCTTGATTTCCTGATTAAGCTCATGAATTTGATTAAAAATATTTTAATTAAAAGCTGTGTTTTTGTAACAGGAAAAAGAATAACTTTTTTTCTCTGAATTCATATAATGGAAGATACATACACAAACCAGCCTAACTTTCTGTTGACATCAACGCAGGTTGTATGGCAAGATGAATTATTACACATTGTATTTCTAATCATGTTTTCGGGAAGGCCATGCTGAGGAGTAAACTAAAGTATTTTCTTGTTAGATGAAAACATACAAAAAATAAATTAATCATGCGGTGAGAGTGTTAAACCACTGGGAAATAATTTTGTTTTATTTCAATATCACAGTAGAAAGGGAAAATAATCATTCAGAAACTGGTTGCAGACTTAATAATATCTATAGTACTATGTTATCTTATATTTCTCGGAGAACTCTGTATGAACAGTTGTATCACATCACATATTGCACCTAAGGTGCACCTGGTGTTAGTTCATCCAGTTTTCAGAGGAAAAATACTTTTAGTGTAAAAAAAACTTTAATGAAACTACCTGAATCAGAATACATATTAGAAGATTAGAAGAACAATAATTATATAAAATGTGCTTATTTTTAACAGCCTTGCATACTGTAAGGCCCAGTTCCAATGACAACATCCAAATGCATGTCAGCACTATGTCATGGAATAAATAACACATCAGCTGAATGGAAAAAAATCAGAGGTTCACAGTTGTTCATATGTTGCTGAGCATCTCTGCAGGCCTTGAATCCTGTAACAACAAAATGAAACAAAATGACCTTCATAATATGGTGAATTTTAAAATGCTGGTGAATATCGCCTTCGATGCTGTTCAGAGTTTACAAGGAGCTCTTACGCTTCTGTTTTGAAGGTTTCATGGGATATTCTGTCTTCATTTACACCTTCGGGGCATTCATTAATGTCTTTTATGCCCAGTGTGGTCAAAGCTGTGGGGAAAAGGCTCTGTGATTAGTTGTTTTAGTCCATAGTGTAATTTTGCATTTTCTGTAAAAAGTAATCATTGGGTGAGTTAAAAGTACCTATAGGTTATACTTTACTGGTTCTAATAAAGAAAAACTGACTGAATACCTAACAAATACATGCTTGACAATAAAATGTATTTTTTTTTTCTTGGCTGACCTTGGAATTATATTGCCAATATAATAAAAAAAAAATCATGTGTCTAACAATCATATTAAAAAGTGTGTGCAGTGTCAGTTGCCCTAAAGTGTCCATGTCCTGTGCTTACCATGCTTGTACTGAGCAAAAGTGATGTATTTCTGGTTCGTGGGGTCCAGTATCCCGATGATTGCATCCAAGTTGGTGTCACTGAACAGATTCGGCCCTTTCACACCTCTTTGCTTAGAAATCCTCAGCTGTTCCAGCTGCTCAACAAGAAACTCTCTGGGATTCTCTGAATGAAAGAATTTATCACAATTAATCTGCTATTATGGCACAGGGTTTTAAATTATGGTGGCACCAGCCACCGGCCAAATGCTGGTATTTTACTAGGGCATGTTCAAGAACAGTATGATCTTGTACTGTGTTAACTGAGACGCATCACAGCAAAAGACACAGTGTCCTGGGTGTAAGTGTGACCTTTATCAAATACATTATACACACTCATACATTATTATAGGCAATGGTAAAATAAAACGTTATTTGTGTTAATTAGCTCATGTATGCATGTTTATTATAGTGTCTAGCAACAGAAGGATGCAGTCCTGATCCAGCACAGATATAGTTAAATTAGAAGTTATGGCCTGATTAGTGACTGAAAGTTATGGTCTTTTCATCAGCCTACACGCAGCACGTGTGTTAATAATTAAAGTTAGCTTGCTAGCTTTTGTTAAAACCTAGTGTTTTTCATCAGTGGTTAACAGGTTGTTGTGTCTACAACATAAATCATCTCTGACCGGGTCTGTAGAAGAAGAGCATGCTGGTCAGGTTGTCCATGAGCTCGACGATTTTGTGTTTTTTGAGATAATCAGCAGCGTCTTGTTCCCTCTGCGTCGCCATCTTTTCCACCTCACTTTTGTTTAAACTTGTTGCTATGATACGCCGACGTCTAACGGTTGAGGCGTGCGCACGCACACGGTCACACACACGTACTTGTTTATACTTGTGAGGAGGTCCCTCAATGACATCCAGCCAGTATACAGTACATCTCTAATACAGCAGAGCAGAGCTCAAATCACCTCTTGGTGATGTGTTCTTCATTATGGATTCATTACTGATGAACCTAAGTCTTCTTACAACAAACTGATCAATGGTTTGTACTTTGAAATGCCAAGAAAAATGTAGATCACAAGTTCCTCAAGGTAAAGGTGATGTTTAGACGTTGCTTCTTATGTCTGACCAACAGTCCACACATTAAATAAAAAAAAAAAAAAAAGCATAACATCTTCACATTTTAGAAGCCGCATTTCAAAATGACTGACAATTTAATTTAGCACGTTTGTACAAAGTTAATTGCAAATACTGATGTTCTGATACCATTTTGTTTATTTATTTAGCAACTTTTACTACTGATATGTGTGTGTATGTGATATAATTACTTTTTTGTATGGCCTGGCTCAGGTTAAACCCTTTGTAAAACATGCACAAATAGATTTTTGATTTACAGTTTAACAAATAGATTTTTTTTCTGGGTTAATAAATTTGGTATTGGGTCAGTGGTTAGCACTGTCACCTCACAACAAGAGGGTCGCAGGTTCAAGTAAAGGCTTGGGGCCTTTCTGTGTGGAGTTTGCATGTGTAATGTGGGTTTTCTCACACAGTCCAAAGACATGCAGGTTAATTGATGACTCTAAATTGTCCGTAGGTGTGAATGTGAGCATGAATGGTTGTCTGTCTCTATGTGTCAGCCCTGCAATGGACTGGCGACTGTCTCCCAATGCCCCTTGCAACCCCGAACGGGATAAGCAGTTGCAGATGGATGGATGGTATTGGGTTGGTGCATAGACTAGTGTACTCGCTGATACCCAATCCCAAATTTTGTGCAGTGTTGGTGTTTCCAATACTGGTATCGGTATCAGAACAACTCTAATTGCAAAGTAATGACAATGGTTTAGTATGATATTTATATTTCAAATAAATGTTGTCTCCTTGGGGGAAAACAATCAAAAGATATACTTTTGAATAGAATAGAATAATTTAATGACTAGCAGTTACCGTGTGTTCATGAGGCGTTCACTTACATATTCCATCACTCGGTATGAAAATACAAATACATTCAAAAAGGATAAAAAGATGTATTAGCAACAGACACATAGATATTGTATGAATCAAATGATATTGTGTCAGGTAAGATCCTTAAGCGAGTGTGTAGCATGTTTTTCCAGTCTTGTTTGCTCCATTAGAAGAAAACACCAAACATAGAACACATCCATTTGCATATGTCCTAGAAATGACTTTACTCCAGACACGTATCAGCATCTAGCTGTTGGCAAACGCTGAACATAGTCTGCTTGATTAAGTGTCCATCTCACAGAGGATGTGTGTTCCAGATCAGTCCGCCTTTTCTTTGGCTTTCAACTGCTGTAACGCAGCAGCAGCGGCTTCTTCTCTGACTTTGTAGCCTCGCAGTTCTGTCTTCAGCTCCCCAGGCTTTGGTGGGATCTCTGGTATACTCTGACAGACAAAACAACAGCAAGACTATTAAACACACACTTGGAAGACTAGGCCTAATTGGTGGGGTGGTTTTGTATTATTTCTATTCATTCTATTCACAAACATGGCTCAGTTCAAAATTTTGTTTCAAAACAAAACTCTTCATCTCTTCTCTGACATGATTTCAGTAGGCTCAGTAGGAGTTCAACACAAGAGAATACCAACAGGAGAATACACTGTATAGCATTGGCAGAGAATTTTGGCAAATCTCACATAATCAGCTGTGCTGCTCATCCCACAAATGCATGATCCTTACAAGTTGGACATCATTGTGAAGGTAAATAAACAGGCTTTCCAACCATGTAAAATACACTGAAAATTAAATTTCTACTTCTACATTTCTGTCTACACCTCTGTATATATATTCTTTGTACTTCTCAGTATTACATACTTCATTCCTGATTACACCTGAGTACATTTACTTCTAACCATGCATATACTTACTCCATCCTGTTTTGAAATACTTACATTTAAATTACTATTTTATATTATGTTTATATTTATTTTAACTGCATTATTTTATGCCTTTGATTATAATTTTGTGTTTACATTTGCTTGTGAGTTCCCCTTTTATATACAGTATAGCTGTTTTATGAGCATTGTTGAAGGAACCTAAAAATGTTCATTGCCAATGACTGCTTTGCTGGAATTGACATATGACAAATAAAGAAACTTGAGCCTGAAGTATGTGCTGTTATATAGCTAAAAATGTGTTCAGCTGTTTTAACATACAACCCTATGTGTAATAACAGTAGCAACAGTCAGTTGTATGTGGAAAAGGGAGTTAATTTAGTCCCTCACCAGATCAGGCAGGTAGTACTGGTGGACGAACTGTGCTCCTGCAAACATGGCCAGTATACTGGCACCAAACATTTTCAGGTACTGAGGCCAGGTAACACCGGCTGGCATCTTCACACACTTCTGGAAAAAGAGAGGAAGAGATTAGTAAACAAATCAAAATCATATGCCAGAAAGAAGCATCTAATCTTTTTGTCTGCTCTCCTTGTCCCCAAGACAAATACGATGTAAAATATTTTTCTTGCTAAATAAAGAGTGCCATTAAAATTGTAAAATAACGCCTCACAATCAGAGCTATGCACCATATAATTAGACAGTATATGCCCAATCACATTGAATCCTAAGATTCTGTATATCTACTATGGGTATGTGTTACCATTAGGGTTAAGTGATTAAAATTCCATTTGAATACCACCACACTATTTAGATATCATATACATCCATATACACTAATCATACATGTACTGAATGTGATTGTTAACAGCCTGCACAGTAAATCCAATAGTCGGATCCCAGTATTCAATGTGATTAGGCTACTGTTAGCCCTGATGTTACAGTTACCAGGGCTAAACGTTTGAAAAACAGAAACTAGTGACTGAGCAATGTACACAAACTGACATATAGTGACACCAGCCATACCTTACCTTATTTATTTCACCTTCACTTAAATAGAAGACCGCAACGTGAAGCTAATTTCCCCCATCGCGGTCCCAGAAGTCTGTCATTGGGACACACAAGCAGGTCATGCTGTTTAGCTAACACGGAAGTTAAAATTAAAGAGAGCTCTCACTCTACTTTGATTACTGACGCCCACAAGGGTTACAGTTTTCACGTCGAATGTTTAAGCATTTATGAATTTATAGATTGTATAGTATTGTAATTGGTCTTATTGTCAACTTTAAAAAATAATAAATAAAACACTGACTGATCTGAATGATTTAATTATGGCCTTTTCACTCCTTGCCTATTTTGAATTGGTCCTGTTTTACTGTGAAGTGATGCGCCTTACTGAAACGAAACTATCTTTGGCTGCTACGTTCGTCTACGGTATAAATTCGTGTTGGTGCTTTCATACATACGGGATTTGCTGCCAACTAGTGGTTGTTTGAACAAACTCCTACAGTCCGTGTACTATTCACTATAATCCCTCTATCTTGAAATGTTTAAATTCATAAATAAGTATATAAATATATTATTTATTTATTTATCACTTATTAATCATTGGTTGTAATTATATAGGTGTGCAGTGTGACTTAACACCCTAAATTATCATTATGTTTGAGCCATGCAGTACCCCTCCTTACCAAGAGGTGGCGCGAAGCATTCACTCAACCGGCGCAAAAAGGAAATGTCGAGCGTTTAAATGGTCTTTGTTTTGGGAGGATTCACAGCCCCTCGTCTCCTCTTTTGAAAACTAAAGAACAAAAATGTATGACAGGTATGTTAGTTTGCTCATATACCTTTATGCTTCGTTAACGTAGAGGTCACTTGCGGTTTCAAGACAGCTTCAGGACCGCGTAATGTTGTTAGCTTACTGTTAGCTCAAGCTTCCATCTTCCTGTGAGCAGCGTCCATCCGTCTTCTTTGTGCCAGCTATGTACCGTATGTGCTATAATCTCCACACAGCTCACATCTCCAGTGTGCATTGATGCACTTGGCAGCAGAATGAATGTTAATTTATTCAAATAAGTCAACAGTTAAGATGGAAGAAAACCAGTACACATCACTGACGGTTCCTACGGATTATTTTCAGCAGTGGTGAGTTGGTGCTGGAGGTGGCAGGTCATGGGGAAACTTCTCATGTTATCTCCTTGACGTCTTCATTTTCATGCATGAGATGGAGAAAAATATATAGCATTTGATGCACGACATCATACATACCCGTGTTCTTTATATTTAGGCTTTTAGCAAGTGATAGTGTAATTATTAAGTGTAATATATATGTAATAAAATTGTCCTTTAAATGGGAAAGTAACTAAAGGCTTGAATCAATTATAATTCAGGTATGTAACAATGAATGTAATCAACTGACAAATTGGATTAAAAATGTGATGATATTGCATATGTGTACTATTTATATTTCTTAAAATTTTGACATGTTGCTGCAATATTCAGTAATTATTACACCATCACTTGCTACAGGCTTCATAACTACTCCTGCAGTGGCTTTTGTGCCAACTGTAGATGGACACTACTGTAAATGACACACGTTTGACCTGTAGTTGACTTCATATCAATCACAATCACAGTGTTTTTGTGAGTGTTTGTTTATATGCATTCCATTCTGGTCAGCTTCACCTGAATGCAACAGAGCTGGTGTTAAAAGACATGTTTGAGTGAGTGTTCTAGGTTAGATGCTAGAAAAACAACCAACAAGGCACAATAAAGTGAGGTAAAATACTTTCAGAGCTTGACTTACACAGTGTACACTGAATGACAGAGAATACAAACAGGTGTATATCAATCAGCGCATGTATGTTTGTAAGTATTGTGTCTTTTAAGTTTGTCCCACCCACTTCTTCATGCACCCCATTGAGCACCAGACATGATTTGTCTTTTCTTGCCTTGTCTGGACCCTGTTTTGTTTTCGTCTTTTGCTCTCCTTCTTTTTCCCTCTCTTTAACTTTTTATCCTCCTCCTCTCCTCTCCTCTCATGCACTCTCTCTTTTCTAGGTACCAGTCCAGCCAGCAGCACCCCGAGGCGCAGTATGTGATGCCTTATCACAACGTGAGCCATTACACAGAAGGTCCCAGAGATGAGCCCGTCATGGCTGAACTGTCTGTCCACCGGGAACCACCCGTTTACCAGGAACCTTTTTACCAGAACTATAACCCCCCGGCCCAAAATCATTACCAGGATCTGACCTGCCAGCCGAACGTCAGGGAGCAGCAGCAGCAGCATCATCCTGCACACCTGCACCACCCTCAGCATCAACATACAGAACAGCAGCAGGAGCAGAGCGTTCAACACCAACCTCAGCCTGCTGGTCCTCCTCAAGGTAAAGAAGAGGTTATTCATCAGAGTAATTCTCCACATACCCAAAACAGTTGTTACCTCCACCAAGGAGGTTATGTTTTTGCCGGCATTTATCTGTCTGTTTGTTTGTCTGTGTTCAAGATAACTCAAAAACTTATGGACGGATTTTGATGAAATTTTCAGGGTGTGTCGAAAATGTGAAAAGGAAGAACTGATTTAATTTTGGGGGTGATCCTGGATTCTGGATCACTTTGAAATTTTTGTTGACATTGGGGTAAATGGGACCCAAAAAATTGTTTCTCAATATCTCTGGTAATTGTTACCCAAAGCTCATGAAATTTGACTCAGGGATTTACAATGTGTACTTCTATCAAATCCCAAAGGCTGATCCAGATGGCGGATTTTATAACAATTTATATAAACAATGGGGGTACTCTTACATTTTGGCATACTATGCATTTAATATTAGAGGTAGAGATTTCTAACAAGGGGCATCGTGTAGCTGAGACAATTCCGCATCTGAAGTATGTCAACGAATTTGATCTAGCTTTAATACTTGAGGAGATAGATCCAGAAGAAACTGCCAGGGGGGAAACTATGGTGCTTGGCAGAGGTCTGTGCTCTCCGAGTGCTTTTCTAGTTTAAAATATGTTTTTACACATTCCTCCTCTCGGTCCTAGTTGTGATGCCGGTGAAGAAGAAGAGAGGCCGGCCTCCTAAGCAGCAGACGGAGGAGGGCAAGGTGCCGGAGGAGGAGAGCGAGATTGAGGCCGCCAAAAAAGCCAAGAGGGCTCTCAACCGCTTCAACGGCATGTCAGTGGCTGAGGTTATGGCCAAAACCCTGCCAGATGTTATTACCTACAATCTTGACATTTTGATAGTGAGTTATTTACTGGAGAGTTATTAAGAATTTCTATATTTGTTTTTTTTAATAAGTAGTGAATTGGTATCAATTTTACAAAAACAGATTTACATGCAGTGTGTCATTGCTGAAAGGTTTCAGTCACAAAAAAATGTAATTTTCCAGTCTGTTGCCATGGTAACACCTTCATGTTTCTCCTCAGATTGGAATTAACCCAGGACTATTGTCAGCCTTCAAAGGACACCATTACCCAAACCCAGGAAACCATTTCTGTATGTTGAAATTCAATTTCATCACTGACTACAGGGAACACACAACATCTTCCCCATTTTACTTGCTTCTACCCTCTTGGACCCTCCATGGCCCCCGTCATTACCAATGCTTGTCATGCAGCTCAGATTTGTTCAAACTCATAACTGAATTACCAAGAAAATTCATAAAATGATGTAGGTTTTGTTTTGTCTGCAGCCAGAAAAATGGTATCTTGGGTTTGAATATTTAATTTAGTATATAAATAATGTAGCGTCAGTGTTCACTGCAGCAAGCAGTCAAGCAGACAGTATGTGTGTTGAACCATATCGAAAGGGGTTTTTCTTTATAACTCTGATGTAGAAGAATTAAATGTATCATCAATGGAGGTTTTCACCAGACAGTTTTTCACAATGAGACGTTGCTGAAATCAGGGTGCACTATGATTTTAACTCCCCAAGGATATTTGTCATCACACTAATCCTAGTCCTAGTCCACACTAGGGCTGTCTGTGACAAAAAGAACACTCAGTGTTGTACATACAGTTTTGTTGACGAATCAACAGGGCTGGAAATAAGCAGCAGCCACCAGCCAGATGCTGGTAAAATATGCAAGTGGCTGCCAGATTTGCTTTACTCACCAGCCAACGGTGGTGGTAAATGGTAATGGTAAACCATGGAGTGGCTGGTAGATTTTATAATCTGGGTGGCCAAAAAAGTCAATTTCCAACACTAATCTATTCTCCACAAAGAATCACAAAAAAACACCACATTGGTAAACACAAGATTTGTGTTTACCAAAGATATGGTGATAAGTTTCTTTGAAATATGTCATTCAGCATGAAAAAAGCATAAAAATGACTAATATACTTAGTCATCTAATCGACTAAGTGAGGGCAGCCCTAATGTGCACACAATTTTTCTCTTCTGTTCTCTGAAGAATCTTTAACTTGTATAACAGAAGATATTTTTTTTTTACATTTTGTGCACCAATTATCATTATGCTGGTAAGGCAACCAAACATATTTGATAGTGGTTCAGTTTGCCTTAACCTCAGCACATCCTCTATCATGACAGCATGTTGTTTTACAATGAACATATTTTTACTGTGTGGCCAAAACTGTCATGTCATCAGCTCACTAAATAATGCTGGAAGACCAACCTGAGTGTGCTGATGTAGTCCTGTAGATGCAGTGCAGATACAATAACTGAACATGTCCTTAACCTATTGAAAAAACTGGTCTGGGTCCAGCGTTTTGAAATATATTTTGTGTGACTTGATAGCCACTTGGCTAATGAAATGTTTAAATCTCTCATTTTAGGGAAATGTCTGTTTCTCTCTGGTCTAAGTCACGAGCAGCTCAACTACATGCACGACCAGAGCCTGCCAGAGAAATACAGCATCGGCTTCACCAACATGGTAGAGAGGACCACGCCTGGCAGCAAGGACCTCTCCAGGTGAATAAGAAAAACACATTGATCTTTTAAGTTCATAGAAATGCAGTTTAAAAAAAAAAAAAAAAAACGTTTTCTTTTTAGTTTACGCTTTTATACAGAATGATTCAGAGTTGGTGCAACATTAGACTAATTAAAAGCTCACCAGCAGTGAGGAACTTCTGGGTAAAACTCACCCAATGTATCCAGTGTGTCCCTCGAAGCAAACATAGATAATATTTTTCTGGTTTTATGTTTTTGTCCCAGTAAGGAGATTCGTGAAGGAGGTCGACAGTTACTTGACAAGCTGCAGAAATACAAACCATTAATAGCAGCTTTTAATGGAAAAGGTACAATTATTAAAACACTGAAACTACTAAACTTTAAGTGTTTAGATGGCTTATTCATAAAGCCACAGGGTTAGTTTAACACCGCATTGACATGTATTCATTTTGGCAGGTATTTATGAAATCTTCTGCAAAGAAATCTTCGGTGTGAAGGCAAAGAATCTTGACTTCGGTCTACAGCCATACAAAATCCCAGAAACTGAAACGGTATGTTGAAACAGTATCTGGATTACTCTTAAAATATACTCGACAGCACAATTCTCATGGCATATTTGATTTCACCTAGGTTTGCTACTTGATGCCGTCATCAAGCCCTCGCTGTGCCCAGTTTCCCCGTGCACAGGATAAGGTGCATTTCTACATCAAGCTGAAGGAGCTGCGAGACCAGATGAAAGGCCTGGCACCCAAACACGACGTGGAAGAAACGCAGTACTCATTCGATCTGCAGCTAGCTAAAGGTAAACAGTACAACTGCCTTTAGCTCTATAGTATGCTTGAAATACCAGGTGTTGGATTGCAGTTCATTTTGTGAAGATATACCTGCTTGTTCTGATTTTCTGAAACATAAGCAGAGTACACCTTTGTCATTTTTACCGACACATTTGCGTCTTAGATGAAGCTCTAACTTCTTGATGTTGCGTTTGTTTTTCAGAGGATGCTAAGCGGATGGCAATCAAAGAAGAGCAGGTGGATCCAGAGTATGAAAGCTGCGGTGTGCTGCATGGTGACGCGAGGCAAAGCAGTAACTCCTTCAACTAAAAGAGACCATGGAGAGGAAAAAACAGGCCTTTCTGCTGTAGCACACAGGTAGCATAGTAGTTACCATGTAGTTCTAATTATGTTTAGATGAAACTAGATGGAAATAGACTTAATTTCAGATGGTAACTGTAAATAATGACTCCAGACCACTGTGACTGACTACCTTTTTAAAACTGTTGATTTTCATATAACAGTGATATGAAGTGAACCAATGACCTCAACCATCCTGGATGTAAAGATGGGTTTGTCAGTCCAAAAATATTATTAGGCATGCACTGCATTTTGGGAAACACTGAAAGCAAAAACAAGTTTTGTTTGTTTTTAAGAAAACTCCACAGGTCACCTTTAAAGGGTAACTTTGCTGTTTTCAACCCTAATTTGTCATGTATTTATGTCTAGCTGACGAATGGACACAACAATGCTCAAAGCTGGTCCAGTATTGAGGGAGATCACTGTAAATGGCAGCTGCTCACAGGCTGCAATATGGTGCTACTGGGACAAGCTGGCACCATCATTTACTATGTCCACTAAAATGGTTTGTTTTAGCCATGACAGGCTCTGATTGTTATGCTAAGAGTCTTGCTCAAGGAGAAGCCCCCGATCTGAACTATCGTGAGGTGACATGTTGCTGGAAGACAACAGTGGAATAGTGGAATACATCCATGGTGGAAACATGAGAGCCAGCCGGTCGAGTTTGTTGTGTTGGAGTACAGAAAGTGTAGCTAAGTGTTATCTAAAAGATTTTCAGTGTCATGGCTTAATATTTCAATGATTTCTACAACATGGATGAGGTGTTTGAATTGGCTGCCTGTATTTATTTGAGCCAGAGTATATGGATATTCAGATTTCACAACTTCTCCGTGAGTGGGACTTGGACACAATAACAAACAGACCAGATTAAGAGAACAGTAAGAAAAACATGTTAATGTTGTCATACACTTATAATTACAATCTGAGCCTATCAATAAGCTCTTTTAGTGGACATAGCATTACATTGATGCTGCTTACTTGCCCTCTCAACTCATTTCGAGGGCATCATTTACAACGCTTTCTTTTAATACTGGACCAGAAAATAGGGAAAAAAATAAAAATAGGGTCCAGGTTGAAAGATACCAAAGTTACTTCTTGTTACTTAAAGTTTACATAACACAAAAAGACCACAAATTAACCATGGTCCTGTTATAATATCTTTTGTCTAGTTTCCAGAAATAACATAAATTGAACTATTACCAGTGTATTGGTTAATGACATATAAATGTCTTCTGCAAGCAGCACAATCCATCTGTTGGTTTGTATTGTGGTATCTTGCAGAAATGGACATTGTAGGCCAGTCAGCGGACACCATGACATGGAACCACTGCAGCTGGAGAGATTTGCTCAACAGACACCAGATATCAGCTGCACTAGTAGCATGATGCATCAGTGAGGGTAAGAAACCCTCTGATGACACCACAAGAAAAGAGAAGTCATACAGTATCCTGACGCCTCGCAGTGTGACGCACAAGGGTCAAAGTGCCCGCACAATGGTTACATTTTCTAACTCTCAAACAGACTGCATGTTTTTGGTGTTTTTTTTATCGCTATTTATTGCATTTTGTATGGTATGTGTGTCCAGTGACTTATTTTTGTATTTTGAAAGAATGACATTTTATGATTTATCAGCTGTATAGATAGTTAATTGTACTCTGGAGTTTCTAATCTGTAATTACAGAGTTATTAAATCTCTTCAAAAGCTAGCATGTTTATTGTCTCATTGTAACATGTAACATGAAGCTGTAATATGTAATCTGTAATGCAAGCAAACACACAAGCCATGAGAAACCATAATGAATTCTTCTTCTTGAGTGGAAAGTCATATTTTCAATGCTCCATGGCCAGAGGAGGAAGATTTGGTTATTTTGATGATTCCCTTGCTGTTTTCCTTCCCAGCAGACACACTGATGCATAGTTTAAATTAAACATATAGCTGCAGCCAAATACCCACATTTAAAAGGCTAGAAACACATGGTTTTGATCACTTTAGAAATCATTCAATTTTGCAAAAATATCTGGCTACAATATGTGCAAGGTTACTACTTTTCGAATTAAAGGACAGGTTCACTATTTTTGAACTCAGGCTGCATTAAAATGGTATCATTTAGATGTAATTGTGCATTGCACAAATCTGTTTTGTACAGGGCTTAACACAGTGTACTAAACCTAATTTAAAAAAATGGAGAGCTCACTGTTTATCGTCATATTTTCTAATGTAAAAAGTCAAAAACACACAGTGATGTCTTATCAAGTTGCATTGATTTATTTTTGCACAACCATCTGTTTGAAACATGGGTTTATTACCAAAGGAGAAATACAGGTCAATAAAATCACCCCATTTGAACCCTTTAGGCTGTCATAAAAGTTGACATGAAACCAAAGCCATAAGACCTGTGTTAATGTTACTTTCATCATAATTAATCCTCTGTCAAAACAAAAAAACACTGAAACTACCCTTTAACCTGCTATGTTTGCGTTGTAGGAGTACTAATAATAGTTAAAAACTGCACTAAACCTACAAACGCAGCCCTTTAAATTACGTCACAGTTCATCAGCCAATACAAAACAAGTCTCACAGTCGGTTAAAGTCGGCGGCTCATACCAAATGCTAAAATAGGGGTGGATTGTTTTGTTTGTTTTCAATTTTGTTATGTAGTTTACCGTAAAAACACTATATTCAAACATATTTATTGAATATATAGTTATGTTATTTATAGGAATGAAATGTGTCCCTTTGAATGTTTTTTATTATTCAAAGTTAAATGTATTTTCCAGATTGCACACCTACGTCGTAGACTTGACATCTTCCGGTGTCAAAGTTGACCAGCAGGGCTGTCATGTCTTTGTTGCCTCTGGTACACTGCATATGTTGTGAATAGAGCGGGGTAAATGGAAAAATAACAGTTATTTTTACAGAAGAATCTAATTTAAACCTTACCCACAACAGGTACGTCTACGTTTTTGAATACTGATAAATTGCGTGCAATTTCGTTGCGAGGAATCTCAGTGGAAGCGAAGCCATTCATCCATGCTAAGTTAGCCGAACAGCTAGCTGTTGGCTAACATTAGCTGCACTTGTGGCACTGCTGCGGAACCGGTTTAATAATAACATTCATATTATCAACCGAAATAGGAAACATCTATGATTTAAATGAGATAGCTATAAACGCGAACTTTTACTTGCTAACAGTGTATTCTAAAATTGGTTTAAAAATGATAATTGTTTTTTATTTGGACTTAGCTTGTTAGCTAGCATAGCCATGGAAGAAGAGAAATGTTCAGGTGTTGATGTGTTGTCGCAGAATTTGGTGTTCAGGATGTTTACTGTTTTACTATTTCATAAAATAGGTCCTGCATAGGAGTGTTTAACTTTTTGTCGTGTAATGCGCCATCTAAGTTATCCTTTTTGTTGGTATTGTTTATGTCATGATTTATCTTTTGTTGCTAACGCCACAGTTTGTGTACAATGCTCTGGCACATGCATTCAGTTTCATACACTGCCAGACTCTGAATATGATAAACCACATGTACATCACATAGCTATGTGTCCTCAATATGCATATTGATTTATTTAATAAAGTCAAACCACCCAAAAGATGGAAGACAAGCTGAATGGATTCCCTGTTGTCTCCCCGGAGTATCTTCAACAGTGGTGAGTCTTCCTCCTCACCACAATGTTGACCATAGATGAATCCAGTTATAACCTCTGAATGGCAAAGTGTGATGAAAATGAAATGAAAGCATGCGCGCCCCTTTACAGTTTTGTTTTACCATTGTTTCCATAATATGAGTTGTGCACCATGTGATGATTTACAGTGCTCTGTGTGTTGTTTGTTACAGGCTGAAGGCATTTTATTTTGGTTTAAAAGAGGGAGAACAAAGTGAAACATCTTGTTTGTGGAATGATAGTTTCCCTTAATATGATGTAAAGCTTTTCTACTCTTCGATTCACCTACCGTTGTTTACTGGTAACTAACAGTGTCGGTTTTCCATATGGTGTGAAAATAAGTTGCACACAACTTGGCAGAACTGTATAATCTCCTTTTTGAATCACAGACATGCACAGTCCCCATTGTCAGAACTGATGTACTTCGCTAAAACTACTACAAACTTGTACAACAAACCTGCAATAAATTGTACCTTCACTGAGGTTATAATGTTCAGTTTTGTTGAAAGTGTTTTAAACAGGTGTTGATTCAACATTATGGTCATTTTCAAGGATATGTTTTGAGGGATGAATAAGTATTTTAAGTATATAGTTCACTCTCAGTCACATAAAGCTCCACAAACATCTCACTAAAATACCTCCAAATAATACACTGTGTCAGAATCCAGTTTATTTGTCGTGTAGGTTTTCACATACAAGGAATTTGCTTTGGCATATTGGTGCGTAACCACAAACATAGTGAGAGAAAAATCAAGAAACATGTAGAATAGAAAAAATTACAATAAAATATGTACAGTATCTGCTTTTGAATGAAAGAGCTCAACAGTTTTAGTTGTAGTTTTATGCAGAAATGTTCAAAATATTGTCCAGCTGATGGGCAAAAGTTCACAGTAATGTATACATAAAACAATGTGATATATGTTATGTATCATACAAAATTAATATGCATTGTCATACAGAAAAAAGGCCCATAGTATGCTTATTCAACACCCTGGTCTAAAAAAATTAACCCTGAATCACATCCAGCTGCCATGTCACTTCTTGTATTAATTCATCCCCCTGCTTCTTTTTAAATTATTCCTCTTCACAGGGTTCAGTCTGCACAGCAGTTTCAAGCTCTCCAGGCTCAATATTCAGGCTTGAACCACAACCATCAGTCTCAATACCAGGAGGGGCAAACAGGAGAACCAGCCATGGCACACATGGCTTATCCAGAACCCATGATGGATCAGCAGGAACCAGCCAACGTGGCAAAACGTACTGATTCCCTTTGAACACCTTCGTTGTATATAGATCAGCTGGTTCTGGGTCAGGTCCCCGATTCATTAATTTTTCATAAAGTGTTTACTCTGTGTGCCAACAATATGTCTGCAGAATTAAACCTAAACGATAAGATCTGAGTAAAATTTTGTAATACTGCATGGCAGTAGCATGCTTGCTAGGAGGCATGCTTTTGGAGAAGAACTTTGTTGCCTTATCAAATATATTTGTCTTTCTGAAGTGCTTTGTAGAGGTGGTTTGCACGGACGTTTGATAGGCTTCAAGAAACTCAAAAAATGAAATAGAATGGAGTAATATTAAGGAACAGTAAGATATAGATGTCTGCACGGGTATGGTGAAAGTTCAGACAGTTCTTCCTTTTCTCTGAACTTTTCTTGTAGCCCCAGCCAAAAAGAGAGGCAGACCAGCTCAACCCAAGGAGCCCAAGGCACCCAAACCACCAAAAGTCCCTAAGGCACCAAAGCCACCTAAGGACCCAAATGCACCTAAAGCCAAACCTGGTCCCAAGCCCAAGAAGGCCACTGAGGCTCAAGCAGATGGCAAGCAAGAGAAAATTGATGAGAGCTTTAAGAAGGTTAAGAGGAAAGTTGATCGCTTCAAGGGAATGTCAGAGGAGGAAGTCATGAAGAAAACTCTACCAGACCTGCTGGAACACAACCTGGACTACGTCATTGTAAGATTCCCTGTTCAACTGTTTAAGAGTTAAGCCAAACACTGTGCTATCAGGGATGAATTTTTGTGTTTGTAAGCTTCAAAAACATACACTGTTTTTTTCCCAGATTGGTATCAATCCAGGACTGATGGCAGCTTTCATTGGACGGTGGTTTCCAGGTCCTGGAAATCATTTTTGTAAGTTACCTAATAAGAATGATTTTGAGTTGTGTAATAGTAAAATGATTCATGTGCTGGTCTGCAAAAATGGTCACAGAAGTTTTATAGAAGAGTGTGATCTTGTGCTACCATTGCAAGACCCAGTTTGAGTTTTAGACCTTAAGAATGACAATATATATATATATATATTTTTTTTTTGTGAAGTGAGGTTACAGGTTAAAATTAAAAGCCTGTATTGGCTAGAATTGATTTTTACCTTGCAGGATGCTGGTAACTTTTTTTTTTAGCCAGAGAGATGAATGACTGAATAACTTTGAAATTTCAGGGAAGTGCCTGTTTCTGTCTGGATTTACTGAGGAGCAACTCAACCACATGCATGATACCACCCTGCCTGTCAAGTACAAAATGGGCTTCACCAACATGGTGGCCAGGGCGACACCAGGGAGCAAAGACCTCTCGAGGTAGGCCTATAGACTGGACAAAAAACATGTAAGAAATATCAGTGGCATTGCTGATAGCTTTAATAGCTAGCTTTAATTGATGAAAATCTATATTTAGGCCAACGGGACATCCTGAGTTATGCTAAAGTTGGACAAGAAAACGGGAATCATAATGGCAGAGTTTGTTAGACTGAAATTCCTGTTAGCTTTGTTGTGACCCTGTATTGTAACCATTTGTCTTTTGTTTTCATCTCAACAGTAAAGAGTTGCGTGAAGGAGGCAAAATTCTTGTAGAGAAGCTGAAGAAATTCAAGCCTCTTATTGCTGTTTTTAATGGAAAATGTAAGAAATTTTCCACTACAGAGCTACAATAAAATTATTTGTTGAAGTGAATAAAAGTGATAATATTCTGTTTTTTCCCCACAAGGCATCTATGAAATGTTCTGCAGAGAGATATTTGGTAAAAAACCAAAGACTCTTGATTTTGGTTTGCAGCCACACAAGATCCCCGACTGTGATGTGGTGAGTGCCCAACTGCTTCATTATCTTTAAATGTTTATTAAAGCTTTATTTTCCTAATTAGCCTCTCAAAAATAGATTGAGTTTCTACATTTATGGTTGACCCTGGAGACTAATGATTCAAGTCTTATCTGTTTAATAAAATGAATGGCTCAGATCAGTACTTGCCATACAAGTTGTAATTGGCATAGGCACTGAAAAAGCAACAAGAGCACCTTCTGAAAACAGTTAATGGCAGGACATATAAAGTATTCAAAGTCATTTCCCCTACACAGGCTCTGTATCTGATGCCCTCATCCAGCGCTCGTTGTGCTCAGTTCCCTCGCGCTCAGGACAAGGTCCACTTCTATATCAAACTGAGGGAGCTCCGAGATGAGCTGAAGGGTCTCCGAAAAAACAAAGAGATTGAAGAGATTGAGTACACATTTGACCTGAAGTTGGCAAAGGGTAAGCACATTCATGGATGACTGGTATTTTTGGTGTGTTTCTGATGTGTTTTGTTTTAAGTTATTCAACAGCTACGAAGTGGCATAGCAGTTAAACATCTGTGTTCATAAAGTGAAACTACAAAGCAGTGTTGTGGCATTCAGAACAAATAAAGCTGTAACATTTAAAAATAAGTAGTTGTATGAAGAATTCACTAGGCACTGAAGGGATTAGCAACATTTGTTTGATATCTTGCGTATTTCAGTGCATCCTGATATCAAACATAAATGCAGGATTTTAATATCTGGATCCAGTTCAGGTCAGGTTTGCAAATTTACCTTCTTTTTGCCCCATCAACAGAGGATGCCAAGAGGATGGCGATAAAGGAGGAGCAGTACGATCCTGGCTATGAAGACGCCTACGGTGGAGCGTATACAGAGAGAGGACCCGAAGGGGACAAGGCTGAAGGCCAGACCAACGGTCACTGTACATTCTCAACTGTAGAAAACACAGGTAACACACACACACACACACACACACACACACACACACACACACACACACACACACACACACACACACTAGTTGTAGTGCAAATTACACACACATTCATCTGTTGAAAATGTACTTTAAAGGGAGATCAATCAACATGGGAGTGAACAAATATACTTTCTTTATGCAAATGTATGTATATATTTATTATTGGAAATCAATTAACAATAAACCAATTGATTGGTGAATTAGGTTTTTTGTTTCATATGATGCCAGTGTCTTCACTCCAGCTTTAAAACTGAGCCCACTACAATAAACAAATCACAAGTTATATTAATGCATTAAAGAAATTAGTGGCAAATTTGCATTATTGCTTTAACTTTGGCAGCCCTAGGGTAAACATAATAGACATCAGTTGTGTCACATTATCCTCGCTCGGCTCAGCTTGTGTGTTGTCTGTCTTCAGAAGGAGCCCAGGAGGCGACCACATCACAGATACCAGAAGGTCAGCTCCCAGACGGACAGTGGATGACCCAGTCCTTTGCAGATCAGATCCCAGACATCAGCGGGGGACCAAAGGATGGCAGTGTATAAGGAAAAGACTTCTCTCGTCAGGTTTTACATCATTTTCATTTTTATTAGTGTCCAAATGGAATATACACACATAGATGGACTTTTTTAGAGGGTTTGCAGAATATGTTTTCTGCACTTTTTATTTTTGTTTGTGGTCTTGTGTTCATGTATGATCCTCTTCACGGCAGCCGTTTTAAATATGTGAAATCAGGGACTTGATAATGATGCTCAACTGTCCAGGGAGAAGATCATGTATTTAAACATTTGTGTTACCTTTGTACTGTACCATACTGCACTGTGATGCAGTAAATGTAAACATTCACATCTACTATTTGACAGTAGATGAAACTCCAGATGGTTATTTTAACAAGCTTGTTTGATCAGTGTGAGCCTATAAGATCCTCTGAGGATTGAGCTAGCATTAATGTTTTACATTCATGGTGCTATGAACTGACCACAATGCAAAGTGATCACTGGATGAAACCAGGCCCATCATGTATGTCAGAGGTTCCACACAGGGATTTCCTGGCAAGCCTTTCAATATAATGTTACAGGTTATATTTTAATCTTTTAATGCCACTTTTTTTTGCTTTAGGAATTTTAGATTTATGTTTTGTATGTTTAATAAAATGTCATTCACAAGGAATTTTATGAAACAATTGTCCATTAAAATGTCTTGATGATGCTTTTTCTACATTATTGGATTACCTTTCACTCATTTTACACATCAATCAACCAGTGAGGATAACTGAAGTGTTTTATTTTGTAGAAAATATATAAGTAAAGAAAACAACATAAGAGAAACAACACAGGTTGTGCTCTAGATTCTGAAACATGTAACATGGTTTTGCACCTTTGACCACTGAAGTAAATTCAAAATATTGGCCAATGTTAGACATAACTTTAACACTGCTTAACACTGCTTACACTTTTAAATTGGTTTTGAATGTACATTTTACAGGATTTACAGGATTTCTGGCCTCTCCAGTTGAGCTTTTGTGGGGCTGAGGTTTCCACCTAAATTACTGACAAACAGACCTTTCCCTTTTATTTTACACCAAATCTTCACTTCACATCTTTTTCCCACTCGGTTTCATTAATAACAGACTTAGTATTTCACAAATTACAGTTTTTTATATCCGATTAACGTGGGAGCTGATAGGCAAAAATGCTAAATAGATTTTATTTCTATAAAAACAAACAAAATAACACTCACTACTGCAGCAAACTTACTGGATGCCTCTAAATCCAACACACTAGACCTTTGATTTCAGCCAAACCCTTCAGGTAAAGTCAGCTATGATACACTCCCTCTTCTGTCACGGGGCTGGAGCGCTTTTAAACACACTTGAAGGGATTAATCAAGAAACTTTCTGCTTCTGATCTTCCTCATTGAGGTCAGAGGTCAAAATCAGCTACAGGTGAAGATTTCAGTGCCTCAAGAACTCTCCAGCAGCATAACATAGGAGCTTGTTACCAAAACAGTACCCGGCTTCACTACAGAAAAATCTGTAGCCTACTACACTACAGACAAAACGGCACCCTGCCATACTAGAGGTAAAACGGTAACCAGCTATACTACAGACAAAATGTACCCCACTATACTACAGATAAAACAGTCCCATGCACTTGTAAGTCACATATCAGATAAAAAAGTAAATAAACATTCAAATCTTACTATGAATAAAAAAAAAAAATAATTCTTGCAAGGTTTTATGATATTCTACTAAGCTCACATCGTCCTATGAAAATGTTTGTAACAACAAAACTGTGAACTTGAAATACTATAGTGGTGCCATAATCACAATATTTTGTCAACTGAACCTAAATTAGAAAAAGGCCCTGAATTTATTTTCATACAGTTTAAATGAAAACTCTTGGCAATAAAGTGGCTGCATTTAGCAGATAACCCAGGATACCATTTGCTTCAGCTCTTGAACAAGTTCAGTCTCTGGAATGGTTTCATAAGTAAATATCAGTTTAGTTCCTCTAATTCTGATTGATCCAGCATAAGTGATAAATATTATATTCCATTCATAAAAGGTTTTACATTCGCAATTCTAAACCCAGTCCTAGTTGTAGTCCTTTTTCCTGCCTGGTTTATGGTTGATGAAGTGTCCGTCTACTTCTGTGGTTTAAAGTCGCCTTACAATATGCAGGTGTATCGGGGGAGGGGAAGTTGGATGAACAGGTAGAGGTGAGGGAGAAGAGGTCCAGGTTACTGTTGTTGTCCCAGTGAAGAGTTTTGTTGGGATTTGGGGTGATTGTTGAGGTCAAAGGTTGAATGTTTTTGTCTCCTCCTGTCTGGTTACTGAGGTCTGAGTTAGAGGACCCACTGCTGCTGCTGTGCTGCTCTTGAAATGCTCTGGAGAAAACAAAGATTAGAAAAATGTTCATCTTCACTTCATCTTCGTGGTGGACCCTTACAATCAAATGAAAACCAGCAGGACTGAGGTGTACAGTAAGCGTGGTGGAAAAATGAGCAGCAACAGACCAGCCAGGATTTTTCCAGAGTTCAGATTTTTTTTGTGACTACAGATAAGTTACAAAAAAATCATACAGCTCTCACCAGTGGTTAGCAGGCTGATGGTCAATAAAACTGGGATTCCAGGACTGAAGTGACACAGCCTCTCTCACACACCATGCTGCTTTTCCCACCTGGCGTATACAGTATACCTGTGGTCCATACCACACTCAAAGCACATATCCACTCCCACAGTCAACTTATATTAGTGTACAATTTAACCTTAACATTTACATATACAATGTACAAATGAATATTACATAATACAAGTTAAATAACACGCATGATAAATGGAAGAAATACCAAATGCAAACCAACTTAAAGCCACTCCACTCCTCTCTCTCTTCCCTGGCACTTGGTTCAGCCTAACAGGCTAACTGAAATCAGCTGGAGACCTGTGCTCCCTGAAAATGCTCCCCCGAAAGTAGGCCTCTAAGATAGATCCGTTAGGAGTTCCCCAAAATAAAAGCACAATATATTCGCCTGAACTTTCTGTATTAATCCGTCTTGAACTTAACACAGTTAATTCCCGGTTTTGTCATCTTAGAGTGAGGGATGCTTTACAGCTCCCTCAGGAGTTTTGCAATGACATTATAAAGTGATGTTAGTTTGGCAAAGACTTTGTGTATATAAAGAGTAACTAATAATTACCAAACACATGACTGAGATTGAAATTATTCATTTGATAAAAAGGTTAAAAAAAAATGCACACACCTGTTGCCATCGCCTCGGCTGCTGCATGTCTGTCTGCAGAGATCTGTAGTCGACGTTAACAGTAATAGTATCATTCTATTACAAAAAAGGGACCAATATTAGTGCCCAGGTTCAATTCCCAGTGCAGAAAATGATATTAAGTGACTGCACAATCAAACCACTTCACCTTTTGGTGAGTAAGAAGCTCAGCTCAATGGGCAGCATGAGGAGGGTCAGCAGACACATGAGCACTCTCACTGGAAGGAACTTGGTGAGCTGAGACCACCGAGTGTCGTCACCATGACTGTCCCTGCACGCCTCACACAGCACTACCACACACACACACACACACACACACACACACACACACACACACACACACACACACACACACACACACACACACACACACACACACACACACACACACACACACACTTTTTATTTGGATTTTATGTAATGGACTTACACAAAATAGCTAAAATTGGGGAAGTGAAATGAATAAATAAAGTTAAAAAAAAAAAAATTTAAAAAACTGAAAAGTGATGCATGCTCATGTATTCACCCCCTTTGCTGAAGCCCCCAGTTAAGATGTGGTGCTACCGGTTACCTTCAGAATGGGGCCCTCAAATGTTGTCGTGTTTAACATGTTTACGAAATAGGAGGTCATGTACACAATATGCGTGGCATTCAGGTGGTTAAGTCTAGAAGCTACAGAGGCTAAAAATTTTGCAAGCTAGCAAGTGGGTAACATAATGAAGGAAATGCAAAGACATAATGACAGAGGAAAAAGATGAGGTTAATCCAGTGACCCAGCATGCACAATACCAGAGCCCTAGCACACATCAATGGATAATGGCCATAATTAATGTTATTAATTCCAAGTGATTACCCTGCTATGGCATGTTACGCTGGCTGCAGTGAAAGGGGCCTACACTTTTGCACAGCTGTGTGCATTACACCAACCTTATTGTCTGTATCATATTATATAATTACCAGCGGTAGATTTAGTGTTTGGTGCTCAGTCCACATTCAGTTCATTCATCAGAGAAGTTAAATCTTCAGCAAAACGCTTTTTGGTGTCTATCTTGACTTACAAACCCCTGGCACCTGTCCTTCTTACCTTTTTTGATGCCAGCTGGGAGGTTCTCTATGACTTTCAGGCCCAGCCACCAATGATCTTCCTGATGAGCGTCAGGTCCATTTAACCGTGTATTTGTGGACTCTGCTGCTTCTTTTGCCAGCTCACAACAAGCAGGTTTGACTGCGTCCGTCTCGGTCATCAAACCAGGAGGAAGACACTGTGTTCCAAGCAGATCTACAACAGGTAGTTTACTGATAGCATGTTTTAGTTGTTACTAGATGGTGTTAACCAGAGAAATAAAAGACACAGTCATGAGGAGGATGAAGGTGGAGGATGAAGGCGGAGGAGCTCACCTCTTTCTCTCAGGAAATGAAGAGCATCCATATAGCCATTGTGACAGATCTCAGCCAGTTTCTGTCAAAGACAAAAGTGAAAGTCATGAAGGTTTGTTTGCTTGTTTACATTACACAGAACTTTAAAACTGACTACATTCATTAATATGGTGTGACAGAGGAGTAGAGATTTGACATGTTTAAACTCCACTGTTTTTAAAAGGAGACGCACCCACCTCAGGTGCGGGAGGCAGGAAGGACGTACAGACCCGATGCACGTTGCCGGTGTTGACCTGGATGCTCACATTGCCGTAGTTCACCTCAAAGAAGTTGAAGGTTCCCTCTCTGGGGCAGATGTCGCTCTCGCCGGAGAATGGGGCCATAGTGATGGTGTTTCTCTGCTCCATCAGAGGCATGTTGTTGCTCAGGGCTCCATCCATATAGTACTGAAGAGAAAGAAAGAGAAATAACTGGCCATGTGTCTTACAAGTGTTTCCCAGGAGTAAAATAGCCAAAAAAAGGGAAATGGTGCTGGAAATCTTTCAGATTTTTTTTCCTTAAAGCCCCTATTTATAGGATGTTGGATATGGGGACTTTAAATTATAAAACACAGCAAAACATATTGTATAACCATTTCTGTCTAATCCTCTTAACATTTCACTTAAGAAATATGTCTGCTCACCACTCCACGGTATGAAGGTGGAATGAAACCACAGTAAACGGGAAAAAAGCAGCTGCACATCAGCGCCTACATGAAGACAAAACTTCAGATATCAGAATGACTATCAGAACAGATGGTATACGCTGTGAAATCAACCAGGCTGCAAACCACCTGAATGAGCTCCTCTCTGCTGTCAAACTGTGACACCAGGACGTTCCCCCCATCAGCCAGTCTGGTGAGGGACACACAGAGCCTCCCAGAGGCCCGGAGGTGGGCGTCTGCTGGAAGCTTCACTAGCAGGGAGTCCCGAACCGTCCTCAGCAGACTGAAGGTCGGGTGGAAAACTCCCAGAGTGTGTTTCCTGGCATCTTTCGCTACAGTCAACACATCAGCACAGAACTGCTCTGAGGAGGAACATGTAGCAGGAGATAGTGATAAATTACAGCTGCATTTATTAGAAACGAGTCAGAATTAATAACATTTAAGCTTCAATAAAAAATAACTGATATTGTTTTGATATTTTCTTTAACAATTTTGTGATTATTTCGGATTTTTGATGTATTGAAGAGGCAAAAGTTGTACCCCTGACTCTGGATAATAATATAGCAAATTAAAGTCTCTCTGAGGCATATTAAGTGTCTTATCTCACTGTTCTTTGCTTGTTGTTGCTTTAATGCTATAATTAATTTTTGTATTATGTCTACTTACAATTTAAGGCTGTTGTTCCATTATCAAAATACCTGGAAAGTAATAATAAAATAGCCTATCTTACGGCCTGTTCTCATTCCCAGGGTGTCAAATATGATTTGTCGCAGCCGTACATGTTAGATCCCAAAGCGTAAGGCACCCTTTAATGCTGGTTTGACACGCACCACGTTTTCCATTAACTACAATGTAAAATCATCCGCATCAGTATTAAAAACTCAGGGAAAGTGCTTTTGTGTCAAAGTTTAAAGAGCAAAAGAGACACACAGGGCAGCAGGAGGAGAGGTGAATGGGTCCAACAAACTCTTTCATCCAGGAGACCGCTGTTCATGTCCTGTACGTCACATTACAATCAGCTTTTTTTCACTGTAACAACGTAGTAGTTTTAAGCCCGAGCACGTTCTTTTTTCCAACACCTTTTACTGCCCGAACCTAAGCATGTGTTTTTATTTACTTGACAACATTACTATTATTATCTTTATGTGTGTTTGTGAGTATGTGAATGAGAGACAGTGAGTGTTTTCCCTTGCTGGACCTCCCTTTGCCTTAAACTCAATGTGACCTCTGGATTTGCTCTCACTATTGTGTAAACTCTGAGTGTCAGTGAACCTGCCAGGTACAATGTTTAAGTTTAAGTATCAGCACTTGCTCTGAGATAACATATCCTTGACCTTCTGAAGGGCCAGGTACTACAGTTACTACAGGAAGACAACGATAACATGTAGTAAACTTGTCAGACATATAGACCTTAGTAGTGTATAACTAAAACTAATCTATAAAACCTGACTAAAAACATCTGCTGTGAGGTTTTTTATTCTTAAATTGTGGCAAAAAAATTTCCTTTGGGATTAATGAAGTTCTGTCTAATCTTAAAAGAAAACAAAGATATCATTACTCTGATAATGTTGATTTTTTAAAAAACACAGAGCTTTTGTTCTTTAATGAAAAATATCATGATTAAGAAATTATGTGCAAAGTTGGGGTCAGATTTTGTTTATTTTAGACAAAGCCTGTCACAATATCAGATTTTCTCTACATCATTATTGTGACCAAAGAATAAAAAACAAACCATGACTGTATAGCTACTGTGCATAAAAGGTGCTGGATTATTTACACAGTATTATCACATGTATATTATTAACACCATATCAGTATTTGTCAGATAAGTATAGAGGTTTTCATTATATACAGTAATAAAGTAGTGTAAAAGGCCATAAGCTGTAACCTCAGCATTAGTTAATCAACAAATGTTAGCTAAAAGTCCTCATATACACAATAAAAGTCATCAACCATGATAATTTAAAGTTTGCAACATACAGTGAACTCACCGATGGGAATCCCAACAGTCAGTGCTGCAGCCACGAGACAACCAGATGAAGCTCCACAGATCTTGGAGGCTTCATGAACCAGCTGTGGGACCCGCTCCAGGATGCAGCTCAACGCTCCCAGGTAGTAAATACTCCTGAATCCACAGCCTGCAAAAGAGATGTTCCACTCCTCGTCCCAGTTAAACATCTTATCTGAGATTGCCATCAACTACAAAAAAAATCACATCTCTGTGGTCTTCTCAGTCATCTGCCAGCTGTGCATTTGGATATTCCTTCAGTATTGACTAAGATGCACACATTGCCTTCTCATCTCCACAACATTCACAGGTGAAATGGGCAGTGTTTCCGCTGGCTGTGGTATTGCACAACTTACTAAGCTCAGGCGTCACATGTTTCAAAATAGAAAGCAGCCTGGAGTCACTTCATGACATGTGATCCTGTTTCCATAACCAGTAGTGTAATGTTTACATTTCAGGAGGGTAAAAAGAGGGGCACGGGGAAAAACAATCTCATTCATAGGGATTACTCCACTTTTACCTTCCAGCTGTTAACTTGCTGCACGTCATCATACAGAGAGAAACAGGTTTACAAAGCTATACACACTATGAAACAACTAATTATTTAAAAGTTTCATGTCATTAATAAACTTTTCCACTGTTTATTATGATTTCACTGATTATTTCACTGTTATTATACTGTTATTTTCACTAACAATGCTGATTGTCAATGTATTTTACATGGTTGTAAAATCTGTTTATTGACCTTCTCAATGATGTCCAACTTTTATGGATCATGGATTTGTGGGATGAGCAGTGCAGCTGATTATGTGGGTAGCACCCAGGTGAAATTTGCCAAAATTCTCTGCCAATGCTAAACAGGTTATTCTCCTGTTGGAATTGTAATTGTAAGCTTTAAAGCTGTATTTATAGGTTTTTTGTCCACTTGGGGGCAACACAGCGCTGGCATATCCCCATAAAGCTGTTGGTAAAATGTTAGCAAACAGTTGCTTATACATCCAACAGGCACATTCATTTAGAGTTTTGTCTCTGTCCAACCAACAGATGCATTTCTAGTAATCTTCCACCAACAGAGAGAAATATCTGACTCTAAAGCTGCTGAATGCTCCACTATGTTCACCAGCTAGTAACTAAATTCCTCTGTTTGCCATTTGGTGGAGCAGTTTGCACTCTTTTGCTACAGCTGCCTGCTGCTTGGAAACAAGTTTGATAAGGCTGCCAGGTCACAAACTTTCTCATTTTACAGCTAAACAGTAACTACAAGATGTTTCTGAAAACATTTGAGGTGAGACATAGTCATTACAGTAACAGAATATTGAATCATATTTGATCAGCGCTGCCTAGTTTGACTGTTTGATCAGAGTTTGTGAGTGATTGACAGCTGCTCAGAGACGGCAGGCTCCAGCTCGGATCTGATTGGTTGTTTTCCTCCAGTCTATGAAATCTTGCAGATGCCATTAGGAGCACTGGAGGACACAGGGGCACAAGATTTTTTTTTTCATATTATCTCATTGTCTCATGCACACCTGTCAGGATATAGTGCTCCCTTTTTAAGCACTGCTGCTTTAATTTTCATACTGGAGGACCAAAACAATGAGCTGAAAGATGCTAAAAAGTTCCAATGAGCTGACGGGAACTGCAGTTGGGTAATAATAATTCTCTGCGGGTACATTCTAATGTGTAATTATATAATTATATGTACCACAGTATGATTTATTGTTAATATAAAACCATGGATTACTGAAGCTTAATATAGACAGAGCCCCACACAAACTAAATGGGAGAGAGCTGGAAGAGGGAGCAGGACATACCTGTAGATGTAAGCTTACCTCAAGAAAAGTAGCAGAGCTACAGTTACTTACAGTATCCGATAGAGATTTAATTTACAGAAACCCACTTATGTTTTTCTTTCTTAGTGACACCACAAAACACAGGATATTTTTGCATTTATTTATTCTACATTTTTTGTGTTTCTTTTCTTTCATTGCAATATTAAATAGATTTACGTGAATGCAGGAAAGGACACCGACTCATCCTTTTTGAGGTTTGAAGTTTGCTCAGATGCAATATTTCGGATCCAACCCACAGCTCTGCCCAAAGCCCAGCTTCTACCTGTGCTTCTGGGCGACTCTGTGGCGGCTTCACCAAATCCAGTGTTGGGACTGAAAGTGGGTGTAAGGGGCGGAGTCAGAGGCATGTGGTTTAGCGCCTCATGTGTGTCCCAAGTGAGGGTAAGACCAGAGGTGGGAGTGGCTGCGTTTATGTCTTCTTTTCTCTGATTCCACAGGTTCAGGCCTAATGGCAGACTTGTACATTTGCGCAGTGACGACTCACTGGGAAAAGCACGAGACAAGGATTCATCTTAAAAGGGATGATGGGCCACTATACGGCACTAAAATTTCTACTTGTATAAGTCTAAAGCTCATTACAACATTAACATTCAGCTGAGCTTGATTACAGACAAGTGTGATGATTTTTAAGGCAGTGGAATTCCATGGCACAGTCAGCACATTTCTGAAACGATTATTACACTGCATACCTGTCATAGTCCTCCATCTTGTCCTTCCAAGCTTGTTCGTATAAGTCCCTCGCCATGCTGTAGAGCCAGCTCATGTCCCTCGGTACATCTGGGACCCACTCCACAAGTCTGAAAAGGAATATTATATAAATCAGCAGAAGTAGAAAAAGTACCTTTACATGGATAAAATAAGCTCTACGACTAAGGGGAAAATAGTCTATTGCAAATCCTACATTAAAATTTTAATTGAGTGAAATCTGCAAATATCAATAATGAAATGTAATCATTAACTGTAATGGAGCTGCTGCAGTGTTCATTGCTGTATATGTGCATGCTGTAAATATGAGTACTGATTTTAAAATTATTTTTTTCATTTATGTTATGGATTCTATGTATTCTAATCCATCTTGTTTTTATATTTTTATCTTATTTTATCAAATGTGTATATATTTTCCAATGATTATGCAATTCTGTCCATGTTTTTATGTTCATTCTGTCTGATTTTCTTCATTGTAAAGCACTTTCTGCTGCATTTCTTGTACGAAAGATGCTATATAAATACATTTTATTATCCCTATTATTATTATTATTAGTCAAGAGTGAAAGTTTTCATTGTGGAAAAACAGACTGCTTGGTTGGTTTTGAGGATTGTCATGCTTTCACATTAGTTGAAAATGGAAAAGAAGAAGGAAAGAATAGACAGAGAATGATGCTATGATGCTGAATTAACAAATGTCAAATGAATAATCTGCATTTGCAAATGACTACAGCTGTCAGAGAAATATAGCCGAGTAGAATTAGGAAGCCTCAACGTGCTAAATGGTCATTGACTGAACAGACTGAACTCCTACATGCTGCGGCAGACAATCCCTAAAATAACTTTTAGGCTGTTATCATCTGTCATATATCCACCTGTGGTTCATAGTCATTAATACATCTAGGTTAAATCATCTGTAGCATTTCTTGCAGCCTGTTTGAACTACAGTCCAAGGCAGGAGGGACTTCTGGCAGCGAGACGACAAAGGGAGTGTCAGATGATGTAAAGATGCTAGAAATAATTTGGATGTAGTATTGCAACAGGCTGACACCAGGTTAATACGCTGTACCTCTGGGCTAAAGAGCAGGCCGACTCCACGGGCAGAGTACCGGGGATCTGCAGGTAAGACATCAGCTTCTTTGGCAGGTACTCGCTCATATGGGACATCAGACCTCCAGCAGTATGCGTCTCCCTGCAAGCCTCACACAATGCTGAAACACAGTGAAAAGCAAATATTGACTTTTCAGTTTTGATGCATTACATTTACTGTTCTGGCTCAGTGGGTTAGTAGTATATTATTTTTTTGGATTTACAGTCCTCTCCTATCCTATGTCCAGCCGCCCTTCAATGTCCTATCCTCCTTACCCTTTTTGATGTTAACTGGGAGGTTTTCTATGAGCTGTGGATCCAGCCAACTGTGTGTATTCTCATCGGACTCGTCAGCTTCATCCGGCTCCTTCATCTTCACCATCTCACAACAAGCCGATTTGGGGTTGTCCATCTCCAAACTCCTCAGAGGACACTCGGTGCTGATCAAATCTGTCATGGGCATTTAAACTAAAATGATTTCTGCAATAGCAAGCACTGGATTACTCACCATCAGCCAGTGTGGCCACCTTCTGTTTACATGAATATTCAACTGTAATTGTATCTTTACTGTTCTCTTGGAGGAAGCGGAGAGCATCTCTGTAGCCGTTGTGACAGATTTCAGCCATTGCCTGTAAAATCCAAAAGGTGCTTGGTGAGCATGCAAGCTAGATAATTTTCTTCTATACAATATTGCCGGCGTTTACAGTCCATTGGTATCAAAATAAATAGAGTTGCTGTGTATTTCAGGTTGCATTAACCAACTTCTGACCAGCAGAGGGCAATAAGCAGATATCAGAGTTAGGCTCGTTATCTCTCAACTAAGTTTTGGTTCAAGCAGGACTTTAACAAAAGACTTTGGAAACATGTTTTCATCTCCTCTAGAAAGGACAAGAAGCAACAGCAGGTGGCCTGCAGTACAGTACTGAATTTATAGAATTATATATTTAACTTTCAAAATGTCTGTTGTGAATAAAATAAAAAGCTTTCAAACTGCTGTAGCTGAGAGTCAGTAGCTTCAGAAACGAGGCCCCCTCTGTGTCTCACCTCAGGCTGCGGGGGGAAGAAGGTCCTGGTCACTCTGTACATGTTCTCCGAGTTGACCTGGATGCTGACGTTGTTGAAGCGCACCTCGTGTAAGTTAAGCGTGCTCCCTTGAGGGCAGAGGTCACTCTCGCCGGCGTACGCGGAGAACGTGATCGTGTTCTTCAGGTAACACTGAGGCAGGTTGTCACTGATGCCGCCGTCCACATAATGCTGAGAGCAAGAAGAGGACGGTGACCAGCGGGTAGAACCACATGTTTATTCAGGCATAATCAAATGTTCTCAAGTATTTAGAATAATGAACACTAATAATTAACAGATCATGCAATAAGTAAAATAAACCTGACCGGTTCATCCTGAGGAAGTTTGAACGAACTGCAACCCCCTCTATTAGAAGGCAATCACTCAACATAAATACTGTAAAAACATGTGACACTTTGTAATTGGTGACACTGT
Organism: Pterois miles; assembly: GCA_947000775.1. Lineage (NCBI taxonomy): Eukaryota > Metazoa > Chordata > Actinopteri > Perciformes > Scorpaenidae > Pterois > Pterois miles. Next base: position 6,793,838 of record CAMQGK010000565.1, read on the forward strand.
CAAAGAGCTGTTAATTCAACTCTAGAAGTTTTGGAGGCTGCAGTTTGTTGTCTAATACTCTCTTATATTTTACTGTAAGGTAGTAATATTGCAGGGCTTGTGTGCTGTGTCAGTCTAGCAATGTGCACATGACTAAACCTCCAACTATTTGCCAGACTTGGCAGTTTGAACATTTTGAGTTGTGCATTCTGTTTACACCGAAACTAGTGGCCACAATACACAGAGTTATGGGTAAAAAACACATGTATCATATCTGATTCAAAAACAGTTCATAGCCTGCTTTAATTTAGTTTTAATTGAAGCACAGAAAGGTTGCATACATTCAGTGTGTACCTTGAACTCAGATGCAGTTTCAAGGTAAACTGATTGCTATAACAAGTACTAAATTATGCTGAGTTGTAACATTGACATCCTCACCACTCCACGGTAAGTAGGTGGAATCACACCACAGTAGAAAGGGATGAAGCAGCTGCATACCAGGGCCTGGAAAAGGGAGAAATTACTGCACATTATTCACAGAAAACACAAACTTCCTGTGCAGATACAAACACTAGAGTATAGCTTCCTAAAAAGAGAAAGAGTTTTCTTTGAATTCATTTCAAGTTTTATTTTCAAAGAACGGCTGGTTAAAAATACAAGATTAAATCAGTTACATCAAATGTGACAGTAAATGAGAAGAAAATAACTCCTCCAGCTCTGGCAATGGAGGGTACAGCTCCCACATATTGATCTTCCATTTCCTCAGTTTACAATTACATCTGTCAAGTCAGCATTTCACAGCCTTAAACATAACTAAAAAAAACAATGATATCATCAACCATAGATCCAATCTACTCTTTTTCTTTTGGCTGCATATGTTGTTAACAAATTTACTCTGAATGAAAGATTAAGCTTAACTCCAAAATTGTAAAAAAAAAAAAAAAAAAAAAAAAACAAAAAAAAAAAAACCTGAATGAGCTCCTCTCTGCTGTCAAACTCTGATACAAGTACGTTCTTCCCATCAGCCACTCTGGTGAGGGACACACAGAGCTTCCCAGAGGCTCGAACATGGGCGTCCTCTGGCAGGCTCCCCTGCAGAGAGTCCTGGACTATCTGCACCAGGTTGTAAGCTGGGTGCAGGGGGCCCAGTTTGTGCTTCCTGCCTTCTTTTGCCATGAACATCAAGTCAGCACAGCATGTCTCTGCACAGAGAAAACATTAATCATAGCTCATGCATGCATGGTAGAAATGATGAACTGGAGGCTGGCTGTGATCTATATTTGGGATCCATTCAATTGCGTTGTTTAAAGGAAGCTCACACAGCTGAAAAGGGTCTTTTGCAAAACACTGTAAATGCAGAAAATAGAGAAATCCTGCAATATAGATACAGAAATCCTGACTCTATAGGATCTGTATTGGATCTTAAAAACAGAAATGATGCTGTCAGCTAAGGACTTAAGGACTTTAGATTGCCTCCTTTGATTTAAAATGCATCACGTTTTAAGATAAGATAAGATAAGATATTCCTTTATTAGTCCCACAGTGGGGAATTTACGTTTGCATCTTGCTATCAAAAATGTGCAAAAGTAGACTATTACTCACTTGCATCAAATATTTGATAGAAACTGTTAAAAATGACATATAAATGTCAGGTTGTGTCTTAAGTGAGTCTCTTAACTGTGCATGAGTTACTTTTCTGTCCAAATAACATGCAACCACAGCAAACACTCCACAGTTCAAAAGGTCAGCTGAGGCTTTCTGGTGTGTTCACTAGGAGACTAATGAGGTCAACGTGTGTACAAGCACAGAGATGTCTTATGAAGACGTGGACAGAGGAACATCTGGAAATTCAAGTGCAAAACCAATGTATAAGGAAAAAACAAACAAAAATGTGTAAAGTTAAAAATACTCCCCATGGTGTTGACAGTTGCATTGAAATTGGGGATTTATCAAAGTCAAATGCAGTTTGGTGGATTAGATCTATTGCGAATTATATAGTATAATGTAGTGATTTAAATAACACCGTGAATACTGTTTCATTTAATCCAGCACGCTTACTAATTGCGGCGTAGCGTTAAATTGGCAGATTTTTGAATGGAGTTTGGTGAGTCGAGCAGGGGCCTTTCTTCAGCTCACCGAGGGGCATTCCAACAGCGAGAACAGCAGCAATCAAAGAACCTGCAGACGACCCACAGAGTTTAGAGGCGTCTTGTATGAAGCGAGGGAACCGTTCAAGGATGCAGCTGCTGGCGCCAACATAATAAATCCCCATAAAACCGCATCCTGCAAACGAGATGCTCCACTCTTGCCTCAAATCAAACATTTCTCCAGGAGCACTAAGAGTTAAAATGCTAATTATTACCACGTTCCCGTCACCTGCAAATAGCTTGCAAAGGTGATAAGACAATCAGCTGTTGGTATAGTCAGGGACTCTTTTATCATTGGCTGGAAAAGGTCACATGACAGCAGCAGAGGAATGAGGTCGCAGACAAACAGGGTGTGTAGTTAGTCCTGCAAGTCTGCATGTAAGGCCGCTTCTGAAACTCACAATTTGTTTTTAAAATGAGCATTCCAGTGGTGGACTTTGGCGCTTACAGCCTGAGTGAGAAAGATGTTTCTGATGAGCAGATGCTCAACTTGAGCAAAGAGTTGGCATCAGCTTTCACACAAGTTGGCTTCGTTTATCTGAAGAACACTGGGATCACTCAGGAAGAGGTGAGTAGCGATGGTTGTTAAAAAAAATACAATTACTGTTTGACATTTGACCGCAGAACCGCAGCAAACTAATCAACTAAATAAAGTCTTCTGTGCAGGTTTGTTGACCCAGCTCTGACAGATATTTTCATTTTACTAATTGTGCACTCAGCTTTGCAGTCTCTTGTATTACTGAAATGCAGCCACATGCTGCCTCTTTTTCGGTTTTTGCTAATTTTTTTCACTTTTTCACACCCCCATCTCTCTGACTGTCTCTCTGACTGTCTCTCTGACTGTCTCTCTGACTGTCTGTCTCTCCGTGTGGACCTGGCCTATACCCCTACACTGGTTGTCTTTCACATAATGGTAAAAGCCTAGTCTGTCCTCGCATGTGATTGGCCGCACGGTCTGACCATCAAAATAAAATCCCGCCCCTGCCTACATGGGCTCGGCCGACGATTCGTCTCTGATATCAAGTAAATACCGACGATCGACGATACCGATACTTTTTACTTGAAATGTTATGATCATTGATTCATTTTGTGATTTTTGCCTTCGGTTGGTTGATCTTTGTCAAATAAACATTTTTTTTTAATTAACTACAATATAAAACAATTAACAGTATAAAAATAAAATAATGTAACAAAAATATAAATATAACAACACAACACGAAATACATTAAATTGCACGCAAATATTTATGAAAAATAAAGTCTAATAAAGTAACAGTCAGTTGTGCAAAATGAGAGAGAGAGGCAGAGAGAGAGAGCTGTTTGCACAGAAGCCAATTCAAGTAATTTGCAGGACTTATAGACGAGAAACTGCAACAAAAGTATCAATCTCATACCGATATGCACATTGGTATCTATACTATCGATATATCGATCGATACGCCCCGCCCTAGCTGGCTCGTTCACAAGAGGTGAGACAGTGAGGTGAACGTTTGTTTAGTGTTGCAGTGTGGTGTATGCTTATTGCTTAAGTAACACTGCCATCCAGTTTCAACCCGTCAGGGGTCGCATGGGAGTCGAAGAAAACCCCCACTAACTGGGGAGAACATGCAAACTCCACAAGCCGGATTCGAACCTGTGACCCTCTGAAGATAAGATAAGATAAAATAAGATATTCCTTTATTAGTCCCACAGTGGAGAAATTTACTCTTGCTGTGAGGCAAACCACTGCATCAAGTGACACAGTGACACAGTCATACTGTGCAAATACTGCACTACAGTATGCGACAGTATGTGACAGGTAAAATATACTGAGAGCATCAAAAGTGAAAGTCAGTGTTTATAGGCTATGGTGATTAAAGCTTCAGTTGGCAGAAAGCTTGAATCTAACTGGTTAATCAATTATTAAAATAGTTGGTGATTAATGTAAAAGGGGGTAGGCAGTATATTTGTTTGCATTATTGGGCAAAAATCCCACAATAATCTTTCAGCATATTGACTGACCAATCACAGGTCATTTCAGAGAGGGAGCATTCCTATTGAGTGTTCCTATTGGCTGTGCTCCAGCTGGTGGGCAGTGCATCGTATTTCCTCAACTGATCTCAACATGGCTGCCAGGTCACAAACTTCCTCATTTTTACAACTGAACAGTAACTACAGGATGTTTCTGTAAACGTTTGAGGCGACAAATAGTTATTAACAGAATATTAATTCATATTTGAACAGCGTCACCTCAACCGTTTGATCAGAGTTCACTGGAGGACATGGGCTACCCACTGCAGCTTTAATATTACTGCTGTATAAGTTGCATTTTACTGCTGTAGATGTGTAAGGTTGCGCTCATTTTAACTCCTTTATATACTGCTGGGCAGTTCAGTATACAGCAATGCATTATATTCTATAAGATCCTCTTTCATCTTTGTGATAATGCATTTTCCAGCTGATCCAAGAGGGTTTTTTAATAGTTTATTTAGTTTAACTAACAGAGGAACACCTCATCGTCCAACATTCAAATTTTGAGATGCATTGTTTTCACTGGACAGACATGTGTAATTGTCAGCCAAATGTAGTGAAGTTTCATAAAATGGAAGTACTCAGTACAGTGAAAAGTGTATTTTAAGTTTGCATTTAACTAAATGTCTGTTATGGCCCACTGATGAAAGTATTATGAACTGGGTGTCTGTGGTGACATTCCTGGAACAACAATGCTGTCTTATAGTTTTTCTCCGTTGTGTATATATAGATTTAAAACAGTTTTATATCTTTGATAAACTGATGACTATACTGTATACACACAATGCTGAAAACTTGAAGCTCCTGTACATAACAATTCTTTATTTCTGCACATCAAAAAACTACCTTCAATCCAAATATAAACTTTAAATAAAGCAGGACTGAAATCTTAAGGACTGCTACTTTAAAGTGGACTGTGTCTTTTCCCCTGGTGTGTGTCCGGATAGGTGGATCGTGTGATGTCCATATCCAAGGCGTTCTTCCTGCAGCCGGATGAAGTGAAACGACCCTTCAGCAGAGCAACCTTCGCCGTCAGTCCCAACCACGGCTGGGTGTGTTCGGAGAGCGAGAGGTAGCGATCAGAAAATTATCAAAACACGTACACTTCTTATCTGCACAGTTTACTCATTTTAAATTTAAATTAATGTTGTTTTTTATTTTCAGGTTGAATCCCAGTCGTCCCAGAGACCTAAAGGAGTCGTTCAACGTCAGCTCATTTCACCCCGACATTGTAATGACTCTCTGTACAAGTTTGACTTAATTATTTTTTTTTTACAACAGCGATTCATTGCACTTGTTTATTACCGTATTCATTTGGAGGTCAAAGTACAAGTTACTCTATAACTGTTTCATTTCAGCAGAGAGTTATCTGTTCTATTTGCAGCCAATTTATCTGCCAATATTATCAGACGACATTGATTTATCACATCTATATCAGTATCGGGTCATAGTTAGAAACAGTTTTACAGAGAGTATTCTAGTCTTATTTATATAGCCCAGTATCACAAAATCACAAATTTGCCCTTCTCTTCTGAGACACATGATTCGGATTAGGGCTGCTACTAATGATTATTTTCATTGTCTATTAATCAGCTGACAATTTTCTCAATTAGTTGTAATTTGTTTGATTTATAAATTCAGAAAATGGTGAAAAATGTGGATCAGTGTTTCCCAAAGCCCAACATGACGTCCTCAAATGTCTTGTTTTGTCTACAGCTTAAAGATATTCAGTTAACTGTCATAAAAAAAAAAAAAACAGATAATAGTAACATTTAAGGAGCTGGAAACAGAGAATTTTTCTTTCTTCTTTAAAAAAATGGCTGAAACTGATTAATTGATTATCAAAATTGTTGGCAATTTAACAGTTGACAAATAATTGATTAATAAGGAAAAACTCCCTCCCAAATAACTGAGGAGTTTCTTCTCAGCCCATATTTTTGTTCCATAACTGCAGATAAATAATTTAGATTTTTTTTTTAACCTACAAATATCAATATCCATGTAATCCTCAGTATCAGTCCGGCTCTAATTCAGTTCTCCTCTGCTGTAGAAATGGCCATCAGGTGATGTGAAAGAGTTCCAGGAGATCCAGACGTCTTTTTTCCACCGCTGTAAAGAGCTAGGTCTGCGGGTGCTGAGGGTGATGGCCCACAGTCTGGGTCTGGACCCGGAAGTGTTCCTGAGCAAGCACCGTCTAATAGGAAGTATGTACGCTCATGGAGTGTGATATTGTTGTTGGGTTCAAGCTGACGGTGGTCACTGAGTCTAGATCAGCTGATATGTGACCCTATGTGATCCTATCTGCATGGAGTCGTCTGAGCATGTGTGGACTTTTATCAGGCACATGATGAGTGTTTCCTGCTGAGCTGGCAGTGCTGATATTTTCTAAGGAAGTGCAGCTGGTTCCAGCTGGTTTAGTAATGCAAACTTTACTGATGTAACACAAAGTTAATGCTGTTAACCCTCTGGTCACACACAGTTTACATGCGCAAACAGTCTTCTCACACAGCAGCACTGTTTGACTTCTACAGTGTCAGTTGAGGATCATAGAAAAGGACCTTTGTCTACCCCTCAGACTCAAATTTACTAGAACTGCACTTTTTTCAAATATTTCCTCAGCAGCTGAGCCTTAAAGGGCCAGTGTGTAGGACTTAGGGGGATCTATTAGCACGACGTATCCTCATAGAGCGGTTCCTATGATATCTTGAGAAAAATTATTACTCATTTTTTTTGTGGAATTTAAATTTTTTTTTCAAAATAAGCTTCCATCTTAACAGGAATCAACTTGGTCAAGTTTAGGCAACAAAAGCACTTACTTAGGATTAGGAAAGGATCAACTTTATTTGGGTTTGGCAACAAACTGCATAGTTAGGGTTAGGAAAAGATCATGGTTAATTAACCCCAAACAGGAAGAGGTTATATAAGATAAGATATTCCTTTATTTGTCCCACAAGGAGAAATTTCCAAACACACCCATACACCACACCCGATGGAGCAGAACTTCAGTTTGGAGGTTAGGTGACAAAAACTACAAAGTTAGGTTTAATAAAAGATTGTTATTTGGGTTAAAACAAGACCAGAAGTGGTGTCACTTAAGCACAGAAGCTATGTGACAAATCAATAAGCGCTGACTTCTGGTTTCACACAGGACATGACCAGTCTTGTGGGTGAAAGTCCAGTGTCTTTTGACCCACCTTCCACCCTGACATCCTCCCTATAGAGAGACTTTTGCATTTTTACATGATGTGAAGGCCACCGTAGCTCTCTGACATGCTTGAAAGGGAGGAATAAGTGGAGGGCTATTCAGTTGGTTGCAATCTGCAACCTCACTACTTGAAGCCACTGGGGCTACAACTAACAATTATTTTCATTGTTGATTATTTTGTTGTTTGTTTTCTCAAATAATCTATTAGATTAGATTAATAGATTAAGAATGTTGATCAGTGTTTCCCAAAGCCCAAAATTATGTCCTGAAATGTTTGTTTTGTCCACAATCAACCAGAAAAATATTCACATTTAAGAAGCTCAGAGAATTTTGACTGTTTTTCCTTAAGAATGACTCAAACTGATTAATCACTTTATAAAATCTAATAAAATAGTTGGTAATTCATTTAATAGCTGACAACTAATTGATTAATCGTTGCTGCTCTATTTGTTAATTATTTTGTATATCTCAATGTGCAAAGTAACTTGTAGTTAGTGTTGTCATGTAAATGTAGTGGAGAAAAAAGTACCTATTGGCATCCAAAACATAGTGGAGTAGAAGTATATAGTAGCATAAAATGGAAATACTCAAATACAGGTACCTAAAAAAAATTTTGTTATTACTAAAACCGATTTATCAACTATCAAAATAGTTGGCGAGTTGACCACTGATTGATTAGTTGTTGCAGCTTGAGATGCCTCTAAATCCTTCACACTCCAACTTTAAAGTACCTTCTTGTTCTTAAACCACAGCCATGGATACTGTAACTCCTGGTATTATGCTGGATATTAGGCCCAATATATATAATATATATAACTCTTGTGATATTTGATATACCAGTATTGTTGTGTCCCCTCTAGTGGAGCAGAATGGCACAACACTGCGGGCTCTGTACTACCCTCCAGTAAACTATGAGCAAGTGAAGGAGAGTCAGATTCGATGCGGAGAACATTCAGACTACGGCAGCATCACCCTGTTGTTTAGCAGCTCGGAGGGCCTGCAGGTAACGTTGACATTTACGTCTCTGGAGGCAAGACAAATGACACACCACTACTTAGCCTTTTGTCTTTAAAGTCAAGGATTACCCAGCTGGACATTTGTTCAGATATTTTGTACTTTGAAAGAAATCTTCACACATGTTATCCACCTCTTGTTAACCTTCAGGTGCGGAAATGTTCAGGTGAATTCATCTGTGCTCCCGTCGTCCCCGGAGCGGTCCTCATCAATGTTGCTGACCTGATGCAGCGCTGGACCAGCGATCGCTTCATCTCTGTGGTGAGTTGAGAGGAAATTTGGGCAGATGTATATCATATCTGAATGAAAACGCTTGGATTTAAAGGAACAATGTTTAACATTTCGGGGATGTATTAGCAGGAATTGAATATAATATTCATAACTATGTTTTCATTAGTGTATAATCACCTGAAATGACAAACAGTGTTAATGCTAGAGTAAACCACATTATGGTACAGCTGGATTATTGCACTAAATTATTGTAAGTCAGTATTGTACAGTTGAAATTGTTGTAAATTTCCCCACTGTGGGACTAATAAAGGAATATCTTATCTTAAAATATAATAAATTGTGGGCTTATAGCTCCTGATAGGGGTGAAAAAAAAATAAATATACAGTACAATCTAATGAACATGTCTACTGTTTTTTTACTAGGGTATATTTGATCCTAATCCAATGTACTTACTTAATGTTGTTGACATCTGTATGACAGTAAAGTAGAATAAATTAAATGCCAGTTTGAGCAGTTTACAGTAAATGTTTATACCAGTAGTCGCATGGTGACTGATATCGGAGCGTGTTCCATGACGAACACAAAACAGCGTTGCACGTTGTCAGTAAGGGCAGCTGTTTAAGATGGAGTTGATGCAGGCTCGCTGTTGGAGGGTTTTTATAACCCACTTCCACTCCCTGTGAATTGAAACCATCCATGCGAACGCACAAACGGAGTGAAGTGGGTAGGGAGAGGGTGTAGTGAGTGGTTTGGAATTGAGCCGAAGAATCGTTGGGTCATTGTTAGCTTAGAATGAGGCCCTAATATCTACATAGGGAACGGGTCCTCTTCATGGAGGCCGCCATGTTGCTCCGCCATTTTCTACTGTAGCCCAGAGTGGACAAACTAAACACTGGCTTTAGAGAGAGACAGTCCTGTTTTTACGTTACCTGAAGGCCACCATAGTTCTCAGACATGCTTGTTTAACTGTGGTAATGTCAGCTGCAGAGTGCAAAACTACGGTACTGCCAGCCGCCGTCTGACTTCCATGACTCCTGAGGTAGAATTATTATGTTAAGGATGACCTCTGAGCTAGGGAGGTCAGGGTGGATGGCTGGCTGAAAAACATTACGTGCTTAAATTACGCTACTTCCAGTGCGGTGTAACCGCTTCTAGTTTGGTGTAACTTAACCACGATCCACGACTGTCCAGCTTACTTTGATAGGAAGTCCTTGCTAAGAGATGTCTGTCTGAAAAACATCCGAGGCACTCTAATTGTAAATTATAAATCTTTTATTGAGACATTGATAACAACAACTTTTGACTCAACAAGTCATCATCAGGGTGTGTGTGCATGGTGACAACAGGTGTTTGGATTTAAAATCTCATCGGGGGTCATGTGACCTGCTACACGCTTGAAACAATAAGATGAAAAAGGACATATCAAAATATATGTTGGCATACATTGTACACCGATCAGCCATAACATTGTGACCACTGACAGGTGAAGTGAGTAACACTGATTATCTTGTTACCATGGCACCTGGCAGTGAGTGTTGGAAGCAGAAAAAAATGGGTAAGTGTAGGGATGTGAGTGACTCTGGCAAGGGCCAGATTGTGATGGCTAGACACTTGGGTCAGAGCATCTCTAAAACTGCAGCTCTTGTGGGATGTTCCCCGTCTGCAGAGGTCAGGACCTACCAAAAGTGGTTCAAGGAAGGACAACCGGTGACAGGGTCATGGGTGGCCAAGGCTTACTGATGCACGTGGGGGGCGAAGGCTGGCCCATGTTGTCCAATCCAATAGAAGAGCTAAAATAGAAGAGCTCAAACTGCTGAAAAAGTTAATGCTGGTTCCAATAGAAAGGTGTCAGAACACTCAGTGCATCATAGTTGGGTCTGCGTAGCTGCAGACTAGTCAGGGTGCCCATGCTGACCTAATGTTATGGCTGATCGGCATAAGCGGACCTAACTCACAGTGTAAAAAGACAAATATTGTGTTAATATAAATAATAATACTCACAAATCCAGTCAACGAAAAAGAAAAAATAAAGTGAATAAATAAAATAAAACAAAATGTTCCGATCCCAGTATAATTCGAACTATTAAAGGAGGATAATGCTATAGGAAGTAAGAGTATAAGTGACACCAAAAAAAAAAAAAAAATTATTTCCCTCAGGTCCACAGAGTTTTGCTGCCCCCTACTGGAGACTCCAGCACACGTCAGTCTTTGGCTTTCTTCGTCCAACCGGATGACGAGGCTCTGATCACCTGCATCGACGGCTCCAACAAATACCCCCCAGTTACAGGTGGAGACTACCTCATCCAGCGCTTAAATGCATCATATTGAAAAAAATGACACACATTCATACACAGTGTTGATTATTATATACCTGGAATGTCTTCTAGTCTTTTATCATAGTCACTTTTGATCAATATGTCACTTTAGATCCCACTCTGTTTTTACATTTTGAATGATTGTGTTTTTAAATCAGTGAGCCAACGTGGCTAAAAGAGGAGACACAAACCTGCAAGCTCATTCATTTTATTGTCCACATTCAAACCTTGTACAACAGTTTCATGAGTTCCTCGCGCAGGATGTTGGGTGGTGGACATAATATCAACGCACTGTACTTCAGTTACTTAACAGATGAACTGTCTTAGACTCCTTTATTCTATCTCTGATCTGTTTTATTAATCTATAATCAACACAGTTTGCCCCTTTTTGGAGTTTAACTAAAGTTTCCCATCCCCGATGACAAAAATGGACTAAATTAAAACAGCTGCAGGTTCATTTACAGTGGTGTGTAGAGAATAAATATATTAAACATTATTCTATCATGAAAAAATGACACAAATTCACAGACACAAATTCACTGTACACATACAGTATAATCCACACAATCCTCACTCTAACACCAGCACAATTATATTAAATTAAAATATTTAAATATATATATAGGTAACTTCATCTGTAAAGTAAATATATTCTTCCTTCATCTCGTCCAAAGCATATGTATGTATGTTATGTAAGAATAAACTAACATGATCACATTTTAAAATTAAACCAGTGTGAGAATGAACATGTTGAAATGGAAGTTATTAAAGAAAAACAATATTTTATGGATCCAGAATGTTTGCTCTTCTGAGTAAATGTGCAGAATATATTATTCATATATTACTACGTGAAAAATGTCAATAGGACCATGTCATTCTTTAGTCAGCAGCACATCAACCCTACAGTTAAGTTTCTGACATTCATTTTTATGAAATAATCAGAATAAATAAATCATTTTCAAAGTATTTCCTTTACGAGACAATATCAGTGGCAATGAACTACAGTGTGCACAAAACAAAACATTCACTTTTCAGGCCAAAAGCCCCCCATCGTTTTACCACAAAACACTTCCCTTGGAGAACAGAGTCCTTGCTGTGATAAAAGGTTAAAATGACAAAAACAAAAGGGATATCTGGACCTGCTCCACATTTCCGATTTATGCAGCCCACTGGCACCGAATCTGAAGCCTGAAATCAGATTTTCTTGTGCTCTTAATATTTAGTCAGATTTTTTTGTCTAGTGGTGTTTTCAAATCCTAAGCAAAAATGGAAAACTGGAATCATTACAAGGCAAACACGCACGCTCACTGTCACCCATACACCACACAGAGTAGTGGGTTCTGCTAAGAGTGTCCTGGCACCGGTACGTCTTGCTGCTGGTGAGCAGGGGGCAGTGGTTGACTGTTTCCTGGTACAACTGGTGCTGGTCCACCATCAGCTACTGCAGCACCCGGCTCTGCAACAGAGAGTCATATTGGCACAAGTTGTATTTATATGATTGTGAAGTTAATGATGACATTTTAAATAAGGATGATTTTCCCCTGCACATTTGCGATTTCAATTTCAGAGTTTAGTGATCTTCTTTGGATGCTACCACTGAGGGCAGCAGAAAATGTTTTTATTCTGTAACTCTAAAGGGACTGCTTAGATAGTGACGATTTTTTTTACAAGGGTAACTTAGCTATTTTTCAACCTGGACCCTATTTTCCAATGTTTTTGTGTCTAAGTGACTCGTGGGTACAAGAGTTTTTGACATTAGGGCAGCCTGATTGCCATATAACAAGGCTGAGTCCTAACTGTGGCAACCTGGGTTCGAATCTGACCTACATCCATTTCCTCTCTCCCCCTGTCTAGACTATCCACTGTCTTGTCAATAAAGATGTAAATTGCCAAAAATAAAATTTAAAAAAAGTGTTTTTGAGGGAGAACACTGTAACCGGCAGCTGTCAAGCAAGCTGTGAGGTCGAACGAGCAGCGTCAATGTAACATTATGTCCACTATAATTTCTTGTTTTTACCACTGACAGGCTCAGATTGTTATTATAAGCATTTGACAACATTATAGAAAGGATCCTACAGAGAAGTAAAATATTTTTTCACTTCATCAGGTCGGTTTGTTATTGTGTCCAAGTCCCGTCAAGGGAAGTCTTTGAAATGTGAATATCTGTATACTCTATTGGCTATTGAAATCAAAGACCTCATTCATGTTGTCGAAAATTAGATAACACTAATCTACATTTTCTGTACTCCAAAACAACGAACTCTGCCTAGCTGGCACTCGCATTTCCACCATGGATGTATTCCACTATTCCATCGTTGTCTTGCGGCAACATGTCACCACCAGATTTCACAAACGGACTTCTCCTTGATTGAGACTCTTTCCATAATGTCAGACACATAACAATCAGCCTGTCATGGCAAAAACAAGCTCTTTAAGTGGACGTAAATGACGGTGAAAGCTTGCCCCAATAGCACCATATTGCAGTCCGAGAACAGCTGCATCTACAGTGATCTCCCTCAATTTGTCCCTATTAGTCGGTTAGACACAAAAATGTGGGAAAATAGGGTTGAAAACAGCAAAGTTACACTTTAATGGCTCCTGTGGGTCGCCAGACTTTATAGAAATGCAATAATAAATGGCAGGAACACCCCTTAAACTGTGTGTTCCTGTAAAAGTCTGCATGTTCTGTGTAAATAGAGTTTAGGCAACAGTCATTGCGATGTGATACTTACGTTTGGCCTCAGCTTTTATCTTTTCCATTTGTTCTACTGCCTGAGAACAGGAAACAAGATGGAAAACGTTAGAGCATCACAAAATAACGCGTGAACCTCTGCTCAGTCATTAATGTAAATATTTTTGTAAGAACATAACCATAACTGCACATTAAATTACAGCTTGGCATGCTTTTATATCCCCTGAGCTTTGACAGAAATGGCTGGATCTGTAACCTGCCCACTGCATCTCAAACTTGGCAGCAGAAAGTGGTGCAATACGTGCCCACAATCTACAGTATACAATAACGTTTGGGTGTGGCTCAAAAGTGCTGCTGGGAGGAAGTAAGTGTTTCTCATGCCCACAAATCATGCATATCATCACTTAGCTATGGGTTACTGTGTGGCTATTACTCCATCTGCTGCACCTGTGACTACAGGCTATTAACAGAAAAAATCCTGATTCCTGATTGTATTTCACCTGCTAATAATTAGTTTTTAGATCACCTGCTGTAGTCCCAACTTCTGAGCATTCAGTTCTTCCTGTTTCCGTTCCAGCTCCTCCCTCTGTTTCTGCAGCTCCATCGACTTCTTGTTGATGTCATTCTCCTCGTTGACCAGATGCTGCTCGTACTGTCTCAGCTCCTCCTCGGTGTAAACGGGGTTTTGCTCTAAAGTCTGTACAGGACAGGTCATTATAGGATGTAATGAATTTAATAAATAATAGGCTGAATTTCTCACGATAGTGGCACCAAATTGTGTCACATGGTGGATAACTGATTTGGTGATAAATTAAGCAAAATACAATCATGCCTTTGTACGACTTTTATTTGATCGTTTCAACAGAGAGTAGCTCTCCATCTGATGGTTTGCTGAATTTAACATTGATAAAATACTGTACATTAACATGACAGCAAGGACAAGCTAATTTTGACTCCATAAACATCATCTTCTCTACCTCTTACCTCCCAATCGTCTTTTTCCCGGAAGTCCTCCTTCTTAGTAGCAGCCATGAACTCGTCCAGTGACACCAGCCTGTCTTTATTGGTGTCCACCTGAACATCAACACATGAAGCTGCTTTAATCAACATCAAGAGGGTCAATAAATGGCCTTCAAGATTTATTGTAGGAAAGATGAATGCCTAAACCTTTCAACTCCCTGCTAAAGCACTGTTTGTTACTGTGCTAAATGTGGCAGCTATCTTAGATTTAGTCTTGTCTTAAGATGAAAACGCTTATTAGTTTTAGTCACATTTTAGCCATTTTTATCTCTCATAGTCGGATAACTCAAGTGTTTTGGTCAAGTTTTAGTTACCGTAATGTCACTACATTTAGTCAAAACATTTTCTCTCTTGAAAGGTACAGTGTGTAACATCTGGCAGCATCTAGCAGTGAGGTTGCAGATTGTGTGTGCCGTGTATAACAAATCTACGGTCTAGAGCTGTTGTAAGAGAGGCCATCTGGAGAATAGCAGAGTCAGTGTGAGAGTGAGTATGAGGGAAGTTAGTGGTGAAGCGAGAGTGAACTAGAGGAGCAGAAGACTGTTAGTTTAGCTCTGAGAATATCAAGTGAACATATAGCGGAAGCTGCAGTTTGTGCAGAAATAAATGCTGCTTGTTTCCCGGCAGCTGAGTGATGGGGTTAACTCTGGAGTGAATAACGTTATGGACTCCACCTCAAGCAGGACAAGTTAACTGTTTGGTTTGTCTGTTCTGTGCCACTGTAAAAACATGGCGGCTGGCTCCGTGACGAGGACCTGCTACATATGTAGATATAAACGGCTCATTCTAAGCTAATGAAAAAATGTGTCTTATTATCAGGTGATTATACACTAAAGAAAATATACTCATTAATATTATATTACATTTCTGCCCCCTAAATGCTACACACTGTTCCTCCTCAAGTGTCCGTTTTAGTCACCAGATTATATTGAACATTCAGTCAATCTAGTCGGGCCAAAACCAATAACTTTAGTCAAACTTATTTCACACGAGATGCTAATCTTATCATTATCTAATGAAAAACACAGGTTGAATGAGAGAGTACAGCTTTGCAGTTACTAAGAGTCCTCTTGACTGTGCCCTGTAAAGGTTTTACTTTTTAAACTACATTTTAATCTTGTCTTTTTTCATCAACAATATTGCTTGTATCGTCACACTTAGCGTTTCATGACGTCAGTGCCATCTCATCATTGTCTCGTCTTAGTCATGGATTATTATTATTATATTATTACACATTAACACTGCTGTTACTGTTGGTGCATAATTTTTCCAAATCTTGCACCACTGATAATGTCTGCTCGTTTGTGTACAATTTGCCACTGAAGTGTCCACTTCTCCATCAATGACAATTCAAGTGATATCTGCTACAGTTCTGATTTTGACACTGCTAATATATTTTTGCCTTGTGATTTGGTGTTTAAAAAACAGATAGATTCATCAAATAGGGGTGCTATAACTTAATATAATCTTATATAATCTAATCATAATCTTGTTACTGAATACATTCAAAGGATGCTGTATCATTTGCGGGCCTGATCATTACTGTGTCAATGACACACATGGGAGAGGCTCCAGACTTATTATTGCGATGACTCACCTCATTCATAACATGCTCTCTCATTCGCAGTCTCTCTTCCTCCATCTCAACCATGTCGTCTTCTTCATTTTCGGGGTTGTACACCTTCTCCAGCTTGAAAACACATACAGATTCATTAATGTATTGCATGAGCCTAAAATGTGCAGAACTAGGGTAGAAATACATGAACAGAAATACCTCTTTAGTGAAGAGAGCTTCAAGCTCACTCTCATCGAAGAAGCCATCTCCATTGCTGTCTGCAACACAAAACAAATGACTGGAATGAACACATCATTTCATCCATAGATAGTTTTGTTGCAGGCATATGAGATTAATATTATGTCAGCAGTGTTTTAGGATATATGGTGCTCATTGGATCAAACTAGGGCTGTCAAAATTAGCGTGATAATTATGGCGTTAATGCAAATGGCATTAATTTCTTCAATGCATTAAAGCAACTTGCAATTTTTAGGTTGTAGTTGCTCAGTTTTAACGCTAGAATGAAGATACTGGTATCATATGATACTAGAAAACCTAAACCGACTACATTTTGGCGAGGAAAAACTGGCATTGCTATTTTCAAAGGGGTCCCTTGACCTCTGACCTCAAGATATGTGAATGAAAATGGGTTCTGTGGGTACTCACGAGTCTCCCCTTTACCGAGATGTCCACTTTATGATAATCACATGCAGTTTGGGGCAAGTCATAGTCAAGTCAGCACACTGACACACTGACAGCTGTTGTTGCCTGCTGGGCTGCAGTTTGCCATGTTTTTGAGCCTACGATTTGAGCCTATTTTTATGGTAAATTCAGTACCTGCGAAGGTTTCTGGACAATATTTGTCATTGTTTGGTGTTGTGAATTGATTTCCGGTAATACATATATACAATAATTTGCATAAAACAGCATATTTGTCCTCTCCCAAGTTGATAAGAGAATTAAATACTGGTCAAATCTCCCTTTAAGGTACATTTTGAACACTTCTGTCACTGGATTATAGAATCACAATTCAATGCTAGGTTCAGAACTGACTGTATATTTAAGAGATAAGCGTGGAAACCTCTGATAGCCATTAGTCGTTCATGGTTACCATGCATTTTAAAGAAGGTCTTGGGATCAAAGTTGTCTGGGTCCAATCCGTCTGACTCCTGCCACACTTCCTTCAGCTGGTCTTCACTGCCCTGCACACAAACACACACCATAGCAGCGTCAGCTCATCGTCAAGCATCATCTCACATTTTCCCTCAGGGTTTAAAACCTGCTCAACTGACTCCTTTATTTGTGTCCCACATAATGGGAGTATCAACTAATAACGGACTGAGAATAGTGAATGCTATAAGTGAGGAATCGTCTTACTCCTACTTTACAAAATGAGTTGTAATCTCTGTCTGTATTAATAAACTTCATCACAGTGGGAGTCTTACAGGATGGTTGACTTTAGGATGGTCTGCGTGTTTCTTCCGCATCTCCTCATAGTGCTGCTCCTCCGTCTTGCGATCCGCCTCGTTCATAGCCTTCAGACGTTCCCTCCTCTCATGCTCCTTCATCATTTCGTACCTCTTGAACTCATCATGGCGGTCCTTGTCAAAGTTCTCCAGGTCTTTGGTCGCCTACAAATGAAAACAAAAAGGTAAGAAGTGGAAATTCACATCTGGATTGTACAGTTTATACTGGTGCACTTTTATGGAATTGATTCCAACACATGGTGCAATCAGAGTTGTCCTGGATACAACAAAGCAAACTGCTGGCTGCTGATCCGCTACAAATACTCTGTTCTGCCCTTCAAAGCCACTCAGCAGCAGTCTCACAAGCAAAGCAAACATTAATTTATCAGTATTGATGCATTTTACCAAGCAGTCCCAAGGCATAAATAGCAAATGTTGTAGTACTCGAGAATGGTCTTCAAGAACACTTTTTGAAGATCTTGGTCTCATTTCAGAAGCGACTGCACTTTTACCGGTCTTGTCTAGGTCTCAGACAAAGAGGACTCTGGATTTTATTTCAAGATTGTCAAGACTACAACTGCAGTGATATCACTAAATTATTATACTGTATGTGAACGAAGAGGAGTTTTCATTTGTTTTACGTGGGTCTTTTTATGTGAATGTGGATCTTTCAGATCATTTTGAGGGGTGCCTGGTCTGGTGTTGACTCTGTCTCATCCTGCATTGGTCTTGGTCTTGACTTGGTCTCAACCCCTCAAAGTCCTGAGTCTTGTTTTGTTCTAGATACACATGGATTTAGTCATGACTTGGTCTTGTTTTAGGTGATCTTGATGACAACACTGCTATGCACAACTACACAAAATATCACCAGGACTGACATGCATTTGTAAATGCCACTGTAACAGCAGAGAGACATGCAGACCCAGTGAGCTGACTTCACTTTGTTTTGTTTTATTTTTTTTTAGCTCACAGGAAACATGAATGAACATAAAGCTGTGAATGTTCTAAAAATGTTGGACAAGTTCACAGACATGACATGTGAGAAACACAGCTCACTGTTTGACACCTGTTATTCTCTATAGATTCATCCGTCCTAATTATAGTAATAATATGAGGCAAGGTGTTCTTTACTGCGATTATAGGCACAGTGTGACTGTGATGTAGTAACATAAGCAGCAGCACTACAGTACCCACAAACAAGGTAGAGATGCACGGTCAGCATAAGCTTATAAAAAGTCCATCTGAAGGGAGGCTGTGCTACAACTTTCAGCTATTTGTGCTACTTCAGCAGTCATTATGCCCCAGGGGAACAACAGTTATTCCTCTGAATTGAGTCACTTCTTTATTTCTGCTACTGGATGTAGGGATGCCCCCTCTTAGTTGATTAGTTTACTCATCGGTTTTTTTTTTTAAAATTTTTTTTTTTTAATAAATTTTTTTTTTTTTTTTTTTTTTTGGAAAAATTTTTTTCCAAAAAAAAAAGCAAATCTCTGGGAGACACAAGATTTAAAGTGGTGTTTTGTAGAGAATCTCAGTTTTACAGATTTGTTGATTAAATCAGCTAATTGACAAAATTACATGAGTGTAAATCGATGTTGAAGAAGCCCTAGTTGACATTAAATGCTAACACCTGTTCTCATTTGGGTGTGCTATTTCATGTTATTGGTGGAGTAATGAGGAGATGCAACTCCAGCAGCGAGGAAAAAAATTCTTCACAAAGATTCAGACCAACTACTGTAAGGATCTCTTTAGTGAACAGTGTTTAGGTGATGTTGTTTTTTTTTTTTTTTTTTTTTAAATCACTGCCCGTACCGATTGGATGAGACGGTCAAGGTCTTCCACCTCAAAAGTGTTGGGGTTCATGTGGTTGAGGTGCTCAAACTGTTTCAGCAAGGCTAGGTGGTCCACTGTCCGGCCTGCAAGGAAGCCGGAAATAATGAAATGTTTTATTCAGCTGTAAAGCAGTTAGATCAAGTGTTTTGCAAGCAACTTAAAATATGAAACTTTTACACATTTTACACTGTATTCACTAAAAAGGGAGATTGTGTTTCCCGTGTGCTTTCCAAACACATTTCATGCTTCAGTAGTTCTTCAGCGTATAATTAACATACAGCTAGGCAAGCACTGCCTTTGTTTACTTAAGCTTCAGCTCAAATTTGCACTGGAAGAGTTGACTAAGAGTGAATACTTGTAAATGCATTTCTAAGCACGATGGCAAAGGGGTTCTGTGTTTGTAGTTAATATGACATCACATCAAAAATGTTGCTTTGCATGTCCAAATTTCACCATAATGCATAACGTCTCTGACTATTATGTTTTTAAAAGTGATGTGATTGAAACTGTACCTCTGGTCTTTAACTACATTTAATTCAAGTTCACAGAATTCTCATTCAGCAGCTCACACTAACAGGAGATTGGTGCTGCATTACATAATTTCCTGTGTCTAAGAGCCACGTCCTATATTCGATGACCTAACTGCTAATGTGCATTGCAAAACTTCTTGTGCAATTTCAAGAATCACAAGTTTGTAAATGACACATCAGCCAGACATGCAGGACACTTACCGCTGCCCCCCTGGAGGTCTTGTTTGACTTTGATGAGCATCCGCAACCTGTTCATCTCCTCCCTCTTCAACTCGTCCAGCTTAGTCCGAAAGTTGTGGTGGACAAAGTCCAGCTCTTTGGAAAGTTTGCCTTGCTGCACGCAGAAAGTCAACAGGCCACCGTTCAATACAGTGCTCATGCCAACATAGAGCTTGCACAGTAACAGAGCGAGTGAGCAGATGTACCTTGATGTCATCCATGTTGGCATTTTTTAGCTTTTCTTTGAAGTGGGGGTCTTTCTCAAGGTACTCAATGACTTCCCTGAGGTAGCGGTCGTAGTGCAGTCCAGTCTCCTGAAGTATAATCCAACGCACACGTCAGTGTTGATAGAGGACTAAAATCTATATTTAACTTGTTAATGTCTAACGTGACTTACAGCCATTATGGGATTTTTTGGCTCAAGTAAACTCTTGCTAATAAACTGTTTTACTTAATTTAACTTTGGTCTTGTTTGTTTTGAGCAAATACTCTTGAATACACCAAATGTAATTTCCCAAGCAACCTTTTACCCACAAGCAAGTGTACTCTCCATGTGCAACACCCCTTGCTGAGACACTGTAAGCCCAAATGATTCCCTCCTTGGGGTGACTGAGAGGTATTTGGTGTATTCAGCTGTAAGCCCCAGATTCAAACATGATATTGCTGTATATGACACTGACTCACAGCACTCTGTGGTGGTTCCAGTTCCTCCTCTCGAGGCTTTTCTTTGGTCTTGTCCACACTGATCGGCACTGACTGGACACACAGCCACACACTCAGCAGAATCAGCCCACACTGGCTCATGGCTTTACCCCTCACCATCTGGTTAGATACTTAAATGAGGACAAAGAGGAGTTATATGGGTAAATCAATCATTTTGTGCACATATTAATGTGCATCACAAAATGCACATATTAATGCAATGCAAAACTCTCTCGGAGTTCTTTTAATTGTACCACCAGTATAGTGTGGGCAGGTGCTTTATCTCTACAAAAGACAACACCCGCAGTTTCTCAAGCATTGCAAAAGGGTTACAAACCACAACTTCACCTGGAGACTGTACGAGATGAGCTTATGCAAGTTGGTCTTAAGCTCAAAAGCAACACGTGTTTGGTGGATGAAGACACAACGAGCTTACTTTAAAACAATTCCTCTACCATAGCCTTATAACTTGAGTGAGTGTTGTGAACCTGCTGCTCACGTTTCCTGATAAACACACACGCTAACGGGGTCATTTAAAGAACGGGTTGTTTAGTGAAGATGGTAGCTAGTTAATTCATTACCCATTAGCTGTAGAAAAGCTACAAAACAAGCCTTATTATGGAGTGAATTGCAATAATAAATCACATTTCACGTAAACTAACATTTACTTGTAAACTGACACTTACTTTGAGCTCCTCTTTTTTCACTCTTGAAGGTGATTTAGCCGTTTAGTTTTCCTCAAAGTGCCACTGGAGCTTGTTTACAGCTGTCATCCACCACTAATACAAACCTCCAATGGCCACAACCTACAGAAAAAAAGGTTGTGATCACCATAGCAACGCCCCGCCTCTGACGCTCCTCATTGGACAGAAAAAGTGTACTTTCTTTGTAAAACAGTCGCGTTGAGAGCTGATTGGACGCTCAACCTGTCTGTCAAAGTTTATCAAACTGTCACCCCGTGGCTTAAGGTGCGTTGAACCAAACTGTACGTGGCGTTCATGGACCCCCAGACGAGGGCGGAGTTAGTGTTTGTTGTAAGAAACGGTATTATTCATATTTTAAAACTAGAGCACACATTATTATATATTTGTACACGACAGCATAGATGCTAACTAAGACGGAATATTTAGCATTTTAATGTAACTGATGTAATTTCATTGGCGTTTTAGACCAACACTGGGACATGCACCTGTTTGAAGATGCTGCGAAAAAGAGAAACAGATTATTTATATTGTCCAAAAGGCCATATAAAAATCAACATTTTAAAATGCACAATATTTGTGTTGATTTGGTATTGATTGTTGCATCATTCTGGTACCTGTCATTGACATTTTCAACAGCACATGTTTTATGTAGTCAAACATGGTTGGAGTGTGTCTGTACAAACATACACAAGTAACTAACAGTGGTGGGAGAAATATTCATATCTTTTATTTAGGTAAATGTACTGTAACAATAGTACTACGTAAAAACTCTCCATTAAAAGTAGAATTATTATATGTTATATTGATTGTATTATAATTATTATGGATGCATTGCGTGTAAGAGTAAAAAGTACAATATTTCCCTCTGATACGTTGTGGATTCTAAAGTATAAAGTAGCATAAAACAGAAGAAGTACTCCCAACTGTTCTTAAGTACAGTGCTTGAGTAAAGGAACTTAGTATTAGCCTATGTACATGAAATTTGTATGAAAGTTGCCATTAACATGTTACCTAAAATGCTCAAAACATAAGGGTGTGTTTATATTCATAGCACAGGACATCATTATTATCTTATATGATTTTTTTCACCATATTTTGGATGTTACATCA
This sequence comes from Pterois miles, assembly GCA_947000775.1. Lineage (NCBI taxonomy): Eukaryota > Metazoa > Chordata > Actinopteri > Perciformes > Scorpaenidae > Pterois > Pterois miles. The sequence continues at coordinate 6,816,571 of CAMQGK010000565.1, forward strand.
AAAACAAACCTGATGTAATGTAAAAATCTTGTAAATAGTCTTGTAGCAGTACATATAAATGTGGGTAATGTGTGATCTGTAATGAAAAAAAGACAATTATATGTCAGAAAATTATTAACAGATAAGTTAATAATTTAAATGGTTAGGCCAAAAACAATTGATTTCTCTGATAAACAAGTGTTGAATTAGCTGCACATTTTACGAGTTGTGACATAAGTATTCAGAAAGTCAAAAATATCCTGTTACAAGTAAAAATCCTGCAATAAAAATGTCACCCAAGCAAAAGTACATAAGTATTACCTTCAAAATGTACTCATTATACAGCAGAATGGCCCCTGTTATTGATATATTATTACATATTAGTCTATGTTTTGGAGTTATTATCACTGGTAAAATAAATGCATTTTAATGTGGTGTTCAGTGGTGGAATTTAACAAATAAATTTAGCAAAGTACCACACTTGAATATTTCCATTTTATGCTATTTTATACTTGTACTCCGCCACATGTTGGAAGCCGATACTGCATTTTTACTCCACTGCATTTATTTTAAAGCTTTTGTTACTTGACATATTCAGATTATTAATACAAAGTATAAATCAGCTAATAACTTATAATGTGTGATTTTAGGTTAAGCTACCCAGCTGTATATAGAATAGCTGGAAGTACCTCTACCATTACCAACTGCAACATTATAATTGTTATAAGAAATCTATTTATATAGAACTTATCGATTATAGAACTTAAATTGTGAATTTCCCCACTGTGGGACCAATAAAGGAATATCTTATCTTATCTTATCTTATCAAAGCAGATGTTACAAAGTGCTTCACAAGGCAATAAAATCAGATAAATTAAGTAAAATATATGTTAACTGTAAAACATATTATGTATACAGTATACTTTATGTATATATTAAATATAAAATATAAACAAATATTATATACAATATATACACAGTATACTTTATGTAAAAATATTATATATACAGTATATTGTATGTGTGTATATATAGTATATAAATACATATATAATATAAATATAAATAAATAATATTATTGTTTATATTTATATATTTATGATCAATATTTTTTATACTTATATTTACACATGCTAACACATATACATTTAGTTGAGTAAGATTTTGAATGCTGGACTTTTACTTGTAACAGAGTATTTCTACACTGTGGCTTTGCTGCTTTTATTTAAATTAAATGTCTGAGTACTTTTCCATCAGTGGTGTTGCTGTAAAGTTTTAATGCTGCATAAAACGTGCTGAACTCATCCTGGACTCGTCTCCACGTCCCTGCAGACTTCACACCAGCAGGTTTATGTCGACACCGACTCCGTTCGTCCACGCGGTGGCGCTGCTTCCCCGTTTAGCCGAGCAGAGACGCTCTCCAACGGTGTCCAACCAGAACTCCAACCAACCTCCGACCACCTCAACAGGAACTGACGTCTCTTCGGTGCAAGTGGATGGAAAAAATGCAGCTGCAGGAAAAATGGCTCCAAACACCGCACCGCTAAAAGGTGAGAAATTGACCTGTTTACAGTTATGTCTGCGGGTTAAAGTTTTATCTCGTAGTTGGCTGAAATAAGCGGTTGTGTCTCGGTCGTATCCTGCCGTTTCCCGTGTGACAAAGCCTGCATTTCTTCCATGCTGTGGGCACTTGGCAGGACCAAAGCAGTTGCCTGGGTACTTTTAATTTAATAAATCAGTGCCCCTCAAAGTACGGAGCATGTAAGTTGCCGTTGTGTTGCTAAGTTCAGTTTAGCTTCATGTTTCTGCGGACGACATATTTGCCTGTTTTTGCGTTACCGCTTTGTTTGGTTTAGCGGCTAACTTAGCCTCCAACAAAGTTAAAGTTCCAACGGGTATCAGAAGTTATCAAGAAGTGGCATCTGATCGGGCTAGCCGAGGTAGTTAGCTTGATTACTCTCTTGTCACCTGTTGAAAGTCGCTATTATCGCGTATCGACAAGCAGCTAGGTGCTGTTTTGAGAGGCGTAACGTTGAAATGTGACCAAAAAAAAAACAAACGACTTATTGACAATTCACAACCCGTCGTTTGGTGTCAGGTGAGCACCAGCCGACAGGTTAGCTAACTAGCAAGTTGTATACAGATGCGTTAGTCAACCGCTGTTTTTAACGCCTAAATCTGCTCATGTAATTGTTCTGCAGCGTCAGCTAACAATGGGCTGTGTCACAACATATTTCTGTCGGTTGAGTTTCCATTGAATGTCTTCTAAACTGTGATTATACAACACCCCGGTGCTAACTATCAGCACTTCAGATGAAGCAGTGTGTCCCCCAGAGGCAATGGAATGGAGGGGAAATTTAGTTTATTAGCTAATTAATATGTAGGGATGAGCATTATATAGTCTGAATACCTAACTTACAATTCCTCTTTTAGATGTGAAGTAACTACAGAGGAAACCCAATTCACACTATAGAGGAACTGCCTGTGTTGTGATTGCATGTTACTCTGCTTATGACAATAACTGGATGTGCAATTTTGTGTTCAGTTAAAAGCCTCACAGTTTAAAAGACAGGGTTAGATTGCAGGTGTTGTTACTGTGCATGCATTTTGTACATAAGATCTGCTAAACCAGACACTTGGGATGTCACACCCCCAGTGGTCCTGTCCTGACCCTCAGTCATAGACAAGCCAGTTAGGGATGCACCGATACCGGATCAGATATCGGTGACAATGGGGCCAATCTGTACAGTTGAGTTATACGATATATTAGGGTGGTGTATTGGCAAGAATCTGGCAATATGGTGCGCATCATGATGCAGGGGTAACAGTTCAATATATTGCGATACAGTAAGCAAATCTTTAAATCTAATTTTAGTAAAATTGTCATAGTATAAAGAACACACCAGCATATGCATAAAATCTGAGGGGAAAAAAAGCCTGTTTTTACTATAATCAGACCAGTGGGATCTGCATTTGCGTTTCTAAACAGTCCCTGTAACATCCGACAGACAGACAGCACTACTTTGAGAGGGCACGAACGCTGAGAGGGAGCATCTCTTTGCAAATGAAATAAAGGATTGACTCACTTAATCTTGGCATGCTAAATATAAAGTTAAAATCAGTTCAGTGTTTTTGAGAATCAATATAGTGTCGCAAAATCTAATATCACAACATTCAAATTTTTTTCAGATATTTTCTTAAACCTCTAGCCTTACATTATACAGTATACTGGGATTTGACTTCCAGTTTAGTTTTGGCCAACTTGTTGTTACATTAAAAATGTTTACACTGAAACTGTCATTTTTGTGAATTTTGAAGATTTTTTTTTTTACCAAGTTGCTGGTGTACATTTTATTATTTTAATAATAAATAACAATTGAGAGTTATGAAAACAAGGTTTAAGTCAAGTCTGATGTTGTCTTACACGTAAAAGAATGATCCCAGTCACTTCCATACAGATTATTGATTAAACACTGGTATTGGCTCAGTACTCTGTATCAGCCCATACCCAAAATCCAGGTATTGCTATCGGTGCATCCCTAAAGCCAGTACAGAAAAAAAACAGTGATTTATTAGAATTAGTATATTGCTAACTTTCCCATTCTCTCAACCGCAGACTATATCTTAGAAATCTATAAACCTGGTTACTTATTTTCCTTAAAAGATGTTGTCTTGTACTTTGATCAGCTTTACAGCATATTGCTAACATCTGCACATTTGTACAGCAATCCCAAGGAAACTCAGTCCCATAGGTCAAGATCATAGACTGTATATAAAGAGTCTATGGTCAAGATAGGTTCACGTCTTTTTTAGTCTGTCTTAAAACAATAGTCAGCTGCCCATATGTAGACTGAAACAGGTTTTGCCTGCTGCAATAATTCCCCTCGTAATGTGTTTTAATGGTAGAGAGAGGGGTAAAATCTACAGTCCTCGTTGTGTGCCAAAAATATATTCCAGTTTATGTGAAGCAGTCTGAGTAAGTCAAACATGGATATTGTCCAAAGTTCTAGCCTTATTTTGAACACAAATAAGGATTTTTTTTTTTTTTTTAGTCTAAAATGACTGTAACTTTATTTGATTTTGCATCAGAACTGGATTTTTGCACAGAACAAGGACTGTGGATTTCAAATGGAACTCTTCAGGGTTAGTATGAACAGGAGGGATGACTACAGCAGTTGCAGTGTAACTAACTAACTGTTAGCAGACTTGAAAATTTGGGAACCTATTCTTTAATCTATAATTCTACTGGACATCACAAAGTTTCAGAATATACCAAATATGTATGAATTTGGGGAAATGTTAATGAAATGATGTTAAAATATGTAGAATTTATACATTTGGTGGAATAATGATGCTTCCATAAAAACATGGCATCTATGGTTTGAATAGCTTAAACTAGGGCTGTCAAAGTTACCGCGATGACAGTACAAACATAATTTGGTTTAACGCCACTAATTTCTTGAAGGCAGTGACGCAGTCGATCTATCGGAGGTTGTAGTGGGCTCAGTTTTACAGCTAGAGAGAAGATACTAGTATCAGATGGAAATAAATCATACTAGCTTGTCAAGAAAGAGGTTAAATAACGCTCCACATGTGCTAAATTTTGGTGAGGAAAAACTGGCATTTCTGTTTTCAAAGGGGTCCATTGACCTTTGACCTCCAGATATGCAAAGGTAAATGGGTTCTATGGGTACCAGCGAGTCTCCCCTTTACAGACATGCCAACTTTATGATAATCACATGCAGTTTGGATCAAGTCATAGTCAAGTCAGCACTCTGACACACTGACAGCTGTTGTTGCCTGTTGGGCTGCAGTTTACCGTGTTATGATTTCAGCATATTTTTTTAATGTTAAATTCAGTACCAGTGAGGGTTTCTGGACAACATTTGTCATTATTTTCTGTTGTTAATTGATTTCCAATAATAAACATATGTATTTATACATAGATTTGCATCAAGCAGCATATTTGACCACTCCCATGTTGATAAGAGCATCAAATACAAATCTTCCTTTAAGGTACATTTTTGAACCAATCAAAAAATGTGTAATTAATTTGCGATTAATCTGTTGACACCCATAATTTAAACATAATTTAGCTTGATTAAAATCAGGAATAAGCTGATGTGTGTGTGTGTGTTTTTTTATATATATATATATATATATATATATATATATATATATATATATATACACTTGATACACTTGTCCTCAAAATGATTCATACCCCATGGAAAATAACATTCTTTTTTAGATTCCTCCTTTGTAAAAGTTACTATAATGGTACTTCTTGTGTATCTGTTTTCTACTTGTTGTTATGCACAAATCCACATATGAGTTGGTTAAACTTTATTTGTATTTTAATAGATATGGACAAAAGAGATATTTTGCTCATGTTCAGAATTATTCATACCCCTGACAATATCCCAACAAAATGTATGAATCTTTGGCCTGTAGTCATTTCAAGATGTTACAATGGAAAATTAGCTTTGTTATTGACCAAGTTGTAAACAGTGATTTAAAAAAAATAATAAATAGCATCTTTTCAGAAAAGTATAAATTGAGGAAAAATGTTCTGGACATTCCCAATTTCTGGTCCTCATGGTAAAGAAGGAAGAGCTCAGTGAAGACTTACGTCAGCATCTTGTGAGTGCCCACAATGAAGGAAAAGCTTACAAGGCCATTTCAAAGCAGTATGATGTCCCTGTGTCGACCGTCCAGAGCATCATCAACAAGTACAAGAGGTTCAATACTGTTAAAAACCTCAGCGGGCGTGGCAGGAAATGTAAGGTGTCCGCCAAACTTGCCAGGAAAATCTCCCGGGAGGTCAACAACAACCCCCAGACCACATCCAAGGCCCTAATGGAAACACTCAACCAGACAGGGACAAAGGTGTCACAGTCCATCATTGAGCGAGTCTTGTACAGAGGAGGTCTCCATGGACGTAGGCCTCGGAAGACACCTCTGCTCAGAAAGAAGCATGTGGAAGCTCTCCTGAAGCAAGATCCCAGCTTTTGGTCAACCATCCTCTGGTCTGATGAGACGAAGTTGGAGTTATTTGGCCATATGGATGTTCAATATGTCTGGAGGAAGAAAGGAGAAGCATCAAGCCCAAGAACACTGTGCCCACTGTCAAGTATGGTGGTGGAAGCATAATGCTGTGGGGATGCTTCTCTTCCAGTGGCACAGGGAACCTCGTAAAGATCCAAGGAACAATGAAAAAGGAGGATTACATCAGGATCCTTGATGGAAACTTAAAAGAATCTGCTGTGAAACTCCATCTTGGACACAACTGGACGTACCAGCAGGACAATGACCTGAAACACACTTGAAATGGTTCAAGGACAATGATGTCAGTGTCCTAGAATGGCCAAGTCAGAGTCCTGACCTCAATCCAACTGAGAACTTGTGGCGAGACTTGAAGACCAGAGTGATGGCTAGGAAACCCACCAACCTGACCCAGCTTGAGGGAGAAAACAAAATCACAAAAACTAACAGGGGTATGAATAATTTTGAGGACAAGTCTATATATGAACCTTAAAGCTGCATAAAGGGAACATTAAAGTAAACTGTATGTTAAGGGGTTTAAAAAAAACATGAATTTCGCTTCGTCAAACCATCGAGCAAATGATCTTGGAAGTCTCCAGACTCTCCAGTGGTATTTGTTAGTGTGACCTCTGCATCCTTAAATCTGTTCACCCTGTCAAGCACTGGAGGCTCGTTGGTCAGATAGCTGTTGTTTTCTGAGCATTTTAACAATGTCATGTTGCATTAAGCTCTACCAGGACCTGGGCTCTGCCATCCTTTGCCATGGTGCAGTGCAACAGATTATTTGTCTTGGCTGCAGTTGTCTCCATAAGTGGGGCTTTCCTCCTTTATTTTGCCTGCTGTTGCCATATATGGACTTCAAGCATATGGCTATCTTTATTCTGGATCGTCTGTCTTTAGCTGTGGTTCTAGTTATCTTAGTGTAGCTTTAGTCCTGTTGAATCCCCTTTTGTTATACAGCGTACATTGTCCTGTTCTTAACCTTCCTTGAGTTGGAATTACTGTGTATTGGATTATATGCTCAATTATCTGCAGTGCAAAACAGTTAAACTAAGTGTTTATTAACTTTAATCACATGGTTTCTCAGATGACCCAGTGTTTACATACAGAATCAGGAAGTAGTTGTTGTTTAGTGTCAGTTGGCAGTTACAGGGCTCTGACCTTTTGGTTATGGATCAGTGACTTTAACTACCAAACTTCAATCTGTATTAGCATGCATTCTAACTATGTGCAAAATCAATAATATATGGTTGAACTACTTTGCACAGAGCATGTGACATTTCTGCACAGAGTTAAGCCATCAATGACAGCAGGCGCTAAAACATGATGACCTTTTTATGCGTTTAGTGTCCCAAAGCTGTGTTCTTGGCAAAGTTGGCATCGTGCTTTCCTAGTCAAATGCTTAATGAATGCAGCCACATTGTCTCCACCCGCTGGTGTTAGCACAGCTGATAAGACAATCTTGGGCCATGGTGCTAACATAATGCTAACAGAGTGAGAGAAAGCCAGAGAAAGAGAGAGAGCGAGAGAGACCCGTTGGGCTGCTTAGCATGCCAAATTCCTCAGCTGCACAATAGTGCTAGGCTAGCCTGAGCCCCAACACAGCCAGCCCTCTCCACCACAATGGGAGGGGAAGCTCAGGAGAGGCCGATGATGCCTGGGGAGGGAAGGAACTCACTCACCCCTGGGGCTGTGATCGGTCAATGAATGGTCGCTTTGAGAAGGCGCTGTGTCATTTTAGGACCACAAGACACTCTTTGCAGCAATGTTTTTCTCATCTTACAGACGTGGGATACTCTTGGCTCCTTCCTGTTGTTGGCTAACCATAAATAGTTAGGATTATCAAGAATGGGAGATGCTGTTGTTTGGCATCAACGTTGGGTTTTTGAATTGGAAAATAAACAGTTTGATGATGCAAATGAACTGTTAGTTGCTTCCCTGCACAGAAGCATGCATATTTGTGCGTTAACTGCATGCCAGTAAGTGGTGTGAGTCATATGTCACCTCCTTGTTATAAATCTCTTTGTGCCATTGTTTGATTAAGTCTTTTTTGGTATGTGGTCAGCCCAGCTGCTTGCTTAAATAGTTGCTCTGTGTGCACCTTGCAATGTCAAGGTGAACAACGTAGAGACCCACTACTAGAGGAGAACTTGTTGTGAGTGAGATGATCCATTTCCATGTCATGACATGAACACGCTGGTAATAAAGCCTGTGCTGGTTATGTGACCTAATTCATGCCCTTGACTCGAAAAAAGGTGCAAGTAATTATTGGCTGTGCATATGTGACACATGGAAGAAAATCAATAAGCAGTCAAAGCCTGGTTACAGCAACAAGGCCAGGGGAAACTTTAGATAAAGACCTGCCAATTAACAAATGATGCTGACATGCATATCACACAATAAACAATGTTTCATATAGATTCTGTCTACATTCAGGTAATACAAATGTTTGTGTTATAATGAGGGCTGTTAGGGACTAAGTTCTTTAATGCAACTTGCGATTGTTAGGTTATATCGGGTTCAGTTTTAAAGCTAGAGTGAAGATACTGATCATATGAAACTAGAAAACCTCCACTGGTACCAACCATCATACTAGCATGTCGTGAAGGAGGCTAAATAACACTACAACCATACACTAAATTTTGGTAAGGAAAAACTGGCATGGTCACTTTCAAAGGGGTTCCTTGACCTCTGACCTCTAGATATGTGAATGAAAATGCGTTCTGTGGGTACCCACGAGTTTACCTTTACAGACATTCCCACTTTATGATAATCACATGCAGTCTGGATCAAGTCATAGTCAAGTCAGCACACTGACACACTGACAGCTGTTGTTGCCTGTTGGGCTGCAGTTTGCCATGTTATGATTTGAGCCTATTTTTACGATAAATGCAGAACCTGTGAGGGTTTCTGGACAATATTTGTCATTGTTTTGTGCTGTTAATTGATTTCCAATAATAGATATGTGCATTCATTTGCATAAAGCAAGCACTCCCATGCTAATGACAGTTGTAAATACACAAATCTCCTTTTAAGGTACATTTTGAACAGACAAAAAAATATGCAATTAATTTGCAATTAATTATGGATAAGCATGCATTTAATCATTATTAAATATTTTAATCGATTGACAGCCCTAGTTATTATAATTATTATAATAATCTTGGTCTGATTTGTTATTATATTCACTGTTTTTTTTTTTCTAAATGCTATACAGACTGCTTTGACCACCTCTTGATGTCATTAATCAAACTGTCCCCCCCCCCTTTTTTTTTTTTTTTTTTTAGGTGTTTAAAGATTTGCTACGCAACCCTTTGAGCCACACTGACTTAAAAGCCGTCACACTCATGGCACCTTCCAGTTGACAGAATGGCCCAGATATCAAGTGGTAATGGGTTCAAGGTGGATGTCCCCCAGCCAAAGGGGGTTGTGGGAAAAGAGGAAGCCCTCCGTATGGAGGAAGAGGCTTTAGCAAAATTGCAAAGGGATAAGAGACACACTCTTCCAGCTTCAACATCCTCATCTCCCTCTACAGCATCCTCATCCTCCTCAAAACCAAAACCATCTAAATCTACCACTACTGCTCCTCAACCTTTACCCTGTACTAATAGACCCGAAAAGGACCTCATTGTCTTCCCAGAGACCAAGAAGCAGGCAGAGCAGGACAAGTTCAGGGATATTGATGTGGAGAAGCTGACCAATGAGGAACTTGAAAAGCTCCTACTGGATGAAAACTTTGGGGTTAACAGCAAGGTGTCGCGCCCCTCGTCACTACTGGGGTTTAACCTCAGTGCCTCCTACCCTGGAGGCCATTCCTGTAGCTCCGCTCCTTTCCAGAGCAGCCAGTGGACACCTGTTCTGTCTACGCCATCTAACTCCAGTGGGTCCACTCCCACCCATCAGCCCGCCCCACTGTTCCCCTCTGCTCCGTTCCCCAAACCAGGCACATTTCAGAATGGCTTCACTCCAACCATGTCGCCCTTCATGGCCCTGACGGCGCAGCAGCCGTCCTTCATGGCCTTCACTCCCATCCAGCCTGCTGCTGCTGCCATGGTCTACCCGCAGCCAACAGTGGACCCAGAGATGGCCAAACTGTTCGACAAGATTGCCAGCACCTCAGAATACTTGAAGAATGGCAAATCGGCCAGCACTGACCTAGATTCCTCTCAGGCGGCCACAGCTTCTCTGGCACCCAACCCACCACCCCAGCAGCCAGCAGTGATAGAATCATCCAGCATCAGCCGCTTCGACTGGCTGGATCTGGACCCGCTTACAAAGCGTAAACCTGAGAATGAGGAAGCATCCGTGACATCAGGAGGAACTGCGCAGACAGTACCAGGAGTTGCAGGGGATCCTTGGGATGCAGTGCTTGAGACTGAAGGGAACAGCAGCAGCCCCCCGCAGGAGGCGAAGGCCTCGCTGTCAGTTCGCTCACAGCACAGGAGAGCATCAACAGGAGCGGCTGTCACTAGGAGTCACTCGCTCAACATCCCAGGGACCTCCTCCCAGCACAAACCAAACAATCAGGTGGGGTCGCAGTGAAATGGAAATCTTTTCTTACCTTTTTAGATTTCACAATATACTATTTGGTATGTCATAGCAGGAAAATTATTAACATGAAAGGTCCAGAAAAGCTATTTCCTCAATCTGCTTTTTACTATGTGCACGATTGTCCTATATGAACATTTTCTGATGGAATTTAACATCAGAAAATGTCTGTCTGTACTCTTCTCACTGGTTTGAAGTGGGCAGATGTTCAGTTGGAAGAAGGTGGTCTCATACTTCTCTACACCACATCAAGATTTAGCAGCATTTGAATCAAAATGTAATGACAGTTTACTGATGCTGACTGTAAATCAGATCTGATCAAACCACCCCCACACAGCTTTGATGAAGCAGATCAGCTGAGTGTTAAACTCCTAATACCTAAGGTTATGTTTTACTGAACTTTTTGTTGCTAATTTAGTCATGCATATTTCATGCCATAGAGAAAAACTTCAGATTTGGCTTGGTGTATAAGAGCCCTTTTTTTTAGTCAACTGATCGGTCAGTTTGGTCTTAGTTGTGATTTCTTTAGCTGATTCGTTGTTTTTTATGCTTTTCTCATGTTAAATTTACTTATTTCCAAGAAACTTATTAGCATATCTTTGGTAAACACAAGATTTGAAATGGTGCATTTGTGTGATTCTTTGAGGAGTTTTATAGATCTGTTGATTAAATCAACTAATCAATTAGTCAACAAAATCATTTGAGTATTATGGTGCCTTCAAATAGGTTCGTGTTTACTGTGTTTACGAGTTGGGTTCACATTAACGCCCTCCTCGTGTTGTATTCACGACCTCGTAAGTGGAAAGTTTCTGAAAGTTCAGAGTTTTTGACTTTTTTTTTTTTTTGACGTGTTTGTTGACATTGTGAGAAATGGTGGAGCCCATGGAAATTCATCTATTGGTGAATAATAAGTTAATATTGTACAGTATATTGTAATTTTAGTCATATATAGGTTTTTTTGGTATTTTTATAATATGTCTGAGGAAAATGTTGATATTCCCAACGACCTCATCTGTCTCCTCTGTCATTAAGCCTTTGCATTTCCTGTATTATGTTACCCACTTGTTAGCTTGTGAAATTGTTAGCCTCCGTGGCTTCTAGACTCAGACATTAATGTTGATATTGCCGTTGCTTAGCAATGACACGAGTTAACTACTTGAATGCAATGCATGTTGCGTTCACGACTTCCCATCTCGTAAAAACTAGTTCACAAGTCTCATTTAAAGGCACCATAAGTCGACTAACGGTTTCTTTGGTGGATGTCAGCCATAATCAGGATGCTGGTTTTATGGATGGTGGCTCAGTGGCGTTGCCTACAAGGAGACAAACAGAGCCATGATTAATGTTAACCATTCTGTTTTGCATTCACATATTCACACCTGGTGGCTGCACTGTTCAGTTAGTCTTTTTGTTGTTAGCCGCTGAAACAGTGGGTTAATTAATGTGCGGCTCGGCCAGTGTCATATTGTCACCCCCAACCATTGTTTTCCTACCCAGACCAGAGGTTTTAGTATGTTACCTGCTAGTCCAGATGAAGAAGATAAATTATACGTACATCAATCATGTCGATGCGAGGCTCAAAGGTCAGTCGCTTTGACCTGACAAAGATCCAAGCAGGATAGAAACATCGTCAATAAAGATATTGTGGCATAGAGTAGTGTGCAGGAGTTACCGTTTTCTTTACCTGCTAGTCCAGCGCCACCCAGAAGAGTCCACGCAATAACCAACAATCTGTCGTTTCACATGACATCATTATGATTGCAGAATAGAGTATATTACAAACTAAACCCACAACTCTTACAACAGGAGCAAGTGGGGAGTAAAGTTTTGTCAGAACAGATGATGGTGGATCTTCTCGTTCACCCAAAACACCCATCAAAGTCTTTCTGTGTACTCCTCATCCATTCACTAGCACAAGCAAAACATCCTCTTTACTTCTGCTCCCTGTAATTAAGTATTTGGCTGCGGGTAGCTACCCACCGTTTCACCCCACAATTTCCTCTCAACCACATTTTGTGATTAGTTTTGCCACGCGAGATGCGAGTGATCTAATTTCTTGTGATGAATATTTAGAGCGTTCATTTGGGACAGTGCTGTGGGCAAGTGGCATGTGATATTGTTGCCTCTCAGTCTTTTTTTTTTCCTCCCTAAAACCAAACAACCATCTGTCATTTGGGTGGCAGGTCTGAGTTGAGTCAAGATGAGCATCTGAGTCAGCAGTACAACCATACTGAGGCCTACCAGCCAAACACGAATTTATCAGTGTCTTCCTGTTTATTCAGTATTTGAGAGTCAGATTAACCAGAAGTTGTAAATCTTTTGCCTAGAATGAATTGAATAAACAATATTACACGCTTCTTCAGAAGGTCTTTTCAGTTGCTGACAGAAGTCAAGTTTAAGGTGATAAGTCTGCCTGTCAGTTTGTATTACCATCCTCTGAAGTTGGTAGAAATGTGGCATGCATGTCCCTCCCCATGCACATGCTGGCAGAGTACAAGATACAGACAATACTGGGTCATTAAGATATTTCTTTACATGGCCACCAGTGTTCAAAAACTCCACAGAGGTCTACTTTTAGGTCTGGACAGACTATTCTGTTGGATGTTGTGTGCGTTTTTTTTTTTTTTTTTGCCATTTTCAAGACACCCACTTCCTGCTCATTGTGTTTCTCTGTGTCACGACCAAACAATCAGTCTCTGTGGTATGCTTCTCACACCAGGGTGATAATTAACCTTAAAGTACTGTACAAGGCCCTTATTTCCCAAATTCCCCATGGTCGCAGAAAACCAGGACATTTGAACACAGTGTTTGGAAAGCTTATGGTACGAGTTGAAAAATGTCAAGGAACTTTATGGAACAGTTGAGGGCAGTTTCAAGGTTCTGTTCCAGTAGATTTTTGTGTGGGACTCTGCAGATATATACGTTACCATCATCAAAGGCGGCGGTCCAGGCTGTACACCCGGCTGCGTCTTCCAGGGTTGAGGAATGTCTCTTCTCTTTAAAGGATGAAGCGGTGTTTGTTTACACTTGCCTATGTTATGTCTAGGTTCAAGCCTGCCTTCGCTGGTCAGACAGCGGTGTTGTGTAACATGAGCCTGTTTAGCTGATCATTCTTTGCATATGTCCTTCCACAACACTCTCACTTTTTTTATCTGGATCCATTATGTCTGCAGTGTTTGTGTATGTGAGGTTGAGGTATGTTTGCTCGCTCCCCTTGTTCCATCTGCTTGCCTGGCAGTCGGTGTCGCACATGTTGTTATAAACAGGAACAAGCCTGTTCAGCTCCCCTGTGCCACACAGCAGCACCAGATTGACCTAAGATAAATTGCCCTCATAAGTTGCTCTGCCATCTCCCCTATCATTTAGACATAGGGGGGAGAGACGCCATATATTCATAATGTTTAGATACCTGTGGCAAATGTGATTAGATCTGGGATAAGGGCAAATAAGACAATAATTTCTGCTTCACAATAAATCATTTGTAGTAGTTTGTGTGTGGTAAGCTTCTAATATGAAGCAGCAGCTTGAAACTTTCAGTTTGCAATACCAGTAGCTAGGAATGTTAATAATTAACTGTTAAACCACTAACTGATTTTAAGCATTTTAACTGATTAACACTAACGGTTAAAGGGTTAAAAGAAAAAAAAAACTCAGAGGAGTCGTTCATCACTTTGAGGAGAAAAGCTGGTCCACCTTAAGAGAGTCTGAGCCGGAGTTACAGATACAGGCAGTTGACGCCTGTCTTGAGAGGAGGAGTTGTAGCTTGTAGCCTCGTAGCATTTTACCAGTCTGTACACACACTGTCTGCTACGCCTATGTTCACAGCTATAATACCTTCAATAACCCCACACTCACTGCCGCCACACACACAGTCTGCCGCTAAAGTTGCGCCGCCCTGACTGACTGTGTTTGTGACAGGAAGCCAATGGCAACGTTAGAGCTGCTAACATAGCACAAACATATACACTGCTTGTCGGACACTCGCCGTCCTTATGCTGGACACATGGTTAACAACCTGCTAAACTAAACTAAAAGTGCGGTGGAGAGTGACTGCGAAAGTGGCTGCATGTATACACGCAGCCTCGTGGCTGCTACAGTAACTCTCCTGACGGTGAACTGTTGACTCAGTTGTTTGTTGTGCTCATATACTGCAGCTGGCACACTGCTGCACGCAAGGCGTAAATCTTGTTGGTTAATGGTTAATAATTGCTTAATGAGGGTTGGTTATCGATGAACTTTTCTTTTTCTTTTCAATATTAGCATCCCTACCAGTACTCCAAGGATGACATGTTTTTGTAGACACAGTAAAGCTTCAAAATTCACATGTTGGGCATTTGTTGATGTATTTTATGAAAACCCATTGACTTCTAGACGACGGGACCATAAGTGTTAAAATGCTACCTCATTTCCGGTTTTTAGGACTCGTTTCTGCAGCTTTTTATACATCAGTTATACTGTAGCTGCAAAAGAGAAGAATCAGAGGATGGTGATTATGTTTACATGCATACTGATATACCACGATTATTCTGAATATGACAATATTCCAAATTTTATACGGGTCATGTAAAAAGCATCTTCCGAATGGAGCTAGGCTGCATGTAAATGAGAATATTAGTAGAATATTCATTTTCATTAACCATGTTAACAGCTTATAAGGAATATTGTTTGTTTGGGGGAATATTTTGTGTATGTAAACATAGTCAGTGAGGCTGATTGGGGGGCCGTAAGAACAGGAACATGAAACTAGACTTCCAACCACAGAGACTGTAATACCAGGAGCCCCTAGACCACAGAACAAGTATGTTAGAAAAGGTGCTTTCTCTTAGTTTCCTGCATGGACCACACATATTGACTTCATCATTTTACAATGATGACACAGCGTGGTTGAGGGTAGAGCTTTGTCGAGGTTTGGCCTTGCTTTCCAAGAAAGACTAAGACATTGCAGTCCCCCGAGAATAGTTTTCGTCTCGCTTCCCTTAAAAGACCAAACCAATGTTTTGCGTGGTTTCTGCTTACATATGCATTAACATTGCTGAAAAAACATTTTTCGAAGCATGCAGTTATGCTGTACATCGTTGAGTGGTTTTCCTTCAATTTCACTATGGAGTGAACTAGATTAGCTTAAAACTTGCTTGAGCATGTATCTGTGAGTGTATCTCATTTTATTGTTAAAGTTACTTTATCACTGTGTGGTACTGTTGTTTAAAATGTAGAGCCATGTTGCATTAATACAACATCCTGTTAGAAACACAAGGCATACAAAAAGCAATTATGAATATTAGGATAATATAAATCTGACAGGTTGACAGGAACTTTAAAACTGTGCTGTTAGAAGCCAAGTGTTGCACTTGTCATTATATTTAATTATTTTAATAGCTGATCGCAGATTATTTTATTGCACCAATTTCCCATCGATTAGTGTCAGCGATGACCGGAAGCATCCACCTCTGTTTTTGCAACAGATACAAATTACTCTATCCTGGTTCACACTGCATGACTTCAGCCCTGATTTTTAGCTCCACGACAAAAGACTCGGATCAGAAGCTAATCGGTGTTGGCTCATAGACACATCCTAGATGTGTAGTAGGCTGAATATGTGGACCTGCCGGGGAGCTGCAGCCAATGAGAGTGCAAGGCACAGGTTGAGGGGGAACCTGGGGGAGGGGTCGCCCGTAATGATATGAACTTGCATGTGTTGCATTTGCAACGGGGACCAAAGTTGTTGTTGCACCAAGAGAAAACACGCTATAGATACTAAAGATGTGTGGAAACAGATGATTTTGTGCATTAGTACGTCAACAAACATGACTACAGGGTAAGTTCAGAGGATTGCTTGAACAAAAAAACTGTCTCACGCAACATCATTTTCCATGTCTGTTGTAGGGATGATCTGATTTATTTAGTCTCGATACTGATTGCGATACATGGGCTGTGGGTCTAAGCCGATATTAAGTACTGATCCATTATCAGTGTTTGATTAATAAGCTGTATGCCTCACTGTGTGTAAGTGTAAAGCAGCATCTGGCTTGACTTAAACATTTCTTTTCTAATTTTGGAAAACAAAATGGAGTAAATGTAAAGGTATAAATGTACTGAATTGTTGTTTATTATTAGAAAATCTTCAAAATTAACAGAAATTACATCTCAAGTGTAAAATGCAGTAAGAAAATGGTCAAAAAAACTTAAATAGCAATTCAAATTCCAGTGTATGATGAATATAGCATATAAACATGGAATTGAATTGATTGGCCCCATTGTCACTGATATCTGATCCAGCTATTTGAGTCAGTGTTGCCCTCATGTCAGTATCAGATCATGTAGTGTTTCTCCCACTTTTACCAGTCAGTCAGTCATGTAGTGTGAAAACCACAAGGACTTCAAAACTCTGATTACAAGACAGCATGTCATGTCATGTGAACTCGGGTTCAGAGACACTGGTGTTGAGTTACAGAACAGATGCAGACATCTTATACCTCTTAACCCCTGCTTCAAAAACTTAATGAAATACTCTATGGCCTCGCAGTCCATTCTGAAATGCTGGTTTGAGTCATGTTGGGGTTACAAGTGTAAACTGATATGATTATATTACATCTCAATGAGCATAACTGGAAAGAAAACATTTTCATTTGAGTCTAGTTGACGAAACAAACACTCCTTGGTTGCTGGCTGTAACCTTGACAAATGAGGAGAAATTGATTCATGATACAATTTTGTTCGGAGTTTCATATAATGTCACATGCTAATGAGGTCAGACTTACCATCCATGGCCAAAATTTGCTAAGCATGTGGCCCAACAGAAGTCTTTGAGAAGTTGTGTGTGTTGAAGGGAACCAGTTTTCTATCCACCCATGAAAATGAGTTTTAACTCCTTCTGCACAGAAAATTAGGACAAACTGACCCAGAATTCACCTGGCTTTGCCCTAGGCATGATTCGCACTGTTGTTTCGCTAGCAATTGTGTGCCCCAAAGAAGTGTTTTTCAATACATTATTTCCAAGATGAGTGTTCAGATGGCAGTAAGTCAGCCTGAAGTTGCCAGGCCTTGTTGTGGTTGGCAGGATTGTAGTGTAAGATGTGGTAGAGTGGGCAGAGGGGTGTAAAATGGAACAAATGAGCTTGAACTGGAGAACTGAGCTATCTACTCAGTGGAGTCACACCATCTCTCTCAATGTCTCATTCTATTTCTTTTCTTTTAGGCTTTAGTCACACTAAAAGCCAGGCAAGCGTTTTAGGGCAGTTTCAAAATTCTATATATAAATATAAAACATTTCCATACATAGTACCATGACTGAAGATGCATGTCGCATGACCAGTCACATACACTGGCCATGTGTGTGCCAGTGTAAACAGGAAGCAGCTTTGGTTGTTCAGTAAAGCAATGGTGAAACATAAGACCAGAGATTTCTTTGCTTGAACGGCAGCGAGGTAGAGCTGCTACTGAAAGTAACACAGCAATGTAAGACGTTCAGCGTGGCGGAAAACGCAACAGATGTTTGTTTTCTTCCTGTAAAGGTTCATGTGATAAGCCAACGTGGGTGTCTCCTTCATCGTTTTTAAAGGTCTCTGTTTCTGCCAATCCAGACTAAAATGCAACCCTGGAGTTTTAAATCTAAAACGGGGTCAGCAGCATTTTCAAACACCTCCATTAAGTGCTCGAAAACGCCCAAGTAGTGTGGACGCTAGGCAAAAACTAAAACGCGGTTGTGTAGTTACAGCTTTAGTGTTTGTTGCCCACTTTATTTCTGTTTCACTCCTTTTTTTTCTTTCTATATTTACTAACTCTTCTTTTGTCTCTTAGTTTCTTCACCTCTATCACTTCACCGGTGTCTTTCCACCTTTCTTCTTGTCTCCGTCAGTCTCCTTCCTTCCATTCACTGACTGCCTGTGGTGCCGGGCTACTAATCGCTTGCTTCGGCCTTTGGATGTAGGTTAGCGATAATCAGCAGTCAAACAAATAGCTCTATCTATAGTTCAGCCGTCACGCCTCACAGCACCAGCACCTGCTCAGATCTGGCTCTTAATGTTTGCAAAGCACAACACTGGAAGTCAATGCGTCATTTACCACATGTTACCATGGCTGGGTTCATAATACTTACCTTCACAATTGTTTCAAGAGGTGTAGTTCCACTTGATTCAGTGTTGCTTGTTCGTGCAGTAGATCTTCAAATCCTGAGAAGAAATGGTAAGGCTATTAGTTAGATGCAACTGCAGCCGCAAAGTAACTATGCAAAGAGATGGAAGGAGTAGGACGGTGAAGAGATGCACATTTGTTTGTTTAACTATTAATCTATTTAATTTTACGCATCCAGTTTTTCAGTAACATAATACTGTTGTGGGACTTTATAACTGTGGTTAATGGAGATTATGATTACATAACAAGCCAGATAAACCAGTCGACTAGATTAAATTATGAGCAGTCGTGTAAAACACACCCTGAAGTATTTCGCTTGCCCTTTCTTTGCAGATTGATTGAGCATGTCTGTGCCTGCTTGTTCTTGCACTGTTCCTTCAAAGTGACCTGCGGGCTGATTTTTGTTTGAACTGGCAATTTTTATCTGTGCTTCGAGATCACAGTGTGTATGTGTGAAACTGAAACATACAGTATGCCAGCATGCACTGATAGACAGTCAAATCTGTCCTTCCCACACAGATTTAAAGACCTCCAGCAGCTCTTTTACATCTCTGACACCTCCACAGCATCCCACTCTGCCCCATTTTCTTTTATGATCATCTAATTCTTTTATGATCATCTAATTACACCTTGAAGCACAAGTATGAGCATTTTTTTCCACCAGACAGATTGCAGGGTTAGAAGAAGATGTAGTGCAGGGACGTGGCATGGATCCCAGTTAACTATGTGACTCACTGGGCCAACAGCTCTGTGTCTCCTAACCTTTGACCTTGTTTACTGGCAGAAAACAGAAGACACATTGTGGAAGATGGCATGAGGAAGCAGGTAGAAATGCACATAATAAAAACCTTGCTAACAAGTGTATAAGGAATAAGTTGAGTTCTGCAGTGTTTCTGAGATGTTGTCACTTGAACGTTGTGTTTTTCAGCCAGGGATTTCAGTTAATCACAGGAAGTGCAAATTTGGTAGCCATCAGTCATTTCCTGATCGAAAGAAGAAGTTGATTTGTGTTTTCTGAGCAGCTGGTTCCTCTGATGTAAACCACGGAGCGTCTCACACGAAGCACTAAGCACTGTATCCAAACGTA
Organism: Pterois miles; assembly: GCA_947000775.1. Lineage (NCBI taxonomy): Eukaryota > Metazoa > Chordata > Actinopteri > Perciformes > Scorpaenidae > Pterois > Pterois miles. The sequence continues at coordinate 6,836,360 of CAMQGK010000565.1, forward strand.
GTGTTTAATGTTGTTCATGCATGCAGCTAAAAACATCTTAGCTGACAGTTTTGAGTAGCTGAGTATTCACGACCCATTGAAATCAATCTTCACCTCTTCAGTAAGTGCTGGATCAGCATGACGGCATCACTCAGGTTTTCACACAAGTTATATTGTAAAATGAAGCCTGGAGCAACTGTAGTTCATTTTGCTTGTGCTGTGTTGATACATGCAGTCATTTTGCAGGTTGAGAGTCAGATAAATGCCTTAATTTTGATGAACTAACTGATTAAAGCTATTGATTTAGGTTACTGTTAAATCATATTATTTCTCAGAGAATGAAAGTTTGAGCTCTGAAGAATTAACATATTTTACAGTAAAACGAACCACCATATGTACAGCTTACCGATTTTAAATACTTGTAGGCGGCTAGTCAATGACAGTGGCTAGTGAATATTTGAGTGCAGGTTTCATGTGGACTGTCTGGAGTCATTTCCATTAGGCTGGCAAAGCGAGGTAAGGAGGTGTCTAATGTCTAGATGTGTAGTGTAACTCAACACTGATGTTGGGCTTAGAATTACCACCAGCCGCCAGTCATGACTGTGGCTGATGAAGCCTTTCAGTTCTTCCACTGCAGTCAGGCTTCCTGCGTGTCTGTGTCCCACGGGTCTAACAAATGTGTTGAATACATTTTCTTCCACCTAAAACATCATTAAAGATGTTTTTTGTTTTTTTTTTTTTTTTACATTTTGACACCTGCATCGTTTACATGATGGATGTTTGAAAGGAGCTCAATATGAGATTGGGAGCCTTTCTGTTCCATCTCAGCAGGTTTCAACATGGCGGACAGCAAGCCAGCAGCTCACAGCTAATGTTGCAAACAGTGCAACAGTACAAGCAACAGCAAAAGTACTGACAGAGATAACAGTGTTAACTTGAGAGGGAACCGGAGGGTGGAGGCTACGCTTCCATGACAACAGCGTTATCAGCTGTAACCGTTGAATGAGTGCAGTGCAGAGCAGCAGCTGTGAGCTAGCCAGTGGGACACGCTCATATGCACGAACATGAACTAAAATCACACATGACCAGCCCGGCTTTGTCATCAAAGAACAGAGAAGCTCTGATTACAACACACACAGAGGGAGAGTGAGTACATTCTCTGCTCAGGCAGACATTACTTCTCTATATGTTTACATAGTAAATAGGTGTTTGCTGCTATGTATATTAATGCTCTGGATAACAAATTTAGAACCTTTAAGGAGAACTGGATACCACATTCAAACGTGGCAAATCAATCAGTCTTGTGAAAGTGGCTCACAACGCGCCTGAACAAGCTCCTTGGGCTTCCTCACGGTTCTGCATTTTTGAGCCCATAGAGCACATTCAGGAGACACCGTCTCCATCTGAGCTGATCCAAGACATCTGATGGCCAATGCTGGCTGACTTCCTGTTGGCTCCCTGCACACAGGATTGGGATAAAATAATTTAATCATACAGCTCTTCCAGACTCCCCAGAGGTTATGGGGCTGAATAGATCCAATTCTGATAATACAAAGCGTAATTTTGGGTTTGTTTACATACAAGAGGGCTGGGCGATATGGCGAAAAACAATTATCATGAGATATCATGAGAGATATCAAGAGATTTTTGATAAATAATCATGAGAAATGTGGCTATAATGACTAAGTAAGTTAAGTCTAATAAAGGAACAGTCTGGTAAGTACAGAAAATTACATGACTTTACCTTAATGCAGCCGTTAAAACCAGGAAAGACAACACTTGCAATATTGCCATATCCAAAATCTAAGACGAAATCTATTGTCACATCACTATATCAATATATTTCCCAACCCTTACGTGCGCCAGAACAAACAACGGGAACCCACTCATAACATTGCTCCATAGTGCTGCTAGTGGTCAAAATCCTACTGGGTACACTGAGTTCTCCCACTACATCTGAAGGTTTACATGTTTTTGAACAGCTATACTTGAGGGCAGGACAAAGTGCTCTTACAAGCACTGAAGCATACTAACACATTTAATCCCTGTCTCCAAAACAACCTGCAGCTAAAGAGCAAAAAAAAAAACAAAAAAAACATCATTCAGTATGTCTAAAATATTGTGCAACAGTTCTCTAAAGTCAACCATGACGTTAAGTTACTCAAGAAAAATAGCAGGAATAGTTTAACGTCTGTGTCATTCTGTGGAAGCCGGAGTCGCATGTTTCATAATTGATTGTGTCTCATTCTGGAGCAGAATGTGGCCAGCTAAGTGATGTAGGACACCCAGGACCCAGACCTGAATCTTGCCAATTTAGACAATTTGTCAGGATGGTTATATCAGAGCTCTCAGTAGGTTTGGAAAATGTGAAAAAATGACAAGTTCTGTGTCTTGTCTGTCTGGAAAAATCCATGAAGGAAATCCATCAAGAGAAAGTTGGAAAACTGTGAAGACAACAGACTTGAATATAGTAGGGGTGTAATGATATGTTTTTACAACGATATGACACGTATCACTTTCCATGGTTCCAATTCGATATGATCCAATCCAATGACTTGAAATTGATGGAGTAACTTTTTTTTTTTTTTTTTTTGCCAAAAATTCAATCAGTGCAACTGTGAAATAAATAGCTGGATACTGGACAGAGCAGGTCAGGATTCCTCCAGGTTTTTCTTGCATGGGAATCAGGGATACTTTAATTATGGATATAAGCAAGTAAACACAACAATTAATAGCAAATACGTCTTCAGCCCCAGATGAGTTTAGGCCTAATTTCTTACCAACAATGTTGGCTAGACTTTAGGTTTTTGCAGAGCCAGCTGTTGCAGGAACGCTGCTAGAGTTACCTGGGTGTTTGTTAACAATCCCATGGTGTCTCAGTAGGTGTGTGTTGTATATTCTGCAAACAGCAAGCGATTCATCAAGGACATCTCCCTTTTTGCAATAGCCAAAATGTTTCCACATGAACACAGCTTGAAAATCTCTTTCTCGTCGGGCTCTTCCTCGCCATCAGCCATGCTTTGTTTTGTTGTCGTCTGTCTTATTGGCGCTGCTGACGTGTCGATGACGTCATACACAGGGAGTGTAACATTTCTTACAATCCTTAGTATCGACAGAATAGATTATTTACCTTATAAATCGACTGTAGATCGATATACGTCCCCCGTTAGGGACAACTTACTGAGTCCCCATCAAAGTAGTTGGATCGTAGGAATATAAATCAGTACATCGATGTCGTAGATGAATCATTACACCCCTAGAAGATACACCTATCAGCCATACATTAACAACATTGTGACCATTTACAGGTGAAGTGAATAACATTGATAATCTCGTTACCATGGCAGCGGGTGGGATACGTTAGGCAGCAAGTGAACATTTTGTCCTTGAAGTTGATGTGTTGGAAGCAGAAAAAATGGGCAAGTGTAAGGATGTGAGTGACTCTGACAAGTGCCAGATTGTGATGGCTAGACGACTGGGTCAGAGCATCTCCAAAACTGCAGCTCTTGTGGGATGTTCCTGGTCTGCAGTGGTCAGGACCTACCAAAAGTGGTCCAAGGAAAGAGAACTGGTGACAGGGTGAGCGAAGGCTGGCCCATGTTGTCTGATCCAACAGAAGAGCTACTGTAGCTCCAGTTTCTGAAAAAGTTAATGCTGGTTCTGATAGAAAAGTCAGAACACACAGAGCATCACAGTTTGTTGCGTATGGGGCTGCGTAGCTGCAGACCGGTCAGGGTGCCCACGCAGGGTGCCCACGCTGACTGGTGTAGTTATCTCTGTTTCGATTTCTGTCATCAACCAGCTCAAAGTACCGGTCACATACCACAGTTCGCTGTGCATGACCAGCGTCAGGGTTATAATCTTCCTTCATGTTGTACAGCGTGTTCCCGGTATTACAGTCAGCACTGTGACACATCACAGTAAAAGTAGAGAAAGGACGAAGGGTTAGTCAATGTGTGAATCATGAAGCCGTTCCCATGACTTCAGACTCCAGGAGCTCTCCGTTCAGGTCCAACCAAATAGATGAAACAAAGACCTGTCTGTCCCACTGTACCGCCTGCTGAGTGTGTTTGTGTGTTGTAGTGTGACCATCAGCTAACAGGGCCTCGTTGGATTATCTGCCCATGTTTGTTTTTGCTGAAGCAATCCTCACTCCAAACATCAACACTGTTCATGACTCTTTAATGTTTTCTCTCCATCAACTTTACTTTCTCTCTCCCTCGTTGACCCTCTGTTTTTAAATCTCTAACCCTGTTTTTTGTTTGTCTGTCTCTCCCTGTCCCTCCCCGTCTCTGTCGCCTCACTCTGTTTATCGATTTCTGTTGTATTTTTTTCATCTTCAGATATAGAGCGATGTGCGCAAATAGTCATATTGAACCACTAACAGCATTGCTTGCAAAAATATTGAAAGTTTAAGACATGAATTATCCAGGCTGCAGGATCTCAGTCTCCTCTCTCCCTTGCTGGGAGATGCAGGTGGTTTGGTCTTGGGGTCGGCCTTCTTTCCAAGCACCACATGCTGACTTAGAGATTTCTATCTCCTGGTGTTATTTCAGGTCAGCACTTTGAACAAACTCTTGGGGCTGCACAGTTATGGTCTAAATGATATCTCAGATTAATCTGCTGGATGTTGTAATGTTGGTAATTAGGTTTGGCGTTCTTTTTCTTCACTTTAACATACTTTTTTGAGCATTTTGCCTTCAGTTGACAGGAACCGAGAGGGAGAGAGAGAGGGTTGGTTAGTTTATGAAGAGCAGGATTGTTGACTGTATTTTGCATAGAACAGAGATGATTACTCAACTAGAATGGCACTTTCCATATGTATTTGTGTTTATATTGAGATCAGCTGTACGTAGCGGAGCGTCCTAAAGCACTTCATTCAAACTGGACAGAAACAAAATAAAATTCATCTAAACCACCGTTGTTACTCTTTCCAGCAATAAGCAAGTGTGCTTTGGTTGAACTCGACTCAAATTCACCGAGTGAAAATATGGCGACTCTCGCAGAGAGAAAATAAGATAAGATAAGATATTCCTTTATTAGTCCCACAGTGGAGAAATTCACAAAATGTAATGGATGTTCATTGTCTGGGCAAAGCAACGATTGGCATGGACATAATACACCAAACAATTAATCCATTAATCAAGAAAATAACGGACAGAATATTCAACAATGAATATTATTGTTAATTGCAGCCCTAACTTGTGTCACTAGCATAAATCCAGATGATATTTTTGATGATTCAGCTAACAGGGCCATGCTTTATTTTGAGGACAGGGCCCAGTTTTAAATACATTACATGAAATAATTTGTCTTAAGTGGCTGAGGTGGGATTGCTAAAGAACTTAATGTGATAATCCTCAAAATGTAGAGCAACCAATAATCTGAAGGAAAAGAAAAACTATAGAAGTTAAGTTGACCTGACACAGCAAGTTGTGGCACAACAACCTTTAGAAAGTTTTTGTATTCATCATCCCCCTGAGCTCAAAGACCTCTGCGTTCAAAATCTCCCAGAAGTCTTTGAGAGGTGGAAGAAACCATTATCATGACATTCCGGACATTTTTTTACCCCCTCTCTCCCTTCTTCTGTGGGTGATGTCACAGTCCCAGATTTCCAAGCCATGACAGAGCACTTTTGCAGAGAGCCCAGACCCTGGTGCAGGAAGGGGCGGGCCCTTTCACTTCTCATTTCCTGTGCCACAGGAAGCACATTCCTCAGCCGCTGACAGTAAGACAGCAGTTAAAAAAAAAAAAAAAAAAAGTGTAGCTGCGAGTTCCCGGCAGCAGGCCAGTCTCCAGGAACCTCTTAGAGTCATTCCTATGGGAGTTGTCTCAGGATATATGTGTGTGGAGAGAGAGAGAGAGAGAGAGAGAGAGAGAGAGATTTACAACTCTTTCCACTCCTTTCTTAAAATATTTATGAGTAAAAAATAGATTTGATGAAAATATTTTGTCCACACTTTTTCCAATATAGTATAAGAGAAAGCCAGCTCAGCCTCCAGAGTGAATAATTGTTATTGTCTGTGCCTGAAAGACTGTTTTATTCTAAATTTACGCTTAAAAAACTAAACCTTAATTAAATGTGTAACTAATGCTATTGCACAATTTAAGAGACAAAGGCATAAAAGGGCAGGAGACCTCGGTGTGTGTGTCTTTGTGTTCATTCACCCTGAAGGATTCACAGCTCTGAGGTGTTTTTAATAAAACTGCTCCTTGTTGTCCACAGTCAGTCCTGTTACACTGATATAAAGAGTTTGTATGTGTTGGACGCTGTAAATGTCAAACCACCACTCATCGTCTTTGTGTCCTGTTTGTCTCCATCTGGCCTGCTTCTGTTTGACGTATATAAGCAACACGTATTACTCATATGTATTCTTCTAGTTCCCTGACTCTTTGTATGTGTCTGACTCTTTTTCCTGTAGGACAAGGGAAAAGGAAAAGGTTTGGTGAAGAATGCTGCCCTGGAAGAACAGGACGCTCAAAACCTGGAGGTTGTTGCCTTCTGTGAAGACGTAGCAACGTAAGATCCTTCCTGTTGGCATGAAAATGAATCCCTCCTTTGATAATTCTTGGTTCTTTGCCTGTTTGAGTGCTTTGTAACATTTTTGACAGTAATAATGACATTTTATAGATCTACAAACTCACATTTAGCGGGCTGCAGTTCTACTCCTGCCAACCTCTGCCACCTATAGGAAAAGAAAGTAATAACACAGATAAATCAGACCTATTAAACCGGCGGCCAAATCCGTCCACAGAATCAGCCGATCAGTTCTGTGTACGATTACAAGTAAATGAAATTTTAAAAAATGTTGTGAAATTTCCGCATACTTAGATCCATGCAGTATTTCATGTTTGTTATGTTCATGTTTGTTCATCCTGCATAAAAAATCATGCGAGTAGATTTTATCACAATAAATCCCTAATTTTCTCACGTAGTGACAAACAAATTCATAACTCATAATGTTACAGCTTAAAAACAGGACACTGACAGCGCATGGACGGACAGAGCAGCACAGCCCAATAGCAAGCTATTCAGACCGTCAGGGGGAAAGTGAGAAATAAATGCAGCTCTATTATATTGTAATTTATTCCCATACATGCTGCTTTGACTAATCTCAGTCAGTGTGCACATGCAGGCAAAAGTGAAAGTAAATTAATATGGTTACAGGGACACTCTGTCTTTAACTTTGTGGAGATATACAGAACTATTCTTGATGGATTCTTGGATTTCCATAGCACCCTCAATCTAACTAAGCTAGACTAGTAGCTGTAGTAGTAGTAGTAGTAGTAGAACAGTGGCTGTTTTTTGACTTAATCCAAGAGGATAGGTAGTGTAGAAATGTAGGATATTTGTTTTAAATAACAGGACAATGACATGCTCTCGTTTGTTTGGCTTTGGCAGTGAGTCTAGTTTAGGTTTTACATTGTACACCACCTTTCATTTATCACACAACCGCCCATCCATCTCTTATAACGCTGATTAACACCCCTCATAACTTTAATATGTTTTGAGTTTATCGTATGTTAAGCATTAAACCTTAACACCTTTTGGTTTAAAACCGTGTATCTCCCCTTTTTTTGTCATGAACCCAAATATTGTACAAAGTTGTATTTTGATCTGATGATAATTGTTCTGATTCATCCTTTGTGGACCCTGAATGTCTGTACCAAATGTCATGGTGAATCCATCGAGTACTTGTTGAGATATTTCAGTCTGAACCAAAGTGGTGGATTGACAGACCAACGCTGACATCCCTAGAGCCATGACGCTACCGTGACTAAAAATAGCTTTTTTTTTTCTTGTTTGTATAAATGCATGCTTACACATTTTCCTGCATATATACACATAATTGCATGTTTTGGGAATGTTCATTTCCTGAGCCTGCACTCAGTCTCTCACTCAAGTAGTTAGTTTGGGTGGAGTGATGATGAAGCTGCGCTCAGGGAATCCACCTCCATTACGATAACGGAGTCGACGCCCACTGTGCCCCGAGTCAACACTCGCTCTACGTAGTCAATTACAAGTAACTTAATCTCTCATAAGAGTGTAAATGTAGGAAATGTAAACATAATGCCAAGCCAACAGTATCATAGAAACTGCATTAGAAACAGAGTGATGTGGAGGCTATTTCAAGTAGAAATTTCAAATGATTTTATAAAACCTTATCAGTTTACTTATAAAAAACATTTTCCTTCAGATTTACTTTTCCTCCTCTCTTTCTCCCCTCAATTCAATTTTCCTGTTATACTGCATATGATGCATCCAATATTGAGCCTGATTATGTTTTCACTGGCCAAGTAGAATAAAAAAAAAAAAAAACTTGTTTTCTGTTGTGATTTTCTTTTTCTACCAGTCTGCGCTCCAAATTCCCTCATGACGACATGTCCACCAACCCCGGCTACGTCCTGAGCCCCGTCATTACCCAGAGAGACAGCGGAGGAGACAATAGCTGCTCTGTCAAGGTTTCTATTGAAATCTCAGAATCTCAGCAGCCTGTAACCTTCACCTGTGACGGTAAGCATCCAGCAACAAAAGTGTCTATCATATGAGCCATCTTTGGAGAGTAAAAAAAGAGCATATGCTAGATTGTACACCAGTATTTTACACTGCCTTTCCTTGTATTTTAGAGATTGAACAGTTTTTTTCTAGTACAGACTTTAGACTTTAGATATATCATCACATTGAAGTCAGCCAGAAAAGAAGCCTTGTGCCCCCTCTGCCTTTAAGAGCGAGCAGCTCAGATTGCAGATATGAGAGCTCTGAAGGAGGAAACGACATCCACAGCTGCCAAACTCTTTCCCCCCTCCCCACTTCATTTTTTCTTTTTCTTTTCATTTTTTTTTCTGTCGTGGGAAGTACACTACGTTCCTTTTCTACACAAATAAAGGTTTGTCCCGTCACCGTGGAGTAGCCATGTTGGGCAAAAGGGGCAGGAGACTTTGTTTTTTTTTTTTTTTGTTTTTTTTTTCAAGCACCCTTTAACTTTCCTTCTCTGGGTGTTTGGGGAGCTGTTATTGGCTAACCCCTGGTTATACTCACACAAAACTATAACTTCTGTGAGTGACATGTCTTTTGGGATTTTAAGCTAAGTACAGTGGAGGCTGTCAGCCAGTCCTGAGGGCTTTTCTGTTTCTGTTGTGGCATATTTTCCCAACTGTGTGACCAAGTTCACCGCTGTCTATGTGTGTCCCTGAGGATCAGAATTAAGGCCCAGACACACCAAACTGACATTAGAGAACTAGCAGCAATGAAGGACGCCTGTTGGGTCGCCTCACGTCGCCTTTGTCTTGGCCAAAATGTGACACTTGGACACACCACAAAGACTACGGCCAGCCATCGGCTACGACATACTGTATGTCCTGCATCTGAAATAAAAGAACTCTGTCGACCGAGACCTTGGACTGCGGATATACCAGCTGTTGTGTTGCTTCATTCCAGATGGCCATGTCATGAAAATATCTGTGTATTAGAATGATCAGATGAGATGAAGATGAAAAATTAGGTCTTTTAATGTGTTTTTCCTCTTAACTTTCCTCGTTGGCTTGCTTTCCTCACTTTCTCTTCTCTTGTACTGATTCGTTTAAGCTGAACAGCCAATCAGAGAGCCAATTCAACATGCTGTGTTAGCCGAAAAACCTCCAACATGGCAGGTTAGAGCCAGCAGTGTGGGACGCACCGCAAAAACTAGGCTGATGGACACTCACTGATGGCCTCAAATTGACTGAAGGCCGACCGTCGGCTCGGTGTATCAGGGCGTTAGGCCACAAAGTGTGTGTGTTTTTTTGTTTGTCTGTAGATGTAAGTCCAAGATTGTCCGTATATATGCTGTATGAAGTATACAGAATATATCTCTATATCTAACAACCCATATATTTAAACATAGGCAAGCCCTAAGGGCACTCTAGTGTGCATACTGTATATAACAGACTGTCTCACTGACCCATTCATCACTCTGTGTAGCCCAGTTCAACAGCAACAACCTATAGGAAGTATATTTACTCCTCTCTTCATCCTAATTGAACTTTCCTAGCTTTCCCACTCTTCCTGCTTCTACTGAGTTCACCTCCTGTAATCCCACTGCCCTGGGGTCACTTCGTAGATGCGTTTCCTTCTTTCCTAGTATGATGTCTCGTTAGTTGTTTCCTGGTTGACTTCCTGTGTTGTCAGCAGCGTGTTGTTGACCCACATTGTTGGTGTTTGGATTCTTCTGGTTGGTCGCTGCTGGAATCTGCTCTCCGGAAACAAAAGGCCTCAGTTCTACTCAAAGCTTAGATAGAAGGATAGAGAGAGAGACAGAGGACTGGAAGGGTACATTCACATTCTTCATTTCTTTCTTTCTTTCTGTCTCTTGTTTTCTTCTGTTGCTTCTTTTCATGTTACTTTGGCTGTCCCACTCTTCCCATCTCCAGTTTTGTCTCCACTTTCTTCTCTTGCATTGCAATATTCTCTACCCTTGTTTCATTGCAGCATCTCCTCTTCTCTCTTTCTCTCCTTTCACTCTTCATTTTGCACTGTTGTCCTAAGCCTTTTGATCCTGTCATCACCTCAGAGACTATACAGATTAACATGAGACACAAGACATTTATCTCTTTCCTCTCTTGTCAGTTTTTCTCTCTTGCCTCTCTCGGCTGTCATCCTCTCTGTTTATACTTCTGTCTCCTCTTCTGCTATGGAAATCTGATGCTGAATTGTGCAACGTTAACTTCGTATTGCGAAAGGTTATTACATTTACTTGTGGCTGATTGTCTTGTGTAATTATGTGAAAAGTTTAAAAAAGCTGCTGAGTAAAGTATGATATAGTTTAACAAGGCTGGCCTAATGAATAGTTCAAATAAATTGCCCAACCGTTCAAAAAGGAGATTAAGTTCAAGCTTCTGATGTTAGTGCTGGTGTCATTCTGTAGTTGCATCTGTTGCCTTTAATCTTTTTCTAGAGAGCAGGCCGAAGGAAAGACAGTTGATTCTTCCAGGGCTTGGCTGTGAACTACTTTGATTCTGGGGATTCCTAACATACTGTGGCTGAAGAGGGGAGATGGAAGGAGTGAGAGAGGGGGGAAAAGACAGAAATGCATGAAAAGAAATACAAGAAAAGAGAGAGAATGCAGAGAGGAGGAGGAGGAGGAAAGGAGAGTAGAGAAATACAGAGAGAGGGAGTCAGGGAAAGAGAAAAGGTGCAGAGATGAGACAGAAGACAGGTTAAGAAAATGTGATGTATTGCTAGTGTGAAATTGATGACAGAGGGAAGAAATGCTGGGAGTTGTTGGGCTCAGGTTACTGTCTGCGGCTTAGAGGGTGTAGGAGAGGAGGGAACACCATCATGTTCCTCTTTTCAGACGTAAAGACAAGAACTTCACTTTTTTTATTGGTGAAGTAACATGACAAAATGAAATACACAGTGGCATATGTACATAGAAGACAGACATAATGGACAGACGATAGCATAAAGCAGTTATGATGTAGTGTGTGTGTGTGTTTAGGGATACTGGGCAGGCTGGTATGTGGAGAAAAGAGTAGGCTATGGGATGTGTCGCAGAGAGAAAGTACACATAGTGATGTTATAGTTGTAATAAACATGATGTCACTGACAAGAACTTCACTGCCTAATTGTATTCGCTTCAGCTAGATGTACGTAATAATCTGGCATCTGAGTGTAAATTAAAGATGGATTATCAAAAGCTACAACAGTCAGTCTACCATGATAAAACTTAAAGGAATGATGCATCTTGTTCCAGTGTGGCTAAAGATATTCTGCGTTATATGTCAAGGACAACATACTGATTTGTTTGCATTCATGTAGCGTGTTGTGACATGCTGGAGATTTCAGCTGTAGGTGAGAGTTCAGCATTAAAAAGAAGTTCTTAGCATCATGGAGTCTGTGAAGCTATTACCGTACACCTTAATCATGGATTTGCATGCATTTCAGACTTAAACTCATACATTTCCTGCTCTGCTGTTATACTATAACGTTTCCTTTTGCCCCCTTTTGTCTCTGACTCTGTCTGACAGCTGGACTTGTTACAGATGCTGAAATCACTGTTTGCTCTGAGTCATGCAGGAATTCCTCTTTTACATCTGAAATATATTGGTCCTGTGGATTTAACAAGAGCTTTATTCTGCTATGTCTCCAGCACCTCCCATTGTGGATCCTACACGACACTGACTGGATCTGAAATGTGCTCCATAATTTTCTTATTACACTAGTTATTGTTGTAGATTTATCTAACATCTCACTTCACTCGTTAGTCCTTAGATGTGTGTGTTCGCGTCAAATTGACCATCAATATTTTTGCGTGTGCCCATATGTGACCCCGCCAACACCATTCCCCAACCATGTGTGAAATGGTTAACGGCATGCGACGGAGGAATTTTCCCTTCTTTTTAAGTGGTGCCTTCAAAAATGCCCTGCTGGGAATTCCCTTACCACTTCGGTGTGCTCACAAAATGAGGCGTAGCCTGTCTTAATTGCTTTGCTACAAAACACTGCAGCATATGTATAACCCCGGCAACCACCACCGCGGCCACACAGGCATACAGGAACGTGAAGCTAAAGCTGCTGGCCTAAAGCAGTAAGAAAAGACACACCATTCCTCTGAAGGGTGGAGATCTGTTATTGCCATTGCCAAAGGTGGTCTACCTCCCTGTGAACGTCTGTTAAGTAACCTGAGTGTGTGTGCTTAGCCCAAAGCTGTGTCTGTGTATGAGGTTGTTGTATCTGTCTGCCTGTGTTTATATATATCGCCAAGGTTAAGAGTGTGCTAAAACTGCTTTAGAAGTAGCTAAACAGCAGAATAATCTGCCGTGTATCAGGTTACCCTCTCCGCCCAGACTTCCCTCGGCCAGACACATCAGATACCGGAGCATACCCAAACAGCTAGAGCTGACCCCAAATCCTCCCCTATTTCATATCGTCCCACAACACAGCGCTGTAATTCCTTTGATTTGAGAACAGGTTTGATACTTGAGCCGTTCAAAACATGGCAGGAAGGTTTGTGGTTAGAGAGGAATTCTGATAAATGGTCCAGAGTTCACTTCTCACAGCAGCAAACAGGTGTCAGCTATCTTGAATAAGTCACTCTTAAATTGCATGATATTGTAGTTTGACGTCATCGGTACTAAAATGTATTTAGAAATTTTGTCTACGATGAGAGATACAGAGGTGAAAACTGTATTTATTTATTTATTTATTTATTTATTTATTAGTTTGTTTGTTCATTTTTTTGCCTCAACACAGAAAATGAGGTAATGTGCACACAGAAATGTCTTATTTTAATTTACTTAATTATTATTATTAATTTTTTTTAAGAGGGTGACCAGTGCCCGTCAGTGCGTTCCTCACTGTAATCACCACAAAGCCACTTCTTGTTGACACACCTTGTGTTGGGTTCCAGTTTGTTTTTAGTTTCCAGTTTTTGAGGTATAAGCTTGTTGTTTTAAAAGCATTTTACCTCATTCTCAATACGTCATCTCTTTTTTTTTTTTTTTTTTTTTTGCTCTCTTCTATCATTTCCTCTTCTTCCATCTCTTCATTCTCTCTTTTCACCAACCCCTGCTCCCTCCCTTCTCCCTGGCTTTTCCATTTCACTGCCCCTCCCTCACATGGGTCTCATGTGGTTCTCTTCTTCTCCATCGATATCCCCAATATTAACCTCCACCCCTCCCTCC